>JALGQJ010000001.1:15607500-16807500 GCA_023055345.1 Quercus wislizeni | reverse complement strand
GTACTTCTTGATCTTCATTGTTGATAAAGTGAAGAACTTTACAGCCAACATCTTCTTCAGGTTGGTGTGTTAGTCACATACTGGGATCCGTGCATCAAAAGGGTGGCGTTCATATATTGAAGAGTTCAGAGGTTCTGAAGCAGTAGAAGGTTTCTGCTATAAGTTCATCTACGGGGATTGTAGAGTCTAGGGTCAAAGCTTTTGTACTATATCTGAAACTTCTTTTTACTATAATGGATTGCTTTTCGGGAAGGTTTCCCCCCAGGTTTTTTACTGTGCAACTAGTTTGTTTTAATGGTTTTCCTGGGTCATCATATTTTGTCTTATTTACTTTTCCGCTGCATGATTTTGACATGATATTGATAATAGTTTGTTTTAACAAGATTTATTCATAATAAATCTAATTAACAACTTGGGTTTAAAACCTGTTAATTCTATCAACCGGGGTCTAAATTTCCTAACAAGTGGTATCAGAGCAGGTACACTCTAATTGGATTAATTTCCTGAGTGTGATCAATGACCCCCGTTGTCATGGATTGTGGACAATCTCTTTTGATTCATCTTTTATTTGATAGAACTATTATGCATATTGGAAAGTTCGTATGAAAGTTTTTTTTTTTTTTTTTTTGCAGGCTCTAGGTGAACAGGTATGGCAAGCTGTTGAAGTTGGCTAGATTAAGCCAAAGGAAGCACTGGTGGATTGGGATGATGTAACAATCATAGCAGCAAATTTTAACAGTAAGGCCTTGAATGCTTTGTTTTGTAGAGTGACCAATGAGGAATTTAAGAGAATATCATCCACAAAAGTTGCCAAGGAAGCATGGACCATTCTTGAGACCACTTGTGAAGGTACCAAGGCAGTAAGGACTATGAAGTTTCAAAGACTCATTAGTAGTTTTAAAGAAATAAGGATGGAGGAGGATGAGACCTTTGATGAGTTCTATGCTAAACCTTAGAAAATCTATAGTAGAATCCAAAATTGTTAGGAAAATCCTTAGGTCCTTACCTGAAAGATTCCATGCCAAGATCACTGTCATTGAAGAAGCAAAGGACATTGATCAAATTCCTTTGACTGAGCTTGTAGGGAACCTTCAAACCTATGAGATGAGATTAGGCTTAATGGGAAAAGGTGGAAAGAGTAGAAACTTGGCTCTTAGGGGCATAGAGGAAGAGATTGAGGACTCTGAAAATGAAGATGATGATAAGGATGAGGATCTAACCTTCATAACTTATGAGATTATCAAGCTTCTTAAATTTAGGAAAAAAGATAAGAGCAAACCTTCTAGGAAATCTAAATCCTCTAAGAAGGGCAAAAATGAGAAACCCCTCATCCAATGCCATGAGTGCAAAGGTTTTGGTCATATGAGGAGAGTGTCCAAACTACCTCATGAAGGAAAAGACCAAGGAGTCAAAAAATAAAGGGTTGGTTGCGACTTGGAGTGATACGGAGAATGACTCTTCTGATGAGTATGTGGATGAATGTTGTCACATTATGACCTTTGCTACCTTAACCTATAAGGTGATTGTGGAGAATGCTAGTGACAATGAGGATTTTTCTAATGATGAAGTACCCAAGAAGATGACCCTTTAGGAAGCCTATGATAAGCTATGCACTGAATTTATAAAATCTGAAAAGACTTCTCATCTTTGTAGAAAAGAGCTTAATAAGGTAAAAACTGAAAAAGCTGATATGTTAGTCAAACTAGATGAGACTACAAGGTTAGTTGAGACTCTTGTTGTGGAGAACACCTCATTAGAAGGGAAGGTCAAGAATCTTGAGGTTGAGCTGAGTCAAGCTAGAACTCAAAGAGAAATGATGTCTAGTGCAAAGCTTGATGAGGTCTTGAGTGCTCAAAAGCTTAGTTCTGATAAAACTGGCTTAGGATATGTTGTTTCCTCCAGCCCCTCATCTTCCATGGCTTCTGGATCAAGGACTGTCTTTGTGCCCCAAACTGAGAAAGGTGATAAAGGTATGAAATCCAAAACTGATTTGGTTAATTCTAAATCCTTTGTTAGACCTCATGTTTGTCATCATTGTGGTCTTTCTGGACACATTCGTCCTAATTGCTTTAAATTGTATCCTTAAAAGCAAGTGTCCAAACGGTCATAGTTTTCCTCTCAAGGACTTGCACCTTTGTTTGGAGAGTTATTAAAAGCTTTGAGCTTTTTAACTCAATTTCAAGAGAATTTTAATTCTTCTATGTCCATTAGTAGACATACTAGGACACATGCCTTTTCATTTTCACAGCCAAAGACTCGTGCTATGTGGGTGAGAAAGGAGCCTAAGACTTAATTGTCTTTTCTGTTTGTCCTCTACTTTAATTCTTTCTATATAAAGTAGGACTCTCTTTGCTTGATTTGTTATCTGCTTTTGGAATCATGCTTTCATGCATCTACACCCTTCTATCATGTCTTCATGCATCTGCATCTTTCTTTCATGCTTTCATGTTTTTTGTCTATTTTGTTTGGTTGTTCAGTTTTTATTTTGTTTTGTTTTCAAAAAAAAAAACAAAAAAAGAGGAAAAATCAGAAAAATACAAAAACAGTGTGTTTGTGTACATTGGTACTTGTGTACCTTGGATGGCCATTGAAACAAATTTTTCTAAACTTTGTATCTTTTGTAGCTTAGATGAGCATCTCTATGCACAACTAAGCAAGTGAGCTTCGTGGCTCGTATTTGTGATGAGTAAGATTAAGTGATCTCTTGTACTTAATACTCGTATTACTCTTTTTGACGGAAATGACTAGAAAATCCTAAGAGAAGAGCATAAATAACTATCTCACCAATGTTGCCTACCAATCATGAATGACATTTGTGTGCTTCGGCATATCAAAATTGGAATGTCAAATGCTTAACATAATTGGGTATTTCTTTTCTATCTCTTATATGCCCATGCATGATTTGCTTAAAAAGAAAAATATGCAAAGAAAATAAAAAGCAAAACGATCAAAATGATTTATATATAATTGCAAGCGTGTATACTAGGAGATGTGGGAGTTATAAGATGTACCTCGAAGGTGATAGTCCCCATCAAACAGCTATGTTTGTGTGTGAGTTAAAGTGATTTTCTCATATCTCAAATTGTCATAACATGTATACACTTATCCAATCTTGCGATGTTTTTCACACACAACACGCAATATTCTTTGCCACTCTTGATACATGTGCAGGTACAATGTGATTTGGCCATCACAAGGTTTACATGTGTTAATGTATGCTCACTAAACTGTCTTGACTTATTTTTAAAATATAAAATTTGTTAGACTTGTTTAGTGTGTGAGTGTGTGTGTGTGTGTTTTTGGGATCTATGTGCTTAAAATTGTTTTTGAGAGCTTATAATGTTGATTGGATCTTTGATTGAGTAGCATGCTTGATTGCATTCATGTCTGTGAATTTCTCTTCTTTCAAAACTGGTTTTAAGCAATCTTGACACCTCTTGATAGATCGAGAAACTTTCTGTCCCCTCAATAGCTTCTCGACAGCTTCTCGATCCATCAAGGTTGGCTCGATAGCATCTCGACACCTCTCGATCGATCGAGATCCTTTTGCATGCATTGTTTTTCACATGTTTTGCATCTTTCTTTTATCTTGTCATTCATAGCATCGTATTTCATTACATTCATGCATTTTTATGGATTCTCTGTGCTCCTTTAATCATCTTTGATCATCTTTATATTTCTCAGGTGAAGCGTTCTAGCTTCTTGTACCCTTTGTCAATCATGAAAAAAAGGGGGAGAAATTGTGCCCCCTTTTTAAGATTCTATAAGGGGGAGATGTGTTTCATCTTGTTAGGGGGAGTGCTTACCTCCTTCTTCTTGTACATGGGTCTTGTGACCATTATTGACATACATTGTACTTATATTCTTTATATGTTGATGTATGTTTCTTTCACCTATCTCTACATGTGTTGTTTCTTTTCTCTCTTTATACACATGTTTCTTATAAATTGTATGCAATCTTATATTTTTGTTTCACACTAAGATGTCTTGATGAGTTTTGTTTAAAGTGTTTCAGAAATACAGGTTGTCAAAGTCTATTTGGCATAAACTCTCTTCTTGCAAAGTTTTTCAAAAGTTTGCGTTAGGATAGATTTTATTGTATTCAACAAGTAAATATGAGTTGAGTGATTTATGACTTCTCTCATATGTTCATTTGTTTGTTGTGGTTTTATCACGGATTGCCAAAGGGGGAGATTGTTAGGACATATGTGATTCACTTGTTAGGAACATATGTCACTATTTTATGTAATTGGCTAATCCTTGGACAAAACACACTTTACTTGTATTTAGGTAGATCTAGGATGTGTTTAATACTTCAAGAAACATGTTGTTCAAGTCTAATATTAAAGCCATAAAGATTGGACCAAGAAACAAGTGAAGAAAAGCTATTCACTAAAGCTGGATAGATAGCTCGACAACTGCTCGACAGATAGCTATCTATCGAGGTTTAATGAGGCTCGACAGATACTATCTATCGAGGTATCTATCGAGAATTACAGAAATCAGTTTTTTAGATCTGATTTTCGACTCATACTTATGTATTTGTGTAGGGTTTCTTTTCTCACAACTGTAGATATAGAAAAGGCTTATTTTAAAGGCTGTCACATAAGAGAATACAAGGAGAACATATGCTAAAGGTGACCAAAGCCTTATTCTCTCAAAAAGAAGCTACTGCATCTTTACACCTTAGGGTTTTGTAACCAAGTGTTTCTTGATCTTCATTGTTGATGAAGTGAAGAACTTTGCAGCCAACATCTTCTTCAGGTTGGTGTGTTAGTCACGTACTAGGAGCCGTGCAAAAGAGTTAGTCACATACTGGGATCCGTGTATCAAAAGGGTGGCGTTCATATATTGCTGAGGTCAGAGGTTCTAAAGCGGTAAAAGGTTTCTGCTGTAAGTTCATCTACGAGGATTGTATAGTCTAGGGATAAAGGTTTTCTACTAGATTTGAAACTTCTCTTTACTATAGTGGATTGCTTTTCGGGATGGTTTCCCCTTAGGTTTTTTACAGTGAAACTAGTTTATTTTATTGGTTTTCATGGGTCATCATATCTTGTTTTATTTACTTTTCTATTGCATGATTTTGACATAATATTGATGATAGTTTGTTTTAACAAGATTTATTCATAATAAATGTAATTAATAACTTAGGTTTAAAACCTGTTAATTCTATCAACCAGGGTCTAAATTTCCCAACACTTCGTCAAGTCAGTTGGTAGCAAGATTTTGGAGGGCTCAAGTACATGGGGTAGACTAGGCTTGGAGGGTCTTTTGTTATTTGTGTACTCCAACTTATTCTCTAGTGGATCGATTTATTGCTTGGAGGGCGAGGGAGAGATTTTTCGCCAAGTTCTTCAGTTTCCTCTTCGATAACACATCTCAGTGTTATCTTATGTTTGCATTCTTCTTCCCTACTCTTTTAGCTTTCATTTTATTTTTAATATTCGAGCTTTCAAAATTTATCTTGTACCATGAGGGAGCAGGGGCCGACCAACATGCACACTGTACTGCTGCTGCACTTCTGGCCTTGTGAGGTGCTACATATTCGAGCTTTTTGTCCATTGCCTTCTCGAGTACCTAAGTGAGTGAGTAGGTCTTTTTTCCCAACCTTAAGTTATTCCTTCGATTCCATAAATCCCATGCTATCCAACAAACAGTTCAGGCTCTCTATTATCTACAATTATACTTTCCAAAAAGTCTATTGTTTGTTCGTTTAGACCCCTTAAACCAAATTGTTTAACCTAATGTATTAACCAAGTGATTACTTAGATTAATTAATCAGATCTAGGTTAAACACAAATATATCATATCATGCAAAGATGTGGAAAAGTAAATAACACAATGATATGATGACTTAGGAAAACCAATGAAACAAACCATTTCAGGGTAAAAAACATGGAGAGGATTTATCCTGGCTATCCTCAAGGTAAACCAAATCCACTATAAGAGAATTGACATTTTTATAATCAGATTTAACCCTAAATCTATTGCTAGCTCATGTAGTAACTTACTGACACGACCAAGTGCAAGCTTCGATCCACAGACTCCTTCTTTTCTTGGATTTACAACAACACAAGCCACCTTGCTTGTGACTTTGAGATCTCACTCAAAGGTTTTAGATCACCATCACTTGTTGATCTTGATGTAGCAATTATGTTCTACCAATGCTTGATTGTAGTTTTGGCTTCGGTAGATTCTATGTAGTTAGAACGTACAAAACCTCTCAGATCTCACAAAAAGTAACACACAAGTCTTTTCAGCACTTCAAAACGTGGCTAGGGTTTTTACTTTTATATGTGGAGAAGTTTAGATGAAACCCTAAACGTTTTCGCCAGCTTAGGCCTGCTTAAAAATTCTATAGAAAAACTGTGCCTTCGATTTTTGATCGGTCGAGCTTAATTTTCGATCAGTCGAGAAAGGAAGAACTTTACTTTTCTTTTCTGCAATCAGCTAGACTTGAACCTCGAAACATGTACATTTAAGCATTGCCTAAACACTTAGACTAGACATGTTTTGTTCTCGGTTTGCCATCATAATACAACAATGATTCTAAATATTTAAGTCTAAATCTTTAGAACCTAACATCTATGAAGCAGTGGACTTGCCTCAAAGTACTATGGTTCCATTGTGGTTTTTTATTCCACAAGTTTGCAAGTTTTGAGCAACCATAAAGAGCATGTAGCACGTATTCTTGGTGAGTTTTACACTAATCACACAGGCTTCCATTGAGCACTTTTCTGCACACCAAGTTGGACTTGGTGGGAAGGGAATTTCTGCATGCTCGCCATGCAAATTTTCTAATCTTCGATGGGACATTAAGGCTCCAAATTGCTGCCCACAATGGTTTCATTATGTCTGAGTTAGAAGGACTAGGATTTTACTGCATCACTCCCTCCTGCAAAAACTTATATCCAGATTTGACCGAGTACTCCCTATTAGTAGTAAAAGGCCAGGTTAAGACATCATGTTGTTGGGATTGACAGAGCGGAATGTTTTTTATCATGGCAGCTTCAAACTCATAGAAAGTACGATCTAGGATCCGCTCTTTCCAAACCCGCTGGTCTTGATCAATCAAGCAACTCACCTTTGCTTTAGATTGACCATGTATTAGAGGTGAATAATTCTGGGATTATTTTTTGCAAGTATCAAATTGTCACCCCAGATCTTTATTGAGTGCCCATCTCCTATTCTTCAGACATCACCCTTCCTTATCACCTACTTGCCTCTGATGATACTCTTCCAAGCATATGAAGTAGAACTAGGACATTTAGCCTGCATCACTAAGCAATGCGGAAAGAACTTTGGTTTGAACACCCGATAAAATAAAGAATGCTCATCATGTAGTAACCTCCAGGTTTACTTAGCCAACATTGCATCATTGAACATAGATAGGTCTTTGAAACCCATGCCCCATTGTGCTTTTGGTCTACACATCTCTTGCCATTTTACCCAATGAATTTTCTAGCTATCACCTCTTTGTCCCTAGAAGAATTTCCTGATAAGTGCCTCAATTTCTTGGCACAAAGTCACTGGCAATTTGAAACAAAACATAGTGTAAGTGAGGAGTGCTTGAGCCACTGTTTTAATCAATATCTCTCTACCCGTTTAAGATAATAATTTACCTTCCCATCCTTGTCATTTCTTCCAAACCTTCCAAAGCTATCCTTTTTGATCTTGCTAACAAGAGTGGGTAAGCCTAAGTAGTTCTCATATTGTTGGATGGCAGGAAATCCAAGAGTCACTTTGATCACATCTTGCATGTCTTGGGGTGTTGATTTATTGAAGAATAGACTTGTCATAAAGAGCCAATAAATCCAATAACTTATGTTAGTCTGCTTCTTTAGCCCTACAAAAAATTAAACTATCGTCTGCAAAAGTAGATGTGTTAGTCTAGTGCTGGATCTATAAATAGATACCCCTCTAATATCATCATTTCTTGTAGCTTTACTAATCAGGCCATGTAAACCTTCAGTGCACATCAAAAAGAGGTAAGGAGATAAAGGGTCTCCCTAATAAAGACCTCTAGTAAGGCCATGGGGTTCACCATTGATTAGTATGGAGTAAGTGTCTGTTGTGATGCACTCCATCATAAGTTTAATCCACTAGTCATGAAATCCCATCCTCATCAACACTTGTTGCATATATCCCCACTCAACTCTATCGTATGCTTTGCTCATATCTAGATCCAAGGCCATATAACCTATCTTACCAATACAATGATTCCTCATATAGTGTAATTGTAAGGTTGAATTTATTCAATCATGTGTCGGCTTTATTCCGTGCCAAATTTGCTTGTAATTTAGCAATTAGATATCCTGTATTTAGGTGGGAATTATGTAAGGGTAGTGTGTGAGAGAATGTGAAGAAATCTCAAGAAGTGTGCAATTTAAGGGAGTCTCGTGATTGGATCTCGCGACTAGCTCATGACTGGCAAGTTGCCAGAATGGCACACATGTGAAGCATGCAGGGGGAGCTAAATGGTTGCGCTAGTAGTAACACTACAGGACAAAACTTCCAGTCTAGCCTGGCAGTTAGCTCTCGACTCGTTCCAGTCGTAAGCTCGAGTCACTAGAATGCCCTGTTTGGTTGTAATTGACTCTTCTCATTCCTGATACACCCTAATATAAATACCTTTATACCCATAAAATGTAGAGAGCTTCGAGAGAGAATTTTGAGAGAGAAACCCTAGAGAAAAACAAGATTGACTCATCCACAATCTTCATCTTTTGATTCTTCAAATTCCTCTACTCTCAGCCTCTCCATTGACATATCCTTGAGAGGTACATTAGCCAAATACTTATCTCACCATACCCATATCAGTTAGAAGGTATTTTGGTGCTTCGGAAGCAGTTCAGAAGGGACCAATTCATTTTGGTTGATGTAATGGGCTATTGCAGGATCCGGTAAGCTAGAGAAGACAAGGTTCGGCGTAACCCTGTTGGAGCAAGAAGCTTGGAAGGCTTAGGTGCACTGGGTAGATTAGGCTTAGAGGGTTTTCTGCTATTCATGTATCCCAACTTCATTCTCTAGTGGATTATTGACCGCTTGGAGGGTGGCGGAGAGGTTTTTCGCCGAGCACTTCAGTTTCCTCTTCGAAAACATATCGCCGTGTTATCTTTGTGTTTGCAGGTTTCTTCCTTTTCCCTTTATCTTTTAATTACTGCTGTGATTGTGATTAATTACGGTTTAGATTGTGTTACCATTTTGGGTTTAGCTTATATTCATATTCCGCACATAAATTGTTTGTTTATAAGATTGTGTTAGTATTTTTAATTTGGGGATCTAAACATTCATAGGTGTTTTACACACTATTTGAACTTTCAATTGGTATCAGAGTGGGTACACTTGTTGTGGTTTCATTACCAAGTGTGATCCTAGACCCCATTGAGATGGATCGATCTCAATCACTCAATGCTCCACCAAATTTTGACAGAAGCAACTATGCATTTTGGAAAGTCTGAATAAGGCATTCCTATGTTCTATTTGTTAGGTTCTAAGAACTTAGGAACTAATGTATTAGAACTCTAATGTGTATTGTTGGCAAACCATGATCAGAACAGGTTGTTTAGTCTTGTTTAGACTTGCACAAAGTTATGCCTTTTATGTAAAGTTGGAATCAAGTTGTTGCAGAATTAAGTGTGCATTTCGGCCTGGCTCAATTGATCGAAGCTTAGACTTGATCGATCGAATCTCAGGCAGAATGTTTTTTCTGCAGATTTTTCCAACTCAGCCCTAGCCTATTAAAATGTGTAGGGTTTTATGTTTTGCCCTAAGTATAAAAGGAAAACCCTAGCCACGTTTTTGAGGTTGCTCTATTTGCTCTGTGTGTGAATCTCTTGTGAGATCTAGAGGTAGTTGCCTTCACACAAGCTTAGGATTATCAAGAAGGAGATTTCATTGATAGCGTAATGATCATTCAGTTGTTGCACTAAAGAGCTTAAAGAAACACAAGCGGGTGTGCTTGTACTTGCTGGAGAATCCAAGAAAGAAGGAGTCCATGGTCTCGGAGCTTGCATGTGGTCGTGTCAATAAGTTTTTACTGGTGGGTAGCAATAGGATGTTAGTGGTCTAAGTCACTATTGTAAAAGTTCGATTCTTTCATAGTGGATTTAGGTTTACCTTGAGGATAGCTAGGTTAAATCCTCCTCAGGTTTTTACCGGTGTTGTTTCCTGGGTCATCATATCATTGTGTTATTTATATTTTCGTTGCTTTGCATGATATGATATATTTGTGTTAACCTAGATTTGTTAATTTGACTAAGTTAATCACTTGGCTAATTACATAGGTTAATCTGGTTGTGTTTTTGAGGGGTCTAAAAATAAACAAGTGGTATCAGAGCGTGTAGCTCTCTTACTGTAGATCTTTTGATCTCTGAGCTGGTCCTTGACCCCTGTTGTCATGGAATCTTGGAAAATCTTTTTGCTTATTTGTCAACTTGCTTACTTTTTGTCTTTGTCTCTTGTTGCTTTTGTTAAAACTTTCCTTAAGCTTCTAGGTCTTATCACATGTGATAATAATTACTTGTGTTATACTGCTTTAACCGCCTTAAAGACACGTGATTCTTGTTTTTGGTATTTGGATAGTGGTTGTTCCAGGCATATGACAGGAAACAAAGGATTATTCAAGACTCTTTTTGAAGGAAAGATTGGGACAGTCACATTTGGAGATGGAAGCAAATCTGTGATCAGAGAGGCATTGGAACTGTGGACATTCCAGGGTTGCCAGTCTTTGAAGATGTTTGGTATGTTGATGGATTGAAGGCAAATTTACTTAGCATCAGTCAGATTTGAGACAATGGACTGAATGTCTCTTCAATAAGTATGAATGTGAGATACTTGATGGAGGAGGTGACTGTATGTGTGTTGGTGTAAGGACAGCTGACAACTGTTATGGTTTAACACCAAGTATAAGCAACAAGTGTTTTAGTGCAAAGATTGATCAAGTTGATTTGTGGCATCAATGGTTAGTGCATGCAAGTCATAAGCAGTTAGAGAAGATTTCCAAATGTGATGCAGTTATTGGTTTACCTAAGTTTGAGAAAATAGATAAGTGCATATATGGGCCATGTCAAATAGGTAAAAAAATGAAATCCAAACATCCGTCTGTAGCTAGTGTTCAAACTTCAAGACCTCTTGAGTTATTGCACATTGATCTTATGAGTCCTGCCAGAGTTAAGAGTTTAGGTAGAAAGAAGTATATTCTAGTTATTGTAGATGACTTTACTAGATATACTTGGGTTATGCTTTTGAAAGATAAAGTTGAGGCTCCTAAAAAGATGATACATCTGTGCAAGAAATTGCAGGCTGAGAAAGATAATGTGATAGTCAGAATCAGAAATGACCATGGAAGAGAATTTGAGAATACCAAGCTGGCTACCTTCTGCAATGATCAAGGCACACATCAAGAGTTCTCTTCACCCAATACACCTCAATAAAATGAAATAGTGGAACAGCAAAATAGGGTTGTTCAGGAGATAGCACGTGTAATGCTACATAATAAAAAGTTGCCCAAATCCTTCTGGGGAGAAGCAGTTAACATTGCTTGTCATACACTCAACCGGGTGTATTTCAGACCTGATTCCAAGAAGACTCCTTATGAACTCTGGAGAGGAAAGAAGCTTGTAGTCAAATATTTCAGGATATTTGATAGTGATTGTTACATTCTACATGATAGAGAGAACCTAGAAAAATTTGATGCAAAAAGTGACAAGGGATATTTTCTGGGATACTCCTCTACTAGTAGAGCATATAGAGTGTATAATCTAAGAACCAAAACAGTTATGGAATCTTCAAATGTTGTGATCAATGATGAAGTATGTTCAGAAGCACATTCAGAAAACACTGCTCTGGTACAAGATAAGCCTATAGAGGTTGATGACTCACTTCCTATTGACTATGTGGGGAAGCATAGTGATGAAGAGTTGATGGTGCTGAATGATGCAGTTTCTGTGCCATCAAGTCCAGAACCATCCACATCGGTTCATGAGACTCAACAAGCACAACATGAGTTTAGTCCTTCATCAGAACAAAAAGGTACCTCCACATCTCTAGTTAAATATCCATCCTCTAAAGTAAGGCTAAATCATCCTACCACAAATATATTAGGAAGTTTGAATGATAACATGAGATTAAGATCAAAAGCCTTAAGTGTAATTACTCATTCATGCTATCTGTCCTAATTTGAACCGAAGAAGGTGAATAAAGCACTTCAAGATGTTGATTGGGTTAATTCTATGCATGAAGAACTTCATCAATTTGTTCGAAATGATGTGTGGGAATTAGTTCATAGACCAAAGGGAGTTAATGTGATTGGAACTAAATGGATCTTTAAGAATAGGTCAGATGAACATGGCACTGTTATCAGAAATAAATCAAGACTTGTTGCTCAAGGTTACACACAAGTGAAAAGGATTGATTTTGATGAGGCCTTTGCATGGTAGCAAGATTGGAAGCCATTAGGATACTTTTGGCTATAGCTAGTCATCTGAATTTCAAGCTATATCAAATGGATGTCAAGAGTGCTTTCTTGAATGGAATGTTGCAAGAAGAGGTATATGTTAAACAACCTAAGGGTTTTGTTGATCCTCACAGACCGGATGATGTTTATAAGTTGAAGAGAGCCCTTTATGGTTTGAAACAAGCTTCACGGGCTTGGTATGATAGATTGACTGCATATCTAACTGAGCATGAATTCAAAATGGGATCTGCAGATACTACTCTCTTCATAAGAAATGATAAGAATAGTTTTGTTATAGCTCAAATTTATGTTGATGATATTGTTTTTGGTGCTACTAATGACTCTTTCGCTCATTCTTTTGCGGATGAAATGAAGGCAATGTTCGAAATGAGTATGGTCGGTGAACTAACTTATTTCTTGGGGTTGTAGGTGAAGCAAACGGACTCAGGATTCTACATCAACCAAGCAAAGTATGCAAGAAATCTAGTCAAGAGATTTGGACTGGACAAGGCAGCACATGCTAAAACACCAATGACTACAAATGCAAAATTAACAAATGATCCATCAGGTGAGTCTGTTGATGTTATATTATACAGAAGCATGATTGGATGTCTTTTGTATTTGACTGCTAGTTGGCCTGATATTGCCTTTAGTGTTGGTTTTTGTTCTAGATTTCAATCTAATCATAAAGTTTCACATTTGAATGCTGTAAAAAGAATCATAAAATATGTTGGTGGAACTTGTGATTATGGATTATTTTATAGTAAAGAGTCTAATCTGTCTCTTACTGGATTTTCTGATTCTGATTGGGCTGGTAATGCTAATGATAGAAAAAGCACCACCGGTGGGTGTTTTTATGTAGGAGCCAATCTTGTTGCTTGGATGAGTAAAAAGCAAAATTTTGTGTCTTTGTCTATTGCAAAGGCAGAATATATTGCTGCTGGAAGTTGTTGCTCACAGCTTCTTTGGATGAAAAAGTTTTTGATTGATTATGGGATATCCCAAGATACCATGGTTATTTATTGTGATAATTCTAGTGCTATTGATATCTCTAAGAACCCAGTTCAACATTCTAAGACTAAGCACATTGAGATTAGATATCACTTCATTAGGGATCTTGTTGAAAGAAAGATTCTGTGTCTTGAGTATATCCTTACTGAACGTCAGAATGCTAACATCTTCACCAAACCTCTTGATAGAAGTAAGTTTGAGACATTTCGTCAAGTAATTGGTGTGATTCTGTGTCCCTGATCTTTCTTGGCTTTTATGGTCCTTGTGCTTCACTGCTATATTCTTTGTGACCATTGTTCTTTGGTTTTTTGTTTTCTTTGTTTCTAGGATTTGCATTGCATAACATTCATGCATTTCATTCTAGGTTGTTTTTGTTTATTTTTTTTCCAAATTAAAAAAAAAGGAAAGGTGGAAAAAGGAAGCAAATTGTGTTTTGCATTATTTTCTTGGTTTTGAGAACAAGGTTGGTCAATTTATTTTCACATAACATGTCTTTTGTACCTTGTTTGGCTTTGATGAGCTCACTTATTGCACTTTACTAGTTGAAACTTTGTAGTGCATGTTGTGTGGGAAAGATGTTTACGGTTTTGATCACTTTGTCTTAATCTTGAAGTCACATGTCTTTAACTGTCAGACTTGAACCTTTTGAGAAAGGCATAAATAACCATCTCACCATTGTTCACTAGCCAATCATGAACACCTTAGTGCATATCGTAAGATTTTGTGCTCGAGAAAGTGTAGCACATGCACAAAAAGAACAAAAAGTGTATCCTCAGTTTAATGCTTAAAATTGGTGTATACATTATTGGACTTAAACCTAAATCAAATAAATAAAATTGGTGTGTACATTATCCCAGCTATTTTAATAAGTTTTTGAACAATTAACATTTGTGTGTACAATATGAGGCAAAATCAAGAAACTTACATGATTGCAAGCTTATGATCTAAGAGATGTGGGAGTTATATGATGTAACTTTTTAGATGATAGTCTTTTTCAAATCCTATGTGATGAATTTTGCAAACTTCGTGTTTGATTGCTATTCACATATCACCTTACATGTATCTCAAGCTTTTGCTAGTTGCACACACTACACAAGTTACTCTTTGCCAAACATTGTACATGTAATTGTGTGTGTTTTTGGTTTGACCAACCAAGTTTGAAAATACCTTGAGTTTTATGAAAAACATATTTGATGCTTGAGAATTTAAAGGGAGAATGTTTGAAAATCTTAATTTTGGGAAAACTGAGTTTAAAACTTGTGTTTTTGAAAAAGCATTTCATTTCATACTCATGCATTTTATTCATAAAATTCAATGATTTGAGGAGTTTCTACACAAAATTTGTGTTCTTTTTGCAAGGTTTTCCTCTCCCAAGGCCGGTAAGACCTTTATACCCTTCATTTTGCATTTATTTTCATGTTTCATGCATTATTTTGGGTTTTTCGGACCTATGCATATTTTGGGGTTTTTGATGATTCAAGCTTTATTTTGTGAAATTGATCATTGGTTTTTTGTCCTACAATGTTATAAATATGATCTATGGTGTTTAATTTGATCAATTTGGTGTTTTGTGAGAAATTCAAAATTCTAGGGCTTGAATTTACCCGATTTGGGGATTTTGTTCAAATTGAGTTTAATTGATGAAATTGGCTTGTTGAATTCATGTAATTGATCATTATAATCTGTCTTCTAACTTGTGTGACAATCAATTGGTCAATTTCTTACAAATTGAACAAGTGGGTTTTTCAAATTTTGTTGTTGTTTTGTTAGAAACTCTATGCTCAAGCCAATTTTGTGAATTAGAACTTATATTGAATTTATTCTTACTGCTTTAGAGCATGCATCATGACATTTTTTTGTTCATGCATCATATAGATTTTTTTTCTATATATATATTTTTTTGTGCTAACTTGCAGTCTGCCCTTTGTTTTTTTTTCTTTCTGTTCTTTTTGGTTCTGTTTTGTGTCTTTGTCCTTACCCTAGCACCATGCCTAGGAAGACTAGAGCTCATAGGACACCCTCCAATTCTTCTGAGTCTCCCTCTAGGAGTGAGTTGGGCTGAGCAGAAGGTTGTGTTAGATGAGTTAGATCCTGCCATTAGGGCAAATTTTGAGAGTAGGGGCTAGTTGCCTTTGTTGGAGATAGATTATCCACCCCCGACTACCCTGATTAGAGAGTTCTACTCGAACCTCTCTTGCCACATCTATAATGCCAACACCTTGGTTAGAAGTTGGATACGAGGTGTAGAGTTCACCATTACCCCTAGGGTAGTGGCTAAGGCTCTTGGTGTTCCAGTAGTTAGGTAGCCCGTCTATCCTTATGCGAAGTCTCCACCCTTTGATGACGTTATGTCATACATCACCAGGTCTTCTATCCAGTGGGGTTTTGATCCTCGGATCACGTTCGTTGAGCTTATTGAGACTACCTATCTTTTCTTTAGGATAATGTGTCATTCTTTGGGGCCTATTTCTCATCTCCACACCATCCCTATTGAGCGATGTGTGTTTTTGTATGCCCTTGTTTCTAGTGCTTCTATTAGTTTTCCTCATCTGTTTCTTCGTTCTTTGAACAAAGTTCATAGGATTTCAGTTGTTGCTCATGCTCTTTTTCATCCTATTTTCATTCATAAGATTTTGTTGTTTCTTGGTTTAGATGACTTCCCTGCTAGTGAGCCCGTACATGTTGTAGCTCTCATAGGTGCCACCTTCCTTAGGTAGAGGGTTGTTTATATGAGAGCTAGCTCTACACATCCTAGAGTTGAGCCTTCTGGTGCTGTACCCCCTCCTCCCTTTTCTACAGGTGATGCTTTGGCTGAGGCGTTTGGTGGTGGTGCTGCTAATGTCGATGTTCCTCCATAGACTACTTCGGATGATTTAGACATTCGACGTACATTGGATCATGTCTTGACCGTTCAAGCAGCTCATGGACAGATTTTGGTAGACGTGCTTGATGAGATCCATGCCTTGTGAGCAAAGTTGGCACAATTTCGACGATCCTTACCGCCACCTCCTTTTGATGATGGATTTTGATTGCCCTTTGGCATTCCGTCACAAAAAGGGGGAGTACATTTGGACATTTGTAGAGGTTTTTTGTTCTCAGGGGGAGAGATTTTTGTTTGTTGGAGCTTATGGAGATTAGATTGTATCTAGGTGCTTCATTTTGTATTTACCTTTTTGGCTCTTGATGTATTTTTGTTGGGCTATTCATGTTAGGGGGAGATACATTTATTGTTTTATATGTTTCTTGTTTCACTGCTTATTGATTTATATTTATGAGTTATTCATTGATATATGTCTTTATTTTGTGTTGTGTGAAATCAAGAATTTATTTTGTTTACTTGTATTTTCCACACATGCGTTTATGCATTTTGTTTAGTGTTCCAGGAAATATACAGGTTGATTCAATTGAGCTGCTGTCTACACTTGCAACTGATGGATAGTAGTTAGGATTGGATTTGTTATAATGGCCATTTTTTTTGTAAAAGGGTTTTCTTAGTAAACGAGCTTTTAGTTGTGTTTTGTCATGGATTGCCAAAAGGGGAGTTTGTTAGGTTCTAAGTACTTAGGAACTAATGTATTGGAACTCTAATGTGTATTATTGGCAAACTATGATCAAAACAGGTTGTTTAGTCTTGTTTAGACTTGCTCAAAGTTGTGTCTTTTATGTAAAGTTGGAATCGAGCTGTTGTAGAATTAAGTGTGCATTTCGACCTGGCTTGATCAATCAAATCTTAGACTCGATCGATCGAATCTCAGGCCTATTAAAATGTGTAGGGTTTTATGTTTTGCCCTAAGTATAAAAGGCAAACCCTAGCCACGTTTTTTAGGTTGCTCTATTTGCTGTGTGTGTGAATCTCTTGTGAGATCTAGAGGTGGTTGCCTTCACACATGCTTAGGATTAACAAGAAGGAGATTTCATTGATAGCTTGATGATCATTCAGTTGCTGCACTAAAGAGCTTAAAGAAACACAAGCGGGTGTGCTTGTACTTGTTGGAGAATCCAAGAAAGAAGGAGTCCGTGGTCTCGAAGCTTGCAAGTGGTCATGTCAGTAAGTTTCTACAAGTAGGTAGCAATAGGATGTTAGTGGTCTAATTCACTATTGTAAAATTTTGATTCTTTCATAGTGGATTTAGGTTTATCTTGAGGATAGCTAGGTTAAATCCTCCCCAGGTTTTTACCGGTATGGTTTTCTAGGTTATCATATCATTGTGTTATTTATATTTCCACTGCTTTGCATGATATGATATATTTGTGTTAACCTAGATTTGTTAATTTGACTAATTTAATCACTTGGCTAATTACATAGGTTAATCTGGTTGTGTTTTTAAGGGGTCTAAAAATAAACACTATTGATGAAAATGTGTGGGATGCTGTAGATATAGGATGGACTAGGCCAGAGGCCGCCAAATCCGAATGGGATAAGGCAACCCTCGCGGCAGCTAATGCTAATAGCAAGGCAATAAATGCTATTTTCTGTGGTATTTCTCTAGATGAGTTTCACAGGGTTTCTTATGTTACAATTGCCGAGGAGGCGTGGCAAATTTTGGAAACAACTTATGAGGGGACCAAAAAGGTGAAGGACACCAAGCTACAAATGCTTACCACACGCTTCGAAGAGCTGAAAATGAGTGAAGAAGAGTCATTTGACTCATTTTATAGGAACCTGAATGAGGTGGTAATTGGGAAGTTTAACTTGGGGAAAAAGACGGATGACTCCAAGATTGTAAGAAAAATTCTACAATCATTACCAGAAAGCTTCCGTGCAAAAGTTACTGCCAATGAAGAGAGTAAAGATCTTGATAACATCAAAGTTCAAGAACTTATTTTCTCACTTCAGACCTATGAGCTTTCTCTACCATCACAAAGGAAGAGCAAATCACTTGCTCTAAAGACAATCAATGAGAGAATGGAAGCTCAAGACTCATTGGATGAGGATGAGGTCGAAAAAGATGTGGCATATCTTGTTAAGAACTTCCAAAAGTTCTTGAAGTTCAAAAAGAATGGAAAGTTTGTTGAGAGAGGAAAATTCTCAAAATCCTGGAAGGAGAAAAAGGATTTCAAGAAGAAAGATAGGAAGGATTCTCAATCTTCTCAAGCAATCGCGTGCTATGAATGCAACGGTCATAGACCTCTCAAGAAAGAGTGTTCGAACTATTTGAGAGGAAAGGGTAAAGTGTATGCCACTACTTTCAGTGACATAGACTCCTCTAATTCAGACTTAGAAGAAAGCTGTGACGAGGAGGGAAATTACTTTGCATTCATGGCCATTGCCCCCATACAATCTTCAAATGATTTGAGTTTGCTAGTGGAAGACCTTGGGGAGCACACTAAAGTGGAGTCGATGGGGATAGTAGAGGAATCTGATGATGAGGAAGAAGAAAGAATAGTGGGACTACAAGAAACCTACAATTCCTTCATTGAGAAGACCGGTGAATATGCAAGAGTGGCTAAAGCAGCCATTAAGGAAATGAAGAGAGCAGAGCAAGACTACAAAAGTCTTTTGGTGCAATACAAGGAGACTAAGTGTAAAGTTGAGACGCTTAGTTGATTTTACTCTAACTTAAACTAAGTGCGGAATAGAGTAAATGCGAGGGGATAAACAAATAAACTACTCTAACCCATAATCATTGTAACATAGTAGTAAAATGAAAGGTAAAAGAGTAGGAAAGAAGAATGCAAACACAAGATAACACGCCGATGTGTTATTGAAGAGGAAACTGAAGAACTCAGTGAAAAACCTCTCCGCCGCCCTCCAAGCAATAATCGATCCACTAGACAATCAGTTGGAATACATGAATAGTAAAAGACCCTCCAAGCCTAGTCTACCCAATGCACCTAAGCCCTCCAAGCTCCTACTCCAACAAGGCTTCTCAGAATCGTGTCTTGTCTAGCTCTCCGGATCTTACAATACGCCCGATTGCATCCGCCAAACCTTTGTTAGGATTAGTGCCCTTAAATCCTATTGTATGATGCTATGTATGATATTATGTGTGACATTATGTATGACATGATGTATGACTTATTATTGTAATTAATAAATTTGTTTTGTTATTATCTGAAATAATGGTAACATGAATATTTAGACATTATCATATAGTCCATGAGATGCATAGTATGTGATTTATGTGAAAAGTCACAGAAGATATAAATTACAAGTTCTTTATAAACTCAGAATTTAGTTCGTAGTCGGTGATGAAATTAGGCGTTTCATCTGCGAAGACTATAACGTATCAACTAAGATGATTTGTCTTGATCATGGAAGTGGTGACTTCTAGTTGATATGTTGATATGTTTTAAGACTCAAAACATATTGAACGGGACCACTGTGAGATTTATTATTCTTGTAAAGACTGTCAATTGAATAATAAATCTCACGACTTATATTTGCATGAACTCTTAATCCTGAGAGAATAATGGACTTGATCATGAAGTGTAGGTTGCTTTGATATATCAGGAGTGAGATCTAAAGTAACGGTCAAAATCTCATTATATTGGGTAGCCACATTTAGTGTTGATGGAACATATATTCTCAAGATAGAATTCATAGTCTCTTAACGGAGATATAAAATATTCCCTTGAGATAAGTTTAATGGGTTTAGTTATTCAGAGAGTTAAGCCTAACCACTTTAGTAAGAAATTACTAAAGTATATATTTATGAAATTGGATTTCATAAATATATGGTGAATAACATAAAAGGATTAAACCGGGTACTCAAGGATTAAAATGTAGTAATTTACAAAGTGGCAGTCTACATTAATTACTTCGTATTACTATGAATATTTTATGAAGGGGTTGCATGTACAATAAAGTCTTGGGATATAATTTATAGATAAGGCCTAGAGTGCAACTATATTTATATAGTGGTATTAAATATAGTTAATGGTAACTTTGGACTTGTCAAGAGTTGACAGAAAAGCCCAAGGCCCATTGAAGCTAGTGTCTTATTGGTCCCTTTTGGTCCCACTCCAATCCACACACTTAAGCCCAATTGGAAATGCCCAAAAGGTCAGCCCAATTAGATAATTGGTTAGATACAAAGGGAAAAACGTACAAAATTTTATAAGTGAGAAACATCATTGTGAAATGGTGTAGGTGAGTGTATGTCACTCTCAAATTCTTCCTTTGTAACCAATTAAAAGTCCACACTTCTTGGGCATTAGTGGAATTTGAGTGAAGATTAAAAGTATTCCCAAGTGCTTCGATCTTTGTTTTTTGAAATTCACCGCTTCAAGGTATGCTCTCTTATACTTGAATTCTGAAATTTACATAGTGCATGTTATAGATTGTGAATGAAGTAGATCCGTTTAAATTTCCACTGCGTATATGCATATTTCCTTCAATTGGTATTAAAGCGGTCTTCAATTTCCAATCTGTTTAACATGTTTTGTGAATTTTAGAATTAGAGATGATAGTTTCATATTGTTAGAAGATTATGTTTTTTAATTTTCTGCATGTTGTTGAAACTATGATTTGATGAAAACTGAAATTGATGTTATGATGTTGTTTAAATTTAAATTTAAGTACGTTAAATTGAATCTTAAGGCTATAGCATCAATAGAATTCAGTTTTGACATCAATCTCTGTCTGTAATGTTCATATGTTGAATGTTTGTTCATGAAAAACGAAGAAAACTGCCTTAGAAAAATTCTGGAAATTCGAGTTTCACAATTTTCGATCGATCGAAAATCACTTTCAATCGATCGAACAAGTCAGAAGGTTGAGTTTGAATTTTGTAATCCCTTCGATCCATCGAGGGACACATTGGATCGATCGAAAGAAAGAAAATCAGAATTTTTTCTAAGTGTTTTCACATGTAAAAAGAATAAGACTATGTGTAATTAGATTATGCATGTTTTAAATTTAAAAACCTTTATTTTAAAACATCTAGTGGGAGAGAGATACAAGGGTTGAATCTCACGGCCTCCATTGTTGGTTCATAGTAGTGTGAAATATATACTTTGTCTTAGCCTCGAGCTTTGCATTCCATGCGGAGAGTATTTGTTTCATGGTCCTACAAGAATGAATTACTTGGTTTATAGTAGTTTGATCAAACACCTTGTCTTAGCCTTGAGCTTTGCATTCCATGCGGAGGGTGTTTTGTATCATGGTACTACAAAATAAACTTGTTAAGGGGATGAAATGTGGCTACACATGATTCTAGACAATGGTATACACTAGACTAAATATTATAGTATCCTCTATGCTGAGTTCTTACTATTATCATTTAGAGGCCAAATGTAAAACGGCATATTATTAGTGTTTGATAAGAGTTATCATGATAGCATTAATAATGAGAAGAGTTCTCATTCAATCGTAGTATTTAATGTTCACTCTATGCTGAGGGATATTGAATATGGGATTGGGTTGTTGTTGCATATATTATATTATGGTTTTGTTAAGGTTCCATATTATATATTTATATGCTAAAATGATAATGTCCGGTTTACTTATTATATTCATGTTTATTATTTTCAGATTTGAATATGGCATCATTTAGCCCACTTGTAACTATTCTTAATCAAAACAAACTGACTGGATCCAACTATGTTGACTGGAAAAGAAATTTGGACATAGTTCTCACAGCTGAAGAGCACAAATATGTGCTTACTAAACCATGTCCCAACTTTCCTTCATTAGATGCTCCTCTTGAGGAAAAACAACGATATGATCATTGACAAAAATCTAATGAGATGGCCTAGTGCTACATCCTAGCATCTATCTCAAATGTTCTACAGCATCAAATGCAGGATGTAGAACTAGCTTCAGACATCATGCTAAGTCTGAAGGAGATGTTTGGTGAGCATGGCCGTTCTGCAAGGCAAGAGACTATGAGGCAAATTTATAATACCAAAATGGCTGAAGGAAGTTCAGTAAGGGAGCATTGTCTTACAATGATCTCTAATATGAATACATTGAAAGTTTTAGGTGCCGATATTGATGGAGAATCCCAAGTGGATATGATACTCCAGTCACTACCGGAATCATTCAAGGAATTCAGACTTAATTACAATATGAACAAAAATATTTACTAATTGTCTGAATTAATGAATGAGTTGGTAGCAGCGAAAGGCATCCTTGGTACTTCTAATGTTGAAGCCAATGCGGGTGAAGCTTCTACTTCTCAACCTAAGTCGAAAGGCAAGGGTAAAAAGAAGAAGAAGAAGGACTTCACCAAGCAAGAGGGTAAACAAATTGCCTTAAGGGTTGCTGATAAAGGAAAGAAGATCAAAGGAAAATGTTTCCATTGTGGTGAGAAAGGACATTGGAAGAGGAATTGTCCAATATTCAAGGCTGCCAAGAATAAGGGTATGAATAATACATTCCTTCTAGAAATATGTTTGGTACAGAATCCAACAGATTCCTAGTGTGTGGATTCAGGTTGTACTAATCATATCTGCAATTCCTTGCAGGGGTTCTAGGAGACCAGAAAGCTTAAAGAAGGGGAATTGTTTCTTACTTTGGCTGATGGGAGCAAGATT
Source organism: Quercus wislizeni (assembly GCA_023055345.1). Classification (NCBI taxonomy): domain Eukaryota; kingdom Viridiplantae; phylum Streptophyta; class Magnoliopsida; order Fagales; family Fagaceae; genus Quercus; species Quercus wislizeni. The sequence continues at coordinate 16,784,552 of JALGQJ010000001.1, read as the reverse complement.
CCAGTTGTAGCTGTTGGTGTTTATAATTTATGTTTTGAGTCTCGAGTTTTAATATTGGAAGACTGTTTGTATGTACCTAATGTTCGTAGGAATTTAATTTCTGCTACTTACTTAGGTAAACATGGATATTATGTTATCCTTAAAGACAATGTTGTAATAAAGAAGGGTAAAATGTTTATCTGTTCTGGCAATATTATGGATGGTCTTTATATTTTAACTCCTGATAAGCATGAATTATATAATTCTAAATTAGATAATGATTCTCATGTAAAATCATTAAAGAGAAAGTTTCCTTTAACTAATGATGCATATCTTTGGCACTTGCGTTTAGGTCATATTAACTCAAATAGGATTCAAAGACTGATCAAAGATGGTCTCTTAGAGCCCATGGACTTTGATGAATTTCCAGTTTGTGAATCTTGTTTGGAAGGTAAAATGACCAAACGACCTTTTAATGCAAAAGGTAGAAGAGTCCAAGATTTGCTAGAACTAATACATTCAGATGTATGTGGTCCTATGTTAATCCAAGCAAGAGGTGGTTATGAGTACTTCATCACTTTTACCGATGATTACTCTAGATTTGGTTACGTGTACCTAATGAAACAGAAGTCCGAAGCCTTTGAAAAGTTCAAAGAGTTTAGGGCTGAAGTTGAGAATCAATTAGGTAAACGCATAAAGGCCATTTGATCTGATCGAGGTGGCGAATACCTTCTTGGGGATTTTAAGGATTACTTAACTAAGAATGGGATTGTATCCCAATTGACTGCACCTGGAACTCCACAACAAAATGGTGTAGCGGAAAGAAGGAATAGGACTCTTTTAGATATGGTTAGGTCCATGATGAGTTATTCAACTTTACCAATTTCTTTTTGGGGATATGCCTTAAATACTACAATGTATCTTCTGAATTTAGTACCTTCGAAGTCTGTTCCTAAAAGACCTATAGAGTTGTGGAATAGGCGTAAGCCTAGTATGAGACATCTCCATATTTGGGGTTGTCCAGCACATGTGTTGAAAGGAAAGTCTGACAAGTTACAATCTAAAACAGAAGTGGTTTTCTTTGTAGGGTATCCAAAAGGAACTACTGGAGGTTTATTCTATAGTCATAAAGATAATAAGGTGTTTATTAGTACAAATGGCAAATTCTTGGAAAATGACTATATGAATGATTATACTCTTAGAAGTACAGTTGTGTTGGCTGAAATGAATGAACCTGTAAATGTACAACCAATAGATGAAACTAGGGATGATGTGAATGTATTAGATACATCACAAGATACTACTCAAGAGATGTCTAGTACACAGGTGTCTCGTCGTAGTAGGAGAATTGTTCGGCCTCCTATAAGATTCATAGGTTTAGGAGAAACTTATGAAGCTATCTCAGAAGAGGCTGAATCAGATCCTTACACTTATGAAGAGGCTATTAATGATATAGATGCACATCATTGGGCTCAAGCTATGAAATCTGAATTAGATTCCATGTATTCCAATCAAGTTTGGGATCTTGTAAAGGTGCCTAAGGGCATTAAACCCGTTGGTTGCAAATGGGTTTACAAGAGAAAGAGAGGGATAGATGGAAAGGTTGAAACCTTTAAAGCAAGGCTAGTGGCGAAAGGGTATACACAAAAAGAAGGCATTGATTATGAAGAAACCTTTTCACCAGTAGCAATGCTTAAATCTATCAGAATTCTCTTGTCCATTGCTGCTCATTATGATTATGAGATTTGGCAAATGGATGTCAAGACTGCTTTTCTTAATGGCAATCTTGATGAGGAAATCTATATGATGCAACCGGAAGGTTTCATAGCAAAGAACCAAGAGCATATGGTATGCAAATTGAAAAGGTCCATTTATGGACTTAAGCAAGCATCTAGGTCATGGAACATCAGATTTGATCAAGCAATCAAATCATTTGGTTTTGAACAAAATCTTGATGAACCATGTGTGTACAAAAGACATCAAGATAAAGTAGTAATGTTCCTAGTGCTTTATGTTGATGATATTCTACTCATTGGAAATGATGTAGGGGTAATGTCATCAATAAAGGTTTGGTTGTCAAGCCAATTTGATATGAAGGACTTGGGTGAGGCTAATTTTATTCTAGGGATCAAGCTTTGTCGAGATCGCAAGAATAAGATGTTAGGCTTATCACAAGCTGGATATATAGATAAGGTTTTAGAACGGTTTAGCATGCAAAACTCCAAGAAAGGTTTACTTCCTTTCAGACATGGAGTTCCTCTGTCTAATGACCAAAGGCCTAAGACTCAAGAGGATGTAGATATGATGAGACAAGTTCCTTATGCTTCTGCAGTAGGAAGTCTCATGTATGCCATGCTTTGTACTAGACCAGATATTTGTTATTCAATAGGCATGGTCAGCCGATATCAATCAAATCCAGGACCAAAACATTGGCAAGCTGTAAAGCACATTCTCAAGTATCTTCAGAGAACGAGAGATTATATGCTTGTTTACTATTGTGAGGATTTGATTCCCATTGGCTATACAGACTCAGACTTTCAATCGGATCTAGATTTCCGAAAGTCCACATCAGGATGTGTTTTCACCTTAGGAGGTGGAGCCATAACATGGAGGAGTGTCAAGCAATCTTAAATTACGGACTCCACCATGGAAGCAAAATATGTTGCTGCTTGTGAAGCAGCAAAAGAAGCTGTATGGCTCAAGAAATTCCTTTCTAACCTTGGTGTAGTAAGAATTGAGCAAGTTCCCATTACTTTGTTTTGCGACAATAGTGGAGCAGTTGCACAATCTAAAGATCCAATGAATCACAAGAAAGGAAAGCACATTGAGAGAAAGTACCACATCATTAAAGATATTATTGCTCGTGGAAATGTGGTGGTAGCAAAGATTGAAAGTGCAAATAATCTAACAGATCCCTTTACCAAAGCATTGCCTCAAAGGACCTTCGAGTCGCATTTGGAGGGAATGGGAGTTAGATTAGTGTACAATAGTCTTTAGGACAAATGGGGGATTGTTAGGATTAGTGCCCTTAAATCCTATTGTATGATGCTATGTATGATATTATGTGTGACATTATGTATGACATGATGTATGACTTAATATTGTAATTAATAAATTTGTTTTGTTATTATCTGAAATAATGGTAACATGAATATTTAGACATTATCATATAGTCCATGAGATGCATAATATGTGATTTATGTGAAAAGTCACAGAAGATATAAATTACAAGTTCTTTGTAAACTCAGAATTTAGTTCGTAGTCAGTGATGAAATTGGGCATTTCATCTGCAAAGACTATAACGTATCAACTAAGATGATTTGTCTTGATCATGGAAGTGGTGACTTCTAGTTGATATGTTGATATGTTTTAAGACTTAAAACATATTGAATTGGACCGCTGTGAGATTTATTATTCTTGTAAAGACTGTCAATTGAATAATAAATCTCACGACTTATATTTGCATGAACTCTTAATCCTGAGAGAATAATGGACTTGATCATGAAGTGTAGGTTGCTTTGATATATCATGAGTGATATCTAAAGTAACGGTCAAAACCTCATTATATTGGGTAGCCACATTTAGTGTTGATGGAACGTATATTCTCAAGATAGAATTCATAGTCTCTTAACGGAGATATAAAATATTCCCTTGAGATAAGTTTAATGGGTTTAGTTATTCAGAGAGTTAGGCCTAACCACTTTAGTAAGAAATTACTAAAGTATATATTTATGAAATTGGATTTCATAAATATATGGTGAATAACATAAAAGGATTAAACCGGGTACTCAAGGATTAAAATGTAGTAATTTACAAAGTGGCAGTCTACATTAATTACTTCGTATTACTATGAATGTTTTATGAAGGGGTTGCATGTACAATAAAGTCTTGGGATATAATTTATAGATAAGGCCTAGAGTGCAACTATATTTATATAGTGGTATTAAATATAGTTAATGGTAACTTTGGACTTGTCAAGAGTTGACAGAAAAGCCCAAGGCCCATTGGAGCTAGTGTCTTATTGGTCCCTTTTGATCCCACTCCAATCCACACACTTAAGCCCAATTGGAAATGCCCAAAAGGTCAGCCCAATTAGATAATTGGTTAGATACAAAGGGAAAAACGTACAGAATTTTATAAGTGAGAAACATCATTGTGAAATGGTGTAGGTGAGTGTATGTCACTCTCAAATTCTTCCTTTGTAACCAATTGAGTGTCCACACTTCTTGGGCGTTAGTGGAATTGGAGTGAAGATTAAAAGTATTCCCAAGTGCTTCGATCTTTTTTTTTTTAAATTCACCGCTTCAAGGTATGCTCTCTTATACTTGAATTCTGAAATTTACATAGTGCATGTTATAGATTGTGAATGAAGTAGATCCGTTTAACTTTCCGCTGCGTATGTGCATATTTCCAACAACCTTGGCTTCTTCCAATACTTCCCAACAGTACCAAAACCTCACTTGACACTCTGAAAGGGTGTGGTAAGTGTTTGAACTATTAACCTCTCAAGGAAATGAAAATGGAAAGGTAGGAGTTGAGGAAAAATCACAATTAATTGTGTAGAGAATTGTGGGTATTACAATCTCTAACTCTCAAGGTTTGTGGCTAGGGTTTTTTCTCTGAAGCACTCCTCAACATATATGGGTAATGGGGGTATATATAGTGTGGATAAGGATAGAGTGTGAATTTTCAAAAAGTGTGTAAAACAACTTGAATGTTTAGATCCCCAATTTACAAATTACAAATTCAAGCTTATTATCAAATAATGTATGTGCGGAATATGAACATAAGCTATAACAGAATTGATAAAAAAATCTAAACCAAATAAAATCACAACCACAGTAGAAATTAAATGTCAAAGATTAAGGGAAGAGAAATACAAACACAAAGACAACATAGCGAAGTGTTATCAAAGAGGAAACCGAAGTTCTCAGCGTAAAACTTCTCTGCCGCCTTCCAAGCAGTTAATAATCCACTAGAGAATGAAGTTGGGATATATGAACAGCAAAAGACCCTCCAAGCCTAATCTACCCAATGTACCTAAGCCCTCCAAGCTTCTTGCTCTAACGAGGTTATGCCAAACCTTTGTCTTCTCTAACTTACTGGATTCCGCTATAGCCCATAGCATCAACCAATGTCAATTGGTCCCTTCCTAACTGCTTCCCAAGTACCACATAGCCTCCTCACAGATATGGGTATGGTGAGAAAATGTTTTGACTAATGTACCTCTCAAGGATGTATCAATGGAGAGGTTGAGAGTAAGGAATTTGGAGAATTAAAGGATGAAGATTGTGAATGAGTCAATCTTGTTTTTCTCTAGAGTTTCTCTCTCAAAATTCTCCTTGGAAGCTCTCTACAATACGTGGGTATAAGGATTATTTATATTGGTGTGTTTGGAATGCAAAATGTCAGTTTTTCTCATAACAGAGTGGTCTGGCGACTTGGCCTCATGACTGGACTGAGTTGCGAGCTAACTGCCTGGCCAGCCTGGGACTTTTTTCGTGTAGTGCAACAGTTGGTGTGACTCTTCAGCTCCCCTGCATGCTTCACACGTGTGTCTCTTTTTGGCGACTTGCCAGCCACGAGCCATGAGCAAGATCCAGTCGCGAGTCCCTGCAGAATGCACACTTCTAAGCTTTTATTCACACTTTCTCACACATTACCCTTACATGATTCTCACCTAAATACAGGATTTCCAAATGTTGAATTACAAGCAAATTTGGCATGGAATAAAGCCAACAAAATGGTTGATTAAATTCAACCTTACAAAGTGTATTAGTAATGAAAATCTGGCAAAACAGAATGTTTCGCGGGTATTTTGCGGGAAGGCCTTACCCACGAGACACTCACGAAAACCAGCTGTCTCCATCTTGTCCTGACTCTTCGCATTCTAGTCATGTGCAGGGCACATGCATCACTTCGTGGGAAGCTTACTCGTGAGATACTCGCGAAAACAACTTTAGTCTTCAATTAGCCTTAAGTCTTCACACTCTCTTTCTCTCACACACAACCCTTACAAACAAAACCCACATGAAATACAGGGTACATAAGATTGAACAAAATTACAATCAAATTTGGCACGGAATTAAAGCCTACAAAAACATAGTCGTAAATTACAACTTTACATAGAGGAATTAGTGGATTTATGTAAAGAAGAATAATAATAATAATAATAAATAAATAAAATAATTATAAAAAAAAAAAAAAAAAAGGTTTCCCCTTTAAGATAAACATTGTATAAACCATTCATAAACCAAACGAATGTCATTATTAATCAACAACATGTACTTCTTTGTGTTAAAAAATACCGATATTGTTTTGTCTTATATTAGTCTTACCTTAATGGATTTAAGCAAAGAATGAATTATCTTTTTTTTTCCCCCCTTTAAGATTAAGATGGTAGTCCGATACAGATGTATTCAACTAAGCACATATTGAATTAGTTGAACCTTCCTTGCAAAAAGAGGTTTTCTGGCACCGGTATACCTGTCTTTTATTGTAGCATCTTAAAATATGTATTTTTCAAATCATTCATAAAAGCAAAAAAAATGTCATTATCAACGGTAATTAAGTACAACTTTGTGTAAATAAATGAATAAATAAATAAACCGATAATATGTTGCCTTATAGGCAGATCAAAAAAATATGTTGTCTTATATTAGCTTGCAGTAGCCAACCAAAAAATATTATTATTTTGTCTTAAACCGTTGTGACCCGTGAAAACAAGATCACAGCATATAAGTTGAGGACCACGGTACTATGAGCTGTGAAAACGCGTATGATTTTGTTAGTTAAACCAACAAACTTGAGGACTAAGGTAATTTTAATTATGGACCACAGATTTACATGTGCAAAAGTTCATTGTAGCAAAATTTTTATGAATTACCAATGTGTTTGGTAACCTAGTGGAAGGGCCTTTGGCTAAATGGTCTCTCAAGTATAATGTATTTGTGGAGAGTATTCAAGTCACGCCTCTCCCATTTGTGATACTCCAATATGGCTTATATGCCAAGGGTATTTCTTTCGGCAAATGTTCAATTGTAAGTTGGTATTTCGGGATAAGCCAAGGGTAGTCAGTAAGATTCTTTATACTTGTAACTGTTTGATTTTTGATTAGTAGATTCTTGGGAGTAATGATCTTAAAATCTCCCGGTGGGATTTTTGTCTTGTGAGGTTTTCTCCATTTGTTAATAAATCACTGTATCAAATTTATTTTCTGTTGTATTTAGTATTTTTGGTGATTTGTTGGTGCCTCCACGATTTGCATGTAATTGAACTTAATTAATCAACTTGGGTAATTGAATTAATTAACTGGGGTCGAGCTATCTTTACCCAACAAATTCTCATTTGAATTCATTTTAAGTTTTTGTTTCTATTTTGTTTTCAGTTTTCGTTCGTGAGGTCAAGAGTATGGCTGTTTTGTTTCCTGCATGATGAGATATATGAGAAATTCTCTTTCACTCATTTTTTACATCCACTGTCTTACACATTATTCACAATTGATGTGCTGTCGTATATATTTTAAAGGGGGAAAAAGTAATGTACACATTCAAAACATGCATGAAAGTGTACATGTGAGGAAAAATTGGATTTAAGAGAATAAAAGCTTGGGTTTATGCAGCTTGGTTTCTAGATCCTGGTTTTGAATATATACCACCGTAATTCTAAGCAGTAAAATAAGGATGGGATCATGCTATCATTGCTGGACTACTGAAACGAAGGGCACCGGCTATGTATTTGGACCTTAGGTGTAAAAGGTTAATTTTTCAGGATCATGCTGGAGCATCTCTGATGGGTCCAGCCAAACCCCCGGCATCATCCAGAGTCATAGCTGAGGACAATTGACACCTTGGGATCGTTATCTCAATAATGGTCGTCGGTCCAAGACAAGCAGTATCACCCTCGTCCATCTCGGGGCCGTTACAGAACATTTACTCCCCTTTATTGCCGTTGAAAGAACAGCTCACCATTAGCCCATCGCCGAAACGTTACAAAGAGGGAATGAATATCACCTTTAATGTTCCAACAGATAAGGAGAAGAACGCCTGCACACACACAGACAGGTATATATAAACGGGAGCCCCGGAAGAGGAAAAGGGTAAGAAAACACACAGATACACTGACACATACCAAGTATAGCTTTTCTTTAGCTACTCATTCTAACTTTGGCATCGGAGGCTCTGTGGCAGGCGCCACACCGGTGCAACATAGCTCCTTTTTGTCTATTCTCAGGATCAGGATACAGGAGGACGATTTCATTCTGGACGATCTTATTCGACTGACGATCTGAACATCATCAATCTCAATCATTGAGCATCACTGGGCTTTGTTAGGTAGTGTTTAAGAGTTTGGAAGACGTGCTTCATCAAGACCTCGGAGTGGTTTATCAGTTTGGTAAGGGGTGTGGTAGAGCTAGATGAAGTCTTCTCCTTCCCTTAGTTGTTTCGGGGTCTTGATCACAGTCAAAAGGATTATCATGGGAGGTAATAAATTCGATACGGTTATGATATCTAATCTCTCCCATAAATTGGGTTGGAAGAAGATAATATCAAATTGATTTGGAACTAAACTTTTTCCCACATAATACCTCTCTCTTCAAATTTAGGGATAAAATTAAATTTTATTATGTACCATATGTAAAGTACATTAGATCCCCTAATTGAATTCAAACATTTGGTTATTTTAAATTCCATTTTTCTTACCCAAAGCAAAGCACTTCATATACTATATCTGATGTGAGATGTGAAAGCGTCAAAAAACAAAACACGTTTACTTCTAGAAAACAAAAAACAAAATACTTTTGCTTCTAAAAATAACCTCAAATTCATGAAAGTTCCTTGAATCCATAAGGAGAAAGGGTCCAGAATCCACTAAAAAATAGAAAAATAAAAGTTTGAATTTTATTAATTGAATAATTATTAAAAAAACGTTTATAGATTTAGGGGTCTATTTAAGTGCTTTATAAAACTTGACAGATAAGAAAATAAATTCTAAAATAACTCCTAATTAATACCTAACTATAACAGGAACCAAATTTGAACTGAAAAGCATTAAAAACATTTAAAAACAAGGAAATAATAATCCTGAACCTAAAATAATGAAAATTACAAATTAAATACTAAAATTAATAAATTATAATAATTAAATAGTAAATTGTGTCCTACATCAAACCCCTCCACTTGAAACAAATTTGTCCTTGAGTTCATCTTTGAAATCTAAAATTTTTAGCTCCAAATAAACAAATACTTCGAATGCTTGAGCCCCTAGATCTTTTTTCTTTCGATGTCTTCCTCCAAAATAATAGGAGTTTGAATGTTGCAATCATCTAACTTGACTTCATCGGGATTGTTGACTAGTTCCTCTATAATTTCTACTTTAATGGTCTCTACTATCTCGACCTCAAGATCTTTCTCTATAATAGGGTCTTCATTAATCTCCTCCACAATCTTGATTTTAGGTTCTTCTTTTATAACAATGCCTTCATTAATTTCCTAAAAAATCTCTATATTTTCTTATTTGGCTTCTACATATTCTTCAAGAAAAATATTTTCTTCAACATGTAATTCTTCTCTTAATGGCGGAATATATGACTCTTTAAAATAATTCAAGTGTGAACTTCCTGGCCAATAATAATCTTGTTTTGTATACGACAAAAGTTCATCATAATCCAAAGGATAAAATTAGATAGCAAGTATCTTTTTCATCTTTGGCCATAAATGAATTTTGTTTTTATCTTGTATAAGACTATCAAACTATATTCATTCCCACCAGCGTAAGGCAAACTCTCTAAGTTTATAAAGAGCAAGTTCAACTTTGTTAGGTTCTAAAAGTTTAGAATAATTAGCAAATCGTGAACACAAAATTGTCTAGATATAGATCCTAGAGTCTATAGGTATTATTAGATAATGTTCAAGGTGATTCAAGTCAAGGTTCAAGAACAAGTAAGCTGCAGAAAGAAGATTTCAGAATATGCCAGGTTTGACTGATCGAAAGACAGGCTCGATCGATCGAAATACGAGTCTGCAGAATTTTAAGTCGGCCCAAACAACAGTTCAAGCCCAAAAAGGATTAGGGTTTCAGATCTACTTCTTCTAGTATATAAAGGAAATTCTACGAACGTTTTTATAAGGCTTTTCATAGAGAGAAGAGTGTGCCTCTTTTGTAGATCTAAGGTTTTGTATCCAAAAGCTCTCTAAAGTCTTCTACCGGTGTTATTCCTTGAAAAATCTTAAGATCCAGTGTTGTAGAAGTTGTTGCATACAAGATCAACGTCTAAGGAGATCCAAAACCTTTGAGTGGAGTCTCAAAGTCACAAGCAGGAGAATTTGTGGTTACTGTAGATCAAAGAGAGAAGGAGTCTGCGGATTCAGAGCTTGCACATGGTTATATTAGTAAGTTCTACATGTGGTAGCAATAGGACGTTAGTGGTCTAAGTCTTAATGTAAACTTTGATTCTCTATAGTGGATTTGCTTTTTACCTTAAGGATAGCTAGGTTAAATTCTCTCTAGGTTTTTTACCGATTTGGTTTTCCTAAGTCATCATATCGTGGTCTTATTTATATTTCCATTGCTTTACATGATATAATTTTATTGTGTTAAACTAGATCTGAATAATAAACCTAATAATCAACTTAGTTAATTAATTAGGCTAAGCAATCTAGTTTACAGGGATCTAAAACCTAACAAAATTTTCTCTCATCACAAACATTCTTATAGTCAAATAAATCCTCTAGGTCAAGTAAATTCATATGATGTTACTGTTCACGCACTGAGAAAAAAAAAAGTCTAGAAACGCAAACATGGGTTTGGAAACGCGGATCCAAACCCACACTAAGACTTTAAGAACTAATGTATTAGAACTTCAATTTGTATATGTTGGCAAACCATAATCAAAACATTTAGTCTAAGTTTAGACTTGTTCAAAGTTTGGTTTAAATTAAATTGGGATCGAGTAATTGCAGGAAATTATTATTCAACTTTTGCAAGGTTCAATTGATCGAAAATTAGATTCAATCAATCGAAAGTCACAAATCAGCAAACATAAAGAGGCCATAACTTATTCGTTTGAAACCTAAATTGCGACCCGTTTTTTTTAGTATTTAAAGGACATGATAAGCTAACCCTAGGTGGGGTTTTCAAGGATTTTCGAAGAGATTAGAGTGCATTTTGTGCCTCTTTTGTAGATCTAGGGTTTTGTACCCAAAAGCTCTTTAATGTCTTCTACCGGTGTTATTCCTTAAAGAATCTCAAGATCCGGTATTGTAGAAGTTGCTGCATACAAGATCAATGTTTAAGGAGATCCAAAACTTTTGAATGGAGTCTCAAAGTCACAAGCAGGTGAGCTTGTGTTGTTGCAAAGGCCAAGGAAAGAAGTAGTCCGAGGACTCGGAGTTATCATGGGATCGTGGTAGTAAGTTTTTTACTCGAGGTATAAAACATTTAAAACCAACCCTACCCAAAAAATTGAATTGGATGAGAAAATGTGATAAAACTTACGTACGGTATCTTAAATGTAGTATATTACATTCTTAATTAGATGGAAAAGTTAATGAATGCTTTAAGGGTATTGGTTAAAAAAATATTTTAGAAAACTTTTTTGGGAAAAAAAATGAATTTTTGAAAACCTTTTATATTTTTCATAAAAGTGGTATCAAAACTATCCTAGAATAGTCCATTATCTTTTTCTTTTCTTTTTTGCACATAGTTGCATTGATCAAGAATAGTTATATTCAAAAAAAAAAAAAAAAAATTGCACATAGTTGCATTGATCGAAAATAAATTTAATGTCAATAGATGCTTAATGGTGCCTTTAGGTAACACTATTTGTATTTTATTGATGAATGCAACTATATATTTGAAATTCATTAAAGAAAGGTATTATAACTAAATTTTATCTCAACCTATGATTCCTTTCCAAATGACATACAAACAAGTTGCAAATATCAATTACTTAATTCAGCTTTTGGAATACTTTTTATATTTTTTTAATAAGTCTTTTGGCCTCTTTTTGACTGCTTGATTAAGATTTAAACACACTTGGGCATTGGAATCATTCAACATTCCATTGATTCTCCAACTTTTCTTCCCTCCAACCAACAATTAATTCCACGCTTCCAGTGAAGAGGAATTGCCTTCAAGTATTAGCAACATTTGGTGGTCATCCAGAGGGAAGCTCCTTAATCCACCTGACCTTAATCATTCTTCAGGTAGATATAACATGTATGCATGCATTAACGTCTTTTGTTTCTCCTGATGTCATTCTTCTTTCATATTTTGTTTGGCGAAAATAGTACGGTTCTTTCATATATCATCTCGATGTTTTTACTATTTTGCACCCAGACATCTTATTTCAACGTTTTGTTGGGCAAATTACACCCCAAGATCTAAAAGAACACTATCATAGACATAGGTATCCTTTCAACCTTAAGAGAACACTATCAAATTTCTTTTTCTTTCTAAGAGTATTCTAAACTAAGAAACTCTTCAAGACCACCAAACATTTTGCAAAAATACCTATTTATAAGACTTCAATTCTATTTTTTGAAGAACAAGGAATATCCAGTTACTTATTAAAAATAAATTCACTTCCATATCAAGGAGAATTCTTATCTTGCACACCAAGGAAAAATCCTCGTCTTCCATGCTAAGGAAATACCTTTCCTTCCATGTTAAGGAAAACTAAACCAATTCTAATTAGGAATTTGAGATAATTTTCAACATGTTTGTTATTCAAGTACAAACATTAAAAGCATATGCAATTTGCAAATCACAAGCGTGCAGTTTATTCCACAATATTGAACCCTATGCTTTCATCAATACTATTAATATAGAGATGTAGTGGTGGCTATAAGAATTTTTTTCTAGGGTAGGTATTAGGAAACTTAAATTATACAAAATCTAATATAAAAAGAACTTGAATACATCGACATAAAAAAAATAAATAAAAAATAAAAAAACACGCACACACAAACACAAATACTTGAAGTTTTACAATTTTTTTCTATGAGTTTTCATGTTTTGAAATTATTGCATGATAGAGTATAAAGTTGAGGAGAGTGGAGTTGTTGGCATTGCTAAAGGGAACTCACAACCACAACATCTCTCTTGATATCATTTAAAAAAAAAAAAATTAGAGACTATTTTTATGGAATTGGTTAAACGAGTTACTAATTTGAATAATTAAGATTTTTATTTTTGAATGAGCTTTTTGTTTAATGTTTTGTTCACTTGTTGTTGTTTGACCTAAATTTTTGCTGTTATTTGGCCTAATTTTTGTTGTTTCTATTTGAGTTTTTCTTTTCTAAAAAGGAGTTAGGGATTATGTTTAGGGTACCAATATTTTTTTGGGGTATTGCTATGGAAAAAACCAAAAGCCATAACAATTTTACACATTCCCAAATCAGTACGCCACATCATTAAAAAAATTAATTGGAGATTATGGTGGGCCCATGTGTGAATTAGTGTACTAATTTAAGAATGATATGAAATTGTTGTGATTTTTTGTTATGTTACTAGTATTATTTTTATTTTTACTGAACCTAAATTATTGGAATTCTCAAGTCCAGGTGTTCTATTCTTTTAAGGTAGATAAAATATGTTAATATAAAAATAATTATGCATATAATTTAACGTAAAGCCGCCATTGGGATGGGACCTGAATTTAATTTTTGGGGGCCAAAACTTGGGGGGAGGGGAACTCGACCAATTAAGAAGACTAAATTTACTAAAATTAAAAAAATAAAATAAAAGATATAAGGTAAGAATAAACATTAAATAGATTAATAAAATAATTCAAATATAATATATTTTTTTTATACATTTCAGCTGAATCATATATGATCTACCAATATGGAACTTAATGTTTTTTTTTAAAATCTAAAAATCATTTACGGTTGATATTGATCTCTATAAATCTACCTTTTGAATATATAAAAGTAAAGAGCTCGTTAGAATATAAAATTTCATTTTATTTTAAAATATAATTTTGACAATATTCATAATTAAAATTTCTCTTTTCTTACATTATCATGGTTGTAGAAGAAATTGAATAAGCACAAGTACAATAACTCTGAAAGCAAATATTTAGTAAATTAATTTTTTTTTAGTCTTTACTAGTTTGATAAGTTTTTTTTGAAGTCCAAATGTCATATTTTTTTAACCGTGAGTTACCATTTTCAATAATAGTTTTTCATGATTTGAAGTCTTATGGATAATACTTTATTTTTCCAAACAAACAAACAACATCAATTTTAGAAATATTCATATGCCTTTCAAGGATGCAGAATAAGCAATTGATCTACATGCACGCTCACAAAATTTATGATCTAATTGATAATGATGTTCAGTTGGAAAATTATATTGCTGATGACCAAAACTTTCAAATCTTAGGGGGAAAGTTTTCAATTTTAGGGGTTAAGTGTATGATTTTTTTTAACCCAGGATTTCAAATCTTACCTATTAATAATGCACTACTAAAGAATTTCTAAAATTACTACTTGGTCGGTATGTAGCTTCACCTTTGTGTTGACATCCCAAAATCTGTAACGCTTGGGTCTGATGTTTCAGCCAATAGCTCGAAGAGTGAGACTGGGTGGATCTTTATTAACCCGATAAGATTTTGGACCCAAACCAAAGTCTAGAGTACTATTTGGTTTGAGTAATGTTAGAGATGTACTGTATTTTTCATAATTGCTGGTTTGTACAGTGACATCATTTTATTAGGGTCCATAACTTATACAACTTTTATTATACAGTGTAACACTAATAAGAACAAATTATATATGTCACTAGTTGTGAAAATAAATGTATGTACCTAAACTTATTGTTTGTACTGATTCAGAGAAGATAATCCCAAAAAAAGAAAAAAAAAAGTATTGATTAAGAGAAAGTTCAAAAATCTCCAATATGGTTAACTGTACGTGAGACTGGTGGAAAAAAAATATATGATCACAACTTTTCCTCAATTAACGACTTATTTGAAAGCGATTGTTCATCACTTATAATCTAACACCTGAAGTTGTGATAATCTACCACATGAAGTTATGATGAAAATTGTGGCTAATGGTGTGAGTCATAGAGGATTTTCCGTATTAATATTAGTGTTGGTTTTGAACATGAGATAGGATTTTTATTTTTTGTTAGAAAAAGAGAAAATATATATATATATATATTTTAAGGAAGGTTTAGGAATTAAAAGATATTCTTTTCATTTTTCAAAGATATATTAAGTATATTAGCCCAATATATATATAGCACGTCCAAGGCCACATCTAATTTGTGTGCAAGACAAGTCTCTTACTTGTACTCGAAGTCTAGGGTTTTGCTTCTTTTATATATATATATATATATCCATATTATAGTCCATTGTAACACATGATTTATACTACACTCTCATATAATAAAGATATAGTCCTTGAGGACTTCCTCAGTGGACGTAACCCATTTGGCTAAACCACATAACCTTCATGTTCTTGCTTTTCTATGCTTCCATTTCCGCATCTATTCCAACATACTCAACATGGTATATCAATGTTAATATTTAATATGGTATTAGAGTCAAACTTCATTCTTGGCTTCTAGCAAAATTCATCTCTATCCAACAAAGAAGATTCTCATGTGCATAACATAGATCCACATCAATCACAGTGCTATAGCTTGCCTCTGGATCTAGACTCCATGGCATCACACAACTACTGTCACTACCTTGCCACTATGTACAAGATCCATAAACCTAAGAAAGTCTTGCCTATCCAATCTTAGGTATGTGCAAATCAAGCATTCCTTTCACAAAACAAACCACATAGATGTGCTCTTTAGCTACAAACCCATGTGCCTTACGGATTCTTCACGTGTAGATCTACTTTGGTCGCACATGCCACCACACGCCACCATGTTGGCCTTATCGTTCGATGATCAGCAAAATTGTGGAATCCGGCTTCCATACGCTTTCGCACCTGCCACCACACGCCACCTATAGTTTCTTTATGCACTTCCACGCATCAGTCAGTATCATACACACCAGAGGGCCTCTGCTGATTTCATTATGACATCATTTGAAGACATTACCCTCTCCACATCAACAGCCAAGCAAAATTGACACATCAACCTTAGACGACATCACCGCCACGTTAGCATCTAGTTAGTGCCACATCATTCGTGCCGTCAGCCTCTCTGTAGCCCTAACCCAAACCGATTTGACCCGGACAATCCAAAACCAAGCTAGACTACACTAACCGCTACCCTAATAGTTAACTATTGACTTTGACCATTTTTTACCATTGACTTTTGCATTGATGTTGACCAAAAGTCAAAATTTTAGAATAGGGCTTATATTGCTCAATTTTTTTCCTAGATTTCGATTTTAGGCACAATTTCTTCATTTGAAACTTTGAAATTTCTCAATTGGCCTATTTCTTATCATGGTTTCTTTAAGTAAACTTCTCAAGATTATTTTACCTCAAGCCTTTGTTGGGTTTCCACCTTGGGTTTGAAAAGAGGTGTTAGAGATATACCAGTCATCAGACATATTAGCCTAATGTAATAGACCCAAGACTACACCTACTTTGTGTGCAAGAAACGTCTCCCACTTGTACTAGAATTCTAAAGCCGAACCTCCTATATATACCTATGTTATGGATCATTGTATCATACTCCCTCCGTTCCAATTTGTTAGTCATCTATTCCATTTTGGGATGTCCCAAAATGAAGTCCTCTTTCTAAAATTAATAAATAAAATTTCTATCTTACCCTTTACTTTATTTTAAAAGTCAATGACATTCTTTTTCTATAGTTTAAATTAATGAGAGTAGTTCTAGAAACTTATACCATTTTATACCAGCAAACAAGATAATAAATTATGTTCTTTTAAAAAGTTGAATTTTTGAAACATGACAAAAATTGGGACGGAGGGAGTATAATAAAGATCTAGCCTGTAAGAGTTTCCTTTGTGAAAGTAGACTATTAGTCTGAGCCATGTAATCCTTATGTTCTTGTTAATCTATACTTTTGCTTCTGCATTTATTTTAACATATTTAATATAGTATATTAGCATATATTTAACACATTTCATAATAAATTAAAATTTTAAAATGATTCAATAAATAAGGAAACTATTACAGTGCAGGTGACATAACTTTGAATTTATATATATATATATATATGCTATGGACATTAAAATTTTTACTTAACCTTTCGTACAACCCTATAAAGTGGACAAGTTGTTGATATCTACATGGATTCACTACTATTGTCCCTTCATTATCTCTTATTTACGATTTGTCATCTCAGTTATTGTATAAAAGGTTGTGTATGATAGCTTATTTTCCCACTTAAAACTCATACGTAATAATTAAGCACACGCCCTGAAACGCCAATGCCATTCTAAAGAATATAATTAAACAAAAAAGGCTTCGAGGTCTTACACCCAATTGTTGGATTATAATAAGATTGACTCCACTTAATTTATTTAATTATTCAAATTGATTAATTATCTAAATTATATGCAGTATACTGGAGACACAAATAATTTACCAATTTAAACTAAAGTACAAAAAATAATAAATTGACAATGTGATTTGTTAACAAATGAGAAAATCCATCGAAGGCAAAAACCGCACTGAGTGAATTTAGGTCACCGCTCCCAAAGAATCCATAAATTAAGATCAAACGATCATAAGTATAAGGAATCTGTAAGTTTTTAGACCCCTTAAAACCACAATTGGATTAACCTAGGTAAATAGCCAAGTTGTTACTTAGTCCAAATTCCAAATCTAGGTTAACACAATCAAACAATCATATCATGTAAAGCAATGGAAATATAAAAGATACAAGATATGATCACCCAGGAAACCAAACTAGTAAAAACCTGGGGATGATTTAACCTAGCTATCCTCAAGGTAAACTTGAATCTACTATCTTGAAAGAATCGAAATTCATACAATAAGACTTACAAGCCCCCACGCTCGACTTCTTATTGCTACCCACCAGTAGAACTTACTAACATGGCCACGTGCAAGCTCCGAATCCACGAACTCCTTCTTTCTTGGATTCACCACAGATACAAGCACCCACGCTTGTTTTTCTTTAGGCTTCAATGGCAACAACTGAGTTGATCATCAAGGTGTAGATAACATCTCCTCCTTGAAAACCCTAAGCTTTGTGTAAAGGAAAGCTCGTCTAGATCTCACAAGAGATTTACACAAAATAGAAAATATGAGCAACAATACAACTCTCAAGCAACCAAGACTTTAGAGAGGTTTGGGTACAAAACCCTAAAACCAAAAGAGGCACAAGAGGCACTCTAATCTCTCTCTCTTCAGTCTAAAAAACCTGGCTTAGGGTTTCCTTTATATAGTGGAAGAAGCAGATCTGAAACTCTAATCCTTAATGGGCTTAAGCTGCTGTTTGGGCTGACTTAAAATTCTACAGATACGATTTTCAATTGATCGAGCTTGTTCTTCGATCGATCAAACCAGGCAGAATATGAAGTCTTCTTCCTGCAGCTTGTATGTTCTTGAATCTTGACTTGAATCACCTTGAGCATTGTCTAATAAAACCTATAAACTCTAAGATCTATATCTAGACAAGTTTGTGTTTACGATTTGCCAATTATTCTAAACATTTAGAACCTAACAAACTCCCCCTTTGGCAATTCGTGACAAAACTTTCATACAAAATGAAATGCTCAAATACAAGAACAACCCAATACAATAAAATGCTCATTACAACAAATTCAACCTAACTACTATCCATCAGTTGCAAGTGTAGACAGCAGCTTAATTGAATCAACCTGTATATTTCCTAAAACACTAAACAAAACGCATAAACGCATGTGTGGAAAATAAATAGAAAAACAGGAAAACAAAAAATATGCAAACTAACTCTCCCCCTAAGTTAGATATATCAAAACATACTTGTATTTTCTACTATCGTAAACAATCAAAGTATCTCCCCCTAAACAAAACAAATAGGATTCCCACATTTCATCTAGATCTCCCCTTTTTTGTCACGTATTGACAAAGACAACTCAATAAAGAGTAAACATACGCAATAGAGGATAAGAGAAAATAGAGAATCAAGGGAACACAAAACAATTCAACTCTATAGAAAATAGAGACAACTCCCCCTATGAAGAGCAACAACTCCCCCTAAGAACCACAAAGGTTAAAAAAAACTTCTCCCCCTATAAAAATAAGAAAAACAAAACAAGTTTTGGGAAAAACAGTTTTGGGGAAAAATAAAGAGGGTGGGGAAAAATAAAAACACACAAACCGAACTAAAAAAATTAAGTTGAGGATACACATAACGAAAAAATATTCTCTCTTTCAATAAAATGCAAACATGGCACTATGTGACCCATAAACAGTTGCATGAGTAGAGAAAATATTCGCACATTGATTATTCATCATATCTCTTAAGAAAAATATTTCTTACAGTTCAGACATAAAAAAGGCATATACTAGAAAGTACATAGCTCAAAAATTAATCAATCAATATTTTGATCAAGTTAAGTACCTAATGTAGCAAAGTGTATGCATGTTATGTGTGAAAACAATGAGAGATATGACTGCAAAACTGCAAGATGGATACAAAAACAATGCAATGTATGTGAATCTTAAACACAAATGATGCATGAAAAAAAATTTGGTTAAAAACATAGAAACTGAAAATTTTTCAGTTTCGATCAATCGAGAATTGATCGAACATCAATTGAGTCAGGCAGAGTCAAACCAAAAAATTTTAATCGCAATTTCGATTGATCGAAAAACAGGTTCGATCGATCGAAAGTCTGGAAAAATCAGATTTTTGAAAAACAAAACATTTTAATGCAAAAACTCCTTAAAGCACATTGTTTTATAAATAAATAAAAAAAATGCATGAGTATGAGACAAAATTTTTTTCAAAAATACTTGAATTCAACCCAGATCTTTCAAAATCAAGATTTTCAATCAATTTGTCCTCAAAGCGCAAACATTAAACACATTTTGCATTAAAATCAAGGAACTTTTAATCTTGGATGGCCAAAACAAAATCACACACAATATAATGTATCAAGTTTAGCAAAGAGTAACTTGTGTAGTGTGTGCCACTAGCAAAAACTTGAGTTACATGTCAGGTGATATGTGTATAGCAATCAATCACAAATTCTACAAAATTCATCACATAGAATTTAAAAGAGACTATCACCTAAAGAGTTACATCATATAACTCCCACATCTCCTAGAACATAAGCTTGCAATCATGAAAGTTTCTTGAATTTTGCCTCATAATATACACATCAATTTTAATTATGTGATTTGGCATCAAGCCTAATAGTACACACCAATTTTATGCATTAAGTAATTAAATCGAGGCTACACCTTTTTTTTTTTTTTTTTTTTGTGCATGTGTTACACTTTCTCGAGCACAAAATCTTACGATATGCACTAAGGTGTTTATGATTGGCTAGTGAATAGTGGTGAGATGGTTATTTATGCATTTCTTAAAAGGATCAAGTCCGACAGTCAAACAACATGTGACTTCAAGATTAAGACAAAGTGATAAACACCATAAACATCTTTCCCACACAACATGCACTTCAAAGCTTCAACTAGTCAAGTGCAATAAATAAGCTCATCGAAGCTAAATAAGGTACATAAACTTGTTATGTAAAAATAAAATGGCCAATCCTTGATTATAAATCTAAGATGTGAAATACAAAACACAAAAATCATTTTGGTTTTTTAAAAAATTTATCACCAAAAACAAAAAGCACATATTATGCTAAATGAACAATGCAAATGCAATGCATGACAGTGCTTAACTAAGCTATAGAGGGTACACAAACAAGAAATATCAATTTCTTAATTAACCTTTAAGTACATCTAAAATTAGTACATACCCATACAAAATCAGAAATAGCTTAGCACTTATATAATACATACTATTCAAGTTTCTCTACAATGTCAAGCATGTTCTAAATCAAGAGAGAGATATCATAATTCATGTAATCCTCAAGAAAAATAAAACTAGACACAAAATAAAATATTTTTTTCTTTTTGAAATTTTTCAATGTTTTTGGATTTTTCTTTTAAAAAAACAATCTAAAAAACAAAACAACCAAAAATAGGATCAAGACATGTCCACAAACAATTGAAAGAATTAAATCAAGAACAAGTCAGCAATACTTACCTTGGAGGATCTTTTCTCACCCATATAGCACAAGTCTTTGGCTTTGTAGGTGAAAATCCATGAAAAGTAAAGTGTATTTGAGGAATTACACCAATCTTCTATGAAAGACTAAAATCCTGCAAATTCCTTTCACAAGCCAACAAGCTTAAATTTTTCAAAAAGAATATGAAACAATTTATATGGACTTATGGCAGGAGAAATATCATCACAAATCCTAGACTGAAACATAGAATGCTTAAATTTCAACTTATGACAATTAGGACGAATGTAACCGGAGACACCACAAAAGTGACAAACGGGAACAAATTTAGGAACATCAGTATTCCTAACAACAAATCTAGTCTCATATTTTGGTTTTTGCCTCAACAAAGAACAATTTGGTCTAATATGACCAACAACACCACAAAGGTGACAGATAGGTACAAAAACAGATTTATTATACTCTCTAACAGTAGGTTTAGATCTAGATTTAGAAATTTCAGCGTCTACATCAAAACTTTTACCTTTGTCTAACCTAGCAAAATAAGTCTTTTTTTTATTATTCCTCTTAAAAGGAGGGATATAAACTTTCTTATTTTTAGGCTTAAGAGAAACAGAAACACTTCTGTTATCAACATCAGACTTGGTACTAGTCAAATTTTCAATTTTAGCTTTAGATTCAACTAGCTCTTGTTCCAAGCTTTTCATCTTCTCATCTTGAGAGGAAATTTGATTTCTCAAAAATTCATTCTTTTTATTAGATTCATCTAATCTAACAACCAATTCCTCTTTTTCAAGATTAGCCAATTTTAACTCTTTCTTGAATTTCTTAGCAACTGTTGGTTTTTAGACCCCTTAAAACACAATTGGATTAACCTAGGAATTTAGCCAAGTTGTTACTTAGTCAAATTAATTAAATCTAGGTTAACACAATCAAATAATCATATCAAGTATAGCAGCGGAAATATAAAGAACACAAAGATATGATCACCCAGGAAACCAAACCGGTAAAAACCTGGGGAGGATTTAACCTAGCTATCTTCAAGGTAAACTTGAATCCATTATCTTGAAAGAATCGAAGTTCATACAATAAAACTTACAAGCTCCCACGCTCGACTTCTTATTGCTACCCACCAGTAGAACTTACTGACATGACCACGTGCAAACTCCGAATCCACGAACTCCTTCTTTCTTGGATTTTCCACCAAATACAAGCACACTCGCTTGTATTTTCTTTAAGCTTCAATGGCAACAACTAGAATGATCATCAAGGTGTAGAAAAATCTTCTCCTTGAAAACCCTAAGTTTATGTGAAGGAAACCTCCTCAAAGATCTCACAAGAGATTCACATAAACCGCAATCTGAGCAACACAAAAACGTGGCTAGGGTTTCCCTTATATACCTAGGGTAAATTAGAAACCTAAACCAATTAAAACTCTTTAGGGCTGAGTTGGAAAACCTATTTAAAAAAACGTCAAGTACGATTTTCGATTGATCAAGCCTAAGCTTCGATCGATCGAAATGTACTGAAACTATTTTTTAAATAGCTTAGTATTACATTCCAACTTTACAACTAAGAACCAACTTTGAGCACTTCTAAAACAACTTAAATACATTGTTTTGATCATGGTTTGCGAACAATACAAGTTAGGATTCTAAATACATAAAACCTAAGTTTTTAGAAATTAACAAACTCCCCCTTTGGCAATCCGTGACAAAACATAACTTAAATAGCTCAAAGTTTACAAGTAAAAGCCCTTTACAAAATAATGCTCAAAAATACAAATTCAATCTAACTACTATCTATCAGTTGCAAGAGTAGATAGTAGCTCAAATGAATCAACCTGTATATTTCCTGAAACACTTAAAAAAAATGCATAACCGCATGTGTTGAAAAAATACAAGTAAAGAAAAATAAAAATCTTGATTTCAAACACAAACAATAAAGACATATAATAATGAAGAACTCATAATCATAAATCAATAAGAAGTTTGAAACAAGAACCACAAAAATATGACAGTTTTTAGACCCCTTAAACAATTGATTAAACCTAGGTAATTAGCCAAGTTGTTACTTAGTCCAATTAAACAAGTCTAGGTTATCACAATAATAAAAATCAAATCATGCAAAGCAACGGAAAATAAATAACACACGATATGATCACCTAGGAAACCAAACCAGTAAAAACCTGGGGAGGATTTGACCTAGCTATCCTCAAGGTAAACTTGAATCCACTATCTTGAAAGAATCGAAGTTCATACAAAAGGACTTACAAGCACTCACGCTCGACTTCCTAATGCTACCAACCAGTAGAACTTACTGACACGACCACGTGCAAGCTCTGAATCCACGAACTCCTTCTTTCTTGGATTCTCCACCAAATACATGCACACCTGCTTGTGTTTTCTTTAAGCTTTAATGGCAGCAACTGAATTGATCATCAAGGCGTAGATAAATCTTCTCCTTGAAAACCCTAAGTTTATGTAAAGGAAAGCTCCTCTAGATCTCACAAGAGATTTACACAAACCGCAAAATATGAGCCATACTAAAACGTGGCTAGGGTTTGCCTTTTATACTTAGGATGAATAAGAAACCCTATAAACGTTTTAAAACAAATAGGGCTGAGTTAGACGAATCTGCAGAAAAGCATTCTGCCCTAGCTTCGATCGGTCGAGCCTATCGTTCGATCGATCGAGCCAGGCCGAAAGGCACAATGCTTCCTTACTTTAACTCGATTCCAACTTTACATTGACACACAACTTTGAGCTAGCTTTAAACACTTCTAAAACACATTGTTTTGATCATGGTTTGCCAACAATACACATTAGAGTTCTAAATACATAAAATCCTAAACTTTAGAACCTAACAAAATATACTCCCCCTAACATGTATAACCCAAACAAAAACAATGTGGCAAGAGCTAAAAGATAAAGTACAAAGTGAAGCACCTAGATACAATCTAAACAACTCCACAAGCTCCAACCAAACAAAAAATAAAATCTCCCCCTAAAACAAAAACAAGTACAAAGAATGCCAAAAACATCTCTCTATGTACTCCTCCTTTTTGTGACAAAATGCCAAAGGGTAATCAAAAGCCATCATCAAAAGGAGGTGGCGATGAAGAACTCCGAAACCGTGCTAAATATGCTCGTAGACCTCTAATCTCATCCAAAATGTCCACCAAAACCTGTCCTTGAGCCGCCTGAATGGTCAAGACATGATCCAACGTACGTCAAATGTCGGAATCATCCGAAGTAGTTGGTGGAGGAACATCAGTAGCAGCAGCAGCACCAGAAGTCTCAGCAGCACCTGTAGAAGAGGGAGGAGGGGGGACACTACTAGAGGATGCACCACGAGAGACCGAAGGATCAGCTCTCAAATGAGCAACCCTCTGACAAAGGAAAGTGGCACCTAGAGGACCAACAACATGGACGGGCTCACTAGAGGGAAAGTCAGCTAGACCTAAAAACAAAAGTATCTTATGAATGAAAATATGATATATAAGCGCATGTCCTACGGCAGAACTCCTATGAACTTTGTTCAAAGAACGAAGGAACAAGTGAGGAAAACTGATAGAAGCACCAGATATAAATACATAAAGAAACAGATATGCGGTCTCAGTAAGCGCAGAAGACGTGATCCGAGGATCAGAACCCCACTGGATAGATGATCTAGTGATGTGTGACATGACCTCATCAATAGGAGGTGACTCATCATAGGGATAGACCGGATCAGTGACAATCGAAACCCTAAGAGCCTCAGCCACTACCCTAGGGGTAATGGTGAACTCCTCACCTCATATCCAACTCTGAACAATGGTGTTGGAATCATAGTTGTGACATGTGAGGTTAGAGAAGAACTCTCTAATCAAAGCAGTCGGGGGTGGATGATCTATCTCTAAGAGTGAAAACCAACCTCTAGACCTAAGATTAGCCCTAATGGCTGGATCGACCTCATCCAGAATCACAGAATGCTCAGCCCAAATCTTACGTTTACTATTAAGTTTCTTATAGGCCTCACGCGCACACTCATTCCTAAACAACTGAACCCTATGAGGAGACACAGCAGGGGTAGAGGGAACCCTATTAACTCTAGTCTTCCTAGGCATGGTGCTAGAATAAGGAACAAGAGCACAAAAAATTGGGAAAAACAACAAAAACAAAAACCAAAGGCAGATTGCAAGTTAGCCAAAAAAAATATAGAACAAGAAGAACTATATGATGCATGAACATATTAAATGATATGATGCATGAGCTAATGCAGAAAATTAGGTCCAAATTAAGTTCAAATTCACAAAATTGGCTTGAGCATAGAGTTTCTAACAAAAACCCAAAAAAAATTCAACCACTTGTTAATTTTTCAAAAATAAAGTAACTAATTGACCATTACACAAGTTAGAAAACTAATTAGAATGATCAGTTACATCAAAACAACAAGCCAATTTCTTCAATTTCAACTCAATTTAACAAAATCCCCAAATCGGACTCAAGCATAAACCCTAGAATTTTCAATTTTTCACAAAGCCCCAAATTGATCAAATTAATCAATACCAATCATGAATATACCAATATCCCATCAAAACCCAATGATCAATTTCAGAAAACAAGCCTTGAATCATCAAAAATCCCAAAAATAGAGAGATCCGAAAATATCCCTTAAATGCATGAAAAAATGCATGAAATCATGAAAATAAAACAAAAAGGAGGGATAGAATAGTCATACCGGCCTTGAGAGAGAAAAACCTTGCAAAAATTTTGGAGGAAAACGACAAAAAAATTGTAGAGAATCCTTGCCAAGTCGGAGAGAGAAGAAAAGTTGAAAAACTTTTTGAAAATGATGTTTTTGAAACAGTCAAAGAACTGTTTTAAAAAACCTGAAATACGTTCTTCGATTGATAGAAAAACAGGTTCAATCAATCGAACCAGGCAGAGGCTCCCATAAATTTTAAAGCAAAATTTCGATTAATCGAAAAATAGATTGGATCAATCAAAATTCTGGAAAAACAGCTTTTTGAGAGAAAAACCAGATTTTTTGAAAAACTTAACTCAAAGCATTGAATATAACAAAACAAATGCATGAGTATGAGATGAAATGCTCTCCCAAAAACAAGATTTAAACCCAATATTCCAGAAATTTAGATTTTAAACAATCTCCCCCATTTTTAAAGCAACAAAAACAGTTTTTGCATAAAACTCAAAGTAATTTTCAAACGTGGTTGGTCAGACCATAAACACACACAATTACATGTACAAAGTTTAGCAAAGAATAACTTGTGTTGTGTGTGCAACTAGCAAAAACTTGAGATACATGTGAGGTGATATGAGAACAGAAATCAATCAAAAAGTCTACACAATTCATCACATAGAATTTTAAAAGAGACTATCACCTAAAGAGTTCATCATATAACTCCCACATATCCTAGAACATAAGCTTGCAATCATGTAAGTTTCTTGAATTTTGCTTCATAATATACACACCAATTTTTAATTTAAGTGATTTGGCATTCAGCCTAATAGTACACACCAAATTTAATGTAAGAGATTTATCATTTAAATCGAGGCTTCACCTTATGTTCTTTTTTTGCATGTGCTACACTTTCTCGAGCACAAAATCTTATGATATGCACTAAGGTGTTCATGATTGGCTAGTGAACAGTGGTGAGATGGTTATTTATGCCTTTCTCAAAAGGATCAAGTCCGATAGTAAAACAACATGTAACTTCAAGATAAAGACAAAGTGATAAACACCATAAACATCTTTCTCCCACAACATGTTCAACAAAGCTTTCACTAGTAAAGTGCAATAGATAAACTCATCAAAGCTAAACAAAGTACAACAAAACATGTCATGTGAAAATAAATTGACCAACCTTGTTTTTAAAAAAAAAAAACAAAAAGAATAGTGCAAGAACAATAATGTGCTTCCTTTTTCTTTCCTTTCTTTCCCTTTTTTTTATATATTAAATAAAAAAAACACCTAGAATGAAATGCATGAATGTAATGCAATGCAAATCCTAGAGACAAAAGAAAAAAAAACACAAAAATCAAAGAACAATGGTCACAAAAGATAAAGTAATGAAGTACAAGGACCATGTCGGAAAGACTCAGTTAGTTTGAGTCTTTTGCATCCAAAACTTTTTAGATGCACCACAAGCATTGGAGTTTGTATTCACATTAAAGTGATTTCCAGCTCCAAGATTGGAATAAAGGTTGAACGCCTTTACCAATTCACCAATAAGTGCTATAGGATCTTGTGCTTGAGGCACTGGCACTTTTGGCTTATTTGCTCTCTTAGCAGCTTGCAGCTTGTAACAGTTTGGACGAATGTGTCCAGACTTCCCACAAAAATGACACACCCAAGCAGGCTTACCATGCACCTTGTCCTTAGAAAGGGTAGACACCTTAGGTTTGGATTCTTTCAGATCAACCCTAATCTTCCTAGATGATGAAACTTCAATGGGTTTAACTACCTCACTAACAGAAGGTTTGACAGTTTCACTCACAACTTCACTTACAGAAGGTTCAGAAGAAGATGAAGGAACAATGTGTGTGGAATGGGGAGCAGACACAGAGATGCTTTCAACATAACCTATACCAGATTTGTCAGAATGAGACTTTTGAACGCTTAACAGTTGATCAAGTTTAGAACTAGCAGATCTAGCAACAGATGAATCAAGTTCCAAAGATTTAACTTTATCAAGCAATAACATGTTCTCAGTTTTCACATTGTTCAAAAGTTCATTAGCATCAAACAGTTTAACAAGCAAATTCTTCTTATCAAGCTCAAGAGATTCAATCTTTTTCAGGCCAAGTTCAACACTCATAGCATTCTTTGCAGCAACTTTACAAAGTTTATTGTAGGCCTCTTGAAGATCTGCATCTTCAGAGAGTTCCCCATCAGAAGGGTTCTCTTCAGTAGATATGCTTTTACTCATTACAGCAGTAGCTGTGAAAGCAATGAAGTTTCCATCCTCATCACATTCTAACTCATCATCAGAAACTTCACCATCACTAAGGGTTACAGCCATAGCCTTACCCTTAGATTTCAAGTAAGTAAGACATTCAGATTTCATGTGACCATACCCTTGACATCCAAAACACTGAGGACCCATAGAATTATTAGAAAATTGACCTACTTTTTCTCTAGGTTTATCAATATTGTTAACCTTAGTGGGATCATTCTTCCTAAAATTTCTAGGTTCAGCAGCGTTCACACCTCTTGCCTTTCTATTGTTATTTCTGAGAAAGTTTCTAAAGTTCTTAGCAAGGTAAGCAATCTCTGTAGTAGAGAGCTCATCATCAAATCCACCAACTTCAACATCATCAACTAACTTAAGAGCCATTGATTTGGATTTGCTCGTTTTAGGTAGGTCCAACTCATAAGACTAAAGAGATCCTACAAGTTCATCAACAGGGATGGAGTCCACATCCTTACTTTCAGTTATGGCAGTCACTTTTGGTCAAAAGTTCTCAGTTAAAGATCTAAGAATCTTCCTAACAATTTTAGGTTGATCATAAATTTCACCCAAGTTATAAGCAGAATTAACAATATCATTCAGTTTAGCATAGAATTCATCAAAAGATTCATCATCAGACATCCTAATGCTTTCAAATTTAGAAGTTAATTGCTGCAATTTATTAATTTTGACAGCCTTTATGCCTTCATGCACAGTTTGGAGGATATTCCAAGCAGTATGAGCAATCTCAACATTTGAGATTCTCTTAAATTCCTCCATTGAAACAGCGTTAAAGATAGCATTCATAGCCTTGCTATTAAAGACAGCTGCTTCTTTTTGAGAAGTTTACCACTCACTAACAGGAGTAGTGGGCTTCTCCCATCCGTATTCAACGGAGTTCCAGACTCTCTCATCAATGGATTTCAGGAATGCTTTCATCCTTACTTTCCAATAAGCATAATTATTCCCATCAAAGTGAGGAGGAATAACCAGAGAGTGTCCATGTTCCATGACAACAGGGGTCAAGGATCAGCTCAAAGATCAAAGGATCAAAAACAAGAGAGCTACCTACTCTGATACCACTTGTTGGTTTTTAAACCCCTTAAAACACAATTGGATTAACCTAGGAATTTAGCCAAGTTGTTACTTAGTCAAATTAATTAAATCCAAGTTTACACAATCAAATAATCATATCAAGTATAGCAGCGAAAATATAAAGAACACAAAGATATGATCACCCAGGAAACCAAACCGATAAAAACCTGGGGAGGATTTAACCTAGCTATCCTCAAGGTAAACTTGAATCCACTATCTTGAAAGAATCGAAGTTCATACAATAAGACTTACAAGCCCCCACGCTTGACTTCTTATTGCTACCCACCAGTAGAACTTACTGACACGACCACGTGCAAACTCTGAATCCACGGACTCCTTCTTTCTTGGATTCTCCACCAAATACAAGCACACCCACTTGTGTTTTCTTTAAGCTTCAATGGCAGCAACTGGAATGATCAACAAGGTGTAGAAAAATCTTCTCCTTGAAAACCCTAAGTTTATGTGAAGGAAACCTCCTCAAAAATCTCACAAGAGATTCACATAAACCGCAATCTGAGCAACACAAAAACGTGGCTAGGGTTTCCCTTATATACCTAGGGTAAATTAGAAACCTAAACCAATTAAAACTCTTTAGGGATGAGTTGGAAAACCTATTTAAAAAATGTCAGGTACGATTTTCGATTGATCGAGCCTAAGCTTCGATCGATCGAAATGTACTGAAACTGTTTTTTAAATAGCTTAGTATTACATTCCAACTTTACAACTAAGAACCAACTTTGAGCACTTCTAAAACAACTTAAATACATTGTTTTGATCATGGTTTGCCAATAATACAAATTAGGATTCTAAATGCATAAAACCTAAGTCTTTAGAACCTAACATCAACTTTCATAGATTTCAATAATTTATTATGAAGAGTTTCACAGGCATCAATAAAGTCAACAGAAGCATGAGTAGAAACATGATAAAAAAGATACTTCAAATTATCCATGACAACAGAGGTCATGGATCAGCTCTTAGATCAAAAGATCTAAAACAAAAGAGCAACCCGCTCTGATACCACTTGTAAGTTTTTAGACCCCTTAAAACCACAATTGGATTAACCTAGGTAATTAGCCAAGTTGTTACTTAGTCCAAATTCCAAATCTTGGTTAACACAATCAAACAATCATATCATGTAAAGTAGCGGAAATATAAAAGACACAAGATATGATCACCCAGGAAACCAAACCAGTAAAAACCTGGGGAGGATTTAACCTAACTATCCTCAAGGTAAACTTGAATCCACTATCTTGAAAGAATCAAAGTTCATACAATAAGACTTACAAGCCCCCACGCTCGACTTCTTATTGCTACCCACCAGTGGAACTTATTGACACGACCACGTGCAAGCTTCGAATTCACGGACTCCTTCTTTCTTGGATTCACCACAGATACAAGCACCCACACTTGTTTTTCTTTAGGCTTCAATGGCAGCAACTGAGTTGATCATCAAGGAGTAGATAACATCTCATCCTTGAAAACCCTAAGCTTTGTGTAAAGGAAAGCTCCTCTAGATCTCACAAGAGATTTACACAAAACAAAAAATATGAGCAACAATACAACTCTCAAGCAACCAAGACTTTAGAGAGATTTGGGTACAAAACCCTAAAACCAAAAGAGGCACAAGAGGCACTCTAATCTCTCTCTCTTCAGTCTCAAAAATGTGGCTTAGGGTTTCCTTTATATAGTGGGAGAAGCAGATCTGAAACCCTAATCCTTGATGGGCTTAAGCTGCTGTTTGGGCTGACTTAAAATTCTGCAGATACGATTTTCGATTAATCGAGCCTGTTCTTCAATCAATTGAACCAGGCAGAATATGAAGTCTTCTTCCTACAACTTGTATATTCTTGAATCTTGACTTGAATCACCTTGATCATTGTCTAATAAAACCTATAGACTCTAAGATCTATATCTTGACAAGTTTGTGTTCACGATTTGCCAATTGTTCTAAACATTTAGAACCTCTTTTCAGGTACACTCTTTTCAGGAGCACAAGCAAATTGATAAGTTGCAATGGCAACAAATGGTGTCAATTTAGACAACGGTAAATGTTTTACTTTCCAACCGTTTAATAGTGTAGGCATTTGATGAGTTCTTATCGAAATGCATATGTTTACCTAAGATATCACTAAAGTCAGCAATCATTATTATTTTTTTTAAAGACTGCATTCCACCATTTTTATCATTATATTTAATATAATAATTTTTTTAATAAATAATTCAATAGATGTGTGGGTGATTTAAATCGGGACATTTTCTTTAGAACATTAGAATATGTCTTTTGAGCTATAAAACTCTTGATCAAAACAATAAAAATTCTATGTGTTTTTATATGTGTTCCATATTCTCATTATATATTCCACCATTTTCAACATGTCAGACATGATTTCATTTTCCATTATAAAAAAATTAAAGCTTATAATAGACATTAAAGTTTATATACCATAGTTGAAGTACAAAATGAAACACTAAAAATAAGACAGAATATTTTATTCTATGAAATACTTGCACTATGATTTTTACAAATTAGTAAGAATAAATTCCTCTTACACATGAAGCAGTCAATATGGAGCGTGGGAGGCTTTATCTGGCTGCAATGAAAGGTGACTGGAAATCTATTGAGAACATGCCTGTCATTCAAAAAGAAATTTGTAAGAGCGGAGAAACCACTCTTCATATTGCGGTTGTAGCAAACCAGGAACTCTTTGTGAAGAAATGATTGGACTGGATGATATCGAAAGACTACGATTTAACAGTTGCAAATAATATTGGGAGCACTGCCTTAGCCTTCGCTGCTACTGTTGGAAATATGAATATTACCAAAATGATGGTGGCTATAAATGCAAACCTGCCAAACATAGCCACTACCGGAGAGAAGC
Source organism: Quercus wislizeni (assembly GCA_023055345.1). Taxonomy (NCBI): domain Eukaryota; kingdom Viridiplantae; phylum Streptophyta; class Magnoliopsida; order Fagales; family Fagaceae; genus Quercus; species Quercus wislizeni. Next base: position 16,752,493 of record JALGQJ010000001.1, on the reverse strand, counting down.
CGAAGAAACCAGTCTATGTGGCTGCTTTCTCGGGACACTGTGAAATGGTGCGGTATCTTAAAGATAATACTGCGATGGATGAAAACGAACGGGCTGAAATATTTATCATTTGTGTTAAGAATGACTTGTATGGTAAGCCCAAGTATTTATCATTTATCATGGTTTGAATTTGTCATGCTAGAATTGACTTGAAGTTCAAAACATAATCATGACATAAAGATTTCAAGTGGTGCGACAATTTAACACAATCTAAATAAACATTTTTTAAAAATTTTTTATAATGGGATCTAAGTTACTTATCTTTCAAATGAGAACAAGTTATACAATTGCACTCATTTTCTAAATGGGGTATCGTTCAAAGGATGGCGGATTGAAGATTTTGGTAAGGATTTATATTGATCGGTCATCTTTACCTAATAGCTTAAATTTTTAGTTTGGATCCTCTAACAAACTTTACTATAACATCTTTTTTTATTTTTTGTCTTGAAACTATAGTATCAAATAATTTATAGTATTAAGTGTGTGTAGGTGTGTTTAACATTTAGTTTGTTTCTAAAAAAATAAAAGTGGGTGTTGTCCCACATTGCTTGAGTGTAATTCTTTCCCATTGCTTAAAGCTCAGCTCTACTGCTACAAGAGTTTGGTCCTTTTGTATTCTTTGGATTAAGTAATGTGTTTGAACTTGGTGAGAAAGTGTAATTAAGTATGTGTGTGTTTAACGGTTTGTTTGTTTCTCAAAAAATAAAAATAAAAATAAATTGTAGTTTTGTAATATTATTTATTTTATTATTATTATTATTTTATATATATATATATATATATATAAGAAAGAGAATCCTCATTATAGATTTCTATATGATTGAGATCAAACATGCCCTCTCTAGTCTCTTAACAAACGTTCTAGGACCGATCGACACTACCAGTTAAAGGAAAACCAGCGCATGAGGTTAAAATACTTGTCAAATGGAATTGTTGGCCTGTTGCTTCTCTTTCTCATATGATTATGTCATGCTTTGTCAGTTTGTCTAATGACTCTAATACATATTTGAAAGAAATATTCAACATGTTCCTTCTCAGTATTTTTATTTCGTCAATAAAACGTAACTACATACGACAACACACCGAGAAGAAAAGGAATTCCGCTCATGAGTAGTTTTGCTTATTATTATTATTTTGTTACAAAATAATGCAGAAGTAGCATTGGAAATGCTTGAGAATCCAGAATGGAATTTAGCTAGAGCTATGGATGAAGGCAGAGAGACTGCATTGCATGTGTTAGCTCGCAAGCCTTATGCATTTGTTAGTACGAGTCAACCAGGATGGTTAAGGGGACTCATCAATATTTCATGTGAGTTATTCTGACTTTGAAATCCTTAAATCTATAAAGCCAAACCTCGGAGAAAATCTAATTAGATTTCAATTAAAATCTCAATTTTACACTATATGTTCAATCTAATTTTTAAGTTTTGTGTCAAGTGAATTATTGTGTGTAAAATTGAAGAGATCAGATCCAATTAGATTCTAAATTAGATTTCAATTAGAGTCCAATTTTGCATCACGTGTTTATCTAAGTTTTAAAATTTTGTGGCAAGCGAATTGTTAGGTCTAAATTATATATAAAATAAGAAACCATTACGAATTTTAAATATATATATATATGATTTGAAAAATGTGTAACTTAATATCATGTATAATTTGAACATTTTCTAAAAAAATGTATAAAGACAGAAATTGTGATTATTTTTAATTGTATCTGTACATATGCACAAGATTACACATTGTTATTGACATATAAAGATAGAAATCAAATTTTGAATGTCAGTTAAATACGTTTGTATACGGACTCATTATACTCCATTGATTGATTTAATGAAATTAAATCAATTTTGCTAATTAATTGATTATATTTTCCAATTAATTTTTGATCAATTAGTACAACTTAAGATAAATAAAAAAAATCATAAAATGAGGTAATAAAGCTTAAGATGAATGACAAGTGATTTGTTTTGAAGTGAAAATCAATGGATGCAACCAAAGAGAGAGAAGAAAAAAAAAAAAAAAAAACCTTTAGGAATTAAAAGTCTAATTTTAAGGAAAATTTCATTATCAAAATCAAAGTTTTATAATAAAGAATATTTCTACTTGATACCCAGTGGTAATTCTATGGTACCCCTTATTTTTTTTTTTGGGATACGGTATCAACTAGTAGACAACCTACTATACCAAATTATCAAAACATCGCATTTAACGATTTCATCTTCACATTGAGCAATATTAACATCACATGTGATTGTACTTTTCTCACATTTTGTGGTTCCCTTATTTTTTCTAACATTTGATTGTTCTATTGTCACATTAGGCAACACTAACATTACATTTGGTCATATTTTACTCATATTTAATGATGCCTTTTTATTTTTTTTTTCTTATATTTGACAGTTTCATCATTACATTAAGCAGTACTAACTTCACATATGGTCGTATTTTTGTCACATTTGATAATTCCTATATATATATATATATATATTTTCAGACATTTGACAATTCTATGGTCACATCGGATGTACCAACATCACATATGATAGTACTTTTGTCATATTTGATGGTTTAATTATTTTTTACTTACATTTGAAAGTTTTATGGTCACATTGGACTATCACATATGACCGTACTTTTGACGCATTTGATGGTTTTTTTTTTTTTTTCTTCCCCTCACATTTAACAGTTCCCATCTTCACATTAAATAGTACCAACATCACACTGACCATACTTTTGTTATATTTAGTGGTTCTTTTATTTTTTTACTGACATTCGACATTTTCACTGTCAGATTCAGTGGTTATACTATTTTTTATTCACATTTGATAGTTCCTTGGTCATATTAGGCTATTTTAACATCACATATGACCATATTTTTGTCACATTCTGTAATTCTATTATTTTTTTACTCAAATTTAATAGTTTCATCATCAAATTGGACAGTACCAACATCATGTATGACCATATTTTGTCACATTCGATGCTTTTCTTATTTTTTACTCATATTTGATGGTTCCAATGTCATATTGAACAATACCGACATCACATATGATTGTACTATTGTCTCATTTGGTAATTCTTTTATATTTTACTCACATTTAACAGATCCACGTCACATTACATAGTACCAATATCACGTATAATTGTAATTTTCACATTTAGTGGTTTCTTTATTTGTTATTCACATTTCACAGGTCTATCGTCACATCAAACGGTACCAACATCATATATAACCATACTTTTATCACATTCGGTAGTTCCCTTATTTTTTTAGTCACATTAGATGGTATTAACGTCATATTAGACAATACAAACATCACATATGACCATATCATTATTGCATTCGATATTCCTTATTTTTCACTCATTGGATGGTCCAATGTCACAGTGGATAATACAAACATCATATATGACTATAATATTGTCACATTAGTGGTTCCCTTATCAAATATTAATTATAAATTTATTAATTAATATATTGTAAGCTTTAGATTAATAGAACTAAAGGAGAAAAAAATAGTGTAAGCTGAATATATACCATTGATTACCCATCTCAATCCAGTTGTACCGATGAATGTTTTGAGAACTGTTCCAAGGCAAATACCATTAGAAAACAAAGCTAATAACAACATGCATATATAAATATCAGAGGTTCATAAAAAGACTTCTGCTAAGGCCTCTAAAACAAAGAAAAAACAAAGAAGTGTTCAGAGCTTGACACCAAAATATGTTATATACATCAAAAATTAAACTTTCTAAAACTCCATAAAAAAACAAAATAAAATAAAATAAACGAACCATACAAAGATTAGGAATGAATCAACAAGTCTACAAAGAATAAAAATTGCACACCAGGCAAAATTGTAATTATCAAAAAAAAAAAAAAAAAAAATTCTTGAAAATCCAAATCAAAATTGAACCATCTGAAAACTCCAAAATTTTCATATCAAAAAGAAAAATACAAATCCCAGAAACAAAAACATCTATAGGTCTTATCATTTGCAATTAGATCTTCCTATGTTGATCTGATATATATACAATCGCATATATTCGTACACATACATAAATACACATATATGTCACTAGTTTTTTTTATGAGATCCATCTTCTGGGTTTGGAGGCGAACAAGAACTTTCTCAGTTTTGTGTGTGAGAAAATCTGGTAATTACTAATTTAGAGAAAACTAACAAGTCATAAATTTGTCTGTTTGTGTGAAAGAATCAATGTCAAAACCTGTACTTCACTGATTCCATAGAATATTAAAAAGCCATAAATTTGTTAAATAATAAACTAAATCCTAAAATCAACCCCAAACCACCAGATAATGGACCCAAATCAAACACGAAAATCTGTCCTATTGAAATTCCAACTTAAATCTTCAATACAACTCAACCAAAAAAAAAAAATCAACAACCAATCTTTCTTCATCTGATATTTCGATAGTTAATCCAAGAAAAAAAAGAAAAGAAAAGAAGAAATCAAGAAAACCATAAAGAATAGAAATTTAGAGAAAGCAAATACCTGTGGTATGTGTTGAGAGAAAAAGCAAAGCCACAAACCAAACCTTTGATTTGCATAATAGCTGAAATAAGCCTCTCTTCCCATCCTTGCAATTAGGGATGGCAATTTTGCCCTGCCCCGCTTAATCCGCCCTCTCCACCTTGCCCTGCGCAAGTTTTCACCGCCCTGCAAAGGTGGTGAGGCGAGGATGGAGCAAGTTTTTTGCCTCATACCACGGGACGGGATGGGGATGAGTTTAGACTTTTTAGACTCACCCCGCCCCGCCCCGTGTTGCAAAGGGGTTATAATTGTAAATTTTTCATACTCTAAAACCTTACTATTTAAACAAATATATCAATATTAGCTTATTTTATTCTACCTAATATGGTTCTCACCTTTATTTTGTTGTATTATACTATGAGTTTTTTTTTTTTTTTTTGGATGATTGTCTTGTTAAACACTCGGATATATTATTCAATTTTTTTTTTAATTTTTTGTTCTAAAAATTGATTTGATTTGATGTGATAAATTTAGTTATAATTTCAAATATATTTTTATTAATGAAATAGGTTTTGATTAAAAAAAATTATATTAGTTGTAAGGCAAATTAACAAAAAGTAGAGTTTTACGGGGTGGGACAAGGTTTCGCGAGGCACCAAGGGGTGAGGATGGGGTGAGAAAAGTTTTCCCCGTCATGCGAGGCAAGGCAAGGCGGAGATGGAATAAGATAAAACCATGCGGGACGGGGATGAAAACCCCTCCTTCGGCCTCGCCCCGCCCCATTCTCATCCCTACTTGCAATCATTCTTTTTTCATACAAACCCATGGTCTGCTTTCCTCTGTCTCATGGCCGATCTCACCAACTCTGTACAAATCCCATTCATCTCACTGCCTTTCTGCCTTTCTCATAGTGGACACAAAAGCAAAACCTAAGAAAGGAAGAAGAAAGAATCGGAGAACCGGAGGAAGAAGAAAAACCAATGGTAGGAAACATCTGAATTTTTTTTAGTTAGGTTAATTACAACTTTCCTACCCTACCTGTGGTTTGAAATTTAGTACTTTACTTACTTGAGGTTACCTCAGTTAGGTTCCATTTGAGAGTTTATAAGGGAATAGAATGGAATGATCATAAGAGAATGGAAATGAATGGAATGGAATAGAATAGAATGTATTTAAATGAGGGAAATTAATGGAAAAGAATGGAATGGAATGAAATTAAGTAACATTGATTGAATGTTTTAAAATAAAGAAATGGAAATGAATGAAAATGAATGGGATATAAGTAATTTTATTTGAGAACAACATGAAGGGAATAGAATGAAATCATTTTATGACAATATTACTATTAGACCTCCTATTTTAAAATAAAGAGTTGAATATATAGGAGTATTTTGGAAATTTTAGTAAAAATATCATTAAATCTAATTTCATTCCCTCTTATTCCTCCCAATTTTGGGGGGAATGAAAATTTGAAACTTTAAGGGAATAGAGAGGAATGAGTGTTCCCTCCTACCCATTTCATTCTCTCCCACTTATGGTCTATTTGGATTGAGGGAGTAGAGTAAAGTAGAGTAGAGTAGATTTAACACAAAATTAGCTTATTTTTAGCCAACTCTACTCTATTCCCCTCCACTCCCCCTCTTTCCCTCTTCCATCCAAACATGCCATTAAATTCCCAAATAAGGGAATGAATTTTCCATTCCCTTCATTAAGACTCCAAAACAAGGGAATGGAAGAATATTCTAAAATAATTCTTTTCATTCATTTCCATTAAATTTCATTCCCTCCTCCCAAACAAGGCCTTAGGGTTCTGTTAAAAATGAGACTAAATATGTAATTTTTATCCCATTTTATATCCCTCTCCTTTTAAAACCAAAAAAAAAAAAAAAAGGGAAAACAAGATCAAAGAGTGAAGGTTTTGTAAAAATTAAGATCAAGAGCTACATTTTGAATTCTATAGGACCTGAAATGGAATTGTACCCACTCATTTAGATAAAATTGTACAGCATTTTGCATAAATCACTAGTCTGTAAAAATTAAGTCTATGACTAAAACAAACAAATAAATAAATAAAAGAAAAAAAAAGGAAAAAAAAAAAAAAGGTGCCTTAAATCATTGAACACCAAGTTATGGAACAGAACGAAAACTCCAAAACCGAAACAGATATGGGTAAAGTAGGAGAAATTGTAATGTCCTCATGGTGGACAAGTGACGTGGTTCACTATTCCACTAAAAGACTTCCACCTATTTAAAATTGTTGAGTTGGAAAAATTTTTAAAACAGAAACTGATTACTGACTCAGCAATTTTAAACAAGTGAGAGTTTTTTAATAAAATGGTAAACAAGTGACGTAATCCACCAAAAGACTCTATAATTTCTCGTAAAGTAGAGATTGGCATGAAAGGCAACTTTCTTCAAGAGCTTCGTGTGGGGTATCAATTCTATCCCAACACATTTCCAAAATTTTGGAATGTGGTTAAAATTCAAGTGGCCAATTTGGAGCCTTTCGAACGAGCATAATGTGTTTGGATCTTTATGGGCTCCATTATTATACTATGTGTTTGGATCTTAATTTTTACAAAACTCTCGGCCTTTGATCTTGTTTTTCTTTGTTTTTATTATTTTTACTTTTTTATGTTTTGAGAGGAGAGAGACATATAATGGGAGTAAAATTATATATTTAGCCTTATTTTTAACAAAAGTGGGTTACGAAACCCTAACTGAACTAATCTCATGTAGATAAAATGTCAAATTTCAAATTACATGTAAACAACTTAAATTTCTACTGAACTACATATGAGTAAGTTGCAATCGGTCACTTTTAGTTTATTTAATCGGACCTACTTTGCTCCAAAGTCCAAACTACTTGGACTCTTTTAATTTGTATAATAAATATTTCTGCAAAAAACAAAAGAGACGATACATATGGATAGAACTTCGAGACATATATAGTATAACACACACCACTTGGTCTTTTTCATTTTTTTTTTGGAGCAACCAAACAACATCAGACTAACATTAGACAAAGATAGAGACGTACAAGATCAGACTAATCATTAAAAATATAAAAATATTGAAACAAAAATTTAAAAATAAATAAATAAAAATGAGAGAGAGAGAGAGAGAGAGAGAGAGAGAGAGAGAGAGAGAGGCGTATAGAACCTTTCTCCAGGGAGAGTGAAATCTTTGAAGATCTGAAACCCCAACCTATCCCAAACCAAAATCCAAAAAATTCAAATGCCCAACACAACAAAAACGCTTATTAATCAATTTCACCAAATCTGACATAAACACCAAAAACCCATCTGGCCATCTCAGAAACCCACAAAAAATCCCAGAAAAGACTACTTGAGCAATCAAAAAGCAAAAACAACATAGACCCACATGAAAATATGCTTTCTTTGTGCTAACTTGTCTTTAACATTCGCAACATTACAAATGTTTAGCACATATCACATTGAGCATAGTACTCTTTTTATAGTTACCAGTTGAGAATAGTACTCTAATTTCCTCAAAGAATTACAAAACTAGTAATCTGATTGAGCATAGTCCACATAAAACCAAGTCAACTCAAGCATTCCCCACAGTTTGCATTCCACACCCCCACTAACCCAAATAGCAGAATAACCACTCAGTCAACAAAACCCAGGTACCAAAACAACGAAAATCTCACGAAGATCAAAACTTTACCCACAATTCAACACTAAAAACTAACCCGAAACTAAATATAACAAAATTATCAAAAGAAAGAATATAAATCACCTCCAAGGGCACAATGGATTCGAGGCCTTGAATTTGATGAGGAGAGAGCGAAATATCCGCCCATCTCTTCAAAGATTGCAAACCCAGACACTGGGATTGAGGGTGAAGGCTAATTTTTGTGAAATTTTGTCTTAAATGTTTGGGAAGAAAGATAGAGGGAACTTGGGTGAGATTTTGTTAACTGTGGGACCCGATAGGGAAAGTGTAGATTTTTGAAATTTTGCTTTCGTGATACTGAGAATGAAATTTTGGGCAAACGCGGGTAGGGAAAAATTGGAGATATATTTAAGTGGGAGGGGGCAATATTTTATTGCAACAAATCATTAAAATTTATTGCAAATATATTTAAATTGATGCAATGAATTTTCTATTGCAATAAAAAAATCTTCACAAAGTAAATTAGTTCCTATTACCACTAAAATTTCTTTTTGTTGCAATATAGGTTTTTTCTTGTAGTGGACCCAATTAACACATATCCCTTTCTTGAGCTAAAATCTGGAACTTAGTCTTGTTCTTGGTTTTAGACAATACAACTCAAATAAAAATTACATGTCATGGAATTAGCCAGCTTTAAATCTAACAATCTCCCCAAATGAAAATTTCATGACAAAACCCAACTTAACAATATTCCAAGATTATAGAATAAATAACTGAATACAATGACATATAAAAACCAATCAACCTAAGAAACCATAGAACGAACTTGGACGACTAAGATGGTTGGCTATGAAGGTGGGGAGGCATGGAATCAAAGTGTCTAGAGACAAAATGAAATGAATTTTCATTCCTTTGAAACTAGCTCAAAAGCTTAAGACTTTTAATAATTCACAAACCAAAGGCACATGGTCTAGGTTGAGAAACGATTTGGACGAGTGTGGCCAGAAGAGTCGCAATGGTGACAGACATTAATAGACTTTAGACCACTAAGCATCCTAGATGGAAGTCTAGATATGAATGCGAGTTGATAACTAAGCTTAGTAAAGTTTGGTCTAATATGGCCAACAGCACTACAATGATAACAGGTAGGGACAAACTCGATCTTTCTTGTAGCTTAGGAGGGGGTCTAGACATGGCATTGAAACTAGCATTTCTCTTATAGGTCTTTTACCATTGTTTATTCTAGCAACATTAGTCTTATACTTTTGTTTATGATTCCTCTTAAATGGAGGAGTGTAAAACTTTTGTTTATGATTCCTCATCCAATCTCTTAATCTTGTTCACTTGAGCAACAGATTAATTTTTACAAATATTATTCAACTGATTGGCTTCATCCAATTTTACAATCAATTCATGTTTTTCAAATTTGACCAAATTTATTTCTTTCTCATAATTTCTTAGCACTTTTTTGATATTTAACATAATCCCCAAGAAGCTTACTATTTGTAGTTAAAAGGGCACCATCTTCGTAAAAACATCTTGAATTAAGTTGTCATGTTAAAGTATTTTTTGAAACTGAAGTTTATCTATGACAAATAAATCAAGATTCACACCCAAGAAATAAATCCTCCGTAGAGTAAACTCACTTTAATCTCAATTGAAAAGAAACGTTTAGACCTTTTTGATTAATTATGTAGGAAGTTAAATAAAATAAGCCAATTAACACTCATGTGATCAAATTTCGACCAGTTAAAGCCCCCACAAGCTAGCAATTGGTGCGTCACCAATATCAAAACAATCATTAGTTAAGTAATTGACACAACTATATAAGAGCATTTGCAGCAGTGGTGCTAAATAGCTATATTGCTATTTTTTAGCACCACTGCACATAAAAGAAGCTCACAGTAGTGGAGCAATAAGCAAAAATTTTTGCTTCTCCGCTACAGTGCACATCTATCTTTAGATGTGCACTGTAGCTCACATCTAAAAAAAAAAAACTATTTTTTTGTTAACTTCTCTCTCTTCTCACATTAAAATAAATATTTCCTATTCTCTATCTCTCTCCAGCTTCTTCTTCTTTCTTCTTTCTTCCTCAAATTTGTTTTTTCTCTCTAGCTCACTGGCCAGCTCCCTCGTCTCTCTCATCCCTTAGCTCACCGGCCAACTCTCTCATCGCCGATCTGTTCTGCCGACCCAACTCACCGACCCGCCCCAAGCTCCCTCATCTCCCTCATCCCTCAGCTCGCCGATCTGTTCTGCCGACCCGCCGACCCAACTCTCACCTTAATGACTCTGACCCAAGCCTCTGCTGGCCTCAACATTACCGGCCCAAGCCTCCGCCGGCCTCAACGTCTCCGACCCAAGTCTCTTCTCACCTCTCTCTCTCGCCGATCTGTGATTGAGTTTTTTTATTTTTTTTATGTATTTTCATATGGGTTTGGTGGCTGTGGTGGTGGTGGTTGATTTTGGTTGTGGTGGTGGTGGATGATTTTGGCTTTGGCAGTAGCTTGTTCCTTGGTTTTGTTTTTGTTTTTGTTTTTTTTTTTTTTTTTTCTACGTTGTGTTGTGGTTGCCAAAGTAGAGCGATGGTTATGGTCGGTAGTAGTGGTTGTGGGTGTGGCTGATGGTAGAGGTGTTTGTGGTTTTTTTTGTGGGTAGTGTGATATATTATTTTATTGTAAAGGATATATTATTTTATTGTGATGTGTATATTATTTTATTGTATTAAAAGCTAAAATAGATTCACTGCTGCAGCATGTGTATAAGTAAAATAAATAAATTGACTTTTTATGTAGCTAAATAGCTAAAATTTTACCTTCACTTCTGTGAATGCTCTAATTACGAGGTGAAAAACTAATGGACCACATATAAAGGAAAAACAAGTACAAAGGTAAGTCCTCACCCCAAGAATGAATCCACTAATAAAATTGAACTTTTATAATCTAGGTAAGACATACCCATGACTTTAGACTTTACCCAGTAGATAACTTACTGACGTGCTCCCGCAAACTTAATTGAAGCTTTGAACTTCGTAGCAAATGTACTTGGATACAACGCCGTAGAGAATATTTTATCTACTCTCTGAACTTACGGTATAGGTTGGAAAGTGTAGGCTAGGATTTTCTCTCTGATTAGCTTTTCAAGATCTAACTCAACAATATTAACAAAGTCTTGTATAATTGGGCCCTATGTAGGCATTCCACACTTAGGATTGAAATAGGTCACGATACCAACTTCATTAAAACATGTCACTAACTGACTTCTTGATTATCGATTGGTTGAGCTTCTATCAAACGCCAGTTAAGAATCCTCTTCTGATTGATTGAGATGAAATTGAAGGGCTATTGAAACCTGGATTTCAATCGATTGAGGGACGATCATATGACAATCGGAATCCTGAAAATTTGTCTTCTGTAAGCTGTATTTTGACTCTTAATCTTGAACGTTTGATAATCAATACAAACTATGTCATGAAATTTTCAAACCTAAAACCTAGTCATTCATTCATAAGGAATATTATATGTTCCTTGTAAAATGCACACAAGGTAAAAAAAATAGTTATTCCATTACAATATACTAAACATGCTATAATACACAAAACACATGTAATAGTAGCAATTTTTTTTTTTTTTTTTTTATATGAGTAATAGTAACACAAATACTCTAGATCTATTATATTTTTTTAATAAATTTAATTTAATTGAGGTATTGCTTTTTTTTTTTGTTTTTTTTAACTTTTTTTATCATTGTCAATTCCAGGGAATCAAGAAAACTCGAAGCAATCTAAAGCCAATAAATTGTTTGAAAAATGTCTTCAGGCTTACGAATGTGACGTTGAGAGTTTAAGAAGAATTCCAGAGATTACAGAAGTTCTATTTCTTGCAGCTGAAGTAGGAAACATTGAGTTTTTAGTCAAGTTAATTCGTTTTGACTTTGATCTATTATGGGAAAGAAATAAGGACAGAAAAAACATATTTCATATTGCTGTTGAGAAGCGCCATGAGAGCATCTTCATTTTACTTAATGAGTTAGACTCAGTTGGAGATATAATAGTAAGTGGAATAGTTGGAGGTCAAAACAACATATTGCATTTAGCTGCAGGAGTCGCACCTCAAGAGAAGCTCAATGCTATATCAGGAGTAGCTCTTCAAATGCAACGAGAACTATTATGGTTCAAGGTACATATTCATATGTTTTAAGTAGCAAGTGTTGAACCATGTCATAGAATATTTACCCATGTTTTCACATAGATTTAATTTCTTCCTAAAATTAACAATATTTTCGGACTAACAAGTCTCTCATATGACGTTTTTCTTGTTATTTGTAATGAAAGGAGGTGAAAAAGTTTGTAAGTCCTGACTACATAGATATGAAAAATGGAGACGGGGACACACCGTATGCTTTATTTGCGAGGAACCACGAGGGGTTAAGGGAAAAGGGAGAGAAGTGGATGATAGGCACAGCTGATTATTCTATGGTGGTTGCTGCACTAATTGGCTCTATAATGTTTACTGGCCAAGTAGCTGATGGATTAAACGAGAATCCTCATCTTTTTCTGGTCTTCACAGTTTCAACTGCAATATCATTATTTGGCTCATCAACATCCCTGATAATGTTCTTATACATTCTTACCTCGCGTTATTCATTCGAGGACTTCCTTGTATCGTTACCTGTTAGGTTGATGATTGGAGTCACTTCACTTTACATCTCAATTGCCGCCATGATGGTTTCATTTGCTACATCCTTTTGGTTGAAGAATTATAATCAACGGGATGTGATCTTTGTTGTCATTGGTTTATGTGCCTGTGTGCCAATCATGGACGTGTTGCTGAAGTACCGCCTGGTTTTTGATATATTCCAATCTACCTTCTTTCGGTTTCGGCCACAACACCGTCTACTTCAGGATGAGATTTCTAATGCACCGGTGCGTAGATCCCAGTCCCACTTGCCTGCGGATCTCGCGAGTGTCTGAATCCAACACACACTGCATAAAGCTGGCTTACAAAATAATGGAAGTTACTTTACTAGCAATTGCCAGTCTAGTAGTGCGACTAGGCAATCTTTCTGTTGCTTTCCTTTCTACGTGTGCCTAAAATGAGTATGAATAAATATGTACTATAACACTGGATGTTATTAAACGCATCTTATCTTTTGGATTTCTTTTGCAATTTAATATATATATGTTTGCATCTTTTGAATTTTTGTTTTGTATATTTTATCTACAGTGTTATATTATACTAGTTTTGAACCTGCGTCTTGCATGGGTTTTTGATAACAAAAAATAAAATAATAATCAAGAACTTTGTGATTTAGTTGTTTTTTACAGTTCTTTTAACGTGAAGAACTTGACTTTGAAACCCTTTTCCTTGTTAAAAGTGAAAGGGGATATAATAGAGAGTTGAGAAATTGGAAGAGTAATATATATATATATATATATATAAATTAAAACTTGTATAAGATAAAACAACAATCCAAACTACCGAAGTATAATTAATTCAAAAGAGTCTTAAAAATAATTAAAAACATACAAATTCAATTATACAATTCAATATGATATTTTAAAATACATGGCGAATGTGATGTTGCAGAAGCCTAAAAAAAGTACACATGATACTCTCTTGATAGAACAGAAACTAAACTGTTAGTTCCTGGTAGTAAACCTCGAATCCATGAGGGGTTCCTTGAATCCACAAGGTGATAGGTCTGAATCCACCAGAGAATGCAATAGACACAAGTCTGAATTTTTATTAATAATAAACTAATTTGCCACTGATGGCTACAAAACATATAAATACTGAGAAAAACATCTAAAAACCCAAATTCGCACTAATTACGCGATTAGGTGACAAAAATACCGAATTTTACCAAAAATGACAAAATTGAATTAAATGCAGAATCATAAACTACTGACCTTAAGGGTCATCCCAAAACAAATGGGACCTTATTCTGACTTTTAAACTAAAAGTTATTAAGGAAAAACAAATATTACTATAAATAGCAAAAACACTGTTTTTGGGGCCTTCATGAAGGAATTTGCCTAAATTTTGGCAACATTCATTACATGATTCTGGATCAGAATTCTGTTTCCCTTCAACCTGCCAAATTTCATACCATTTTGACATTGTTACCCCGATAGCCCCCCTACTGGCACCTCCCTTTGATCTTGCGTTGTGACTTCCTGCGCCCCTGCTGCTCCGAGAAGGCATATGCTGTCTATTCTACATCAGTCCCCCCCACTTGAAAAGAACTCGACCTCAAGTTCCCACTATCTGGTTCATCAGGAGGATGATAATCATACAAATCAGCAACATTGAAGGTAGAAGAAATGCTCATGTCTGGAGGAAGAGCAACCACATAAGCATTGTTGTTGATCTTCTTAGTAATCTGAAATGGCCCATACTTATTGTCCTTCAATTTGTTGTAGGTTCCAACAGGAAATCTCTCCTTTCTAAGATAGACTAGCACTAAATCCCCAACATTGAAGATCTTCTCATGTCTCTTCTTATCAGCAGCTTCCTTGTACTTGTCATTTGTAGCTTCAAGTTTTCGCCTCACCTCCTCTTGCATGGCCTGAATATGTTCAGCCATATTCTTTACTGCTTGACTCACTCCTGGAAGTTCAGGCAAAGGTACCAAGTCCAAAGTGTGTTTTGGGGGCATGCACTAAACGATGGCAAATGGAGACTTACCAGTGCTTCTACTGACTGAGCTATTGTATGCAAACTTTGCTTGAGACAATGCAAGATCCCACTGCTTGGGCTTCTCGCCTGAGATACACCGGATCAGATTTCCCAAAGTGCGATTAACCACTTCTGTCTGGCCATTAGTCTGGGGGTGACTAGTGCTGCTGTAATTCAAGGAAGTGTCAAAACGCTTCCACAAAGTTCGCCAAAAGTGACTAATGAACTTGGTATCCCAATTAGAGGTGATGGACTTTGGCACTCCATGCAAACGCACAACTTCCTTAAAGAACAGATTGGCCACTCGAGTAGCATCTGAAGTCTTCTTGCATGCTATGAAATGGGACATCTTTGAGTACCTGTCAACCACAACAAAAACATAATCCATACCTTGCTGGGTTCGAGGAAGACCCAATATAAAGTCCATAGACAGATCCTCCCATGGTGCTTGTGGAACTGGCAAAGGCATGTATAAACCAGTATTCTGAGATTGACCCTTAGCAGTTTGGCAAATTGGACACTTCCTCACATGATTGCCAACATCCCTCTTGAGCTGTGGCCAATAATACCTCTCTTCCACCAGTGCTATAGTCTTATCTCTGCCCATATGTCCACCCAAACCTCCACCATGCAGCTCCCTAATAATCTGCTCTCTCAATGAACTTTTAGGGATGCATAATTGGTTACCCTGAAAGAGGAAACCATTCTGGATGTACATACTATTAACAGCAGAATGAGTTTGTTGACACTTACCCCAAATATTACTAAAATCCTCATCATTCTCATGTAGCTCCTTGAGGCAATCAAACCCTACAACTTCAGTACGTAGGGTGGTCAACAAAGATGCTCGCCTACTGAGTGCGTCAACCACCTTATTAGTGACACCAGATTTATGCTTCAATGTAAAGTGGAAGCGCTGTATATAAGCTACCCACCGAGCATGCATCCTATTAATGCTAACTTGACTGTTAATGTGCTTCAAGGCCTGATGATCCGTATACAATACAAACTCCCTCTGAATCAGGTAGTGCTCCCAATGCTTAAAAGTCCGTACTACAACAAAGAACTCCAACTCATAGGCCGACCATTTACTTCGAGCTTCACAAACTTTCTCACTGAAGAATGCTACTAGTTTGTTGTCTTGTGAAAGAACAGCGCCTATGCTTAACAATGCATTACCGGGGTTGTGCTTAACTTTTCCTTGATCAAGGCAAAGCTTTGTTCTGCCTCCTTTCCCCATGAGAACCTCCCTTTCTTCAGACACTCAGTGATAGGGACTACTATGCTACTGAAATCTCGAACAAACCTCCGATAGAAGGTTGCTAGCCCATGGAAGCTTCGCACATCACTCACTGTCTTTGGGCTTGGCCATTCTCTGACTGCACGGACCTTGTCCTCATCAACATGAATCCCATCCGCACTGACCACATACCCTAAGAACAGTAACTTATCAATCAAGAAGCTGCACTTCTTTAAATTGATATACAACTCATTGGCCTGCAACACTGCTAATACTTCTCGCACATGATTATAGTGGGCTGCTTCTGTCTTACTGTAAATCAAGATATCGTCAAAATAAACTACCACAAACTTTCCAATAAACGGTTTCAATACCTGATTCATAAGTCTCACAAAAGTGTTGGGAGCATTGGACAATCCGAAAGGCATTACCATCCACTCATACAACCCCTCCTTTGTCTTAAAAGCTATCTTCCACTCATCTCCAGGTTTGATTCGAATCTGGTGATACCCACTCTTGAGATCCAGCTTGGTGTAACACTTGGACCCACTCAGTATATCAAACATGTCATCTAGTCGGGGAATAGGAAATCGATACCTAACTGTGATCTTGTTGATGGCTCAACTATCCACACATATACGCCAGCTCACATCCTTCTTTGGTGTTAACAATGCCGATATTGCACCTGGACTTATACTCTCCCTGATCTGCCCCTTGCTCAGAAGCTCATCCACCTGCCCCTGTAGAATCTGACCTTCTTGAAGATTCATTCTGTAATGTGGCAAATTTCGTAGACTAGCTCCAGGAGCTAAATCAATGCAATGCTGGATGTCGCACATTGGTGGTAAACCTGCAGGTAGCTCTTCTGGAAAAAAGCACTTCAAACTCCTTGATCAATGGTTGAATTGAATCAGGTATTTCAGCAACCTTCTTCGGCTCCCCATCCGTCACCACTACTACATAAACCTGTTTCAATTCCTTACACTCCCTGTCAAACTCATCTTCATTGTTCACTATGAGGAGTGCTGGCTTCCCCTCCACTTTAGAAGCTTTAGGAATACTGCCCTCCTTAAAAACCACATACACATTATCCTTACACCTATGAGTAGCATCTACATCATACTACCAAGGTCTACCTAGTATTAAATGACATGCATCCATTTCAACAACATCACAAACTACTTCAACTACATAACATTTACCCATAGAAAAAGTAACACGACATTGTTGAGTAATAAGAGTTTCCATACCTTTCTTAATCCAACCTATCTTGTACGGAGAGGGATGCTTTTCTATTTTCAGTCCCAGCTTGGCAACCAAACTCTTCGACGCAATGTTCTCTACACTACCATTGTCAATGACCAAATCACAGACCCTCTTACTGATGGTGCATCATGCTCGAAAGATCTCATTCCGCTAATCACCATATTCCACCCTTGGTGTGAGCAACAACCTCTGAATCACCAAAGACTGCCCTAATGGCACGCCTTCCTTGTCCTCTTGGACCTCATTGGGATCATAGGCATACGGATCAACATCATTATACATCTTTTCACCCTCCTGTTCACTGTCTACCTCGCCCTCTTCTGCCACCACCAAATTCACTGCGGCTCACTTAGGGCAAGTACTAGATCTATGTCTTGGTTCTCCGCACCTGTAACACTTATTCCTAGTTGGCCTAGCATAGGGATTGGCATTCGCTATCGGTTGGGCTGCAGAACCTGCTACTACTACTGTGGATTGGTTGACACCACTGCTCTCCCTAGCCACGGGTTGTGATCGTGGGGTAAACATGGGCTGTTTACCTTTGTTGGCAGTGGAACTAGAGAGCTCCGAATTGCGGTTGGAAACTTCGAACCTGCCCTAAGATGCTGATATTCTATTTTCTTAGATAGGGTTACAGCTTCATTTAAAGTATATAGAGTTTGTAAGGATACCTGATCTCGGATGGAAACTCGCAACCCGTGTTCAAATCTGGATATCCGTTGATCTTCAGTTTCCTCCAAATCATTGCGATTCGCCAACCTATCAAACTCCTCCATGTACTCATTAACTATCCGAGTACCCTACCTGCAATCCTGGTACTGTTTGAACAACTCTTGCTGGTAATCTGGTGGTAAGAACCGATCTGCCATTAATCTTTTCATTCTCCTTCATGATCGTATTGGAAGCTTTCGTTCACGAGTACGGTTTAATTGAACACGATCCCACCAGGCAGATGCTCCTCCCTTCAATTTGTAGGCCACCAAACACACCTGTTTGTCATCTGCTGTACCCATATAATCGAAAAACTTTTCCACCTCACTGACCCAATCCAGATACTCTTCAATGGAGACATTACCATTAAAGGATGGTAACTCTACCTTCATCCGATAGTCCCTCTGCTCTTGATAATCTCGGCCATTATCCCTCGCGGGACCACGATGATTTCCAAGGACTCTCTCTGCATACTCCTCATCTTCACTGTCTTCTTCATTGTAGTCTTGCTGCCTATTCCGGTTTGGACCACGATGGGGAGGGCCACGCACTTGGTTATTACGTCGCTTTTCATCATCGCGATTAGGGTTTCGATTAAGCAAGGTGGCAAGCGCTGCTTGAATTTGGTCCAAAGTCTGCTGGGTTGAATCACGAAATTGTTGATTTTCATCACAAAAATCAAGGAACTCAGCCTTAGTGAGGACTGGGTTGTTGATAGCACACACGATGCTCTCTTGATAGAACAAAAACTAAACTGTTAGTTCCTGGTAGTAAACCTTAAATCCACGAGGGGTTCCTTGAATCCACGAGGTGATAGGTTTGGAATCCACCAGAGAACACAATAGACACAAGTCTGAATTTTTATTGATAATAAACTTATTTGCCACTGACGGCTACAAAACATATAAATACTGAGAAAAACATCTAAAAACCCTAATTTGCACTAATTATGCGATTAGGTGACAAAAAATACCGAATTTTACCAAAAATGGCAAAATTGAGTTAAATGCAGAATCATAAACTACTGATCTTAAGGGTCATCCCAAAACAAACGGGACCTTATTTTGACTTTTAAACTAAAAGTTATTAAGGAAAAACAAATATTACTATAAATAGTAAAAACACTATTTTCGGGGCCTTAATGAAGGAATTTGCTTAAATTTTGGTGACATTCATAACATGAGTTTGGATCAAAATTCCGTTTCCCTTCAACCTGCCAAATTTCATGCCATTTCGGCACTGTTACCCCGATAGCCCCCTATTGGCACCCCCCTTTGATCTTGTGTTGTGACTTCCTGTGCCCCTACTACTCCAGGAAGGCATGTGCTGTCTATTCTACATCAGAATGTGAAATTGCCATTTTTACCCAACTTGTAACACAAAGAAAATATGAGACTAATATCATGTTTCTACCATCCTACCATTTAGTGTGACATTAATATCATCCATTGTCATTTTTGTAAGCCTGGCCCAACTCATTTTTTCAGTTTTATCCATTTCATTTAAAAGAACAACTACTATTTTCATCATGTAAGCAAAACTTTTTTCTCTTGACGAAGGTGCTACCACCATGCTCTAGGCTACGATTTCAATGCATCTTTCTATTATAATTAACTTCGAGCATCGTTAAATAGGTAAATGACTTATCTTGCCATTCCCATAACTCATATTCACTCTTTCAAAATATGTATAAAGATTCCAACAGCCTATAAAAAGTGGATTAAGACAGAATCAAGGTGAAAAATGAGGTTACTCTCTCAGCAAAACATAGATACAAATGAGTTGAAAGAGCCAATTGAAGATAATTTCATGAGTTAGTGGGATCTCTTTAGAATCCAACCCTAATTTGAAATGAGTTCATCAAAGGAAGCATAGTATAAAAGAAAAATATGTTGTTAATTTCTCTTTAATGATGTGCAAAATCTATAAAAGCAAAAAATTGAATACGGAAGTCTATTTATAAACAATGAAAAATAGCCATTGAAAAGGTACATTTGGAACAAACACTCTAAAATGTTGATGTCATGGAAGTCTAAAAAAAATACATACGATATTCTATTTGATACAATAGAAACAAAATATTTAGGTTCTGGTAGTAAATCTCGAATTCACGATAGGTTACTTGAATTTAAAAAGTGATAAGTCTAAAATCCACCAAAGAAACATAGTATGAATGCCCATGAAGGCTACATAGCATATAAATATTCCAAAGATAAAACCCTAAGACGAATAAGAAAATGTCAAAAACTCTAATTTGAGCTAATCATGACATTAGGTGGAAAAATGCCTATTTTTGCCAAAAAAGAAAAAAATAAGTTAAATACAAAATCATAAATTATGAATTTTAAAGTTCGTCCCAAAATAAATGGGATCTTATTTTAACTTTTGAGTGAAGATTTATTAAAGAAGAAAAAATGACTAAAAAAATGCAAAATTACTAAGACCTATTAGTCTTGCGCCACGACTTTAGGCACACTTGCTATTCTAGAAAAGCCTATGTTGTTCTACTTCAGCTGTCTAGCTATTACTAGTTGTTGGCCCATTACATACTCAAAAAGCCTCTTTTCCCTTGTTTTTATGCAATATTCTACTGTAACTATCTTGTTGGAGCGAATATATATCTCTTAAGCAAGGTCTTCAGTAATTGAAATTTTAATCAAATCCAAAGTGCGCCTGCACTTTGTGTGTACCTCACTCAAGCAACGGTCAAGTCTTAAAGTTTGTCTGTATCTTTGCTCATCTCTTGCTCAAGCAATGGCCTCCGTACAAGCGGGAAGCAAGCTTGCTTAGCTGAGTACCGTAACCTCAGTTTATTAATTTTTATTTTTGAAATTGAACTCTATTGTTTTACCATCAAAATAAGATTATTTTTTATATTATAACACGTATGCTCGTATATACCTATATTTACCACCAAAATAATGAATTTTAAAATTAGTTACTTTAGAAATGAGGACTGTGATAGTCCCGATCATATCCTCATCCATAGAGAAAGTAATGGACGAGAGTAAATCCAAGATTCGTCCAACTAGTAACGACCAAAGGGAGAGGACGAGGCCATCCGTCCCCAATCATTGGCAAAGCGTTACAAGACAATAATGAGCCTTCGTATCGTTGGAGAAATATCTTACCATTAACATCGTACAGAGGCGTTACTGATACAGAAATGAAGCCACCATTAAGGTAGCACCAACGACTAGAAGGAAGACGTAAGCACCTATATATATATCTACCCATAAGACCTGACAAAAGGTACAAAAACTCTAGTCTATACACATTGATATCCTAATACTTCATTTCTAATTCTAGCCATTCTAACATTAGCATCAGAGGCTTTGTGGTAGGCACCATATCGGTGACCCACAATTCTCCCTTTCACCATCCGTTTTCTCAAGATCAAGTTGGTTGTGGACGACTCCACTCTAGATGATCATTTCAGTTGAAGATTTGAGCATCATCAGTTTGGTGTTGTTTGTGGGGAAAGATTAAGACTCTTTCGCACCTAGTTCGACAGCACTATTCCATTCAACTTGCAAGTACAGATGGAATCCAACGTCAATCAAGATCCTGCTGCATTGGCTCTACAAATTCAATCACTCACAGCTACTGTGGAAGAGTTTACCAGGCAAAACCAAGAGATGAGGTAGCAATTACAACAAGATAACCGCTTGGAGACCAACCAGGATGATGACGGGGACAGCCATAGGAGATAACCCGGCACTCCAGAAGGGGCAAACTCAGACCTTCTCAGGGAAATGAGAAAGGAGATGGACAAGCTGAGAAATGCTATCAAAGGAAAAACGAACCAAGGTCTGGACAAAATGGTCAGGAAGACAGACTCACCTTTCACTTTAGCGGTCCAAGAATGCCCAATACCCTCAAAATTCTACCCCAGCTCGAGCCATTTGATGGATTGAAGGATCCACTGGATCACTTTAACATGTTCAAGATGACTTTGGGTCTCCAACAACCCCTTGAGGAGATATTATGCCGCTCTTTCCCCACTACCCTTAAAGGGGCAGCCAGAGAATGGTTCACCAAATTACCAATATCGTCCATTGACAACTTCGAGTAGCTAGGTAGTTCCTTCCTTCATCACTTCGTCAGCGGGCAGTGCCCAAAAAGGCCAGCTGACCATTTGCTCACTATCAAGCAAGGAGAGAAGGAAACCTTAAGGTCTTATGTAACACGTTTTACTTGAGGAACTTTGGAGGTAGACAAGGTAGATGATAAAGTACAGCTAACAACCTTCAAGGCCGGATTGAACTCCAGGGAATTTGTGGTCTCCTTGGTAAAGAATCCCCCCAAGACGATGGTAGAAATGCTCTTGAAGGCGTAGAAGTACATGAATGCTGAGGACGCCCTGGCAACCATAAAAGGAGTAGATAAACCCAAGGAGAAAAAGAAAGAAAAAGAAGATGATTGAGGAGGACGGAAAAGGGACCGTGCAGACCGTCAAAATGCCGAAAGGAATAGACAAAGAAATGACAAGAACCCTTGTCCAGTGAAGTTCACACCTATGGTGATGCCTGTCGACCAAATTTTGATGTAAGTCAATGATGAACACTATCTTAAATGGCCTAGACCATTGCACTCGTCACCTAGTGTGCGTGATAAGAGGAAATAATGCGGCTTTCACAAAGACCACAGGCATTACACAGAGGATTACCGAGATCTGAAGGGGCAAATAGAAGAGCTTATACGAAAGGGGAAACTGCAGAAATACGGGAAGAAGGTGGATTCCAACAAGTTCAAGGATCGTAACAAGCATCAACATGAAAGCTCTTAGAGGGACGAGGATCACATGCCTCCTCATCCACAAAGTGCCATAGGGGAAATAAAAACCATCATAGGAGGACTGTCCACGGGAGGGTCATTCAAGTCCCTCAGGAAGTCACACTAAAGGCAGGTGAACAACGTCTGTAGCCTGCCTCTTCTAAAGCAAAGAAGGATGGACCGAGATATGTGTTTCTTAGAAGAAGATGCCAGAAATTGTAGAGAAACTGGAGACGATAGAGTTGGTCGAAGGAGATCCTATAAAGACAACCCAGGTAGGGACAAGTCTGAGCCCCCAAACGAAGAAAGAGATTGTTAGCTTCCTGAAGGATAACCTGGACGTGTTTGCATGGAGCCATGAAGATATGCCAAGTATACCAGCAAACATCATTCGACACAAAGCAGTCATGGACGAAGTGAACAAGTTGCTCGCTGCTAATTTCATCAGGGAGGTCTACTATCTTGAATGGTTGGCCAACGTTGTCATGGTTAAATAGGCAAACGGGAAGTGGAGAATGTGTGTTGACTTCACAGATTTATATAACGCTTGCCCGAAGGATAGCTTCCTTCTACCCAGAATCAACCAGCTTGTGGATTCGACAGCCGAGCACAAGCTCCTTACCTTTATGGACGCCTTCTCTGAGTACAACCAAATACAAATGGTAGAGGAAGATCAAGAAAAGACAGCCTTCATCACTAGCCAGGGGCTCTACTCCTACAGGGTCATGCCCTTTGGTTTGAAGAACGCAAGGGCCACGTACCAGAGATTGGTAAACCAGATATTCAACAAACAGATTGGGAGGAACGTGGAAGTGTACATTGACAACATGCTCGTCAAGAGCAAAGAAGAAGAGGACCACCTGGACGACCTTAAGGAGACGTTTAACACACTCAGGCAATACAGCATGAAGTTGAACCTATCCAAATGTGCCTTTGGTGTCTCCTCCAGGAAATTTCTTGGTTTAATGGTATCACAAAGGGAAATAAAAGCAAATCCTGAAAAAGTGAGAGCTATCCTGGAGATGTCCTCCCCGAAGACAATCAAAGAAGTACAATCTCTCACAAGAAGGGTAGCAACCCTCAATAGGTTCTTCTCAAAATTAACGAATAAATTCCTTCCTATCTTCAAGACTCTAAAGCGAGCTTTTGTCTAGACAGATGAATGCAAAGCAAAATTCCAAGAGCTAAAGTGCTACTTAAGCAACCCCTCACTCCTGAGTCCATCCAAGGAGGGGGAAGCCTTGTTCCTCTACTTGGCAATATCCACAACTGTAGTCAGCACGGCCTTAATCAAGGAAGAGAACAAAATACAACTTCCGGTGTATTACATCAACCAGGCCTTTCAAGGAGCTGAAGCTCGATACCCACAGATAGAGAAGATTACCTTCACCCTGATAGTGGCCTCAAGAAAACTCTGTTCATACTTTCAGGCTAACCCAATCATAGTAATGACGGACTAAGCCATCAAGAAAGCAATGAATAAACTTGAGGCTGTTGGACGGATGATACAATGGGCCATTGAGCTCAGTCAGTTTAATGTACAATATCACCCCTGGACGGCCATAAAAGCCCAGGCACTGGCAGACTTCATAGCAGAATTCATCACCCCAGAACATGAAGAAAACCAGGGGGAACTTTGGACGATCCACACAGACAAATCATACACTCAGAGAAGAAGTGGAGCAGACGTTGTCATCCCCTCCCCTGAAAAGGACGTTTTGAAGTATGGAGTCTAGCTAAAATTCCCCGTAACCAATAACGAAGCAGAGTACGAGGCTATATTGACGGGGCTAAGAATGGCTTAGGCACTTGAAGCTATAAATATTTTGCAAAAGAGCGATTCGCAGCTCGTCATAGGGCAGGTCAAAGGAGATTTTAAAGTAAAGGAGACAAGAATGTAGAAATACCTCAAGTTGACGAACTAGTTGGTGAGCAACTTTGATCGTGCAGAGTTTGTTCAGATCCCATGAGATCAAAATGCTGAAACCAACGAAGTGGCCCAAAGTGCATCAGCAGATGATCAAGCAAATTTGACCAATTGGAGATTGGAAGAACAAAACTTTCCCTACATCGAAGAATTTCAAACCTTCCTTGTGCATGCCTGTGCCGGATGGACGAGCTCCATTCTGTCCTACCTTAAAGATGGACGGTTACCACTAGATCCTAAGGAGGCCAGGAAGATCTAGAGATGGGCTGCCTAGTTCAAGTTGCTGAATGAAGAGCTTTACAAAAGAGGCTTCTCCCAGCCTTACTTGAGGTGCGTTGAAGAGGAAGAAGCCAAATATATTCTGGAAGAGGTGCAACAAAGAATTTGTGGCAATCACATGGGGGCAAAATCCCTCGTCAGAAAGATCATGAGGGCTGACTATTTTTGGCCCTCAATGCAACAAGATGCAATAGATTTCATCAAGAGATGTGACAATTGTCAAAGGTATGGGAATGTCCAACGAGTCCTAAGGGAGAAAATGACGACCATTTCCTCACCTTGGCCATTTGCACAATGGGTGATCGACATTATAGGCCCTCTACCACAAGGAAAAAGGCAAGTAAGGTTCTTACTCGTCGCAATCGACTACTTCACGAAATGAGTAAAGGTAGAAGCACTGGCAACAATCACAGAAGCAAAGGTACAAAATTTTGTATGGAAAAATATTGTATGCAGATTTGGGATCCCAAGGAGGATCATCTCAGATAATGGTCATCAGTTCAACAGTCACGGATTCAGGTCATTCTGCTCAAGCTTGGGCATCAAAAACAAATACTCGTCCCCAAGACATCCTCAGGCTAATGGATAGACGGAAGTAACGAACCGAACCTTGCTAAAAATTATCAAGGCTCGGTTAGTGGGGGTAAAGGAAGCATGGCCTGAAGAGTTACCAAGCGTTCTATGGGCCTATAGGACCACAACACAAACCCCAACAAGAGAGAGGCCCTTCAACCTAACTAATGGCACGAAAGCAGTTATCCCAGTCGAAGTAGGACTCACCAACCTCATGAGGGAATTCTTTGATAAACAAAACAATGACGATTAACTGAAGTTAAACCTGGATTGTTTGGACGAAGTCAGAGACTAAGCCTCCTAGAGAATGACCAAGTACCAGTAAAAGATGGCCGAGTACTACAACTAGAGGATAAAGCTCAAAAGATTCAACATCGAAGACCTTGTCTTTTGGAAAGTGACTCCAGCAACGAAGGACCCAGCACAAGGCAAATTAGGACCAACCTAGGAAGGACCCTTCAAGGTCGTCCACTATTCTCGCAAAGGAAGTTACCACCTGGAGGATTTGGATGGAAACAAGCTACCTCGTCCATGGAATGTTGAGCATCTAAAGAGGTATTATGAAAAGGAACCGTAGTCCAATTGTAAACAGTCAACATTCATACTTTTTAATGCAAATCAAATAAACGTATTACTCAGCAGTTCATATATTCTGGTTATCTCTCTCTTTCAAACTAAAATCGCCATTTGGATGCTGAAACCCCAACAAAAATAAAAGACGATAAGATTCCTTAAATGGATGTGTGTTGTCCACATAAAAGACGATAAGATTCCTTAAGTGGATGTATGTCATCCAAATTAAAAAGACGATAAGATTCCTCAAGTGGATGTACATCGTCCAAGTTAAAGACGCGAGAAGATTCCTTAAATGGATATACATCGTCCAAATAAAAGACAAAAAGATTCCTTAAATGGATGTGCGTCGTCCATATAAAAGACGATATAATTCCTTAAGTGGATGTACATCGTCCAAATAAAAAAGACGATAAGATTCCTTAAGTGGATGTACATCGTCCAAATAAAAAAGACGATAAGATTCCTTAAGTGGATGTAAGTCGTCCAAATTAAAAAGACGATAAGATTCCTTAAGTGGATGTACATCGTATAAGTTAAAGAAGTGAGAGGATTCCTTAAATGGATGCATGTCATTCATACATCATCCAAATGAAGTTCCCCAGGGGGATGCAAATCATTTCGATTGAAAGGCAACGCAATCTCAGCCTTCTCGCCAAAAGCCAAGGCAAAGAGGTCCCAAAGACAGAAAGAGGCCGTCCGCTGAGAGGGAACACCCAAAGAGGTCTCAACTAAAATTCTCTAAATCCCTATATGGACAAAGAGGATACCTCAACAAAAATTTCCCAAGTCCCTAAATGGATGAAAGGAACACCCAAAGAAAAC
The DNA here is from genome assembly GCA_023055345.1 of Quercus wislizeni. Classification (NCBI taxonomy): domain Eukaryota; kingdom Viridiplantae; phylum Streptophyta; class Magnoliopsida; order Fagales; family Fagaceae; genus Quercus; species Quercus wislizeni. The sequence goes on along the minus strand of JALGQJ010000001.1, from coordinate 16,725,465 downwards.
CATAGCAAACAAAAAATGCAAGCAAGACGTAGCAACAAAACCAGATGAATAAAGGTAAATGCATAGATATATAAGGTTGAAAATTGTTCAAAAGCCCTAAAACAAGCAGGGCATCCATATATGAAGAAGGTGTTTAGTAGCCCTAAAACAAACAGGGCATTTCCACCACACAAAAAAAAAAAAAAAAAAAAAAAAAAAGGAAGAAGAAGAAAAAGAAAAACAGAAAGCAGTAGAATCAGGATGGGGGAACATCATCTCCGTCTTTCTCAGCCCCGGGAGGATCCTCGCCAGTAGTCACAACAGCCTAGGCTGCCTGGGCCACCTCGTTTGCTTCGATATCTTTATCAACGGCCTTGAAATCTTGATCCTCCAGGTCCGTCCCTGGGTCGTGCTTTATCAAATACCTCCTTAATAATTCAAAGCCTTTGAAGTACTACCTAAACAAAATGGTATTATACTCGTCGGTAGTTTGAAAGGCATGGATAGCCTTGGCCATGGCTGCTTTCATCCTCTGGCCAACTATTGCAAGCTACTTGTTTTTCTGCTTTACCAGCAGCTTCTCAAAGTTCATCTACTCAGTCAAAGCCTGGACCTACTCTTTAGAAGTGCTATGGGCATCCACAACATTAATTAAGTCTCTTCGCAGTCTAGAAGCTTCGGCTACCAACGCCTCCGCTTTGGATGTGGACACGATGGCCTTCTCCTCATTGGCCAGTTATTAGGAAGTAATGTGCATCGTCTCTCCCAACACATGACAACAAAAAGTTTTTTTATGAACAAGAATAGTAGGGGCAATTAGACACTTAAGGATGATGCAAAAAGAACAAAACGAAGAAGGTTACCTGCACGAGTTTGTGAACATGACGGCTCACCATCTCATGGGAAGGCATGTCTGAAATCTCCTTTATCTCCTTAGAAGCAAGAAGCTCGTTCGCCCTAGCCATGGCCACTCCAGCATCAGCCCAACCACTAGAGCTTATCTTCTCATTCCCTTTATCCCCCATCTTTCATCTTTTCAAGGGAAGGACGACCTCCTCGATTGAAACACCAGAAGAAGCAGAACGGCCTTCATCCAGGGTAGGGGTGGACGAACCCCTCACCACTGTCTCTTTCTCTTTCTCCTTGTCAGTAACCCTTAACCTCCTTTGGCCAATGCTAGATAGGGGCTCGTTCTTCTTCCCCTTGATCCTTGCATACATTTCCTGATTAAATTTGGTCGTCATCACTGCACCAAAAAAAAAAAAAAAAAAAGAGCAAGGGGTTAATGTCAAGAAAAAGAGGAAAAGACGATCCATTATATCAAGACGACTCACGTTTTCTCTTTTCCCGGTCAAGCACACGGGGGACGTAAGGAGAAGGCTCCGGCCCCAAACAATGACGAGCTAACGTTCATGCATCAACCAGCTCATCAAAATCCTCAATGGTGCTTGCGTACTTGATAGCTTCTTACACCCACTCCTTAAACTTACCCTTAAGCTTATAATGCTCTTTCACTACAAAGTAGAAAATTATGCAAGGTTAGAAGGACGACTAACATGAACAAAAAATTAAAAAGAAAAAAACATCTCATAGGAGGCAAACACACCAAGCTAAGGGGGTTTCCCACTGGTGCAACAACCTAGGGACGTCCCCCTAAAAGTCGTCAGAAAGAGTCTCCCAACCATCGCCCGACACGAAGAAATACCTAGACTTCCAGTAATGAAAGGACGATGGGAGGTTGGCTACGAGGCGAGACCTTCTATCCCAGGGTACAAATTCATGATATCCAAACTCCTTGGACTCTTTTAAGCGGTACAGATGGACGAACTCATTAAGCCTGATAATGTCCCCATCAGTTATAGTCATCCAAAATACCATACAGCTTATAATGATTCTCCAAGAATTTGGCATAAGCTGCCCCGGAGCAATGTTTAGGTGGGGAAGGAGCTCCATAATAAACAAATGGATGGGAAATCTGAGGCCACACAAGAACACGGCCTCATAAAAACAAACCTCACCATAAGCAAAGGCACAAGCCTTCTCACCCTTCCTAGGAAGACGAACCCTGGTCTCATCAGGGAATTAGAACCTATCCCTAAACTTACTAAAGACATCTACCTTTAAAGCACACTTTTCTTTAAGGGCATGGAATGGGCAAGAGGTGGTAGAAGTAGAAGGATGAGAGGATGAAGGTGCAGAGGAAGGAATAGAGGTAGCTGTGTCTGTCCCTATCCCAGCCGTGCCTACACTAGAAGATGAATCCCTCTCTAGATCACTCAATCTCACCTCCAACCCCATATTTTTCCTCTTTAACACCCCACACACAGATTTAAACCAAGCTAAGGATTGGTACAATAGTGGGTATAGGTCACCTAACGCCAAACCAAGAACACTATTACCTATGACAAAATTCCCAATCTATGGGTATTGATCACTAGAGGAACATGAAAGTACACCTAATGGATCACTAGAAGAATCTATCAGCGTCCCTAAGTAGGCAAAAAGGAAGGCGATGGGGGGAGAAGTATGCCTAATTTCAGAGTAATCCACCATTAAGGAAAGTAACACAACTCAAAAAGAAAATATGAGCATAAAAAAAAGGAATATAGTAAAACTCATAAAGGAAAAAGGTGTAAATAAGGGGCGTACCTAGAAATAAGGAAGGGAACTGAGAAAACAAAGAGCAAAGTGCACAAAAGCAACTGTGAAGTCAGAAAAACCAAACGCAGAGAGAAAATGAAGAAATGAAAAAAGAAAGGCAAGGGTTAAAAAGGTTTGCCTTGAAAAGTGCAAGAAATTTGAAAAGGCTTCACTGGAAACGAGACCCTTCAACTAATCAGAGTAGGACACATGGCCACGATGCGTGCCACGCTGCCACGGAGCAATTAATACGAGGAGTAGAATCCCAAGCGCCATAACCGCAAAAAAAAAAAAAAAAAAAAAAAAAAAAAAAAAAAAAACTCATATTCCTATGATCGTCCAAAATACGGATGACCTCGAAATAGGGGGGCAGCTGATAGTTCCGATCATATTCTCGTCCATAGAGAAAGCAATGGACGAGAGTAACTCCGAGATTCGTCCAACTAGTAATGACCACAGGGAGAGAACGAGGCCATCCATCCCTAATCATTGTCAAAGCGTTACAAGACAATGATGAGCCTTTGGACCGTTGGAGAAATATCTCACCATTAACACCCTACAGAGGTGTTACTGATATGAAAATGAAGCCACCATTAAGACAGCACCAATGGCTAGAAGGAAGACGTAAGCACCTATATATATCTACCCATAAGACTTGACAAAAGGTACAAAAACTCTAGTCTATACACACTGATATCCTAATACTTCATTTCTCATTCTAACCATTCTAACTTTAGCATCGGAGATTTTGAGGCAGGCACCACACCGGTGACCCACAATTCTCCCTTTCACCATCCGTTTTCCCAAGATTAGGTTGGCTGTGGACAACTCCACTCTGGACAATCATTTTGGCTGACGATTTGAGCATCATCAGACTGTATGTATGTTAAGAGTGACTAAACTCTTCAAGTTTAAATCCACTCTCAAAAAAATTGGCGACAGTGTACAGCTTGCTTTACTATGGACCACTAATAGTAACTAAAAAAAAAAAAGAAAAAAAAAGGAATGTATCTGCAGAGACTTAGTGGGATCCAATTTAAGATACTGCAGTGGTAATTTCCTTGTCGTCTTCCTGAAATTTAACAAATGCATCATGGCTTGGGCAAGCAAAAAACTCTTTCCTAATGACTCAAAATTTGGTTGCCAGTATAAGCAATTTAGTATAAGTGCAACAAGGATTCTTTACAAATGACATTCAAAAGTTGCCAACTGAGATACCACAACTGTGAACAAAGATTGGACGAAAAGAGTTTCCAATTGAAACAAACGTACGGTAGTTGCCTATGTGAGATATCTTTATTAATGACAAGAATTGGACGAGGAATCGAATCTTTCCATGCCAGTATCAATTACAAATGCATCTTTGGGAATACTTTTATAATTTTTAATGTCTTCAATTTCCACTCTCTTTCTGATTTCATGATTAATTTTGAAGCACACTTGGGCATTGGAATGTACCTTATAATTGTTAATTTTATTTTGTAGACTCTCTTTTTGACTGCTTGAGTAATATTAGGCACACTTGGGCATGGGAATCACCTACCATTTCCAATCGGTTCACAAAATTTTATTCCCTTCTAACAATTAATCCCACACTTCTAGTTCTACTTCCAGTTCAGAGGAATTGACTTCAAGTATTTACAACATTTGGAGGTCTATCCTGAGAGCAACTCCTTAATCCATTTGACCTTAATCGTTTCTTCAAGTAGACGTAACTTATATGCATGCATTCACTTCTTTTATTTTCTCCTATTATCTTTCCGCTTCCATATCTTGTTTGATGAAAATATGTTCGGTTTTGTATGTGGTACTATATTGTCTCAATAATTTTACTATTTCGCACGCAAATACCTTATTTCAATATACGCTGGTTAATCAAGCACAAACGTACGTAAAGCATATGCAAATCACAAGCATGTTGTTTATTCCAAAATATTGAAACCTATGCTTTAATCGATGGGTCCTATTAACGGGTATCTTTAGAATATTTTTTTATAGATCATTTTAGAATATTTTTAATGTCATTTTTAAGGAAAATATAAAAAGTTGTCAAATAAGTTAGTTATTATTTTCTTTTCTATAAAAAATTTCTAAAAATAATTGTTAAATCAATACCCTTAGATCATGTATTAACTTTTTCCTTCATCAATATACTTTTGAAAAAAAAAAAAAAAAAAAATTGACTAGAATTTAATCTTTGGGATTAAAAAAAACATTCAAGGTAAGAAATATACTAAATTTCAAAACAAAATTCTTACATGACTAATGAAACTAGTATCTTTTCAGTAATAATAAAAAAAATATAAATAAACTAAAATATAAAATATATATTTTTAAATATATTTCAAGTTTTCAACTCTATTATATACCATCTATTAAAATGAATTTTGACACTCTTTGAAAATTTGAACCAAATGTAGGATTAATGTTGTACTATATTTCATTGAAATGTACCTTTTTAATATACAAAACCAAAGAGTTATTTTAATATTATAAAAAATTTCTATTACGAAATATAATTTTGACAATACTCATAGTTAAAAGTCCTCATTTCATATATGTGGGGGCCTGTCACTTAGAAAGTACTATTAAAACTGTATGTATTGGGCCTATGATCCAATGGCCCAATCCGATGATGGCTAACTAAAGATCATAATGGGAAGGAAATTAGAGGAAGAGATAAAGATTGTATATGATAGTCCAAAATATGTCCGAGGTGGAAAGTCACCTCGGAGATGTAGATCCAAGGTGACTTAAGCCTTCTTATCATCCTGGACATTCTTCAAAATTGTGTCATAACGGGGAGTCGGACATTAGATAAGATATGAGCAAATGGAGGCAACAAATATCTTCAAAAGCTGTTACGTCCACATTAAATGCCTCCCAACTAACTCTCTAGCCGCATTAATGTGGAGGTGATACCTAAACAGTGATTAAGCAGCCTTATAGGTACTAGTTGAGGGTTCTGTGAGGGGTTGGATGGGACAATAAGGAGTTCCTAGAATCTAACCTACATATGTATAGTGGGGATGATAACAGAATTATAGTATATAACATGGAAAGGTGGCTAAAGAAAAAGGGGGGGGTGGGGGAAGAAATCATTAGGGAGAAAAAATCCTTGAGAATAATCCACTAAATACTGTTAATTATGTTCATCAATAAGATATTATAACCTAACTCCTCTGATCGTGCCGAGGACCGTTACTTCTTATCTTATTTATGTTTAATGCTCTTGATACTGCAATCATTATGAGCTTTCTTCTAGAATAGAAATAGTTCTTTCACCCACACTCTATAAATTCATTGTTTGGGCTTATTGGGCTGAAATCCAATCCTAATTTGGGTCCATCTCAAATTCGGTCCTTACAATTGGCGCCATCTGTGGGAAGAACTTGATCTATTTCGAAGGAGACTCCAGTGTAATGTTAAGGATGGAAGAATCAGGTCCACACCAGGCGGATGCAAGTTTACACCAAGTAGAATCAGGAGGGTCTCAGCATAGCAATCCGTTTGTAAACCTTCAACATAGGGGAGATCATGAGGGAAGTGCACACACAACTCATACCAGTAAAAGCCAGTCTCGAAGGAAGGGCCATGTTTCTCATGTAAAGAATGATAGAGACATGCAACGTGAAATTGATGAACTGAAGAAAGAATTGCGCTGCGCATGACAAAGACATCCATTGCCCAACTCCGAGCTGTCCTCTAATGAGATAGATGATGCTACTTATAGATGAAGATCTAGAACTCCGCCCAATGAAACCTTTTCCTGCGATGAGGAGTATTGCCATAGATGTAGGCATAAGAGCCCACCTCGCAAAGGCCTAGGGAACAATGTCATGAATAGGGCGTTGAGTCAAGTTTCCAAGTCACCTTTCACATGGAATATAGAAGATGTGAGTCTTCCTCGGCAATTTCATCAATCCACGTTCACCATTTACAATGGTCGAATAGATCCAGTGGAACATGTCAGTCATAGATGGCCGTTCATTCTAAAAATGAGGCTTTGATGTGTAAGATCTTTCCATCTAGCTTAGGCCTAATGGCGATGAGATGGTTTAACAGTTTAAGGACAAATTCCATTGACTCTTTTAAGAAACTCACCTGGGCCTTTGGTGCTCGCTTCATCACATGTAGCAGGGTTCCTCAGCCTTTAGGATTCTTATTATCTATGTCCATGCGGGAGGGGGAGACTCTGAAGGCCTACTCGGATAGATATTAGGAGATGTTTAACGAAATAGATGGGGACTATGAGCCGAACATGATTTAAGGAAATCTCCGACAGGTAAACCCGTTACCAGCGTGCGTCAACTTATGGATCATATTGATAAGTACAGAAGAGTAGAGGAGGACCAACTGCAGGGGAAAGGAAAGGCGAAGGTGATCCCTCAGGAGAGGAGGGATTTCAGGTCGGACCGATCCTATAATAACCGACCTCGGAAAGATTTTGTTGGGCAGCCAAGATCTGCCAACACCCAAACGGTGAATGCTGTGTTTCGAGAACCAGTACAACAGGTTCTTGAGAAGATTAAATGCAAGCCATTCTTCAAATGGCCAAACAAGATGGCGGGAGATCCTTTAAGGCATAATCAAAGCCTCTATTGCCATTACCATCAGGACCATGGGCACACTACCGAGAATTGTAGAAATCTGTGGGACCATTTGGATCAATTGGTCTAAGAGGGGAAGTTAAAGCAACTTTTGCATCATTCCAGTGGTCGAGGAAGCCAAACGGGTTCAGCATTTCGGGGAGATGCATCTTCAAGGCCCCCTCTAGGCACGATAAACGTCATATTTGCTACCCTAGGAAGGACCGGGTCTTGCCCCTCCAGGGTAATGTCAGTATCTTGTTGCCTAGATGAGGGCTCTAGTTCAATGCCAAAGAGGGTCAAAATGGGAATCCCATTGGTGTTAGGCTTCTCAGATGAGGACAAACTAGGAACCGTACAACCACACAATAATGCTTTGGTGGTCACGCTTAGAATTGGTGGGTATGATGTGAAAAAGGGTGATGATTGACCAAGGTAGTGCAACCGAGATTATGTATCCTGGCCTCTTCAAGGGGCTAAATTTAAAACCTAAGAATTTGACAGCCTATAGTTCCCCCCTGGTGAGTTTCAAAGGCAAGATGGTCATTCCAAAGGGACAAATTAGGTTACCCATGCAAACTGGTTCAGATGTGGTTGAGGTGGACTTTATTGTGGTAGATGCTTTCTCTCTATATATAGCCGTTGAGGTAGACTTTATATGGTAGATGCTTTCTCTTCATATACAACCATTATGGGCCGACCTTGGCTTCATACCTTGGGAGCCGTTTCCTCCACTCTTCACCAGAAGGTGAAGTATCCTTCAGGAGACTAAGTACTGGAAATAATGGGAAGCCAATCTATGGCTAGGCAATGCCTGGTAGCAACTATTCAACATCGGCCAGAGGTAGAAACCTCGACCACTGCTGAGAATGATTTATAGCAGTCGGAAACTCTGGCATCTCTCTTCAGTAGACCAGCTGATGAGGTAAAATGTGAAGATCTAGAAAGGGTGGTTGTTGGGGATGATCCGGAGAGATTCTTTTAGATTGGGGCTCAACTGCCTTTACTAGAGAGGGAGCAATTGGCTGAATTTCTTAGGAAAAATGTTGATGTGTTCGCATGGGATACTTACGAAGCCCCGGGGCTGGATCCAAATTTCATTTGTCATCACCTAAACATTAACCTTTCTATTGCTCCGAAGAGACAGCCTCCTCGGCGTCCATCCAAGGAACATGCCGAGGCTATCAGAAATGAGGTGACAAAGCTCAAACAGGCAGGAGCTATCAAAGAAGTGTTCTATCCTCAGTGGTTAGCTAATACAGTGGTAGTGAAAAAGAAAACAGGGAAATAGCGTGTGTGTGTGGATTTCACAGATCTCAATAAGGCTTGTCCCAAAGATCCTTTCCCTATGCCTCAGATAGATCAGTTGGTGGATGCAATGGTAGGCCATCCTCAGATGAGTTTCTTGAATGACTTTCAAGGATATCATCAGATACCACTGGCACTGAACGATCAGGAAAAAACAGCTTTTGTTACTCCTACTGGAAATTATCACTACAAAGTGATGCCCTTTGGTTTGAAAAATGCAAGGTCTACTTATCAACGGATGATGACTAAAATGTTCGAACCACAGCTGGGTAGGAACATTGAAGTCTATATTGATGATATGGTTGTAAAGAGTAAAGTAGTGTCTAAACATGTGGGAGACCTCACATGTATCTTTGAAATTCTAAAGAAGTATAAGTTGCGCCTGAACGCATCTAAGTGCTCGTTTGGAGTAGGCTCGGGAAAGTTTTTGGGCTATATGGTGACTCACAGGGGAATCAAGGTGAACCCTGATCAGATCAAGGCCATCAACAGCTTGTAACCACCTCGGAATCCCAAGGAGGTACAGAAATTGACTGGGATGACTGCTGCTTTGAATCGATTCATATCTAGGTCAGCAGACAGGTGTAGACCTTTCTTCCTTTCGCTGCATAAGTGGAAGGGATTTGAATGGACCGAGGAATGTGCCGTGGCATTTCAACAGTTTAAAGAATATCTATCTCGGCCACCTATCATGTCCAGTCTTGAGGTGGATGAGGTTCCCTTTACCTACTTGGCGATAGCCTCTTATGCGATAAGTTTTGTTCTAATACGTGTAGACAGTGGCATACAATGGCCAGTTTATTACGTGAGCAAGTCACTTCATGAGGCCGAGGTGCGTTATTTACCATTGGAGAAGTCTATCTTGGCGGTAGTGCATGCTACAAGAAAACTTCCCCATTATTTCCAAGAACACACCATGGTTGTCCTAACTTAACTTCCGCTCAAGTCAATACTTCGAAACGCGTATTATACCGGAAGGATTGGCAAATGGGGCACAATTCTAGGAGCTTTTGATATCAAGTATATGCCTCGTACTTTTGGAAAGGGCCAGGTCGTCGCCGACTTGGTGGCCGAGTTTGCTGAGTTCCTTGAAGAAATAGGTGTGGAGCAACATGGCATGGATGGAAAATTAGTTGGCCTAATATCTGCACAAGCTCCCTTACCCTGGAAAGTGTATGTGGATGGAGCAGCAAACCAACGGGGATCAGGAGTGTGGCTAGTTTTGATATCTCTTGAGAGGATTACCATTGAAAAATCTTTAAGGTTGGGTTTCTCGGCTATAAACAATGAAGCAGAATATGAAGTTTTATTGATCGGAATGGCGATGGTCCAGAAAATGGGTGGAAAGACAGTGGAGATGTTCTCAAATTTAAGACTGGTCGTAGCCAGGTAAAAAGGGAATTGGAAGCACGAGATACAAGAATGCAAGAATATTTGAGTCAGGCTAGACGTATACAAATGAAATTTGAATTTTTTGACTTATCATATATCCCCAGGAATGGAAATACCCATGCAGACTCTTTGGCCACCCTTGCCACTTCCTCGACGCAAGATTTGCCACGAGTAATACTTATTGAAGACTTGTGCGCCCCAACCCCAACCAAGAGGGACTTGCCCCAGATTCATCAAATCAGGTTAGGGTCCAGTTGGATGCATCCTATATCGATGTTCCTTGAAAGGGATGTATTGCCCGAGGAGAAATCAGAGGCTGAGAAAGTACAAAGAAAAGCTCCTTGGTTTTAGATGTCCAAAGACAAAAAGTTGTATAAACGTTATTTTTCTGGACCATATTTGCTTTGTGTACATCCCGATGCATCGGAATCACTCCTGGAAGAACTTCAAGAAGGGGTTTGCGGAAGTCAAGCAGGAGGAAGATCTTTATCTCATCAGGCCATTACTCAAGGATACTGGTGGCCAGACATGCAAAAGGAGGCACAAGAATATGTTAGGAAATGTGATCAATGTTAGAGATTCGCGCCAAACATTCACCAGCCTGGAAGAGTTCTTAATCTTCTTTCCAGCCCTTGGCCTTTTGCTCAATGGGGACTGGATATTGTAGGTCCTTTCCCTAAAGCAATAGAAAATAAAAAGTTTCTACTCGTCGGAACAAATTATTTCACCAAGTGGGTCAAAATTGAACCTTTGGCTAATATCAAGGACGTAGATGGCTAATATCAAGGACGTAGATGTCAAAAAGTTCGTTTGGAAGAGTATTGTTACTCAATTCGGGGTTCCTCATACCCTCATCTTTGATAATGGCCTTCAATTCGATAGCAGAGCCTTCATGAAATACTGTTCCAATCAGGGGATAAAGAAAAGATAATCCACTCCAGCCTATCCACAAGGAAATGGGCAAGCCGAAGCTGTCAATAAGGTCATAGTGAATGGACTTAAGAAGAGGTTGGATGATGCCAAGGGAAAATGGGTGGAAGAACTACCACATGTCCTTTGGACGTATCGAACAACGCCTCGACGGTCAACAGGAGAGACTCCTTTTTCAATGACGTATAGGGCCGAGGTTGTAATTCCTCTGGAAGCTGGTTTCCCAACGCTCTAAATAAGCACATTCACCTCGGATGACAATTGATGAGCTGCTAGAAAAGGGTTTAGATTTGATTGAAGAACGAAGAGAGAATGTAATGGTCCAATTGGCCTACTACCAGCATAAGCTCAAGCAAGGTTATGACACCAATGTAAAGCTAAGACCGTTAGCTCTAGAGGATTTGGTATTGAGAAAGGTCTTGGGAATTACCAAAAATCCAACCTGGGGAAAATTAGATCCTAACTGGGAGGGATCGTATCACCTCATGTCAGTGGCAGGAATAGGTGCGTACTATTTAGAAGATTTAGATGAAAAAACTGTACTTCATCCTTGGAATGTAAATAACCTAAAAATGTACTACTATTAATAAGAACGGTTCTATTTGGTTCCTTTTTAATCCATTCCAATTATGTATAATGTGTTTCCCCATCTTTTGAAGTATTAAACAGAAACTAAGTTATGTTAGGTTCCTCGGACCACAAACTTGGTGGAAATTAATACTCTTTGACATCTATTGAAGTATTAAATAGAAATTAAGTTATGTTAGGTTCCTCAAACCACAAACTTGGTGGAAATTAATACCCTTTGACATCTATTGAAGTATTAAACAGAAGCTAAGTTATGTTAGGTTCCTCGAACCACAAATTTGGTGGAAATTCCCTTTGACATCTATTGAAGTATTAAACAGAAACTAAGTTATGTTAGGTTCCTCAGACCACAAACTTAGTTGAAATTAATACCCTTTTACATCTATTGAAGTATTATATAGAAGTTAAGTTATGTTAGGTCCCTCGGACCACAAACCTGGTGGAAATTAATACCCTTTGACATCTATTGAAGTATTAAACATAAACTAAGTTATGTTAGGTTCCTCGGACCACAAACTTGGTAGAAATTAATACCCTTTGACATCTATTGAAGTATTAAGCAGAAGCTAAGTCATGTTAGACTCCTCGGACCACAACCTTAATGGAAATTAATACACCATGATACTATTAAAATGCAAGTTCAACATGAACTTAAGCATTTGAAGGGAATAAACCCATTATTCTTATTCTCAGATCACAAGGTTTGTGATCATCTAATAAAGATGTAAACTGCAATGAGCCTATGAGCATCACTTAAAGTATTCTAAAGTGTCCTGGACTAAGCATTATTTAATCAAACATTAAGGTATTTTCTTGGAGTTGAATTTAGCAGAATAGATATATTCGAAATATGTTTTATTAGTACTATGAATTCAATGGTTGCAATCCAATTTAATTACTAGTTAAGAAAGCATGTGTAAACTTTGCTTTTCTCTTATCTAAGCAAAGGATAGTTAAAGGGAAACTTACTTGAGATCAAAATAATAAGATAGACAAGATAAAAGTAAAATAAATAATCACTCAGACAAATTTGAGGGAACAAAAGTGCATATTTCATTCAAACATGTTTTGGAAGAAACAAATTCAATTACAAAAATCATAGTTGTATTACAAAGAAAGAATTCAATGTTTCAACTTAATCTAAAGCTTTGAAGTCTTGTTGGTGGGCTTGTCCACTTCAGTAGGTATTGTTTCTTCTTTGTCTTTGGAGGCTCCCTCAGCAGGCATAGTCGTTGAGGCTAAGGTCTGTTCAAAACCTTGGGAAGCTACCCCATCTTGAGGAACCTCTACGGCCTTGTTCGATGAGGTGTCCTTTGATACTTCACTCTCCTTTGGCTACTCAAGCTGATTGAGAGGAAGAGGATCCTGGGGTTGCGCCTCCTAGACTGGGTTAGCAATTGTGGAGGCCACATTACCTTGAGTAGAGGGAGGGGCTGAGGGTCGAATGGCTGGAGGGAAGTAGATGTTTTCTAGCCTTCTCAGCTCAGAAGAGGCCTCAACCTCAGCTCGGTTTAAGGCTTCCTCCCAAGTTTGAGCACAGTAGGTACGACATACGGTGGGGACCTGAGCTCGGAGGGTGTCCTCAGTCTCGGCCACGCCAACATTGTAACCATGCTATTTAGCCTCGTCCCTAGCCTTCTCGGCCTCTACCTTAACCTTCTCAGCCTCAGCTCTCAGTTTCTCAGTATGACCTTTGAGCTTCTGGGCTTCTTCTAATTTTTTCTTAAGGGCTACCAGTTACTCTTGGGAAGAGGCTAGTTGATCTTTGGTCTCACGAAGAAGCTGCCTTTACTCCTCGACCTGCCTCTCAGCACCTTCTAGGGCCACATCAGCACTCTTTCTAGCCTTCTCCTCCTCGGCCAGCTTTTTCCTTAGGTCCTTAATGCTTTGATCAACGATGTTGAACGACTGTACAGCTTGTACACGCCTCTTCCTCTCATCTTCCAACTGCAGGTAGCAGGAGTTTGTTATCTCCTCCACCCTGAAGGTGGCTTAGACAGCCTAAAAGAAAAAATGGTTAACAATGTAAAAAACAAAAAAAAAAACAAGAAGAGAAAGAGGCGGACAATATCATACCATGCCCAAGTATATCTTGAGGTTAAGGAAAACCTTGTTCCTCCTAATGTTTCTCAACTCGGCCATGTCATTGGGGAGTAACAAAGCCTCCTTTAAAGATGTGGCCACATGGCATCCAATACCCCCATTGAAGCTCCTGATTGAGGCATCCTCTCTCAGGGGTTCACCGTTGAGCATGGGGGCTGGAAGCCAAGCCTTAGCTTTTGGAGGCTGATTACCCCCCCCCTTTCTACCCTTCTCTATGAGGTGTGGGTAGTCTTTTGCTGCTTTGCAGCTCTCTGGGTCTTGTCTTCCTGAGTAGGACGAGATCTCCCAGTTTCTACTATCTCTTTTCCTTTCAGCTCCCTCTTCCTTTTTGGATCAGCAAGATCAGGCCTAGGTGGTACAGGTGGTTGAGGTAGAGGAAAAGGAGATTTGGGAGGAGGTGGAGGAAGCTTTGACTACGCGGATTTCCCCGGTGCATTTTTTTCGGGTTGAGATTCTATCAGGTCTAGTAAGCTCCTTTGGTTTTTCCTCTGGATGCCCATCTCGTTAGAAATGATGATATCCCCTTGTTGCTGAGAATCAAAATCAGCCGATATGTCCTTGGAAGAAGGAGGCTGATTAAATACTTCAAATTCCTTTGAGGATTCTGACAAAGTTACGATCCCCTCTGGATTTTCTTCTTCTTCTTCTTCTTCTTCTTCTTCTTTTTCATCTCATTCCTCCTCTTCTTGAAGAACGGGTTGGGATGAGGATGCTGCCACCGAAGGAGTGGCCGGTGTACCTTCGGGAATTGGAATACCTTCTGGAACCACAAATCCTTTGTAGACAACACTAATGCGGTGAAGCTGTGGATCTTTGGCCCTTATCACACACTTGGGGGCTTGGAATGCACGGGAAATGGGTGTGTACCCAAGGATCAGATGCGCTGCTCTCAGTTAACCGTCGGCTTCGTTTACGTACACCTCGGATCGTAAAATTCTATCTAGGCTCACTCTATTAACTAAGCTGAGCTGGGGTTTGGTAGAATGGTTATCTACGAAATCGTTTAAAAAAAAAAAAAAATCTTTGTTAAGAACAGAGATAGGGGGAAATGAAAGAAAAACACAAACCAATGCATATAAGTTTACAATTAGACCCCCACCTAGTTTTTCCTCCTTAGTTGGACAGGGTAGACCATCATGCCATCCCCCAGAAAAAATTAAAAAGTCTTCCTTTAAGACCTTGTTCAATGTAGGGAGGCACTGGATTAACCTTACTTCGGGATACCTCGACTTAAGATAATACCCCTGTCCCTTCATATGGTGTAGGTTATATATCCAGTTCACATCATGATGGGTCAGGTTTAAGTTTATTCTCTCATTTAGAACTTCTATACTCCCCAATACCCTAAACATGTTTGGGGCACACTGTGTGGGAGATGGCCTAAAAAACCTAAGAAAGTTCCTAGTAAGGGCATCCATAGGAATGGTCATCCCTCCCTCTTCATAGGGATGACCCACCTCTCCTGTCTTCCTATCATCTACTCATTCCCCCTAGGCAGCGTACCTGATGGCCATACCCTCCTCGGAATCAACTAGACGCTTGAACCTACCCATTTTCTAAGAAGTTTTGAAGAAAAATTAACAAGTTTGAAACAAAAACTAGAAAGGTTCAAGGAAACTTACAGGTTTGAAAAGAAGGTCCTCGGACAAATTTTTAGTATTTGTAGGCGCATAAGGAGATGAAAGGGAGTGACAAATTCAACATATGAACTCTAGGGCTGTGTGATTGTTGAAGGTAGGAAAAGAAATTGATTTGAAAGGCTATTTATAGTGGTGTAGAAATTACAAGCAGGAAAACTCCCGCTCATATACCCAGGAGAATCCTCCACCGTAGGATTTACATCCTGCCGTTGAACGTGGGGGACACGGGAGCCGCCAACATTTAATAATGGCATGCTCTGGACGCCGAAGCGTCAAGAGCATGCCTTGAGCAAGTGGAAAGACATTTGGGCATTTGGGTAAACAGGTTTTAACCATAAACGGGATGGATTGAGGACATCAAAATCCTCATTTCCTCCCGAGGAGTCGAAAAGTAAGATTTTGAAGGGCTATTGTAGGGGCCTGTCACCTAGAAAGTACTATTAAAACTGTATGTATTGGGCCTATGATCCAATGGCCCAATCCAAGGATGGCCAACTAAAGATCATAATGGGAAGGAAATCACAGGAAGAGATAAAGATTGTATATGATAATCCAAAATATGTCCGAGGTGGAAAGTCACCTCAGAGATGTAGATCTGAGGTGACTTAAGCCTTCTTATCATCCTGGACATTCTTCAAAATTGCGTCATAACGGGAAGTTGGACATTAGATAAGGGATGAGCAAAGGGAGGCAACAAATATTTTCAAAAGCTGCTACCTCCACATTAAATGCCTCCCAACAACTCTCTGGCCGCATTAATGTGGAAGTGATACCTGAACAATGGTTAAGCAGCCTTACAGCTAGTAGTTGAGGGTTCTGTGAGGGGTTGGATGAGACAAGAAGGAGTTCCTAGAATCTAACCTACACGTGTATGGTGGGGATGATAATAGAATTATAGTATATAACATGGAAAGGTGGCTAAAGAAAAGAGGGGGAAGAAATCATTAGGGAGAAAAACTCATTAAGAATAATCCACTGAATACTGTTAATTGTGTTAATCAATAAGATATTATAACCTAGCTTCTCCAATCATGCCGAGGACCGTTACTTCTTATCTTATTTATGTTTAATGCTCTTAATACTGCAATCATTATGAGCTTTCTTCTGGAATAGAAATAGTTCTTTCACCCACTCTCTATAAATTCATTATTTGGACTTATTGGGCTGAAATCCAATCCTAATTTGGGTCCATCTCAAATTCGGTCCTTACATGCTATATTCAAATTCCTATTCCATATATAAAGTATAAATGTCAACTCTTGAAATTCTCCTTGGAAGTTTAAATTATATAAAAAATTTATAATTCTTAAAATTCGAAATTCTCAAGAACTAAATCAGGTAATACAACAGTGACCAGAGAAAAATAAGAAATAAGATTAAGGAATAAACAGTTTAAAATGAGTATAGAAACCACAGTGTCTTTCATTTATTTAATTTTTTGTTTATGTTACTGAAACAATTACTCGAGGAGAATAATCCGATTTCGAGAATAAGGTTATGGGTCCGTAATGCCTAATTTAATAGGACTTTTGAGGAAATACACAAAGTTGACAATAAAAACAAGAAAATACACAAGTTACCTAGCCTACTCAAAGTGAAATTCTCTTGCAAAAATAGTAAACAACCTACAATTAAGAACTGAAGTACAAACTTACAAGTATAAATTCTTTATAATTTCCAATAGATTAACGTCTTTTCTTTGGGCTTTAGTCGATCTATTGTTAATTCATAATGACATGGCAATCTTATAAGCACCACTTTTGCACATGGCTCATTCTTATCCTGTCACATGTACAAGTAATAAATTAAATAAGCGGCCCAAGAAATATTTGCATATTTATCATGCATGCTCATGACGTCTGAATTGATGGGCAAGTCGTCTCTGGCTATAAAACTGCCTCATTTTCTCCTGCGAGATTTATGATGATAATCTCAATAATAATGGTAATAGTGGTGGCAACGATAATCACTATTGATACCTATTTTTGGTGGTGATGACAAGTAATAGATATGGTTTCATTAGGTAAATGAACATGCTGCAATTGCAGATTTTACATTTTGAGGTGATTTTGTTTTCCCTATCCATTGCAGATTTTTCAGATCAAACCATGAGTTTTTTCTTTGTGTCAATATTGCTTGACATAACGAAGGTTCTTATCTCTATCTAGGACAGAGTTATATGGCACTAGAGGTTGATCTAATTCATTTTTAAGGAAGTATATGAAGAGAATGATTTGAATTTTAGTTTTTAGTTTAAATAGCTTAAGTAAGAATGAACAGTTGAATATTTTTATTGATAGAATTTATTAGTGTTATATCCATGCAACGCACAATTTAATCAAGAATCATATGTAAATTTTATTTAAAAAAATTTAGTATAATTTGTGTCAAATATATATTATAAATTAGTGGGTTCTAGTTAACTCAACTGGTAAAGTCTCTGATGATTGTATAAGAGATCTGAGATTCAATCTCCGTCTACACCAAAAACTGATTGGTGTCTTGATCTGATAATAAAGAGCTATTATCAGGAGCGGTCGCCATAAGTTGAAACTCTCTCAAAAAAAAAAAACTATGAATTAGCCCCCCAAAAAAATCCCATCATAAATATAGAACCATATATAAAGGAAAACTAATTTTATGTTAATGTTATCTTATTTTCATCCTTAAAACACACAATTTCAAACTTTCCAAAAATTATCATCAAAAGTTGATAAAAATAATTCATTAAAAAAAAAAAAGATAATGTAGAGTCTATATTTTTAGATTAGTAGCCATTAACAAATGTAACCTTTTATAACATAGTTTATCGAGTTCATTAGTGTTGAATTAATCTTTGGAACAAGACAAATGAAGTTCAGAATAAATGAAGACTCAAGAATGCAAAAAATAGAGTGTTGAAATATTACATTTCGATTGCAGGCTTGACAAGTGTGAGGGTCCTTTTTTGACAAAGTCCAGGCCCAAATTGAAGCAAGGACCTTGGGCCCGGTTGTTATGGTTTGAAGGAACTGGGCTTGGTTCACCACAGCTAAATGTCTATTTTACAAACCAAGTGATGCACAGAGCAAGATCCTATAAGAAATACATGCCAGAAAACAAGAATATTTCAGAACAGCAAAAGCCAAAGCAAAAAAAAGAAAGCCGCAAGTGTAATAGCAAAGGACACGATTAAATGTTAGAGATCCTCAAGTTAATATTAAATATTTCATTATCTTTTCTCAATTACAAATTACAAAATGCTCACTACGACATGTTACAAGGTCTAAATAGGCTTAAAAATTACAGGCTTAGATGACTACTCATGTCTCTAAGACTTGCAAAGTTTGAATCCCTTTAAAATCAAGTATGTTCTATAGTGGCTATCTAGGATACTGGGAAATGACTTTCCCTCCTTTTTTACTTTTCTGAGTTCTGACTGAGTTTTCTTCTATTATTCCGTTATCAACCTCTCTGCCCCTTGCTGTTGGCTACCTTCCCCTTTTTATAGTGTCATTCCAAGGATCCGGGGTCTTGTTGATTCCCCTCCCTTATTCCCCTGGGTACCAGAGCCCATTATGTGCGTATCACCCAGAAGACTGATTCTTTCCATATTCCTCATAATTTCCTCCTTTTGGTGCCGTTTCTTTGAAAGTCCATGGCTGACTTTCCATTCTAGGGTGTGCTTAGGGAGTAGTTCTTGATTTCTTGTTTTTTTTTCCAAGCTCTTCACCCTTTCAGACTCAGCTTTTGGTCGTTCTCTTTCTTTGTCATTTTTCCCAAGTGGGTGGAATCCATTCCTGATGGGTCGAAGGTTTTCTCTACTGCCTCCCTTTATAGCTCCTCATTCTGGGTTCCCTGGGGTACCGTCCCTTTGGTCATGAATGACTATCCTAACTTTTCAGCTTTCTTGCTGCATCACTGATCGTTTGAGAAGGGCATATCTGCCCTTCGTTTCTTGTGCCTTTTTGGTACTCCCCTTAAATTGTCCTAATCCTGTCCCATGCGTCCCGAAGATCCTGAACCTTTTGACAGCCTCCGAGATCTCGCCCTAGTTCTTCCTATTGGGCTCTCTCTCCAGTTCTCTGGTTTAGGCAGGCTGGGCCTTTTCTCTTACTTCCCTTTATTTTATGAGTGCTAGGGCCCGTTTAATTCCCTTAGTAAGCTCAATATTTTCTTTAGATTTACTTTTCTCCATGGCCCATTGTGCTATTTCTCTGGACCTTGGTGTTTGTGATTTTTTTGACCTCAACAACAGGATGAAAGTCTCTTATCTTGACCAGTTGAACTATACTTTTCAATCGATCGAGATTCGTGCATATTGGAACTTTAGCTTCTTTTCCCAGCCGTTTGATCTATATGATTTTGATGGAACTTAAGTACATATAAATACAAACCCTAGAGCATGTTTTTGGATACACAAGAGGGTAATATTCTGTACAAAGATCTAGAGTTTTCTAAACCCTTTTAAAACTACAGCTAGAGACTACGTGCAAACATTAGATCCAGTTATAAAGAAAAGTTGCTACAATCAGTTAATTATAGTTGCGCACTAATCAAATCTCTAAGTGAAGATCTCAGAGTCACAAACAGGGGAGTTCATGGATTTAGAGCTACATGTGGTCACCCTAGTAAATAGTACATGAGGTAGCAATAGATTTAAGGTTAAATCTAATGTACATAATTCAATTCTATTTAATGGATATGTTGTCTTGAGAATTGTTTAGATTAAATCCTCCTTAAGTTTTTTAGCGTGAAACAAGTAGTTTCATTGGTTTTTCTTGGTCATCATTTATGTTGTCTATGTGATCTATGCTTATTTTATATTTAATCAAGAGCATAATTAATTAATTAATTGGTTAAAATTTGGTTAATTTTGTGACAATTAGAGCCTAAAACCCTAATAAATAAGAACAAAAAAGTCATGGGTTAAAGTTAAAGCTATTAATCTATAAAAAGTTTATAGAATATTTATTAAGTTAATATTATAAAAAATATTAGTGATTAAGTTAAGAGCAAAAGTTGTAGTAAAATGGTAAGAGCTATGAGTTAGAATATCCAATTGGCACAATCATAACTATTAAGATCAAAATTTTATTATATTAGTATGCGATATCATATGATTTTAAACCTTGGGAAGCTACCCCATTTGGAGGCTCCCTCAGCAGGCATAGTCGTTGAGGCTAAGGTCTGTTCAGAACCTTGGGAAGCTACCCCATCTTGAGGAACCTCTACGGCCTTGTTCGATGAGGTGTCCTTTGATACTTCACTCTCCTTTGGCTACTCAAGCTGATTGAGAGGAAGAGGATCCTGGGGTTGCGCCTCCTAGACTGGGTTAGCAATTGTGGAGGCCACATTACCTTGAGTAGAGGGAGGGGCTGAGGGTCGAATGGCTGGAGGGAAGTAGATGTTTTCTAGCCTTCTCAGCTCAGAAGAGGCCTCAACCTCAGCTCGGTTTAAGGCTTCCTCCCAAGTTTGAGCACAGTAGGTACGACATACGGTGGGGACCTGAGCTCGGAGGGTGTCCTCAGTCTCGGCCACGCCAACATTGTAACCATGCTATTTAGCCTCGTCCCTAGCCTTCTCGGCCTCTACCTTAACCTTCTCAGCCTCAGCTCTCAGTTTCTTAGTATGACCTTTGAGCTTCTGGGCTTCTTCTAATTTTTTCTTAAGGGCTACCAGTTACTCTTGGGAAGAGGCTAGTTGATCTTTGGTCTCACGAAGAAGCTGCCTTTACTCCTCGACCTGCCTCTCAGCACCTTCTAGGGCCACATCAGCACTCTTTCTAGCCTTCTCCTCCTCGGCCAGCTTTTTCCTTAGGTCCTTAATGCTTTGATCAACGATGTTGAACGACTGTACAGCTTGTACACGCCTCTTCCTCTCATCTTCCAACTGCAGGTAGCAGGAGTTTGTTATCTCCTCCACCCTGAAGGTGGCTTAGACAGCCTAAAAGAAAAAATGGTTAACAATGTAAAAAACAAAAAAAAAAACAAGAAGAGAAAGAGGCGGACAATATCATACCATGCCCAAGTATATCTTGAGGTTAAGGAAAACCTTGTTCCTCCTAATGTTTCTCAACTCGGCCATGTCATTGGGGAGTAACAAAGCCTCCTTTAAAGATGTGGCCACATGGCATCCAATACCCCCATTGAAGCTCCTGATTGAGGCATCCTCTCTCAAGGGTTCACCGTTGAGCATGGGGGCTGGAAGCCAAGCCTTAGCTTTTGGAGGCTGATTACCCCCCCCCCCCTTTCTACCCTTCTCTATGAGGTGTGGGTAGTCTTTTGCTGCTTTGCAGCTCTCTGGGTCTTGTCTTCCTGAGTAGGACGAGATCTCCCAGTTTCTACTATCTCTTTTCCTTTCAGCTCCCTCTTCCTTTTTGGATCAGCAAGATCAGGCCTAGGTGGTACAGGTGGTTGAGGTAGAGGAAAAGGAGATTTGGGAGGAGGTGGAGGAAGCTTTGACTACGCGGATTTCCCCGGTGCATTTTTTTCGGGTTGAGATTCTATCAGGTCTAGTAAGCTCCTTTGGTTTTTCCTCTGGATGCCCATCTCGTTAGAAATGATGATATCCCCTTGTTGCTGAGAATCAAAATCAGCCGATATGTCCTTGGAAGAAGGAGGCTGATTAAATACTTCAAATTCCTTTGAGGATTCTGACAAAGTTACGATCCCCTCTGGATTTTCTTCTTCTTCTTCTTCTTCTTCTTCTTCTTTTTCATCTCATTCCTCCTCTTCTTGAAGAACGGGTTGGGATGAGGATGCTGCCACCGAAGGAGTGGCCGGTGTACCTTCGGGAATTGGAATACCTTCTGGAACCACAAATCCTTTGTAGACAACACTAATGCGGTGAAGCTGTGGATCTTTGGCCCTTATCACACACTTGGGGGCTTGGAATGCACGGGAAATGGGTGTGTACCCAAGGATCAGATGCGCTGCTCTCAGTTAACCGTCGGCTTCGTTTACGTACACCTCGGATCGTAAAATTCTATCTAGGCTCACTCTATTAACTAAGCTGAGCTGGGGTTTGGTAGAATGGTTATCTACGAAATCGTTTAAAAAAAAAAAAAAAATCTTTGTTAAGAACAGAGATAGGGGGAAATGAAAGAAAAACACAAACCAATGCATATAAGTTTACAATTAGACCCCCACCTAGTTTTTCCTCCTTAGTTGGACAGGGTAGACCATCATGCCATCCCCCAGAAAAAATTAAAAAGTCTTCCTTTAAGACCTTGTTCAATGTAGGGAGGCACTGGATTAACCTTACTTCGGGATACCTCGACTTAAGATAATACCCCTGTCCCTTCATATGGTGTAGGTTATATATCCAGTTCACATCATGATGGGTCAGGTTTAAGTTTATTCTCTCATTTAGAACTTCTATACTCCCCAATACCCTAAACATGTTTGGGGCACACTGTGTGGGAGATGGCCTAAAAAACCTAAGAAAGTTCCTAGTAAGGGCATCCATAGGAATGGTCATCCCTCCCTCTTCATAGGGATGACCCACCTCTCCTGTCTTCCTATCATCTACTCATTCCCCCTAGGCAGCGTACCTGATGGCCATACCCTCCTCGGAATCAACTAGACGCTTGAACCTACCCATTTTCTAAGAAGTTTTGAAGAAAAATTAACAAGTTTGAAACAAAAACTAGAAAGGTTCAAGGAAACTTACAGGTTTGAAAAGAAGGTCCTCGGACAAATTTTTAGTATTTGTAGGCGCATAAGGAGATGAAAGGGAGTGACAAATTCAACATATGAACTCTAGGGCTGTGTGATTGTTGAAGGTAGGAAAAGAAATTGATTTGAAAGGCTATTTATAGTGGTGTAGAAATTACAAGCAGGAAAACTCCCGCTCATATACCCAGGAGAATCCTCCACCGTAGGATTTACATCCTGCCGTTGAACGTGGGGGACACGGGAGCCGCCAACATTTAATAATGGCATGCTCTGGACGCCGAAGCGTCAAGAGCATGCCTTGAGCAAGTGGAAAGACATTTGGGCATTTGGGTAAACAGGTTTTAACCATAAACGGGATGGATTGAGGACATCAAAATCCTCATTTCCTCCCGAGGAGTCGAAAAGTAAGATTTTGAAGGGCTATTGTAGGGGCCTGTCACCTAGAAAGTACTATTAAAACTGTATGTATTGGGCCTATGATCCAATGGCCCAATCCAAGGATGGCCAACTAAAGATCATAATGGGAAGGAAATCACAGGAAGAGATAAAGATTGTATATGATAATCCAAAATATGTCCGAGGTGGAAAGTCACCTCAGAGATGTAGATCTGAGGTGACTTAAGCCTTCTTATCATCCTGGACATTCTTCAAAATTGCGTCATAACGGGAAGTTGGACATTAGATAAGGGATGAGCAAAGGGAGGCAACAAATATTTTCAAAAGCTGCTACCTCCACATTAAATGCCTCCCAACAACTCTCTGGCCGCATTAATGTGGAAGTGATACCTGAACAATGGTTAAGCAGCCTTACAGCTAGTAGTTGAGGGTTCTGTGAGGGGTTGGATGAGACAAGAAGGAGTTCCTAGAATCTAACCTACACGTGTATGGTGGGGATGATAATAGAATTATAGTATATAACATGGAAAGGTGGCTAAAGAAAAGAGGGGGAAGAAATCATTAGGGAGAAAAAATCATTAAGAATAATCCACTGAATACTGTTAATTGTGTTAATCAATAAGATATTATAACCTAGCTTCTCCAATCATGCCGAGGACCGTTACTTCTTATCTTATTTATGTTTAATGCTCTTAATACTGCAATCATTATGAGCTTTCTTCTGGAATAGAAATAGTTCTTTCACCCACTCTCTATAAATTCATTATTTGGACTTATTGGGCTGAAATCCAATCCGAATTTGGGTCCATCTCAAATTCGGTCCTTACATGCTATATTCAAATTCCTATTCCATATATAAAGTATAAATGTCAACTCTTGAAATTCTCCTTGGAAGTTTAAATTATATAAAAAATTTATAATTCTTAAAATTCGAAATTCTCAAGAACTAAATCAGGTAATACAACAGTGACCAGAGAAAAATAAGAAATAAGATTAAGGAATAAACAGTTTAAAATGAGTATAGAAACCACAGTGTCTTTCATTTATTTAATTTTTTGTTTATGTTACTGAAACAATTACTCGAGGAGAATAATCCGATTTCGAGAATAAGGTTATGGGTCCGTAATGCCTAATTTAATAGGACTTTTGAGGAAATACACAAAGTTGACAATAAAAACAAGAAAATACACAAGTTACCTAGCCTACTCAAAGTGAAATTCTCTTGCAAAAATAGTAAACAACCTACAATTAAGAACTGAAGTACAAACTTACAAGTATAAATTCTTTATAATTTCCAATAGATTAACGTCTTTTCTTTGGGCTTTAGTCGATCTATTGTTAATT
This sequence comes from Quercus wislizeni, assembly GCA_023055345.1. NCBI lineage: Eukaryota > Viridiplantae > Streptophyta > Magnoliopsida > Fagales > Fagaceae > Quercus > Quercus wislizeni. Next base: position 16,700,898 of record JALGQJ010000001.1, on the reverse strand, counting down.
CATAATGACATGGCAATCTTATAAGCACCACTTTTGCACATGGCTCATTCTTATCCTGTCACATGTACAAGTAATAAATTAAATAAGCGGCCCAAGAAATATTTGCATATTTATCATGCATGCTCATGACGTCTGAATTGATGGGCAAGTCGTCTCTGGCTATAAAACTGCCTCATTTTCTCCTGCGAGATTTATGATGATAATCTCAATAATAATGGTAATAGTGGTGGCAACGATAATCACTATTGATACCTATTTTTGGTGGTGATGACAAGTAATAGATATGGTTTCATTAGGTAAATGAACATGCTGCAATTGCAGATTTTACATTTTGAGGTGATTTTGTTTTCCCTATCCATTGCAGATTTTTCAGATGAAACCATGAGTTTTTTCTTTGTGTCAATATTGCTTGACATAACGAAGGTTCTTATCTCTATCTAGGACAGAGTTATATGGCACTAGAGGTTGATCTAATTCATTTTTAAGGAAGTATATGAAGAGAATGATTTGAATTTTAGTTTTTAGTTTAAATAGCTTAAGTAAGAATGAACAGTTGAATATTTTTATTGATAGAATTTATTAGTGTTATATCCATGCAACGCACAATTTAATCAAGAATCATATGTAAATTTTATTTAAAAAAATTTAGTATAATTTGTGTCAAATATATATTATAAATTAGTGGGTTCTAGTTAACTCAACTGGTAAAGTCTCTGATGATTGTATAAGAGATCTGAGATTCAATCTCCGTCTACACCAAAAACTGATTGGTGTCTTGATCTGATAATAAAGAGCTATTATCAGGAGCGGTCGCCATAAGTTGAAACTCTCTCAAAAAAAAAAAACTATGAATTAGCCCCCCAAAAAAATCCCATCATAAATATAGAACCATATATAAAGGAAAACTAATTTTATGTTAATGTTATCTTATTTTCATCCTTAAAACACACAATTTCAAACTTTCCAAAAATTATCATCAAAAGTTGATAAAAATAATTCATTAAAAAAAAAAAAGATAATGTAGAGTCTATATTTTTAGATTAGTAGCCATTAACAAATGTAACCTTTTATAACATAGTTTATCGAGTTCATTAGTGTTGAATTAATCTTTGGAACAAGACAAATGAAGTTCAGAATAAATGAAGACTCAAGAATGCAAAAAATAGAGTGTTGAAATATTACATTTCGATTGCAGGCTTGACAAGTGTGAGGGTCCTTTTTTGACAAAGTCCAGGCCCAAATTGAAGCAAGGACCTTGGGCCCGGTTGTTATGGTTTGAAGGAACTGGGCTTGGTTCACCACAGCTAAATGTCTATTTTACAAACCAAGTGATGCACAGAGCAAGATCCTATAAGAAATACATGCCAGAAAACAAGAATATTTCAGAACAGCAAAAGCCAAAGCAAAAAAAAGAAAGCCGCAAGTGTAATAGCAAAGGACACGATTAAATGTTAGAGATCCTCAAGTTAATATTAAATATTTCATTATCTTTTCTCAATTACAAATTACAAAATGCTCACTACGACATGTTACAAGGTCTAAATAGGCTTAAAAATTACAGGCTTAGATGACTACTCATGTCTCTAAGACTTGCAAAGTTTGAATCCCTTTAAAATCAAGTATGTTCTATAGTGGCTATCTAGGATACTGGGAAATGACTTTCCCTCCTTTTTTACTTTTCTGAGTTCTGACTGAGTTTTCTTCTATTATTCCGTTATCAACCTCTCTGCCCCTTGCTGTTGGCTACCTTCCCCTTTTTATAGTGTCATTCCAAGGATCCGGGGTCTTGTTGATTCCCCTCCCTTATTCCCCTGGGTACCAGAGCCCATTATGTGCGTATCACCCAGAAGACTGATTCTTTCCATATTCCTCATAATTTCCTCCTTTTGGTGCCGTTTCTTTGAAAGTCCATGGCTGACTTTCCATTCTAGGGTGTGCTTAGGGAGTAGTTCTTGATTTCTTGTTTTTTTTTCCAAGCTCTTCACCCTTTCAGACTCAGCTTTTGGTCGTTCTCTTTCTTTGTCATTTTTCCCAAGTGGGTGGAATCCATTCCTGATGGGTCGAAGGTTTTCTCTACTGCCTCCCTTTATAGCTCCTCATTCTGGGTTCCCTGGGGTACCGTCCCTTTGGTCATGAATGACTATCCTAACTTTTCAGCTTTCTTGCTGCATCACTGATCGTTTGAGAAGGGCATATCTGCCCTTCGTTTCTTGTGCCTTTTTGGTACTCCCCTTAAATTGTCCTAATCCTGTCCCATGCGTCCCGAAGATCCTGAACCTTTTGACAGCCTCCGAGATCTCGCCCTAGTTCTTCCTATTGGGCTCTCTCTCCAGTTCTCTGGTTTAGGCAGGCTGGGCCTTTTCTCTTACTTCCCTTTATTTTATGAGTGCTAGGGCCCGTTTAATTCCCTTAGTAAGCTCAATATTTTCTTTAGATTTACTTTTCTCCATGGCCCATTGTGCTATTTCTCTGGACCTTGGTGTTTGTGATTTTTTTGACCTCAACAACAGGATGAAAGTCTCTTATCTTGACCAGTTGAACTATACTTTTCAATCGATCGAGATTCGTGCATATTGGAACTTTAGCTTCTTTTCCCAGCCGTTTGATCTATATGATTTTGATGGAACTTAAGTACATATAAATACAAACCCTAGAGCATGTTTTTGGATACACAAGAGGGTAATATTCTGTACAAAGATCTAGAGTTTTCTAAACCCTTTTAAAACTACAGCTAGAGACTACGTGCAAACATTAGATCCAGTTATAAAGAAAAGTTGCTACAATCAGTTAATTATAGTTGCGCACTAATCAAATCTCTAAGTGAAGATCTCAGAGTCACAAACAGGGGAGTTCATGGATTTAGAGCTACATGTGGTCACCCTAGTAAATAGTACATGAGGTAGCAATAGATTTAAGGTTAAATCTAATGTACATAATTCAATTCTATTTAATGGATATGTTGTCTTGAGAATTGTTTAGATTAAATCCTCCTTAAGTTTTTTAGCGTGAAACAAGTAGTTTCATTGGTTTTTCTTGGTCATCATTTATGTTGTCTATGTGATCTATGCTTATTTTATATTTAATCAAGAGCATAATTAATTAATTAATTGGTTAAAATTTGGTTAATTTTGTGACAATTAGAGCCTAAAACCCTAATAAATAAGAACAAAAAAGTCATGGGTTAAAGTTAAAGCTATTAATCTATAAAAAGTTTATAGAATATTTATTAAGTTAATATTATAAAAAATATTAGTGATTAAGTTAAGAGCAAAAGTTGTAGTAAAATGGTAAGAGCTATGAGTTAGAATATCCAATTGGCACAATCATAACTATTAAGATCAAAATTTTATTATATTAGTATGCGATATCATATGATTTTAAACAAAAAGTTGGTGATTTCTTTCAAAAAAATTTGAAGATGATTCCTTAATATATATGTTAGAATGTTACTTTTATATAATTATATAAAAGTCATGTAATTCATATGGACTTTTTTTTTTTTGGAGAAATAATTCATATGGACTTAAATAGTCAGTAAGTGAACATAATGCAAAATGTGACAACAAAACACTAATAACAAAAAAGAGATATATAATGATAAATTTCACCAATGAAAAGGAGATAAATGTGATTACAACAAAGATATTACGTATCCTAAGGATAGATATTATAGGTAATTAAGTCATATCTATTATCTTCTATTTTCTGTTTTTAGAAGTCTTTTATGGTAAGACTATTTAATAATAAAAATTGTAGTACACATTTCAAATAGTTAGGATATCAATTTGGATAATTAAAATAAATCTTGATTTTATTTTTAATTTTAAGAAATTTTTGGTAATAGAATTTTGTTGAAATATAATTTTAAAATTCTTGATACATACATAATATTTTTTACCTTAATTAAATTATTCTTAAATCTTATCATTTGATTTGAGGAAATATACCATAACAATTAATAAGAAAAATTACTTTAATAATTAATGGGAATGTATACACAAGTTGTAGAGAGCATATAGCCACTCAATTCAACCACGATTACTACGATCTAACTTTTATTCTGTTGCATTAAAATCTAAATACAAATGATTGTACTTACAAATTCATCAATGCAAAATACATTTGTTAATCTATTTTGATTATTTGATTTCTAAACCTGAAATTAAGTTTTTACAGTAACTCAAACAAAATTAGTCTAAGAGTTTTTATCATTCAAAAAAAAAAAAAAAAAAAAAGAAAAGAAAAGAAAGATTAGATCAGTTGTGAGACTTATTTGAGTTCCACTCACTGGGCTCAATCTCTGTTGACTTAATCAGTTTTATACTTCAATATGGATGGGACAAAGACTCATCACCAACTTTGCACAATCGTATGTGTCATTTGTAAGATATTGCAAGGTTAAATTAAAGAAAAACTTAATAGATGTATATTAGTTTAAAATATATTTTTAGAAACTTTTTTATGGAAAAAGAAAAAATAATTGAATTTTTTTTTTATGACTTTTTATATTTTTCATAAAAGTTGTGTCAGCACACTTTTAATGCAATGATTATCACATAAGTATAAATATTTGTTTGGGGTGAAGATAAGAGCGCAGCCCATGTCCAGCTTTGTTACAAATAAGAAATAACAAGGCCATGATTCGGTGTGAGACATTCAAGTGATAGGAAGTTAGGAACAAATTAACATTGCGGCACAGCTTACGAGAGAATACTGGACATTGGAATCCGGCTTAAATTATAGTAATTGTGTGTTTTTTTTTTTTTTTGGACTCTGACTGCTTGGAATCATCCGCCATTCAATTCAATCTCAAACATTTCTTTCTCTGAACAATTGAGCTCTCTCATCATTACCTAAATAACTTGGTACAGTTCACATATCACCTATATAAAGTCGATTTCCTACCATATTAATTCAGCCAAAAAACAATGCTGATTTTTTTGGAGATAACTGTCAAACGAATTTGGATTGAGCTGGGCTGGGCTGGGCAGGGCAGGGGAAGTGCAGGATTGAACAAATGAGAGAATTAAGCATCTAATTTGGTAATAGCAATACCGAACTTGATGTTTCTCTCTCCTACCTCCTTTTTTTTCTTTTTTTCTTTTTCTTTTTTCTTTATTTTTTTCCTGCTAATTCGGCAATCTTAAAACCGAATTCATAGTGAATTTGGCAACACATAACCGAGTTTTCTCTTTCTCTCCTTGTTTATTTGACTAACTTGCCACAGTTCACTTATGAATTATCATCTTATAACATGATTTTCTACAATATTCAGCCAAAAGATTCCATGAGTTAAGTTGACAAATATTTATTAGTACTACACAGCAAGCAAGTCCTTGCTGTGCAAGAATTCTAGAAGCAAGTAAGATTTTGTTTCCTAGTACCACTAGTTGTTCAAGGTTCTCATTAAAATAATAATAATAATAATAATAATAATAATTATTATTATTATTATTATTATTATTGATGTTCTCCTTACAAAATAAATAAATAAATAAAATATTATCATGATATTTTCACAATTTTTATACAAAACTTAGGTGACGAGCTTTTAACAATAGATTAAAAAAAAAAAGGTAATATCAGTGGTGGCCAAGATGAGCACCAAAAACAACTTATCACCTTAACAACATTGTTGTACCGATTATCCGTAATACTACTCAAGAAAACTAGTCTTCCCAAGAATGACTTACGAAGAAGTTGCCAATATCAATTAAAAACGCATTATAATTGCAGTGGCTTACCTAATCCGGCTTAAATTATAGTAATTGTTCTTTTTGACTCTTTTTGACTGCTTGATTTATATTGAACAGTTCACTTGGACAATGGAATCATCCGCCATTCAATTCATTCTCAAGCATTTCTTCCCTTCAATAATCAGTTCCACACTTCTAGTGCAGATGAATTGACTTCATTTGGGAGTTTATCCTGAGGGCAGCTCCTTAATCGATCTGACCTTAATCATTCTTCAGGTAAGTGTAACATGTATGCATGTATTCAGTTCTTTTATATCTCGATGCTTGTGATATAAGAATAACATGTATGCATGCATTGACTTCTTTTTATTTCTCATACAAACGTAAAGGCATATGCAAATCACTAGAGTGCAGTTTATTCGAGAATTTTAAACCCTATATATGGTTCATCAATACTGCTGAGAATGAGAAATTAAAGGGACGAATGTACCGGAGATTTTGTTTTATAAGGGATTTTTTTTTTTTTTTTTAAATTTTGTTTGCAAAAAGGCTTTATGTTCTCATTTTGGAAGGGCCTTATTGCGGATAGACATGGGATAAGTGGCCACTGACAAATTTAATTTTCTTTGGATCTTTTTAACTATTATTCAATTTGGGGGCTGGTTTTCAATTTTGGGGTTAAGTACAAAATTTCAAATATGCACTGTTCAAAAATTCAAAAATTTCCCCTTGCTCCTTTGACATTTCAAAATCTTTATTGCTTGTGTCTAATATTTCAGCCAATACTCAGAAGGGTAAGAATTGGGCGGATCTTTATTGACCCCATAAGAGTTTGGAGCAAAACCCAAATCTAATCTAATATTTTCGTTATGTAATATATGTCATAAATATAATTGTGGTGTCATAGTGAAATCATTTTCATATCGATTTATCATTGACATCACTTTTAAAATGCACAAATCACAAGTTGATTTTTTAAACTTAATATTCCACTTAATTTTAAAACTTAATAATTAAAAACACGCTGTGTAAAGCACTACTACTATTCTTAAACATATGAGATGCCATCTCAATCGAAAGCTTTTTAATGCAACGCAGTATACACTTTTTTATTTTATTTTATTTTTTTAGGGTTTATGTTTTAGTGACGGTCTTACACCAAATTTTTGCTAGATAAAATCTTACAACTTTAAATAACCGGGAATGAATTAAAACTGTAAGAAAGGAAAAAGGTTCATAAAAAGAAGAAGAAGATCAGAGAAGATTAAAATTCGGGTTTGGAAAAAATATAATAATAGGGTTTGTTCTTTTTCCATATCAAGAATTATCTGTTTGTGCTTGTCGTGCTAATTTGGCCTATGTAAAGAAATTGCACATTAATTTCGTCACGCACCACATTGTTATTTGTAATACTGAAATCTTCCTTTTTCAGGTACACAAAAGCTAATCTATAAGTTGCAATGGCAACACATGCATATGTCAAATCAAATGATGGTAACTATTCTACTTTCTTATCGTTTAATAATGTAGTTATTCAATGAGTTCTTAACTAAATGAATATTTCTGACTAAGATATCAACAAAAACAAAGTCAGAAATTATTAATTTTGTTAGTGCATTCTCAAATTATGATCAATTTTCCGTTCAAACTATATATATACCTTAGAGATATTCAACAATGGGCACTTTTTAGTATTCTAATAAAGATATTCTACATTTAGATTCATCATCGCCCTTTCTATTTATGGAATTATGAGAAAAAAATTTACTTCTAGTATAACCCCACAAAAATTACACTAATAATAGATTTATATGAGATCTAATAATTAGAAAAACAATACTACTTATATCATCTTTAAACATTTATTTTTCTTTGTATTAGCTAACCTAATTAGTTGATGTTTGTATTATTTTTTCCTATAAGAAATTTTAAGTCTTCAACAATTTCATAATAAATTCTAAATGGTAGAATATTATTGGTTTTAATCAGTGCTTACTATTAAAATTATTTAGTAATAAATTCTGATTAAATCCAATAAAAATACGTATTACATACTTTTACACACATTTTATTCCAATTGTCCAATGACTGTGATTAACTATCTAACCTACCATATTTTTCTCTAACATTCACAAGCTAACACCACGTACGATGGTAACTTGTGGTACTAAAATTCATTTTTGTCTTTCCCTTTTATTTTATTTTTACGACTCCCAAGTCCCAAGGTTTTAAAGAGGACAAAAAAGGGAGACAGATTACAAAAGATTTAAATATTTTCTATATGTTTTTATCTGTCCGAGGTCGAATAAATCCATGTCTTTTTTTTTTTTTTTTAACTGTCCAAGGTCAGATCATCACCCTCTTAACCCCCTTTTTTTTTCCTGTCCATATATGGGGACCAATTTTAACCTTTTTTTTTTTACTATATATTTTTAAAAATTTTATATTGGCCTGATTCTGACAGTTTTAACACAAAGTGCATAAAAAATAATGAAAGGACAATTTCAAGGATTGTTTATCAGATGATGGAAATTGAAACCAAGGACTTGAAGTATATTCATTTTTAATGAATCAGTCAAGGTTCCATTGCTAATATTGTAGTTGGAGTATAATATTATTGTATTTTTCTCTCCATCTTTTTTATATATGCTTTTGTATTTTGGCTATTTTCTACATGTAATTTTGTAATTATTTACAATTAGTTAGTTTGTTAGTGGCTCTATTTTTTTTTTTACATATTAAGTTGAACGTTGGGAATAAGAAAGATGTTTTAATTCTAATAAAGGAAAAACTTGTTGCACATTTGTTATTGTACACTTTATATACGCTCCTTTTTTTGAAATCATGTTTTGAAAATACGATTTTAGTTAAAATTGTGTTTTGAAAATATGATTTCAATTAAAATTTTGAAATGGTGAAATTGAGTTTTGAAAACACAATTTCTCAATTTTAACCAAAGTTTTGTATTTCAAAACACAATTTCAATCTACACGATCGGTTGCGCGTGTGAGTATGCAATAGAGAGCATGTAACACTTATACTAAATACTTGCACTACGAATTTTACTAATTAGTAAGGAGAATTTCCTCTTACAGCCCATTCTGAGCGTGCGAGGCTTTATCTGGCTGCGCTGAAAGGTGACTGGAAATCTGTTAAGGACATGCCAAACATTCAAAGAGAAATTAATAAGAAAAGAGAAACCACTCTACATATTGCTGCTGCAGCAAACCAAGAAAACTTTGTGAAGAATTTAGTGAACGTAATGAGTAGCGATGACCTAAAAGCTGTAAACACTGTTGGGAACACTGCCTTGACCTACGCTGCTGCAACTGGAAATGTGAATGTTGCTAAGGTGATGCTGGACAAAAATCAAGACTTGGAAAAACTATGTAGTGGTGTGAGACCACTCTTTATGGCTGCTGTGTTACGACACAGCCAAATGGTGCAGTTTCTTTATTCTTGGAGAAAGGTTTCCCAATGGTGTGGAAATGAACAGGATGAACTATTTATCACTTGTGTTAAGGGAGACTTCTACGGTAAGCATAAGTAATTATATTTTTTTCTTCCCTATTTTTTTGGTTTGTTTTGCTCATTCTAGAACTGATTTGAAGTTCAAAACATTAATCAGCTTGAACATTTAAAATGATATTACAAGTTAGCACAATCTAAGCTATTCATTTTTTCTGAATGAGGACAAGTTACACAATTTCACTCAATAAGAGAGGGGAAATGTTAAAATATTGACCAAGTGAATATACTTACTCCTTTCCCATTGTTTTATATAAGGCTTTTCGATAAGTGACAATGAGACTTTAATTTAGGATTATGTACCAAATGAATTTCTTCACTTAATATGTAATCCTATTTTGGATGGAGGAAAGTGTTGGAAATGAGAGAGGGGAAGAAAGAAAGGTGATGGAAATATACTAAATCTTTGAATGGAGGGAGATGAAGAGAGAGAAGGGGAGAATAAAAAGGAAGATGTAAGAGCACTTGCATTGGATTAGCATTTTGGATTTCATAGGTGAATTTTGGTAGAAGTATCCTAATACTAATCCAACGTGGGTGCTCTTAAATTTGACCAAAATATTCCATCTATGATTTTTCATCCATAAAACATAACTAAATGTTAAAGCTCACCTAGAAGACAAAGTATTCCGTCCTTGAATTTTTTTTGGCTCGAAATTTTTATGCAGAGTAGCCTTAGACATGCTGAAGGCTAATCCTAATTTTGCTACCGCTAAAAACGAAGATGGAGAGACTGCATTGTATGTGTTAGCTCACAATCCTTCGGCATTTGTTAGTGGAAGTCAACTAGGGTTATTAAGGAGACACCTTGATATTCCATGTGAGTTTTTCTGACTTTTCGAAATTCTCAAATCTTGCATGATGATATATTTCTTAATCATGCAGCATGACATACAAAGAAGTATGATTGAGTTTAATACTTTTGTATATGAAGAGATTCATTTCATAGTTAATGATGTGGAGTATATGATATTATGTCATTTATAAATTTTAAATAACATATTTCTAAACGCACATTCAAATTTATATTATTTAATCTCAATTATAAAATGAATACATTTGAAATGGACAAAGAATTTTGTTAATGAATTCCCTACGGGAAATGATTAAGGCATAGCTAATGTTTTATTAAATAATATATTTTATATATTTTTCAAAAAATAAAGGTAAACAGTATGCATATATCCAAATTAAAAAGCGCACAATACTATAATAATTTTGTGATTACACAAACGATGGCCATTGAAGAAATTTACAATACAATACAAGCTAAAATTCAATTCCTCTAAGCAATGAAAAACTTCCCAAAGCATGAGCAACACCGAGATCCGACGCAACAAAAGCCTAGGCATGCACCGTGAGACCGTTCCAATACTGCAGCAAGTTAAGCAACCCTCTTTTCAGCTTCCATGGGAGCCACCAAACAATGGTAACTCGACGTCGAAAACAATAATTTTTCACTAAATACTTACTAGAAAGCCTCTCAGTTAGATTCCTTCTGCTTTTGGAAAGACAACGTTTTTTTTTTTCTTTTTTCTTTTTTTTTTTTTTTTTTCATGATTTAACAACTCTACCAAATATAAAAACCAAAGCAAGTATGACATCAGTGATCAGACAACTTTCTAACATTAATATTTATCAGAAGCATTAAAATAGAATTAACAAAATTATAGGATTTCAATACATGTAATATGAGTGCCTAGGAAAAACTTAGAAGATTCAATAGACATTGTCCCATGGAGCCAATAATGGCCATAGGAACCGGTTACACTCGCTTCCTTATGTGAAATTTGTTAGGACATATGTTGTAAAGTTGTGATTTACAACTATGTTTTATGTTGGTTTTATTCCATGACAAAAAGTGTTGTAATTGCTTTAATTTATATCCTTGTACTTTGTGAGATTTTATTGTATTGGGTTTAGTATTAAGTTGGTGAAGACTTAAGCTTAAATGAAGAATCAGTGGATTTTGCGAGAAGCTCGTGAGAAGCTAAGTCGCGAAAGAGTCATGTGAGGAGCACATGATTGGAAGCTAAAGAGTCGTGCCGGGCTGTCGTTTTCGCGAGTGTCTCGCGGGTAAGGCCTTCCCGCAAGACAGTCACGAAACATTCTGCCTGGAGGATTTTTAAGTAAGACTTTCATACCTTTCACCCATACTATATATATCATCATTACTCACAAATGTAAAAGAGGCCATTCAGAGAGAAAAACCCTAGATTGGTTTTCTACAACACACCCATCTTTTAGAGAGAGAGCTACTCATCCTTAGTAAGAATTCATTGTAGCCTCTTCTCATTCCCTCTCCCATTATCATACCTTGAGAGGAGATTTGTACCCAAACACAATCCACACATTTTCAGAGTGTAGTGAGTGTTTTGGAGTTGTTGGGAAGCATTGGAAGAGAAGCCACGGATTGGTGGATGCAATCGGGTTGATTGCGGGATTCGGAGAGCTAGACAAGACAGGGTTTCGAGAAGCCTTGTTGGAGTAGGAGCTTGGAGGGCTTAGGTACAGAGGGTAAATTAGGCTTGGAGGGTCTCTTGCTCACCCTTGTATCCCAACTGATTGTCTAGTGAATCAATTTCTGCTTGGAGAGCGGCGGAGAGGTTTTTCACCGAGTTTTTCGGTTTCCTCTTCGATAACACGTCTACTCTTGTTCATTTCATTTTTACTGCTGTGTTACTTTAAATATGGATTAGAGTAGTTATCTTGCTTATACGCTTGTGTTTACACTATTCTGCACTTAGTATTAAATTAGTGTAAAATCAACCAAGCCGTAACTTTAATTTGGGGGTCTAAACAACTCGTGTGTTTTCAACACATTTCTGAGCTCTCAATTGGTATCAAAGCAGGCACACTTGTTGTGGTTTAAATACCTAAGTGTGATCCTTAACCCCTTGTGTTTATTTGCTATGGATTGTGCTTTGTATGCCTCTTTGTATGATTTGGTTGGTGACGAATGTAACATGCCACGTGTTCGTGAAAATGCCTCTATGAGTGATAATTTTCATGATTGTGATGTTATGTTACTTGAATCTATGGGTGTTGTTGACAAACTCTTGAAGAAAGAAGCTAAGAAGTTTCAAAAGAATTTGAGCAAGTTCATTTGTGAAAAGGATGATTTGATTGCTAAACTCAATGAATCCAATAAATTGGTTGAAAAATATAAGAAACTTGCTGAAAATTATCTTGAAAAGATGAAAGAGTTTGAATGTTTAAATATGGACTTGGATGCTAAACTTGTTTTGTCTAATAAACTTGTTGATGAGCTAAAATATGAAAATGAATCTCTTAAGATGCATGCCAAGTGTTTGATTGTTGAACCTGTTGCTAAAAAGGAAGATAATATATGTTACAACCATGTTGTGGTGCCCGATTTTGTGCCTAATGTGAGTTCTATCTCTAAAGACAAATCGGTGTACATTCCTCCACACAAAAGAAACCAAAAAGTGGAGAGAAAGACTCTTAAGCCTAAGCCTCTGTTTAGGTCACAATCTAAGGCTTTGGATGGATCTAAGTTTGTTCCAATTTGCCACCATTATGGTGTGAGTGGTTATATAAGACCTCGATGTCATAAGTTGAAGAGAGAACAAAACCAAGTTGCTAGATCCATTCCCAAAAAGTCTAATGAACCTAAGCACATTGTTTGTTACCATTGTGGTGCCTTTGGTCATCTAAGAACGCATTGCTCTAAGTTTCAAGCTCTTAAAAGAATTAAAAGAAAAGAGAAACTTGAGTTTCTTCGAAGTTGTGCTACAAAGAGCAAACCGGATTTGAGTGATAATAGCATGTTGTTAAAGAAAGTGTTTAATGTTCTTAACTCCTTGACTATGTGCATCTCCGGTTCTCGTTCTTCCAACCCTCGTCTCACTTCTCATGAAACACTCATTCCAAACAATCATTCCGTTTGGATGAGGAAGGGTTCCTATGGTTGAACTTTTGCTCGTTTGGTCCTTGATCTGATTCTTTCAATCTTTGTAGGACCCTTCATGCATTAGATGCTTCATTGTTATGCATTTGTGCATCATGCATTTCTTTATATGCATTGTTTTGGTTTTGATTTGATCTTACTTTTATGTCTTTGTTTTGTGTGTGTAAAAATCCAAAACCACATAAAAAATGAAAAATTCAAAAATTTTGATCGTATATGTTTAAGCACTTTTCACATGTAAGTTTGGCCTAGTACCTTCGTACTAATGGCGTAGTACATTTACGAGCTTGGCTTGTTCTTATATGCACATATATCTTTGTGGGAGAAATCTTGAAATCTATGTGTGATTGTTGTAAATAGATCTTCAAGTTTGTCATGAATGATTGGTCAATAGTCTTGTTTGTCTTGATACTTGCATAGACTTGTGCCTATATATCTTTCCACTTTTATTTTTATGTTTTTCCAAATAGAGCTCACCAAATGTAAATCTCAAAATGAAAAAGAGATTATGAGCTACAAAAGCCTGTCGCACATACTAGTATTTGACTAGGAAAAAGAGAAAGTGACCTTTTAAATTGAAATGTATGGTGCTCAAAAAGCCAAAGGCTAAATCACATAGTTGAAATATCAAAAATTTCAAGCACCGATCTCAAAAAGAGATGTATTATCCAAAAAATGATCAAATGTCATGAATTATGCAGAAGCCAAATGAAAAGCTTCTAAATTTTGTAATCATTCTCTTGTGGGAGGTCATATATGCTCATTTCTATAATTGAGATAGACTACTTGATTTCGTATCAGTTGTGTATGACTTGATTGAATTGATCATTGAAACTTCACTCTAGTCTAAGGACTATTCCGCACTTGATCCACACACACAACACACAAGTTTAATGTTCAATGAATGCCTATTTCATTTGTGTGGTTGTACATGTTCAAATGTGATGTGTGTGTGCTCAACCATATGTGGATCAAACCAAAAAGATTTTTGTTCTTTTTGTTTGCTTTTGGAAGTGATTTGCATCACTCATGTTTTTCAAAGTTTTTCAAATTATTTTTGTGTGAAAAACATGTTTTCTAGGTGTTTTTGTGACTTTTTTCATGTGTAAGTTCAACTGGGAGTTAAATGGTCAAATTCTTTAGTTTTTCAGTTTTGGACAGAGAGTTTCGCGGCTGGTTCACAAGTAAGGCTTACCAGCAAAATATCAGCAAGATACCAACGAAATTTTCACGGGAAGCTAACTAGAGAGATACTAGCGAAAATTTCTAGATCAGCTTTTTAAAGGGCATTTCGTGGGACATTTATTTTAAACACCTCCCATCTTCTCCCAAACCCCTGTTTTAATGTTTCTACATGAAGACCCAACTAAATTCAAAGTTTTTTTCATTCTATTAACATCTCTAAGGTAATCTTTAACTCTTTTCATTGATTTTGATCCTTAGGTTATGTTTTTAGGGGTTTTATGTTCATAGTTGGAATTTTTCTCAAATGGGAGTTGAAAAACTTAATTTTTGTCAATCTTTTTTATTGGGCTTTGTTTTAAATGATGATTTGCTTTGGATGTTGGCCCCTTGTGGCAAAAATAACATGTATTTAGGCAAGATTTTCATATGTTCTTGCATTGTTTAACATACATGTGTAGTGTGTGCACTCTAAGTGTTTGATAAAATGCTCAAATGACATTTTCTAATTGTTTTGGACTCTGATGAGTACCAAACTTTGGGGATCACCATAATTATTCATGTTTATCACGTTTTGATCATTGGTGGTGTGTTTTATGCACCTTGCTGCACACACTCTAACACTTGACATGTTTTGCACTTCACTCATGCTAGTTAAGTCTTTTTAGACCTTTTAGCACACATAACATGTTCTTATGTCTATGTCATGCCTAGGTTTATATCATGTTCCATCATCCTTAGCATGTCACGTTCTTTATGCTTTGTAGCGTTTTATTTGATGTTTTTGTCTTATGTTTGAGCTTCATTTTCTCATTCATCTTGCATCCCTCATGCATCATACCCTTGCTCATATCTTCTTTTCTTTCCCTTATTCCTTTTGATTGTTTTGTCTATTCGTGACAAAAAGGGGGAGAGTATACCGGAAAGTATACAAGTTTGTATCCTCATTTCTATATGACTCATGTGCACACTCTTAGGGGGAGTAATTCTACCTCGTGCACATTTGTAGGGGAAGAAAGTCATAGGGGAGATGCATATACCAAGGGGGAGAAGACATTCTTTTATGATAAAACCTTGTTTTACTTTATGCTTGTTTTCTCGTTACTTTATGGTGCTTTGAGTTATGTTTAGTATCATCTATGCTTTGCTACTCTCATCGCATCATGCACTTGTGCCCTAGTAGGATCTTGTTCCTAGATGCATATACTTCATGTATTTTGCATTGGTCGAATGTTAGACATGCATTTATCCTTATAATATTGTGTTTTATTGATTGCATGTTCGGATGATCATTTGCTTTACTATATGATCATTGTGGTCATTTTCATATGACTGTCATATGTTTGATCAAGTTGCTCATATGTTTCACAACATGTTTACTTGATCGCATTTTACTTATTACATTATATTTGTCCTTTTTATCACTTGATTTACCTTGAGGGTCTAATGTGTTTTGTGCAAGTGTTTCTGGCTACAGGTATATATGTTCTAAGTGCTACACAGCTTCTAGATTTAGGTGTGAGTGAGTTTTGCCATTGTTCCCAAACTCACGTTTAAGTCTAGAGTCTGTTATAGGGTGTTTTGTCACGGAATAGCCAAATGGGGAGATTGTAAAGTTGTGATTTACAACTATGTTTTATGTTGGCTTTATTCCATGACAAAAAGTGTTGTAATTACTTTAATTTATATCCTTATACTTTGTGGGATTTTATTATATTGGGTTTAGTATTAAGTTGGTGAAGACTCAAGCTTAAATGAAGAATCAGTGGATTTCGCGAGAAGCTCATGAGAAGCTAAGTCGCAAAAGAGTCATGTGAGGAGCACATGATTGGAAGCTAAAGAGTCGTGCCGGGCTGTCGTTTTCACGAGTGTCTCGCGGGTAAGGCCTTCCCGCGAGACAGTCGTGAAACATTCTGCCTGGAGGATTTTTAAGTGAGACTTTCATACCCCTCACCCATACTATATATACCCTAATTACCCACAAATGTAAAAGAGATCATTCAGAGAGAAAAACCCTAGATTGGTTTTCTACAACACACCCCCATCTTTTAGAGAGAGAGCTACTCATCCTTAGTGAGAATTCATTGTAGCCTCTTCTCCTTCCCTCTCCCATTATCATACCTTGAGAGGAGATTTATACCCAAACACAATCCACACATTTTCAGAGTGTAGTGAGTGTTTTGGAGTTGCTGGGAAGCATTGGAAGAGAAGCCACGGATTGGTGGATGCAATCGGGTTGATTGCGGGATCCAGAGAGCTATACAAGACAGGGTTCCAAGAAGCCTTGTTGGAGTAGGAGCTTGGAGGGCTTAGGTACATATGGTAGATTAGGCTTGGAGGGTCTTTTGCTCACCCTTGTATCCCAACTGATTGTCTAATGGATTGATTTCCGCTTGAAGTGCGGCGGAGAGATTTTTCACCGAGTTCTTCGGTTTCCTATTCGATAACACGTCTCGGTGTTATTTGTATTTGCATCTCTCTTCCCTACTCTTGTTCGTTTCATTTTTACTGCTATGTTGCTTTAAATATGGATTAGAGTTGTTGTCTTGATTATACGCTTGTGTTTACACTATTTCGCACTTAGTATTAAGTTAGTGTAAAATCAACAAAGCCGTAACTTTAATTTGGGGGTCTAAACAGCTCGTGTGTTTTTGACACATTTCCGAGCTTTCATATGTGAATCATGTTAGGAACATAGAATTGACTAATCCTTTGATAAAACGCACTTTACTTATAATTGGGTAGATTAGGATGTGTTTAATGCTTCAAGGAACAAGATTTCAAATTCAAATGTTAAAACCATGCAAGTCTGTCCAAAAATCAAGTGAAGAGGTGCTGGGTTTTAAAACTCGATAGCTAGTATCTATCGAAGTTTAAAAGGTATTTTAAACCCGATGCTCGACAGCTACTCAATAGATAGGGTATCTATCGAGATTTAAGAAAATCAGTTTTTTAGATCTGATTTCACTCCAATCCATGAATAGATGTTTGGGCTTTCTTTTCTCATAGTCCTAAACATATATAAGGATTGTTTTAAGAGCCATCATAGCTAATGCATATTAATGCAAAAGTTTTTTACAAGCATATTGTGAACCGGAAACATATGCCCTAGTTCATCTTTCTCTTTAAGAAGCTACTGTGTTTGTACACCGTAGGGTTTTATAACTAAGGAGTTTTGTGATCTTCATCGTGTGATGAACTGAAAAACTTTGCAGCCAACATCTTTCTCAAGTTGGTGTATAAGTCGCGTACTGGGATCCGCGCATCGAATTGGTTAGTTAAGTATTGGAAGCTGTGCATTGAAATGAGAGATTGTCACTACAGAATAAGTCTAATTGGGTATTGGGGTAAAGGTTCAATTGTAGGTTGGTATAAGGTACTGAGATTTCTTTACTTGTAACTGCTTGCTGTAATAATAGTGAATTACCGGGAGTGGTGACCTTAAAATCACCCCGTGAGATTTTTGCCGTATAGGTTTTCCTCATTCATAAACAAATCACCATGTCAATTTATTTTCTACTGCATATTAATTTAGTTGGTGATTTATTTGAACTACCACGCTTATTGCATGCTAATTGAATTAATTTAGATAATTAATTAGTTAATTCATAACAAGGAGTTTATACATTCTTGGCCTATCAAAATTTATAAATGGGGTTGAATCTCTTGAAAAAAAAAAAAGGGGGGGGGGGTGGGGGGGAAAGATGAGAGACATGTCTATCAGGTAAATCATATATATGGAAAAGGCCTACATACATAGATACACACATATCCACAATACATGTGTATGGAAATTCTCTATGAGGGAAAAATAACATTTTTTTTTTTTCCAGCGCTTATGAACAGTAACAAGTATTGTTCATGCACTGTGCGAGAGACAAATTTTACTGTTCATGGGACTCATAACCACTTTATTTAGAAAAAAAAATTTTAAAAATGGGTCCCGCGATACTATTCACATATTTAAAAATTATTTTACTACAATATTTTTTAATTTTTAGTTTTCAACTGTACCCAAACGGACTCATAGTATAATTCACCCAATTTTAATGGCTAAAGTTTGAGTCGTGCGTAGGAAGTAAATTACGAAGTCTCCCGCTGTAAAAACACGCAAAACAATAAAATAACAAGTACCAGTACCACATCAAACAAATTTAATTTGGTTTGACTAACTTTTAAAACCAATAAGAAAATTTCAATACTTCTATTATTGTCTAGATTTCACATATATATATCTACCTCCAACTCCTGAGTTGCATTCACTAGTGTTCCTTTTAGGCACTCCCTTTCCATCTCCTTTGTGGTAGGGGTGCTCCACCTCATCCTCAACAAGAAATACGAATAAATTGACTTCAAGCAATGCTTGAACTTCTCACTTAGTCACTTGGACTTAGCTTCAAAACCATGTAAGTCACATTCTCAAGAAATCTTGCTTTTTTCCATTGATGATTATCTTTTATTTGTAGTGTTCTTATCTGAAGAGGATAAAATATGTGATAAGGCTTGGCGAGCCCAAGAGGCCCATGTCCACAGGCCCATGCTTACAGGTCCAAAAAAGGTAGAGTCCATCCTTTGTGTGAGCCCCTGACAGAACGAAGGCCCAGACTTGCCCACCAAGTTTCAGAAAGCTTGCTCTGCAAGGAGGAGGCTTGCTCTGCAAGGATGAGGCTTGCTCTACAAGACAAGGATGAGGCTTGCTCTGCAAGGATGAGGCTTGCTCTGCAAGACAAGGATGAGGCTTGCTCTGCAAGGATGAGACTTGCTCTACAACGAAAGGAGGCAGGGCCTCACTACTATAAAAAGGCCCCAACATCCTCATAAAAAGGTACGCGTAACTAACTCCTCTCTAGCACTCTAGAGTTGTAAAAACATTTCTGACTTGATCTTCGAAGGGTGTTTGGCCGGCTCCACACCGGTGCCCTTTGAAGGTTTTGCTGTGTTGTTCTCTTTTTCAGGCAACGGCTATCGAGTGCAAGGATCGTGCATCTCACTGGTGAACTTTTCGGCATCATCAGTTGGCGCCGTCTGTGGGAACGGGTTGATCGTGACAGCTTAAGCCATTGTCGCCTCCCAGACACAAGAGTTGCATGGTACTCACACGCTCAATGGCCACCACCAACGACGTTCAAAGCGACGAACCGCCGAGGCCCACCGCGTTAGAAAAACAGGTCCAAACCCTCGCAGCTGCAGTAGAACGCCTCACGAGACAGAATCACGACCTGGAGGAACAGCTGCGACAGAAGAACCCGGGACATAACGGTCAGGAGGAGAACCAAGGGGACAGCTCCGAAAGAAGGGGGCTTGAGAAGCAAGAGGGCAGTAATGAGCCCAGTAAAACGGAGAGACGGAATTCAAGCATGCCTTCCCTCACGGAGGCAACCCCACCACCCATCCTCGCAGAGATGCAGGCGATGAAAGAGCAAATGGAGGTTATGATGAACGCCCTCAAGGGACGCGTCTCCAGCGACCTCGACGATTTGGTGAATAGGACGGACTCGCCGTTCACTGCACTAGTCAACTCTTGTCCCCTGCCACAGAAGTTCCGGATGCCACAGGTTGAGAGCTACGACGGGATCAAGGACCCGTTAGATCATCTGGAAACCTTCAAGACCATGATGCATCTCCAGGGGGTACCGAACGAGATCATGTGTAGGGCCTTCCCTACAACACTGAGGGGCGCGGCAAGAATCTGGTTCAGCAGATTGACGCCAAATTCGATCAACACCTTCAAGGAGCTAAGCGCCCAATTCACCTCGCACTTCATCGGGGGACACAGGTACAAGAAGTCTACAGCATGCCTAATGAGCATCAGGCAGCGGGAGGACGAGACGCTGCGGTTATACGTAACTCGCTTCAACAAGGAAGCACTTTCCATTGATGAGGCCGACGACAAGATTTTGGTGGCAGCCTTCATGAATGGCCTGCGGAAGGGAAAATTCCTGTTCTCCCTGTACAAAAATGATCCGAAGACCATGTCTGAGGTACTCTATAGAGCCACGAAATACATGAATGCGGAGGACGCACTATCGGCCAGGGAAGACAAACCCAGGAAGAGAGAGAGACCGGAAGATGCCAGGCAGGACCACGGAAAGAAGAAACCAAGAACGGGAGACAGACGCGAGGATAAGCGTTCTAAACCCCCAGGAGGGAGATTCACAAGATTCACCCCTCTGAACGCTCCGCTAGACCAAGTGCTGATGTAGATCAAAGACGAGGGATCTCTGACGTTCCCGGGGAAGCTAAAGAGCGATCCAGCCAAGCGATCTAGAAACAAGTATTGCCGTTTCCACCGCGATCACGGTCACGATACTGCGGATTGCTACGATCTAAAACAGCAAATTGAGGCCCTCATCAGAGAAGGGAAACTGCAGAAATTCGTCAGTAAGGAAAGGACGGATGCTCATGCACGGGAACAGGCCCCCCGACGGGAGAACGACCATCCGAGACCCCCTGTTGGGGACATAAGGATGATAATAGGGGGCACGACGGCAACGGGGTCATCCAAGAAGGCCCGAAAGACCTACCTCAGGATGGTCCAAAATGTGCAGACAACGGGTTCTATACCCAAGATAGCACGGAGAGAAAGTCCGATCATTGGATTCTCAGAGGACGACGCGAGACGCCTCTACCATCCACACGATGACGCCTTTGTCGTCAGTTTAAGGGTAGGAGATTACAACGTACACCGGATGCTGGTCGACAACGGCAGCTCGGCAGACATCCTATACTACCCAGCATTCCAGCAGATGGGAATAAATAGAGCACGACTAACACCAACGCATGCCCCGTTGGTCGGCTTTGGAGGAATGAGGATACTCCCATTAGGAGCAATCACACTCTCAGTGACGATCGGTGACTATCCGCAGCAAATCACTCAGAACGTGACCTTCTTAGTAGTCGACTGTTCATCCGCGTACAACGGTATAATAGGGCGACCAACACTGAACTCTTGGAAAGCAGCGACCTCAACATACCACTTGATGATCAAGTTCCCTATGAAGTACGGAATTGGAGAGTTGCGAGGAGATCAGGTGGCCGCCCGGGAATGCTATGTCGCCATGCTGGAAATGGAGGATCACCAGCAGACCTTGTGCATCGGCGAGCAGCGGACCATCGCAGAACCGGTAGAAGAGTTGGAAGAAGTCATGCTCGATGAATCGAGACCCGGACGGACGACAAGAATGGGCACCCTGGCCAGCCCGGCGGTAAGGCAAGACCTGGCAAACTTTCTGAAGAGGAATCAGGACATATTCGCATGGAGCCACGAAGATATGCCAGGGATCGATCCGTCAGTGATAGTCCACAGGCTGCATGTCAACCCGGACTCCCCCCCAGTCCGGCAGAAGAAGCAGGTATTCGCGCAGGAACGGGACAAAGCAGTGGCGGAAGAAGTTAGGAAACTGCTGGAGGCGGGGTTCATCCGAGAAGTCTACTACCCCGACTGGCTAGCAAATGTGGTCATGGTGAGAAAGAACAGCGGAAAGTGGAGAATGTGCGTCGACTTCACGGACCTTAACAGGGCGTGCCCGAAAGACAGCTATCCACTCCCAAGGATAGACACTCTGGTAGACTCGACGGCCAGACACGAGCTCTTGAGCTTCATGGAGGCCTTCTCAGGCTATAACCAGATTAAAATGGAGGAGGAGGATCAGGAGAAGACCTCTTTTGTAACCAGCCAAGGACTTTTCTGCTACAAGGTGATGCCATTCAGACTCAAGAACGCGGGGGCTACATATCAAAGGTTAATGAACAAGATGTTCGCGCATCAGCTCGGTAGGAACGTACAAGTCTATGTCGACGACATGTTGGTGAAAAGCGTGCGCGAGCACAACCATCTCAGCGACCTTCAGGAGACATTCGACACCCTTCGGTCGTACAACATGAAGCTGAACCCAAGCAAGTGCGTGTTCGGGGTTACGGCCGGGAAATTCTTGGGATTCATGGTGTCCCAGAGGGGTATAGAAGTCAACCCAGAGAAAGTGCGAGCCATAATGGAGTTAGAGCCCCCGAAGACGGTGAAGGCAGTTCAGAGCTTGAACGGAAAAGTTGCGGCCCTGAACAGATTCGTCTCCAAAGCGACAGATAAGTGCCTGCCTTTCTTCCGAGTACTGAAGAAATCATTCGAGTGGACGGACGAATGTCAGAAAGCATTCGAGGACTTGAAGAAGTACCTGTCGTCCCCACCACTTCTCAGCCCGTCCGTGCCAGGAGAAGAGCTGTACCTCTACATTGCGGTCTCGCAAGCAGCCGTCAGCACGGCCTTGGTACGGGACGACGGACGCTCCCAACGACCCGTCTATTTTGTGAGCAAGGCGTTTCGAGGAGCAGAAGAAAGGTATCCCCGGATGGAGAAATTGGCCCTTGCCCTCATGACCACTGCGCGGAAACTCAAACCATATTTCCAAGCTCATGTAATCATAGTCCTGACGGACCAACCTCTGAAGAAAGCAATGAGCAGCCCCGAGGCGGCAGGAAGAATGGCCTTGTGGGCAATTGAGCTAAGCGAATACGACGTACGGTACTGTCCACGGACTTCGATGAAGGGGTAAGTAGTGGCGGACTTCATAGCCGAGTACACCCAGCAGGGAGACGAAGGGGCTGAAGGACAGAAACTGTGGATCATTCACACGGACGGGTCATCAAATCAGCACTCAGGAGGAGCCGGTGTAGTTATGCGAACACCAGAAGGAGATAAGATCGAGTGTATGATAAGACTAGACTTCCCTACGACGAACAACGAGGCGGAGTATGAAGCTTTGGCAGCTGGATTGGATCTTGCAAGGGCCGCGGGCGCCGGAAACATGATCATACATTGTGACTCCCAGGTGATAACTAGTCAGATCAATGGCGATTTTGAGTGTAGAAACGAGAGGATGAAGAAGTACCTGGAGGAAGTGAAGGGTCGAATCGCCGGCCTCGAGGTCAAATTCGTTCAGATCCCAAGGGAGGAAAACGAGTGCGCCGACCGTTTGGCAAAAGCAGCCTCCGCAGAATTCATGAATGCGCCTAAACAGGTATTATCCTTTGTTCAAACTTGCTCACTTATTGATGACGGAAGGAAGATACAGGAGATAGATGTTGAAGAGGATTGGACCGCACCCCTAAAAGAATATCTACAGTCGTGCTCTCTGCCGGACGAGAAGGATGCTGCAAGGAGATTGAAAGTCCGGGCCTCGCGATTCGTACTGATCAAAGACACCTTGTACAAAAGAGGTTTCTCTCGACCTTACCTGAGGTGTCTAAGCCACGGCGAAGCAGAATATGTGATGAGGGAAGTTCACGAGGGGATTTGCGGGAATCACTCTAGAGCACGGTCTTTGGTGCACAAACTTATCCGAGCCGGATACTACTGGCCCACTATGCTCAGGGACGCCCAATCATATGTGAAGGCTTGTGATAAGTGCCAGAGGTTCAGTAATCTAATCAGGCAACCATCAGAAGAGCTCTCACCCATGACGGCCCCTTGGCCGTTCGCGCAATGGGGGTTAGACATCATGAGCCCTTTCCCAACGGCTTTAAGACAGCTAAAGTTCCTGGTAGTCGGTATCGACTACTTCACCAAGTGGGTCGAAGCAGAACCCCTTGCCACTATCACAGAGAAAAACATCCGGGCCTTCGTGTGGAAGAACATCGTATGCAGGTATGGGATTCCGAGGGTGCTTGTCTCTGACAATGGAAAACAGTTCGACAACAGTGCGTTCAAAAGTTTCTGCTCAGAGCTAGGCATTCGGAATCATTACTCATCACCAGCACACCCGCAGGCAAACGGACAGGTAGAAGTCACGAACAGGACACTGCTGAAGATCATCAAGACCCGGCTCGAGGGGGCAAAGGGTATCTGGCCAGACGAGCTGCCAAGCGTCTTGTGGGCATATCGGACGACTGCAAGGACACCCACAGGGGAGACCCCGTTCTGACTTGCATACGGAGCCGATGCAGTCATCCCAGCAGAGATCGGCCTCACCAGCTATCGCGTACAGAGCTACACGGAGGACAAGAACGAAGAAGCTATGCGCCTTCAACTAGACTTGGTGGACGAGGTCCGAGCAATAGCCGAACAGAGATTGGCGCGATACCAGAACCTCATGTCAAAGAACTACGACTCAAGGGTAAGGCACAGAGATTTCCAGATCGGCGACCTGGTACTACGAAAGGTCATGGGCGCTGCTAAAGACCCTACCCAGGGGAAGCTCGGACCAAATTGGGAAGGACCGTATAGAATCACATCATGGCGTAGGAAGGGCACGTACCACCTCGAGACCATGGACGGAAGAAAACTCCAACATCCATGGAATTCGGAGCACCTTCGGAAATACTACCAGTAGAAGTGACATTTAAGTCCCCCTATGTGTACTTGCTAGATTTCGATTATTCTGAAACACTTACTAGCAGTCTTTTTATTACTTTTGGGCTTTTTCTTTTAGTACCTTTGAAGACCCAAGAAGGGGCGGGTATTTTCTTCTACAGATTCGAATTTAATGAAGGAACATTCAGGACCTAGCTGCGTAATCTTACTACTAAAAGACTGCTACCTCGAAGTGAACGGACCCCACCATGGGTTAAAAATTTACGAGTTCACTAAGTGGACGGACCCCACCATGGGTTAAAAATTTAAAAGTTCACTAAGTGGACGGACCCCACCATGGGTTAAAAATTTACAAGTTCACTAAGTGGACGGACCCCACCATGGGTTAAAAATTTACAAGTTCACGAAGTGAACGGACCCCACCATGGGTTGAAAATTTACAAGTTCACGAAGTGAACGGACCCCACCATGGGTTAAAAATTTAAAAGTTCACTAAGTGGACGGACCCCACCATGGGTTAAAAATTTACAAGTTCACGAAGTGTACGGACCCCACCATGGGTTGAAAATTTACAAGTTCACGAAGTGAACGGACCCCACCATGGGTTAAAAATTTACAAGTTCACGAAGTGAACGGACCCCACCATGGGTTAAAAATTTACAAGTTCACGAAGTGAACGGACCCCATCATGGGTTGAAAATTTACAAGTTTACTAAGTGGACGGACCCCATCATGGGTTAAAATTTACAAGTTAACGAACTGAACGGACCCCACCATGGGTTAGAAATTTATACCAGTTCACGATCAAGACGGACCTAACCAGGGCCGAACTTGTACAAATCCAAAAAATGAACGAACCCAAACAGTTCGTGAAATTATGCAAGTCCATCACGAGGGCAGCCATCAGGGGTCACGACCACTTTCAAAAGAGTAAACGGACCCGACTGGGGTCACAAAAATATGAGGGTCCGCGACGTGGACAGATCAAATTAAGCAAGTATTTAAAGCATCAAGACGGAGCACACACCACCATTATCAACGCAATATTAAAAGAAACATTTAAATAAATAAGTCTGAATGTCGGATACAACGGATACAAAGTGGCCCTACATACAACGGGCAAAAATCCCAAGAGTTTTCAAAATACTTAAAAAAATGATAAGCAATTACACATCAGGGACGACGGGGCCTGTGGCTTCTGGAGTTTTTCCTTCTTTAGTTTGAAGCTCAGGGACGACGGTGACGGGCCTTTCCTCTGCGAAAAGGTCAGCTGTATCATCAGAGGCGTCGGGCTGGACGGACATGCCCTCCGCGACGTTGATGTCGACGGCTGAGAAGTCAAGCTTGGGGTATAGAGCTTTGGCTTGACGGAGGGCATCCTCAAAACCGTCAGTGTATGAAGTTCCAAGCTCCGTCAAGAGAGCGTCGGAGTCACGATACTCCTGGACGGCCTTCTCTTTGGCTAGACGAAGCTCGTCCTCCTTATCCTCCAGGACGGCCTTGAGTTCCTCCGTCGTCCTCTGGTAGTCGTCCCTTGCCTGCTCCGCCAATTTGAGCTTCTTCTCCGTCACCACCTTCCAGTTTTTGAGCTCGAGCAGCTCCTCTTCCGCCTGCCTAGCCTTGTCACGGACCCTCTCCAGCGCCGTCTTATGGTGAAGAGCCCGGTCCATAAGGCCCTTCGTCATGAGCATAGCCTGACGACAACACGAAACTTAGTTAAAAATGATAATGGAAAATGGAAAGATGAATGGCGACGGGTTCTTACTTGGGCAATGCTGAAGAGGCCCGTCTCCCCCATGGCCTCCGTCGAATGGTTGCCCAGTTCCTCGTAGTCCTCACTCCCAATGATAGAAGAGATCTTCCCCAAGGCATACTTTGGGTCTTCACGGAGTAGGACGGGCGGTTTCTTTTGACTGCCCGGAGGGGGAACCATCAGCCCTTTGCCAGCCCCAGGTTTGGCCAGGGTCACCGTCTTCTTGCCCTCCGCCATAAGGCCTATGACGGGCTCCGTCGAAACTTTCTGTTTCTTGGGTGCGCGGTCGACCTTAGGCATCGGCCTCTTCGCCAGGGGCCTGCTCGAGCCCGTCCCCATCGCCCCCACGTCCATCTCCTTGTTCTTCGCGGCTTTACTTCTAATGACAGCCCTCCTCTTCTCGTCGTCCATCTCTGTAAAAACAAGGGTAGACGGGTTAACTCAAAGCAATGGGTGAAAGTAAAAAAAAAAAAAGGGGTAACGGACTTACGCTGACGGGTGCGTTCCTCGTACTTTATCGCCGCGGCAGTAGGCTCGGGTCCGTCGTAGTACCAGTGGACGGTGTTGAGATTAACCAGCTTCGCCCACGTCCGTTCCTCTGGCTTCGTCTTTGAAAAAATCTTTTCCAAAAAATGGTACTCCTCTAAGTCAACTTGTGGACGCCGTCGCACTGAAAAATAAAAGGAGAAAAACACTCAGGACGGTCATTAAAAAGTTAAAGTAAAATTACCTATGTGACACGACGGACTGAACCATACCAGACGGGTCCAAGATCCCCCATGTGCTGTCGACGGGCAGGAAGTCCGTCTCCCCCGGGCGACACATCCAACCGTCACCTTCCAGGAAGAAATAACGGCTCTTCCAATCTCGGTTGGAGTCCGGGGTCTCGTAGATGACCTTCAAGACGGACTTCCTAGGGACGAAGCTGTACATTCCCCTCGACTTGTCTATCTCGTCTGGACGGTAGCAATGGAGGAACTCTCGTACGGTCAATGATCTAGAGCCATTAGACATGGCTCCGTACAAGACCTCCATTGCAATAAAGACCCTCCAGGCGTTAGGAGATATCTGGCTGACGGACAAGCCCAAGTGCTAGAGGAGTTCTCGTTTTAATCTGTTCAGAGGGAACCTATGTCCAGCCTTTAGTGCTTGTTCGTACACCCCCAGATCGTCCACTCCGTCGTAATAACATTTTTTGGATTCGTAGGGTAGACGGATTGGAATATGGTCGGGTATTTGGTATATTGTCCTAATTGTTTTGAAGTGAACCTCCTTAATGGTGGACCTGAAGTTGTTCACCGTCCACTCAGGTAGCATGACGAACTCCCTAAGTCCGTCAGCCCCAACTACTGATTTAGGTCCTTCACCACCGCCGTCAGAACCTTCCTCTAGTTCGGCCAACTCCATATCCTCATTTGTTGAGGACGGTGAAGTGGCAGACGGAGTCCTTTCGATCAGTTCGTCCGGATCTTTGTAACCCGACGGGTACAATTCCTCGTAACCCGCCCCGTCGCGGACGAACGACTGGTTACTCGACGCACTAGACATTGCCTACAACGGAGTGACAAAGCCTAAGACTCTAAAATAAAAAAAAAAAGGAAGAGACGGATGCAAGAAATTTAAATGCTTCTACCATGACAAGTATAAAAACTGAAGGCATATAGAAGTGAACGGATCGGATCACTTACCGAGGAAAGGAGTGAGCGGATAGGTCTCGTCGCTGAAGGATGTGAACGGGTGAGCTCTGACAGGTGACGGACTCGCTCTGACAATGAAATTTCTGCGCAAAGTAGAAAAAATGAAGAAGAGGTGTTTGTTTTTATAGGTAGAGTGCACGGAAGACGAAGCGGCACTTCGATCCAAGATACGGACCAATCTACGAGTAACACGTGTCATCGCCTTAAATGCCTCTGCAGCCTGTCAGACCTCCACAGACATGACGGCGTCTCACTCTGTCAACCTCCCTTCAAGTGCCCTCGTCTCCGTTATCCGTTAAGCTCTGACCGTCATCACTTTGACTCCGTCACCAACCATTCAGTCTTTACAATCACCGTCCTAGTTCTTTGTTACCGTTCATTTACGCCTATCCGTCATCCCCATGAGCACGGGACCATCATTATTATTTGTTTTAACCGTCACCCCAATTGGCCGTTTGCACAAAAGCGACGGACCAAATGGGGTAAAGGGGGCAGCTGAAGAGGATAAAATATGTGATAAGGCTTGGCGAGCCCAATAGGCCCATGTCCACAGGCCCATGCTTACAGGTCCAAAAAAGGTAGAGCCCATCGTTTGCGTGAGCCCCTGACAGAACGAAGGCCCAGACTTGCCCACCAAGTTTCAGAAAGCTTGCTCTACAAGGAGGAGGCTTGCTCTGCAAGGATGAGGCTTGCTTTGCAAGACAAGGATGAGGCTTGCTCTGCAAGGATGAGACTTGCTCTACAAGGAAAGGAGGCAGGGCCTCACTACTATAAAAAGGCCCCAACATCCTCATAAAAAGGTACGCATAACTAACTCCTCTCTAGCACTCTAGAGTTGTAAAAACATTTCTGACTTGATCTTCGGAGGGTGTTTGGCCGGCTCCACACCGGTGCCCTTTGAAGGTTTTGCTGTGTTGTTCTCTCTTTCAGGCAACGGCTATCGAGTGCAAGGATCGTGCATCTCACTGGTGAACTTTTCGGCATCATCATTATCAATCATGCAAGGAACGCAAAGAGTTAGTTCTCAAAACATAGTTTTCCAACAACTTATACAAAAGCACTTAAAAGTTTTTGTGGTTTGACTTTTGGCCTAAGTCCATTAGTGCACTTTCACAAAATCCAAGTCTCAAATACATCCAAAAAGCTCTCTCAAAAGCACGCTCACAATCACAAAGCACTCTCTCAAAAGCACGTCACAAGAGAAACTTCAATTTCTCATGACAAAAGCCACGACTTAGAAGTTAGAACCCTATCATTGTTACGGCACAAATACAAGACCAAATATATATATATACACACACACACTATGCTAGTTGGCTAATTAAGGTTTGCGGCATAAGAGACCGAGTGGTGCCAAATAATGATTCCAAGTTGAACTTGGATTTCCTAGGTTGGTTGGGTATTAACTTGGGAAATTCGTCCCAGTTTCGAAATAGGCTTTCGGGTTCTTTCCCCAGCCAGTCTATCCCATGCGTGCAGTTATGTGCATCCTCTTCAAGCTGCCAATCAACACCATAATATTTATGCTCACTATATACTACATTAATTGTTGTATCTGGAGAATTTTGACTATCATGACTTTTCTTGAACTCTTCTAATTCAACTTTCAACTTGCATTGAAAAAAATAATATCCATCTCTTGTCAATAATATCACTCCACATCATTAATATTCTTCCTAATTCTAGATTTTGATTTCGATTTGTTTCAATCATTTTTCTCACGTGACCCACATACCATGAATTGAATTAGACTTCACCATAAATGCACCAGCTTCTAAATTATTCGTTAGCTTCTTGATGTTCTAATGTTAATGTCTCCTTACCAACTAGCAGTATAGTCACCAGAGTGTCATACAAAGGAGAGAGCGGGGTTAACATCAATTTTGCTTCATCCTTCTCCTCAATCTTAGCCTGCACACCCGACAATTGGAAGCCAATCTATTAAAAACATTTAGATGATCTCTAATGTCGATACCTTCCTCCATGCTCAGTTGATACAACCATGCTTTCAATCACAATTGTTTTTTCAATAACTTTGACATATATATCTTTTTTAACATTTTTCATAATTCTTAGGATGAAGTCTCATTTAACACACTATACTTTACTTCTGGGGTAAGATTTAAACAAATAGTACTTATTGCTTTTATTTTAAGATCTTCCTATTTATCATTAGATATACTATATACAAGACTTCCTTGACTTTCTATACAACGTTTAATCAATCCTTATTGCACCAAGATGTCTTTGATAATGTTTTTCCAAAGACTAAAATTATTTTTCCCATAAAAGAAGCTCTACATTATACTTTGTACCTGTTATTTCTAAGAACTCGAATCAATAGCTGTAATACTAAATTATTGTAAAAACACACAAAACAATAAAATAGATAGCACCACAGTGCATAAAATTTATGTGGTTATGCTAATTGCTAGCCTACATCCGTAGACAATACCAACAAAAATCTACTATCATTTTTATAAGAATTACAACCATAAATAAAATCTCATAAAACTCAAACAAAAACTATCTCGAAATCCAATACAATCAAAGGTGCCTTGACACTAACATACTAGATAGCTCTCTCTCTCTCTCTCTCTCTCTCTCTCTCTCAAACAACAAAGCTACACCACCATCTCTCTCTCTCAAACAACAAAGCTACACCATCACTTTATTTATAGGGACTAAGAGCATCTTCAAGAAGGGGTATTCTACATAGCAAAGAAGGCAAACTTAAAAAATTTTGAGTTTGAGCTATACTGAGCTGCTATCTCTAGGAGCTTGCTGAAGTTTAAACTCAAAACAAAAACTAATTTTATAATGTGGGGTGTGAAAAGAAAAGTATTTTAATGTGTTGGTGGTTGTAGTTTTTGCTTATTGTGTTGAATATATTATTTTATTGTGTTGTTTATATTATTTTAATGTTAAAATAAAACCTTTGATATTGAGTGTATTAAAGCATTAGTATGGTGATGCTAAAACGCTATATTGTTATTTTTAGCACCAACAAATACAAATTTATGGCTACTGGAGCCTATTAGTTTTTAGACCCCATAACACAATATGTTTAACCTAATGTCAAGCCAAGTTGAATAACAAGTTTGTTAATTAGATCTAGGTTAAACCAATATGTGTAAAACAGATACAATGCAGAAAATAAAGAACAAATAGATCTGGTGACTCAGGAAAACCTAACTGGTAAAAAACCTGGGGAGGATTTAAACTAGCTATCCTCAAGGTAAAAAATAGATCCACTATGAAAGAATTGAAGTTTGTACATTAAGACTTAGACCACCAACATCCTATTGTTACATCGAGTAGAAAACTTACTACCACGACCACGTAACAACTCCAAGTCTATGGACTACTTCTTTCTTTGATCTGCAGCAACCACAAGTTCTCCTACTTGTGACTTTGAGACATCTCTCAAAGGTTTTAGATCTTCTTGAAAGTTATTTATTCAGCAACTGAAGCAATCATCAAGTTCTTGACGTAAATCTTGATCTTGATAACTCTATGTGTGTGTGTGTGTATGAAGGTACACACCTCTCAGATCTCACAAAAGATTCAACAAACAACTCAACAAAGACCTCTTAAATGTAGCTAGGGCTTTTCCTTTTATACTTGGAGTGAAACACTTAACCTTACACGCCATATAGGCTTAGGCTGGTTTGAGAATTCTGTAGAAAATTACTAATGCATGACTTTTGATCTATCGAACCTTGCAAATTGTGAATAATAATTCCTACAATTACTCGATTCCAACTTTACATCAATCCAAACTTTGAGCAAGCCTAAACCTAGACTAAATGTTTTGATCATAATTTGTCAACATATACAAATTGAAGTTCTAATACATTAGTTCCTAAAGTCTTAAAACCTAACAAACTCTCCCTTTGGCAATCCATGACAAAACACATTACACGAAATAAAAGCTCAAAGTAAAAACAGTCCAATTACACATTACTGCCCAAGATACAATTCAACCTAAATACTATCTATCAGTTGCAAAAGTAGACAGCAGCTTCGAATGAATCAATCTGTAAATTCCTGAAACACTAAATAAAACATGAATGCATGTGTGGAAAATACAAGTAAACCAAAATAAAATTCTTGATTTCACAAAAACATAAAATAAAAGACATATACCATGAATAACCTCATAATATAAGTCATAACCAATGTATCATAATATGAAACCAGAACATAAACATAAATAAAACAAGAAACATAAAAAACATAAAAATAATGTCTCTCCCTAACATATACAACACATCATCAAAAACATATCTCCCCCTAAAATACAATCTACACCAAAATAACTCAAATCTGCTCATCTCCCCTTATCACTATGCACTCCCCCTTTTTGTGACGTATTGCCAAAGCGTAATCAAGACTCATCAGAGGGTGGAGAATGTGAAGAAGCACCTATAGCATCAGCTAAATCTACTCGTAAGGCCGCAACCTCATTGAGGAAATCCAACAAAATCTGTCCATGAGTCGCTTGAATGATGAGACACGTCTCCAGCATAGTACGCATAGACGAAGAGGATGATGTAGATAGTGGAGGATCCACGGCAATAGTGGGGTCTACAAAGCATCAGCTGTGGGATCACCAGAAGGAGGGGCTCTAGATACATCACCTATAGAAGACTCGACATAAGGG
The DNA here is from genome assembly GCA_023055345.1 of Quercus wislizeni. Classification (NCBI taxonomy): domain Eukaryota; kingdom Viridiplantae; phylum Streptophyta; class Magnoliopsida; order Fagales; family Fagaceae; genus Quercus; species Quercus wislizeni. The sequence continues at coordinate 16,668,139 of JALGQJ010000001.1, read as the reverse complement.
TGTTTAAAGCTTGCTTTTAACTAAGCAGCCCTTTGCCTAAGAAATGTGGCACCTATGGGAGTGATGATATGAACAGCTCAGGCGTGGGGAGGTCCTCTAAACCTAAATCTAACAAAATCCTATGAATAAAAACAGGAAAGAAAAAACAATGAGACTTAGCACTACATCTATGAACCTTAATAAGAGTGATAGGCCAAGAATGTATTGACCCCTTGTGATAAATTAACCAATTAATTAGCTAAGTTAATTAATTAAGTTAATTAACATGCAATACTCGTGATAGCACAAATAAATCACCAACTAAGTTAAATGCAGTGGAAAATAAAGTTGACACGGTGATTTTTTTACGAATGGGGAAAACCTCCAAGGGAAAAACCTCACCGGGTGATTTTAAGGTCACCACTCCCGAGAATCCACTATTATCACAACAAGCAATTACAAGTAAAGGAATCCTAATACCTTATACCAATCTACAATTGAACTCTTAGTCTAATACAGAATTGGACTTGTTTTGTAGTAACAATCTCTCTTGTTCAATGCATGGCTCCTAGTACGTGACTAAAACACCAACTTGAGAAGAATGTTGGCTGCAAAATTCTTTAGTTCATCCAAATGATGAAGATCAAAAAGCTCATTGGTCATAAAACCCTATGACGTACAACGCAGTAGCTTCTTCAAGAGAAAGATGAACTATCGTATATGTCTCCAGTCACAATATGCTTGAATAAAACTTTTGCATCAAGTTGCATCAAGTGTGACAGCCCTTAAAATAATCCTTATATATGTTCAAGGTTGTGAGAAAAGAAAGCCTAAACACATACACATGGATATGCGTGAAATTAGATCTTAAAAACTGATTTTCGTAAATCTCAATAGATACGGTATCTGTTGAGCAGCTGTCGAGCATCAGGCTAAATTTGCCTTTTAAACCTCGATAGATACAATCTATTGAGCTAGCTGTCAAGATTTAAAATACAGCACTTCTTCACTTGTTTTTTTGACAGATTTGCATGGCTTTAACTCTTGACTTGAATAACATGTTTCTTGAAGACTTAAACCATCCTAAATCTACCCAATTACTAGTAAAGTGTGTTTTGTCAAAGGATAAGCCAATTCTAAATGACATATGTTCTTAATATGATTCACATATGTCCTAACAAAGAGAATGAATAAAAAGAGTATGAAAACTGATAGGAGCATCGGTAATGAGAGCGTACAAGAACACACAACTCTCAATGGGAATGATATGTATATGAGAAATAGGCCAAATGTTGTGACAAGAAATCATAAAGAACAAGTAATTGAGCTCGGTATGCTCATGTGTGGTAACTCTAGGATCAGTACCCCAACTAATGGAAGTACCAGTAAAAATAAACATGATGTTATTGAGAGGAGGTGTCTCTGTGTAAGGATACACCGGCTATTGTACCAAAGGTACACTAAGAGTAGAAGTCACTACCTCAAGGGTAATGAAAAACTCTTCACCCCTTATCCGAGTCTTCACATAGTGAATGTTGGAATCATCGGAGTGGATAAAGTGGTTCGAATAAAAATTTCTAATCAAAGTAGCCGGAAGGGAATGCTCTACATCTATAAGAGGTAACCAACCTTGATGCTTAAAGTTCCTACGAATCTCAAGGTCAACCTCATCTAAAATAACTTTCCTCTTAGCCCAAACAGACCTAAAGACAACTAACTTCTCATACGTCTCGTGATTTGACTTAAAACTGAAACCTATCACTCTGAAAAGTAGAAGAGGAGGATGAAGAGGTTTTCTTGTCTCTAGTTTTCCTAACCATGATTCTAAGAGTAGAAAAAAAAATAATAAAAACACAAAAACCAAGGGTAGACTACATCAGAAGGGGTTAGAGCACAATAATATATCAATAAATAATAATCTATATGATGCATGTAATGAATGCACATATGATGCATGCTCTAATGCACAAAAACTTGTTCAATTTTTCAACATTTACCAATAATTGACTTGCACCAAGAGTTTTAATCAAAAACCCCAATTTTTTAAAATTCCATTTTTCAAAACCAAATCAAATTGATCAATTAATCATTACACTAGTTAGGAAATATTATATAATGACATAATTCATCAATTACACAAGTCAATTTTATTAATTTTAAACCAATTGAACAAAACCCCCAATTCTCAAAATTCCAAACCCTAGAATTTTCAATCCTTTTGAAATCACTAAATTAATCCAATTAATGCATGGGAATCATATGTATATGACCTAGGAACAAAAACCCATTGATTAAATATGAACAAAAACAACCCAAACATCAAAAATATAATAAAAAATGTTCAAAAATTCCTAAGAAAATGCATGAAAAATGTAATTAAAATGAAAAAGAAAGGGTATTTAGGTCTTACCAATACTTGAGGACAAAAAAGCCTTGAAAATTTGAGGAAGAAAATGACAAACAAGCTTGGATTGGATTGATCGAGAAAGAAAAGGGAGAAAAAGATAGAAAAGTTTTTGAAAAAGTGATGAACACATGCTGAGAAAAAGACTTTAATATTCTTTTCTTTTGAATCTTGATCGGTTGACTACCGATCGGGTAACAATCGAGCCAGTCAGAAGGTTTACTTTAAAATCTTTTAAAATTTCGATTGGTCTAAAATTGGTTTCATTCAATCAAAAACATATTCGACTGATCGATCACCAATTGAGGATTAATCAAACCAGGCAGAAACCAAGCTTAAAAATTAAGGGATTTTCGATCGGTTGAAAAACACATTTGATCTATCGAAATTCTGGAAAAACTGAAATTTTGAAAAAACAACAGAAGTTTTATGCAGAAAACACTCAAACCAATTGATTTCATGAATGAAATGCATGAGAATGAGTTTAAAATATTTTCAAAAGCATTTGTTTTACCCAAAACTTCAAAAACAAGATTATCACACTTTTTGCCACCAAAATTTCAATCAATGAACGTATTTTGTGTTAAAATCATAGAACATATAATCTTGTATGGCCAAACCAAATTCACACACAATTTCATGAACTAAGTTTAGCAAAGAATAACTTGTGAAGTGTGTGCAACTAGTAATAGCATGAGATACATTTGAGGTGATATGTAGATAGTAATCAATTACAATTTCTACATTATTCATTACATAATTTTGAAAATGACTATCACCTAAAGAGTTACATCATATAACTCCCACACCTCCTAAAAAACAAGCTTGCAACTATGCATTTTATTAATTTATTTTTAGCCTTATTGTATACATGCATTTTCTTTTTCTTTTTCTTTCCCCTTTTTTAAAAAAAAAAAAATTTATTTTAGGGCTCCACCTCATTTTCTTTTTGTGAGTGTGCTACACTTTCTTGAGCACAAAATCTTACAATATGCATTAAGGTGTTCATGATTGGCTAGTAAACAGTGGTGAGATGGTTATTTATACCTTTCTCTTAGGATTTTTTAGTTCTTACAATCAAAAGTATGTGATTTCAAAATCAAGATCATGTGATTAAAAGCTATAAACAACTCACACATAACATGCACTACATAGCTAAAACTAGCAAAATGCAGAAAAATAAGCTCATTTAGGCTAATCAAAGTACACAGGCATGTTATTAAAAGATAATATGGCCAACCTTAACTACACATCTATGATATGTAACACAAAACACATCCTTCCACATTCCTCTTTCCTTTTTTTGTTTTTGTTTTTTGTTTTAATTTCTTTTTTTTACTTTTTGAAAAAAAAAAAACAAAAAACAACCTAATATGAAATGCATGAATGTAAAGCAATGCAAATCCTAAAGCCAAAAGAAAACAAAAACATCAAGGAAAAGGTCATAAAGGACTTTGAGATGAAGCATAAGAACCATGTCAAAAAGACTCAATTAAATTGAGCCTTCTGCATCCATAATCTCTTAGATGCAACTCTGGTTTTGGAGTTATTATTTATATTAGAATGATTAGCAACTCCAACATTGGTACAAATGTTTAAAACTTTTACCAATTCACCAATAAGTACCACAGGTTTTTGTGCTTAAGGCACAAGTATTTTTTGCTTATTTGCTTGCTTTGCAACTTGCAACTTGAAGCAGTTTAGGCGAGTATGCCCGGCCTTTCCAATAAAATGACAAACCCACAAAGGTTTGTCATGCTTCTTGTCCTTAGGGAGGTTAGGATTCTTGTGCTTAGACTCTTTCAGATTAACCTTAATCTTCCTAGGTCCAGTAACCTCTTCTTTTGATTTGACAACCTCTATATTTGATGGCTCAGAAGAAGGAACAAAATTTGTGGAATGAGTTTTAGACACAGAGATGCTATCAACAAAACCTAAACCAGATTTGTCTAAGGAAGACTTCTGAATACTCAACATGTGATCAAGTTTAAAACTAGCAGACCTATTTGTTTATTCTCTAGCAACAAATAATTTTAGTTCTAGGTTCTTAATCTTATCAAGCAACATCATATTTTTAGTCTTCACCTTATTAACCAATTCATTAGCATCAAGCAAGTTCAACAACAAGTTTTTCTTTTCAAGTTCAAAAGTGGCAATCTTCTTTAGTCCTAAGTCCACACTCATAACATCCTTTACAGCAACCTTGCATAGCTTATTATAAGCTTCTTGCAAGTCAACACACTTAGAGAGTTCCCCATCAGAAAGGTTTCTCTTTAACCAAAACACTTTCATCAACTACAATAGTAGCTGTGAAAGCAAAGAAGTTTCCATTTTCATCACTTCCAGACTCGTGATCAGAAACTTCATCATCACTAAGGGTTATAGTCATAACTTTATCCTTTGATCTCAAGAATGTTGAATATTCATATTTCACATGACCATACCCTCGACAACGAAAACATTGTTAGCCTAAAGAATTATTAGAAGATTGACCAACTTTTTCTTTTGATTTTTCAGCATTATTGAATTTAGTTGGTTCATGTTTCTTAAAATCCTTAGGTTTAGCATTGTGTCTACCTCTTGCCTTTCTGTTGTTATTCTTAAGAAAGTTTCTAAAGTTCTTGACAAGATATGCAATCTTTGTAGAAGAGAGTTCATCATCAAATCCATTGTCATCAACATCATCAACTAACTTAAAAGCCATTGATTTAGATTTGTTTGTTTTGGGTAGGTCTAACTCATAGGAATGAAGAGATCCTACAAGCTCATCAAAAGGGATGGAGTCCACATCCTTGCTTTCAGTAATGGCAGTCACTTTGGGTCTAAAGTCCTCAGTTAGGGATCTAAGTATCTTCCTAACAATCTTAGGTTGATCATAAATTTCACCCAAATTATATGCAGAATTAACAATATCATTAAGCTTAGCATAGAATTCATCAAAACTTTCATCATTAGACACCCTAATGTTTTCAAATCTAGTTGTTAATTGCTGCAACTTGTTTATTTTAACTGCCTTTGTGCCTTTATACACAATTTGGAGAATTTTCCAAGCAGTATGAGTTACCTCAACATTTGAGATTCTCCTAAACTCCTCCATAGAAATAGCATTAAAAATAGCATTCATGACTTTGCTATTAAGAATGGCTGTTTCTTTTTGGGACGTTGACCACTCATTAACAGGAGTAGTCGATTTTTCCCATCCATATTCAACGGAATTCCATACTCTCTCATCTATAGATTTCAGGAAGGCTTTCATCCTAACCTTCCAATAGTGTGGAGGGATCACAAGAGAGTGACCGTGTTCCATGACACCAAGAGTCAAGGATCAACTCTTAGATCAAGAGATCTAACACAATAGCTAACCTGCTCTGATACCAGTTGTTAGTTTTTAGACCCCTTAACACAATATGTTTAACCTAATTTTAAGCTAAGTTGAATAACAAGTTTGTTAATTAGATCTAAGTTAAACCAATATGTGTAAAACAGATACAATGCGGAAAATAAAGAACACACAGATCTGATGACCTAGGAAAACCTAATTGGTAAAAAACTTGAGGAGGATTTAACCTAACTATCCTCAAGGTAAAAAACAGATCCACTATGAAAAAAATTAAAGTTTGTACAATAAGCCATAGACCACTAACATCGTATTGCTACCTCAAGTAGAAAACTTACTACCACGACCACATGACAGCTCCGAGTCTATAGACTACTTCTTTCTTTGATCTGTAACAACCACAAGTTCTCCTACTTGTGACTTTGAGACACCTCTCAAAGGTTTCAGATATTTTTGAAAGTTCTTTATGCAGCAACTGAAGCAATCATCAAGTTCTTGACATAAATCTTGATCTTGATAACTTTATGTGTGTGTATGAAGGTAATCACCTCTCATATCTCACAAAAGATTCAACACACAACTAAATAAAGACCTCTAAAATGTAGTTATGGTTTTTCCTTTTATACTTGAAGTGAAACACTTAACCTTACACGTCATATGAGCTTGGGCTGGTTAAAGAATTCTGCAAAAAATTACTGATGCACGATTTTTGATCGATCGAGTCTTGCAAATTTTGAATAGTAATTCTTGCAATTACTTGATTCCAATTTTACATCAATCCAAACTTTGAGCAAGCCTAAACTTAGACTAAATGTTTTGATCATGATTTGCCAACATATACAAATTGAAGTTCTAATACATTAGTTCCTAAAGTCTTAGAACCTAACAGAGCCGAAGGCAAATAATTTGGCTCCACAGCTACAGTGCACAACCAAATGTTGCTATCCACAGTAGCTCATAGGTAAAAAATAAAAAATAAAAAATAAAAAAAATTATTAAATTGTGTGTTCATGCTGCTTTATTAAATATGTTATTTTATTCATATGTTCACATTGCTTTGTAGTGAATATATTATTTTATTGTAATAGATATATTATTTTATTGTGTTGAAAACTAAAATAAAACCATTGATGTTTGGTGTCTTGTAAAGTGAGAAGATAAAATAGATAAAGTAGTTTTTTGTGGAACCATATTGCTAAGAATTTGTGTACTTCCTTGGTATTCTCCTAATTGATATGGCATTCCAAAAACCAGTATGGAAATCTATAAAATTCTTCTTTCATGTGCTGGACTTAACAATCTCCAACAAGATTTACCGTTTAGTCTTGCCTAAATATTAAATTTTAATAATTAACAAATTCACATGCACTAGTAGCACATTTACTCTTTACCATTTAATTCTTTAAATAAAATTATTCACTAAGGTATGACCACTTTCTTTGTAACTGTCAATTCCAGGGTTGAAATTAAAACGCGAAAACTCAAAGCAATCTCAAGCCCATGAACTGTTTAATTTATGTCTTCACGCTTACGTGGTTGATGTTGAGAATATAAATGAAATCCCAGAGATTTCACAAGTTCTATGTGTTGCAGCAGAAGTAGGCAACGTTGAGTTCTTGGTCAAGCTTATTCGTTTTGACTTTGACCTATTTTGGAAAATAGATAACGAAAGAAGCATATTTCACATTGCTGTTGAGCAGCGCCATGAAAGCATCTTCAATTTACTGATAGGCTCAATTAGAGATATTATAGTAGATGGAATAAGTGAAGATGGGAACAACATATTGCATTTAGCCGCAGGATTGGCACCTCAAGAGAAGCTAAATGCTATATCAGGAGCAGCTCTTCAAATGCAGCGAGAATTATTATGGTTCAAGGTACTTATTCATATGCTTTGAGTAGTAAGATTTGAACCATTTCATTGAATGTTTTCCCTATTTTTTTCAAATTCAACATTAAATATTCAAAATTATAGGACTAACAAATATTCTCTCACGTGATATTTCCTATGACTGCAATTGAAGGAGGTTGAAAAGATTGTAAAACCTTTGTACAAAGAAATGAAAAATGAAAAAGGGGAAACACCGTATTTGTTATTTGCGATGGAACACGAGGATTTAAGGAAGGAAGGAGAGAAGTGGATGATGAACACAGCTAAGTCATCTATGGTGGTTGCTACACTAATTAGCTCTATAATGTTTAGTGGCCTACCAACTGATGGATTGAGTCATAACTCTAAGAGATACAATCTTGAGTTGGCCTATTCAGTTTCAAGTGCTACAGCATTGTTTTGCTCGTCAACATCCCTGATAATGTTCTTGTGCATCCTTACCTCGCGTTATTCATACGATGATTTTCTTGTATCTTTACCTATTCAGTTGATGACTGGAGTCACTTCACTTTTCATCTCAATTGCTGCCATGATGGTCGCGTTTTCTGCATCCTTTTGTTTGATTAATCATGATCATCAGGGATTCCCGTTTATTGCTGTTCTGTTTGGGTTATTTGCATTTGTGCCAATCTTATATGTGTTTCTGAAGTACCGCCAATTTGTTGACATAATTCAATCTACCTGCTGTCGGTTTTGTTAACAATATAAAGTGAGAGAGAAAGACTGAATTGTCTGTATATTGATGTGTAAATAATAATGTACAATAGAGAGCCTTATATAGGCTAGGTATGTGTGCAGTACAAGTAAAAGGAGTAAACTACAAGTATAGTATATTGGGCTAAGCCCAATGGGCTAAACTAGTCTAAGCTATACACTAACATCCCCCCTCAAACTCGAGGTGGCAAGGAGGAAGCCAACTAGAGTTTGGATATAAGATCTAGAAGACGACCAGGCGGGTGAGTCTTGGTAAAGATATTAGCAGGCTGGTCAGCAGAGGAGATGGAGAACAACTTGAGATTTCCTTTCTTGAGATGCTGGCGAGTGATGTGGCAGTCGATCTCAATATGCTTGGTGCATTCGTGGAAGACATCATTATGAGCAATGTAGATAGCACTACGATTGTCACAATAAAGAGGAGTGGCAGTGGGCTGCGGAGCATCCATGTCAGCCAAGAGCCAGCGAACCCAAACAAGCTCGCAAGTGGTGTCGGTAAGGGCACGATACTCTACCTCAGTACTGGAACAGGAAACCACATCCTGCTTCTTGCTGCGCCACGAGACAAGAGAAGTACCTAACAGGAAATAGAAACTTGTGATAGAGCATCGATCAGTCGGATCACCTGCCCAGTCAGCATCTGAATAAGCATGAAGCTCGAGAGAAGATCGAGAGGAGTAATGCAGACCATGATAAAGTGTGCCTTTGACATATCGGAGAATCCGAAGAACAACAGCATAGTGGACAGAACGAGGTGCATCCATGAACTTACTAACCATACCCACGGCATGTGAAATATCCGGACGAGTAACAGTGAGATAGATCAAACTGCCAACCAACTGACGATAGCGAGTAGCATCAGATATAGGTTCACCATCCAAGGGTGTGAGCTTTGCATTGTATTCTAAAGGAGTGGAAACAGTCTTGTTGTCGGTGATACCGGCTTTGGAGAGAAGATCATAAGCATATTTAGCCTAGGAAAGATAGTATCCATCAGAGGATAAGGTAACCTCAAGCCCAAGAAAATAGCTGAGAGTGCCCAGATCTTTCATCTCAAAATGTTAACTAAGGAAGTGCTGAAGAGAGCGGATACCTGTAGAATCATCTCCAGTAATAATCATATCATCAGCATAAAGAAGAATAAGAGTGATACTAGCAGAGGAACTTCGAACAAAGAGAGCAGTGTCATGAGGACTCGAAGTGAAACCCTGCTGAGCAACAACTGAGCTAAAATTTTCAAACCAAGCTCGAGGAGCCTGCTTAAGGCCATAAAGAGCACAGCGAAGGCGACAAACTTGGCTGCCTGAATGTGGATAGCCAGGGGGTGGTTGCATGTACACTTCTTCATGGAGGTCTCCATTAAGGAAAGCATTCTTCACATCCATTTGATAAAGAGGCCAACAGCGAACAGCAACACAGCAATGAGACATCTGACAGATGTAAGGCAAGCAACAGGAGCAAATGTTTCCTCATAGTTAATACCATACTCCTGAGTAAAGCCCTTGGCAACTAGGCGAGCCTTATATCGTTCAACAGATCCATCAGCCTTGGTCTTGATCTTGTAAACCCACCTACAACCTACTACAGACTGACCATGAGGCAAATCAACCATATCCCAAGTGTTATTCTTATGAAGGGCATCTAGTTCTTCGTTCATAGCTTGCTGCCAAAGAGGGTCAGTATGGGCCTCACGATAGGTGTGAGGTTCATAGAAGGTGGCAAGAGCAAAAGAGCAGTGATAATCAGTAAGATAATGGGGAGGAATGCTTACCCGAGTGGAACAGCGAAGTTCAGGACCAACAGGAGACGCAGGAGAGGGTGGTACCACAGGATCTAAGACAGGCGGGTCATATGCCGGAGACAGAACCGGAGATGAGTCGTCTGGAGAGGCAACCGATGTTGAAGAATCCTCCATAAGTTCAAGATAGAGAGGGAGGAAAAGATCAGTAAAAATAGGAGACTCTGAGGAAGGAGATGCAGGAAACTGCTGAAGACTCATGAAAGAACGATGTTCCCAAAACTCAACATGACGGGAGACACGAAGGCGATGAGAAATGGGATCATAGCAGCGAAACCCCTTTTGAGACACACCATAACCAAGGAAACAACAGAGACGAGTACGAGGCTAGAGCTTTGTTCGTTCATGAGGAGGAAGAGAGACAAAGCAAGCACAACCAAAAACCCAAAGGGAGGAATAGTCAGGAGTTTGACTATAAAGAAGCTCAAATGGTGATTTGTTGTGTGTAGTTGGTGAAGGAATACGATTAATGGTGTACACAGCAGTGAGTGCGGCCTCACCCCAAAAGCGCTCAGGAAGAGAGGCAGAAATGAGAAGGGTGCGGACAACATCAAGAATGTGACGATGTTTTCGTTCTACAAGACCATTTTGTTGAGAGGTGTAAGGACAAAACCGCTGAGGAAGAGTACCATGACTGTCTAAAAAGGATAAGAAAGATTTATCATTATATTCTTGAGCATTATCTGATCGAAAGACTTTGACGGTACGATTGAACTGTGTTTCAATCATTTTATGAAATGTTTGGTAAATAAACACAAGTTCAGACCTATGGTGAAGTAGATAAATCCAAGTATATTAAGAAAAATCATCCACAAATATGACAAAATATTTAGATCCCCCCTCAGTGGGAACAGGTGCAGGACCCCAAATATCAGAATGTATAAGATCAAAAGGGGCAGAAGAAAAGGAGTCACTTTTATTAAAGGGCAATTTTGTTTGTTTGCCAAAATGACAGGAAGTACAATCAAATTTTTGAAACTGAACTGAACCTAAATGACCTTGAGAAGCTAACAACTGAAGACAAGATAAGGATGGATGACCAAGACAAGCATGCCATAGATCAGGTGAGGAGGTGGCAGTGGTAGCAACTGCAGAAACAAATTGTGAAGGAATGTTCAAGTCATGAACCTCAAACATGCGACCAACCTTATGACCTGTCCCAAGCACTTGACCTGTCTGGGGATCCTGCACATCCACACCATGGTTAGTAAATAGAAGATCTATGCCTAATTCACAAAGTTGACCAACAGAAAGTAAATTAAGGGATAACTTTGGAATATGAAAAGTGTCATTAAGGGATAGACTAGGAGAAGAGATTGTTCCTTTATGACTAACAGGCATAGGAGTTCCATCAGCAGTGTAAATGGTGATTGGATGTTCTAAGGGTGCCTTACCAGAAAATTGGAATTCGTCAGGAGTCATATGGTTACAACATGCAGTATCAAAGAACCAAGGTTGTTTACTTGAGGTGACAGAAAGGGCAGTGGAAGTGCAGGATAAAACCTGTTGAACAACTGCCTCAATATCAGCCGTAGTAAGTGAGGAAGCCAAAGATGGACCTGTAGGAACCGATGGATCTGAAGGACATACAGTAGCTGCCCGAGGAAGAGAAGTCTTATTATGCTCTTGCACAAATTTCTGTAGTTTGCGACAAACAAAGATGTTATGGCCTTTGATACGGCAAAACTCGCAGCGAGTACCTTTGGAAGACTGAGATTTAGGACGCCCAGAGTTTATTCATGGAGGAGCAGTGAATGCAGCAATGGGAGGCTGTGGAGAGGGTGTAGCCAATACATGATCAGATGATGACATGTGATAAGTAGGCCGACGGTTCTCCTCAAAAATGAGCTCCTTGACTATAGCATCAAGAGAAGGAGTAGGAGACCGGCTAAGCAGAGAAGCCCTAGTAGGCTCAAAATCCTCACGTAAACCCATCATGAAATGCATAAATTTACGGCGATCCCAATATTTGACAAAGAGCTCAATGTCCTTAGAATACACCAGTGGAGGATCTGCAGCAGAGAGTTGTTCCCACATAGTAAAAGTCTGAGAATAGAAATCAGAAATAGACTGACCTGTCTCTTGACGCATTTGATAGAGCTTTGATTCAATGTGGAATTCCTAGCTTGAATCATTAGTGCAATTATAGTGATCAGCCAAAAATTTCCAAGCAGCCTCAGCAGTTTCAAGACGAGGAAGAACATTATGAATGGAGGGAATAGAGGTATTGATAAACCAAGACAAGATCTTACTCTGAATACTCTCCCATTCCTCTAGGCGTTCTTCATAATCATCTGTTGTAACAGCAGTCTTCGAAGACTCTTCAGCAGTTGTGGCTTTGGACTTAGGGTTTGGTACTGGCTTAGGAATTGAACCAGTCACATATCTCCACAGTTTATGACCCTTGAGAAAGACAGTCATATTCTGAGACCACGCATGATAACTAGTAGGACCATCCAACATAATAGTGATAGGACGTATGATATCTCGTTCCTTTTGTTGAGCCATAATGAAGAAAATGACCAAAAAATAGGATTTAGAGACCTCAAATGCAGAAACGGAGCTCAAAATCGAAATCTACGTGAAAAACTGAGCAAAACAGGTCCTGTTGAAAATTTTTGACTATGGTCAAAGTCAACGGTCAACGGTCAGAGTTAACGGTCAACGGATGACGTGTGTTGACGTGGCAGTGTGACGTCACCTAGGGCTTACGTGGCAGGACACGATGCATAGCAAGCGCGTGGGGCGCGTGGGTGAGCGTGGGACTGGCGCGTGAGGCGCGTGTCGGATACTGGTGGCGCGTGGCGGCGCATGGAGCGCGTGCTCATGAGGCAAAAACTTCAGCCGGCGTGTGGAGGCGCGTGTGATGCAGTTTCTGGCCGTTCTTGGTTGGGTTTTGCTCGGGATTGGCTGTTCTGTCTTTCTATGCCTTTTCTTTGGCAGTTGAATGAACAGAATGTTGATATCCGAGAGTTGCAGGTACTGTGGGTGTGATGGCGGTGGCTCGCTTCTGACAGTGAGTACTGGATGAAGGTGAGGGCAGTGGAAGAATGCCAGAGATGTTCACAGGAACCAGAAAGTCAAAGGAATGGCTCTGATACCATGTTAACAATATAAAGTGAGAGAGAAAGACTGAATAGTCTGTATATTGATGTGTAAATAATAATGTACAATAAAGAGCCTTATATAGACTAGGTATGTGTGCAGTACAAGTAAAAGGAGTAAACTACAAGTATAGTATATTGGGCTAAGCCCAATGGGCTAAACTAGTCTAAGCTATACACTAACAGGTTTTAGCCATGTCAACGTCTACTTTAAGAGGAGCCATCTTATTCACCACTGTCCATGTATCAAATAATAACATTATTACTTTACTAGCTAGCAATGGCTAGTAGTCAAGTGCAACAAGTCAATCTTTTCTATTTCTTTCCTTTCTAGCTACGTGTGGGTAAAATAAATATGAACAAATTTTATCATTTGCAGTCTTATCTTGTTTATTTTCAAAGTATAAATTCATCAGGTTTCAAGTGATAATTAAGTGGTAATGAGATTATTTACGACGTCTATCTAACTATACAAATATAGTAATTACAAATACAATGCTCACAACATATCAATAAAATGAGTTGCTAGCCCAAAAAGGAGAAAGGCCATCATAACCCCAAAGAAACTCAAAACAATGTAGGGAAGGAAAATATTTGTGCAAAGAGGTTGAATATAGATAGCAAACAACAGGAGTCGAATGAGGACCGAAAAGTGGGTAAGTGGAAAAGAATTTGTTGGTTTTTAGACCCCTTAAAACACAATTAGATTAACCTAGGAATTTAGCCAAGTTGTTACTTAGTCAAATTAATTAAATTTAGGTTAACACAATCAAATAATCATATCAAGTATAGCAGCGAAAATATAAAGAACACAAAAATATGATCACCCAGGAAGCCAAACCGGTAAAAACCTGGAGAGGATTTAACCTAGCTATCCTCAAGGTAAACTTGAATCCACTATCTTGAAAGAATCGAAGTTCATACAATAAGACTTACAAGCCCCCATGCTCGACTTCTTATTGCTACCCACCAGTAGAACTTACTGACACGACCACGTGCAAACTCCGAATTCACGGACTCGTTCTTTCTTGGATTCTCCACCAAATACAAGCACACCCACTTGTGTTTTCTTTAAGCTTCAATGGCAGCAACTGGAATGATCATCAAGGTGTAGAAAAATCTTCTCCTTGAAAACCCTAAGTTTATGTGAAGGAAACCTCCTCAAAGATCTCACAAGAGATTCACATAAATCGTAATATGAGCAACACAAAAACGTGGCTAGGGTTTCCCTTATATACCTAGGGTAAATTAGAAACCTAAACCAATTAAATACATTGTTTTGATCATGGTTTGCCAACAATACAAATTAGGATTCTAAATACATAAAACCTAAGTCTTTAGAACCTAACAAACTCCCCATTTGGCAATCCGTGACAAAACACAACTTAAATAGCTCAAAGTTTACAAGTAAAAGCCCTTTACAAAATAATGCTCAAAAACACAAATTCAATCCTAACTACTATCCATCAGTTGCAAGAGTAGACAGCAGCTTAATTGAATCAACCTGTATATTTCCTGAAACACTTAAACAAAATGCATAACCGCATGTGTGGAAAAAATACAAGTAAAGAAAAATAAAAATCTTGATTTCAAACACAAACAATAAAGACATATAATAATGAAGAACTCATAATCATAAATCAATAAGAAGTTTGAAATAAGAACCACAAAATATACTCCCCCTAACATGAATAACCCAACAAAGTAAAGACAATGTGGCAAGAGCTAAAAAGTAAAATACAAAGTGAAGCTCCTAGATACAATCTAAACAACTCCACAAGCTCAAACCAATCAAAGAATAAAATCTCCCCCTAAAACAAAAACAAGTACAAAGAATGCCAAAAACATCTCTCATATGTACTCCCCCTTTTTGTGACAAAATGCCAAAGGGTAATCAAAATCCATCATCAAAAGGAGGTGGCGACGAAGAACTCCGAAACCGTGCCAAATCTACTCGCAGACCTCTAATCTCATCCAAAATGTCCACCAAAACCTGTCCTTAAGCCGCCTGAACGGTCAAGACATGATCCAACGTACGTCGAATGTCGGAATCATTCGAAGTAGTCGGTGGAGGAACATCAGTAGTAACAGCAGCACCAGAAGTCTCAGCAGCACCTGTAGAGGAGGGAGGAGGGGGGACACTACTAGAGGATGCACCACGAGAGACCGAAGGATCAGCTCTCAAATGAGCAGCCCTCTGACGAAGGAAAGTAGCACCTAAAGGACCAACAACATGGACAAGCTCACTAGAGGGAAAGTCAGCTAGACCTAAAAACAAAAGTATCCTATGAATGAAAATAGGATATATAAGCGCATGTCCTACGGCAGAACTCTTATGAACTTCGTTCAAGGAACGAAGGAACAAGTGAGGAAAATTGATAGAAGCACCAGACATAAACGCATATAAAAACACACATCGCTTCAGAGGGATGGCGTGGAGATGAGAAATGGCTACAAGGAATGACAAGCAACTCGAAGAAACAAATATGCGGTCTCAGTAAGCGCAGAAGACGTGATCCGAGGATCAGAACTCCACTGGATAGATGATCCAGTGATGTGTGACATGACCTCATCAATAGGAGGTGACTCGTCATAGGGATAGACCGGATCAGTGACAATCGGAACCCCAAGAGCCTCAGCCACTACCCTAGGGGTAATGGTGAACTCCTCACCTCGTATCCAACTCCGAACAACGGTGTTAGAATCATAGATGTGACATGAGAAGTTAGAGAAGAACTCTCTAATCAAAGCGGTCGGGGGTGGATGATCTATCTCTAAGAGTGACAGCCAACCTCTAAACTCAAGATTAGCCCTAATGGCTGAATCGACCTCATCTAGAATCACAGAACGCTCAGCCCAAATCTTACGTTTACTATTAAGTTTCTCATAGGCCTCACGTGCACGCTCATTCCTAAACAACTGAACCCTAGAAGGAGACACAACAGGGGTAGAGGGATGATGCCTAGAGCTTGATGCCTAGGGATGAAAAGGAAAGGAAATGAAAGCTGTGGAGGTTTACAGGCTTCTACGGCAACTTGAAGACCAACAAGAGAGAGGAATCCTGTGAACGCCTAGAGCTCCTGGCGAGGGGACACAATTTGCCTTGGATTTGTATGGGGGACTTTAATGAGTTGATGCATATTGGGGAAAAGAAAGGTGGGGGTCACCATCCAGCAAAACAAATGGACTGCTTTTGTGAGGCAATTAACCACTGTGGTATACGTGACATGGGGTTTATAGGCCAAGAATTCACATGGAGCAAGAAGAGCGGTGCCATGGTTGGGTCCGAGAAAGGTTGGATAGGGGTTTAATCTCCACTAGCTGGGTGTCTTGTTTTCCTAGGTTTCAGGTGCACCACAGGGCAGCTTCAACCTCTGATCACTGTATGCTCCTACTTCGTGATTTGCCATCTCGTTGTAAACCTACTACTTGGTCGGCTTCAGGATAAGAGTTGTGCAAAGGTTATGGATAGGGCCTGGGAAAAGGGTATCAACAATACATCAGAGAACATTTTTCTTAAATGCCTGGAGGAATGTCGTTCCTCCCTTATAATTTGGAACAAAAACAATTTTGGCCACGTGGGCAGAAATGTAGCTTACCTTCAGGATCAACTACAAAGGCTGGAATGTCAGAACGACGCCTTAGTGAATACGGAGGAAGTCCAAAATACAAAGATGGAATTAAACAAAATGCTCGACATTGAGAGATATTGTGGAAGCAACGTTCCCGAAATTCTTGGCTTAAGGAAGGGGATAGGAACACCTCCTTTTTCCAAACAAAAGCTTCAAATAGACATCAACAAAACTCTATCTTGGGTGTGAAGGACAGCAATGGCTCCTAGCAGAAAGATGCAGAAGAGATTGGGAAAATATTTGTGGATTACTATGAGAATCTGTTTTCCACAAGCAACTAAACAGTTAATGAAGAGATGATAAGTGCCATCCATGTAAAGGTTTCTGCCCAAATGAACTTTGTACTGACCAGTGACTTCCCATGAAGTGGAGAGAGCTCTGAAGCAAATGCACCCCACTACGGCCCCTAGCCTGGATAGTATGCCTCCTCTATTCTATCAGCATTTTTGGCTTACTGTTGGTAATGTTGTCATAAAAACTGTCATGTATTTTCTTAATAGAGGTATCATTCCCCCAAAATTTAACGAAACTCATATAGTCTTAATCCCAAAGGTCAAAAACCCCCAACTTGTTACTAATTATAGGCCCATTAGTTTGTGCAACGTAATTTATAAATTGGCATAAAAAACCTTGGCCAATAGACTGAAAAAGGTGCTGCGAAGTATTGTATGTGAGAATCAAAATGCTTTTGTCTCTGAAAGACTAATAACAGACAATATCTTGGTGGTGTCAGAAACAATGCACCAAATCAACAAAAAGAGAAAAGGAGAAATGGGAGAGATGGCTATGAAATTAGACATGAGTAAGGCATATGACCGAGTGGAATGGGGTTACTTTCAAAACATCATGCTTAAACTAGGCTTTCATGAGAGATTGGTGGAACTTGTTATGCTATGTATTTCTACTATATCTTATGCTATTCGTATCAACGGGGTTCCCCAAGGTCACATCACCCGTTCTAGGGGCTTGCGCCAAGGGGATCCTTTATCTCCTTATCTATTTTTGTTATGTGCAGAAGGTTTAGCGGCCCTACTGCACCAAGAAGCACATGATAAAGTGCTGAGAGGCATGTCAGCTCGCCAAAAGGGCCCTAAGATGTCAGCAAGAGCCGAAAATCAAATCTGGAAATTCTAATTTCGTAGATCTCGACAGATTCAGCTTCTGTCGAGCTTTGTTCTTAAGTCTCGATAGATACTGTTTCTGTTGAGATTGTTGTCAAGCTTTAATGAATAGCTCTTCTTCACTTGTTTCTTGGTCAGATCTTCATGGCTTTAACACTTGACTTGAACAACATGTTTCTTGAAATCTTAAACCAATCCTAGATCTACCCAATTACAAGTAAAGTGCAATTTGTCAAAGGATTAGCCAATTACATAAAATATATCCCTAACACTATGAATTAGATATTAATTGGAAATTTTTTTTAATTTTTTATTTAATTCCTTTTCAGTATTTTTATAAGAGCAAGAAAGTAGAATGCCAAGTAATTTTTTTTTAAAATTATTAAAAATAAAATGAACAAGAAAAAATAGTAAATGTTAATGAAGATGAAGAAAATTTTAATGAAGAAATAAGTTTGCAAAATGATAAACATGATAATAGTTGACTTAGATGAGGTTGATTAGGCAAAATGATGAATATGATGAAAATAAATTATTATTTTTGGGTCATTTGTAATATATTATCACTTTTAAATTTAAGAAATTTGAATGTGTATGTTATAAACACATGCTAGCTTATTAAATATTATTAGATAAGTGATGAATAAATTAGCCATTAGTTGAATATATTCAAAATTTATAATGAAAAATATACCATTTATATATGTATATTTATGATATATATTTTTTTAAAATTTATTAAGTGTTTATGTATCTTATGGTATACAATACAATACGATACATGATATGAAAAAAAAAAAAAAAAAAAAGATTTACGATACGATTCACGTTTTCACAACACGATTACGAGTTAATCTTGTAAAGGCTTGCATTGACTTTTTTATTTATCATCTAGGATTGGTCTTGTGGTAGAATAGTCTGGTGGGCCTTGGGCCTACTTAAATTTGTTCCAAATATAAACTGCCCTTGATATTCAGCCAAAAAAAAAAAAAAAAAAAAAAGCCAACCCCAACCCTTGACATCATCAAGTGTGAAAAGAAAGAAAAACAAAAAAGGAGTTTGTGAAAAATATTTTGTTGATAGACTTATGACCCTAGCCCAAACAAAACCACCACAAAACCCATCCTAAAACCAAAACACAAACACCATAAGATAAACAAGAACAGAAAAATAATTGTTATTATTAGTGAGTAAAAAAGTAATTTCAATGATATATTCAAATTAGAATTCAGTTCATTTTTCAATACAATAGGAATATGTACTAGGATCAATCCTGCCTGTTTGAAACACAAACTTGTTCCTTTGATCCATATGCATGTGCTTCTATATGTCTACATATTTGAAGCTTAGGGTTGGATAAAGATTAAAGAATTTCTCAATTTATTAAAGTCGGATTGGGCTGGAAAGAAACTCTCTAACGCTACCTCATATGTGCACAGTGCACACCCTAATGCACATATTTAATAAAATAAATAAATATAAGAAATAAAAAAAGGAACAATTATTCTATTTTGAAATGATAAAGCATCGTGCCTTTGAGTGTTTGTTTTTAATTACAATTCAATTCATGAAACAATTATATTTCTCTTTTCAATTAGGCATTAACAATGACTTATATTCAAGGTGAAACAATTATATTTAGGGCTCCATGTTCCTTGGGTCTTATACATAGGAACATAACCACTAGTATGTCAGATGTTCACACATGACATCATCACGATGACGTTTTTAAATAACCACTAGTAATTCTTAATGTTTGCATGCTATTGCTTCGGTTTGATTTTTCTTATTGTTAGTACTAAATTGGGTTATTAAATTCTCGATCCTGACCTTTAAATATTGAAAACACTCATCTAATGATGACAAAAAAATAAAAACAAAAATAAAAATAAAAAAATCTAATAAAGACAAAAAAAAATAAAAACTATATTTTTGCTACAATTTTTTTTGCACGTGTAAGTTTGTAACCTATCCAGAAAACCTGGAAAAATTATAGAATAATGTAAATAATTGTATATTCCCAATGCCGGGGCCATGATAAAATTAAATGACAAGATTGCAATTGATCCAAAAAATATTAGTCCATATTAGTAAAATGGATTAAAAAATTAAATAATAAAAACTAAAAAAATAATCAATTTATTGCCAATAACAATAAATTCAAGAGATCAATTTTACATAAACTTAGGACAACTTTAGGACAAAATTTGGCTACAAATTTAGTTGTAGTTTTAGGCTACAATTTCACTTAATATATTTTTTATTAGGACAAAGTTTAACTACAAAATTGGTAATCATTATCTTTTTATTAGAGCTTAATTTTGACAAATCCACATTAGATTACATATTCTTCTTATATTTTCCATACTTGCAAAATTTCTTGAAAATTAAATATCAATAGTTATGTCATCGATAAATTGTTTAAATTGCAAGATTTTGTAGTTTAAAATTATGCATAAAATATAAGTTTACAAATCATATAGGAAATGATATCCGATTGACACAAAATTTGACATATGTATTCAAAGCATCAAAAACATACAATTCAAGGTATAAATTTTGAAAATATGTAGTAATGTTTATTTTATTGAGTAAGCTTGTAGTCTTAGGTTACAACCAATTTTGTAACTAAACTTTATCCTTTTTATTAGATGTGAATTTTGACAAATCCACAATTGGATTGTATTTACTTCTTATATTCACCATGCTTGCAAAATTTTCAGAAAATTAAAGATCAATAATTTAGATTTTTAAAATATGTAACCATATTAATTATTTTAATGAAATTTGTAGGCTTAGGTAATGTGGGGGGGCCCTAGGATAGAACTGCATGTAGGCCAGGCCCAAGGATTGTATGGGCCCAATGGATGGAGACGAGTACCGGGCCGATCGAGGGAGGCCCTCTTTCACCCCGAGGAAGGGGAGATGAACTATCACTGTGTTAGGGGAAGCAGACTGAAGCTAACAGTCATGGATGGGTACTAAAGGAGAGAGAAAGGGAGACGTGTTGGAGAAGCACCCATCACCTCCACATTAAATTCACCACACTAACTAGGATAGTTGCATTAATGGAGGAAGTGATGCCTGAACAATACCCGGATAGCCTGTGACTCACCCGGCACTTCCTCCATAGGAGGGATGGGATAAGTATCTAATGAACAACCACCACCCTACAGCTATAGGGCCAGGATTAAGGGCATACTGCTATAAAAGCAAGGGAAAACCCCATTAGATGGGGATGGAAAAAACCCAGAGAGAGAGAGAGAGAGAGAGGGTGGGAAATTACTCAGACTTGTGTCGTTCTAAGCTGTGGAATAGCTTCCTTGGTCAGCTGAGGGAACATTAATACAAGGCTTTTTTCTTCTTCTTTTTTTTCTTTCTCTCAATACTATTTGCTTCTTGTTTCTCTTTTTCATCTTTATGCTAGGCCCATTTACCCCACTTTAGACTATAGGCCCAGAAATCCGCAAGTCGATCTACTTTTCTCATCTCTAAACAATTAATTGCAATGGCCTAATACCCAAGGCCCAAACTTCTAGCCCTTGGGCCCTCGGGAAATATCATATGCCAGCCTCCACATGTTACAACTAAGTTTGTAGCTGAATTTTGTCTTAAAGTTTAAACACAATTTTTTTTTTTTCTTGAAGAAAGTTAAACGCAGAATCTGATGACTAAAAATAAATTAAGAAAATATAAATGTAAAAATTTAAAAGTATAATAATGTTTTGCAAGTATATACCACTTTACTACTTGGATTGCTTTTAAAATATAATGTAGTATTAAGCTCCCCCCCCCCTCCCCCCAGTAATAGCTTAGAGTTTGAAACTATGCAAAAGTCAAGATTGAAGAAAAAAAAATAGTGGAGTGATAGAGACGTTAGAGATTTCAAATATAATAAGATAGAGGAAAAAAATACATGTAACTAGCCCTAACTAATTTGTTGGAGATTCCTAACTGATTCCAAAATTTGGTACTAATGCTTTGTAGTTTTTGCTAATTTGAGTTGAAGTGCATGAGAAATTTTAGAGTAAGTATGATAGATAAGTTTGTTTTGAAATAAAGAATAACAATTGTATGAAAAAATTGAATTTCAATTGTTAACATAGTTTTTATGTTATATCTATATCTTCTTCCTTGTTTGTTTGTTAGATTTTTTTAAATTTTTTTTTTTAAATATAGCATGTTTTACTTATTTATTTATGGGAGTTATTTTTTTGAAGTATAAATTTAGAATTTAGATTTTTTTTTTTTTTTTTTTTTGGGTAGAGGTAGAACTTTATTTAATTATGAGAAAAAAATTACAAGTATACTGCTTTGCTTGCTGTAGCTATATCATGTCATATTATTGTCAACCAGTCAACACAGGGTGTCTTTACTAGAGCGTGAATCTGCAAGAACAGAATACAACGTGTATCTTAGGAATCTCACAATACCAAACACACCTCCTTGCCCTCCGGCTACGCCTATGCTTATGATCACGTAGGCAGTGTTCTGTGATGCACTGTCATGTCCTCCGGTTGATTAGCACAATCATTAGTCTTTAGTTTAATAAAGGTCAACATCCCTGTTATACGCGTTTTAGCTAGCTATACTGCAATCTAATACCTAGACAAATCTTTCTTAAAAAAAAAAAAAAAAAACCTAGACAAAGCAATTAATGGGTTGACTAACTCTAAGAATTACTGTTTTGGTTTTGTAGGTAGGCCTGTACTTTGTTTGCTGCAGCAGCAGGTAGGTTCCTTATGGTGCTACCTTCCTTGGTTTATGGGTTTCTTTTTTCTTTTCTTTTTTAATTTTTATTTATTCTCTTTTTTTCAATGAAAAGTAATATTAAAGTCACAAATTATTTTATAATATTTTTATCAAGGGTTGATGTGACCAACTTCTTGAAATTCATTTAGAACTACTATCAATTATCACTTTTTTATTTACTAATAATTATTCACCTCATCAGCAGTTTGTAAATTTTTTTATAAAAAAATTTGTATTTCTAGCATTACTCTTCATGAATCTAAGCTGAATTACCAAAATTAATGGATTGACTTTATTTACATAATAGTGTATAATTTGTGTGTATACATGATATAGTTAAAAATAATCACAATTACAGATATATATATATATATATGGGTTCAAATTATACTTAGTTTAAGAGTTACACATTTTTTAAACCACAGATATATACATGAATTTTAGTCTCTCATTTTTTTTTTTTTTAAATATATGTACATGAGTATCTCTTTTTTTATTGGTTTTTTTTTTTAATGGTTTATTCATATTAATCTCTTCATCTTTTGCACAACATTAACTCATCTAGAACAATTTTTTTTTTTTAAATTAAATAGAACACATAACACAAAATTAGATTACAATTGCAATACTATTAAATATTTAATTAGATTTTCACTCAGTTTTGGTTTTAATTATATATATATATATATATATATCTCGATTTATTTAATCTATTTTCAGTAATGATTTTCTTACGTAACTTATTTTATATCTACTTTTCACGTTTTAACATGAATATTATCTTTTTAAAAAAAATATTTGCATCAATCAGGAGCAGGGGAGTTAAAAGATAATTTTAGAAGCAAAATTGATTAAAAATATATAAATTGACATTAATAAAAACTAAATAAATAATTATACAAAAAAATAAATAATCAATTTATAACTAATAACAATAAATTCAAAAAATTAACCTACGTAAATAAAGATTAAACATGTAATTTAAAGAAAAATAAATTAGTGGAGGAATAAGATATTAGGAATTTAATGGTGTGAGAAATAAGACAGTTATTTTTTTATAATAATTATTTTAAGTTTAAAATATTAACCTGCTATATTAAGTAAAAAGTGACGTGAGAAAATTTTAAATTGGTTATTTATTAGATGATTTATTTATTTACTTATTTTTAACTTAAGAAGTCAATTTCAATTATTATGAACGACCAAGTCTTATGAGGAAAATTTTATGTTATCTCCTTCTTCTTTTTTAATAGAAAAAAGCAATTTGTTTTTTTAATAATAGGTGGACATTTTATTGCATTGTTAACTGTATAAAATAGTGCATAAAGTATATGAATTAAAGCTGTATTCCCTCCCAGCTTTCCACAACTTCAAGATAACGACAAGAAGAACCATTTCAACGAGGCTAATTTCATCCCATTGCATGTTAACTCTACCCTGGTAACGCATAGCATGACGAGAGTTGGATCATATATTGGCTTAAACTTAAAAGACACTCTGTATCTTGGTCTAGACCAAGATCTTGAAATAGATCGTAGCTCCCAACTTCCAAGTTATACTAACCAAGGATTACTTTCACAAAGAAAGAGTTCATAATCAATCCCTTCAAGAATAATGTTTCACATACCAACGTCAAACACAAACCGCACTACTTCGATAGCCACCATCGAATGAGAAATCTGTAAATAAAAAAAAAAAAAAAACCCCTTCCTCTCTTACGCATAACATGTTATAATTATCTCATTGTTGGGGGAAAACCAATCTAAATAATATTTTTGAGAGAGGTCTGATAGCAATGCAAGCAATTGTGGATAATGTGTGGAAGAGTGTGTGAAATGAGTATGAGAATATTTACATTTTTTTTTTTTTTTTAAACAAAAGCGTACGCACAGTTTATTACAAACAGGTTTGTTAGAGTTGTATTCTGTATACCGAACACGAAGGGCAGTACTGCTTATATACAAATGTTTGTAACTTTACATGATAAAAGTGAAACTCTTACAAGATAACTATAGCAAGGAAGTGTAAGGATATAAATTGATAAAGGATAATATGCTAGCCTGGAACTATAGAAGAAGGGAAACAATACGGTTTATTCCTTTCAAGCGAATAACCCTTTGCTTGCCATTTATAAAATGGGTAATGATTCTGTTGCTCAGTATCTTCCCTATGCATTACCATTTCTATGTTTTAAATGTAAACATTACCTCTTTGGATTTCAAACGGTAAATATTGTGTGTAATTTATTGGGAAATTTAGATCCCGGTTGATAAAATTTACAAGTTTTAAACTCAAGTTGTTAATTAGATTTATTATGAATAAACATTGTTAAAACAAACAAACATCAATATCATGTCAATATCATACATAGCAGAATAGTAAATAAGACAAGATACGATGACCTAAGAAAACCAATGAAACAAACTAATTTCACCATAAAAAACCTGAGAGAAAACCTTCTCGAAAATCAATTCACTATAGTAAAAAAAAGTTTAAGATCTAGTACAAAACTTTTATCCCTAAACTCTACAATAGTTGTAGATGAACTTATAGCAGAAACTTTTTACCGCTTTAGAATCTTTGAACTCTTTAATACACGAACACCACCCTTTTACACGGATCCCACTACGTAATTAACTCTAGCAACTTGAAAATGTTATTGGCTGCAAAGTTCTTCACTTCATCAACAATGAAGATCAAAAAGTACTTGGTTACAAAACCTTAAGGCGCAAAAGATGTAGAAACTTCTTGCAGAGAGAATAAGATACAAGGTCACTTTCTGCATATGTGTTCCCTATATAATGACCTTTAAAATAAGGCTTATATATGTCTAGAGTAGTGAGAAAAGAAACCCTATACAAATATACAAGCATGGGCAGAAATTTAGATCTAGAATTTCTGATTTCGTAAGTCTCGACAGAAACTAGCTTCTATCGAGCTTCTATTAAGCTTCAAATTTAAATCTAAATAGAAGTATTTCTGTCGAGATTGCTGTCAAACTTTAATGAACAGCTCTTCACTTGTATTTGCAAAAGATAAATTCCAACCCTCATAGATTTTAATGCTTGTGAGTTTAAATTATCAAGAACCTATACTATAACTATTAAAATTTGAAATTCTCATAAGCTAACCCTCCATGTTACAATTTCATACTCCCCACTTCCAAATAATGGTCATAGGAGTGCGTGTACCCAGCCCGTTAACCTGATAAAATTGATCCAACCTATTACTTCATGTTGGTTTTTTCTTGAGTTGGGTTGGAAACTTTTTTGTAGCGTCAAGTTGGTCGAGTTTGCATTGATAGTTTTTAACATATCTAATCCAAACCAAACCAACATATATAAAAGTTTATTTTATCACATTTATCTTAAATTTTTTTACTATGATTTTTATTAGAATTTGTTTTGATAAATTACGAACATATTAAGTATATTATATGGATTGTAATAATTTATTTTAAAAAGCTGGTGAAAACAAATTTTTTACCAAGCATAAAATATTTAAGACCAGCCCATCAAACTGACTTGACCAATCTGCATGTGCTTCTACATGACTCCATATGTGAAGGGCAGGGCTGGATAAATATTAAAGAATTTCTCAATTTGATAATGTCAGATTGGACTGAAAAGAAACTCTCCATCCCTAGTCCCTACCTCATATCTGTACAGTGCACGCTCTAAATGCACATATTCAATAAAATAAATAAATAAATAAGTACTCAAATTTGAAACGAGAAAGTCAAAAAGCATCGTGCCTTCAATCGTTGTTTTTAATAACAATTCAATTCTGTTTGTAGTCTTTTATCCCGCATTAACAATTTATTTTTTATTTTTTTCCAGACATTAACAATGACTTATTATTGCCACACACACCCTTAATTTAATGGTAATTTTACGAGTACAAAATTTTTATAAAGGTAAAAGGGGTAAAGGTTGGAATTCAAATCTTTAGAAGCAGACACACAAACATATATACCAGTGACGGAGTCAGAAATTTTATCTAGAAGAGCCAAGTTAAATAGTAAAATTCCAACATCCCATTCTAAGAAAATGATGTCTATTTACTTATGTTCAAATCTTTGAGCCTTTATAAGGATTCACTATCTAAAACTAAAGCATTTTTTTTTGGGAATAGTGGGTTGAAGTGTAACTTGAATCTTCAACATTTTTTCCTTTAAAATATTAATGAATTGAATTGTGAATGTTTTTTTTCCATAAATTAATCACACTTTAAAACATTAATATTGAATTTTGTAAACCAGTTATTTAGTATGAACAGTCAAGTATGAACAACCAACAATTAATCAAATTTTAAAACCAAATATAATATATATTAACATACAATACGCAACACTATTATATTTTTTTATTATATAAGATTCACTTTACACAATATATACATTCACCCATTACACAACCCAACAATAATAAGTCAATGACACGGTGATATATAAACAAAATGTAAAGAAATTACAGCCACAAAATTTACTTCTTCTTTTTTAATTGAAAATTGCCAGAACCACAAATGAAATTTAGACTGAGTACATCAAATCAGCAATACAGCTGTACAGCACACAGTATAACAATATAACAAAAGCAGTAAACAAACTTCACAGGATAGGGCTCGATTGAAATATGTGTGAATAAAAAAATGTGTGAAAATATGTGTAATGTTATTCAAAAATTGAAAATATGTGTTTAAACACATGTATCAAACAGTCCATAATATCTCTTTAGTATTCACAGGTTAAACAGAGGGAGATACCTGTAAGGTTAAACAGAGAGAAAGAGATGCAACGAAGCCTGGAGTCGACAGACGACCATGGATTCACGGCAAGGCAACTAGCGGCGTGATGGGCTAAGTGCAAAGCACGTGCACAGTAACATAGATTTTTTTTGGGTTGTGGGCTATAAAATTGGCGATTTTATGGTATTTTTTCGGATCTTTTTGTACCCTTTTTTTTTTCTGGTTGTTTACACCAATTACATTTTTTGGCTTCTTCTAAATCAATTTTTAAAAGTAGAGAGATCAAATTGAACTTGGATAGGGGATTATTCTGTATTGAAAATTTTGTCAAAATTTTAGGGGGGCCAGCAAGTAATTTCAAAGACTAATTAGGATTTTTCTACCACTATTAATGAAAATTTTGAAAAGCTAGGGGGGGCCATGCCCCCCTCCCCCCGGTCTCAACGTGGCTCTGCCACTGGTATACATATTTAAACTAGTCGCTAACATGAACGGAAACCTACTTATTTATGAGGTAAACTAAAATAATTTTATAAAATATTAAATTGATTAAGAAACTACACCATTGAATTTTTTGCTCTTGTATAACTTCAATTTATGTTACAATTTGATAAATAAGTCATTACTTGAATGTGCAATGACCTACAAAAACTTTGTCAGATAGTTTCAGATACTGCCAAAAAAAAAAAAAAAACTCAAAAATTCAGATATTAAAACTTCTAAAAGACCAAAAAAAAATAAAAAAATTAAAGAATCAAATGATTCTCTGCTTAGAAATGATTGAAACAAAATAAGATATATATGACTAAACAATAGAGAAATAGAAGAAAAATATGAGTTATATTTAAAAGAATAATTCATGACTATAACTACTGAAAGGAATCAAAAGATTCAGAGCCTACAAATTATAGATAATATATATATACACACACACACACACACACACACACTACACAATAGAGAAATATAAGAGAAAGATGTGTTACTATCAAAAGAATAATTCAAATATTAAAACTTTTGAAAGACAAAAAAATATTAAAGAATCATAAGATTTACTTCTTATAAATTTCTGAAACAAAACAAAATGTATATGATTACACAATAGAGAAATATAAAAGAAAAATTGATTACCTTCAAAAGAATAATACATGGTATAGTCATTGAAATCTGTTTGGTGGTTTATGTACGAAAATCACTTTTTAAGAAATACATGAAAAACCATAGAGGAGAAGAAAATAACATAAGAAGAACTAATGCCTCTAATTGGCTTTAAAATATATATATATATATATATATATATATATATATTGGGGTTTGCACTATTTTTATAGTGTTCATAATTAACCTCGCAAATTTAGAAATAAATTATCTACGTTTGAGTTTGAATTTAAGTTGCACTTGTTAGAGAGATAGAGTTTTTTTTTTTTTTTTTTTTTTTTTTTTTTTTTTTTTTTTTGAGAAGCCAGACCAAAAGCCTGGGCATTTTCACTTCTTATTACTTTGGCTATTGATGTCAAAGATTAGTCCTCTTCGGATTGAAGTTAATATTGTTAATTAAAAAAAAGTTAAATAATTTTGTTTTAAAAAAATAATTTTGTTTAAAAAAATGATAATGATGTGGTAAGGTCTGAAAAGGTCAATAAAGTGAAAAAATTATATTTAGGGCTCCATGTTCCTTGGATTTTATACATAAGAACATGACATTGTCACAATGACGTCTTCATACTCAGTTAACGTAATGGCGTTGAATATGAACATAGTATTACACAAGTGGTGTGCAATTGCATATTATACTAATTATTATATTTAGGATGATTCATTTGCAAGGAGTGAATGTAGTCGGAGATCATGTGGACTCTTCTTTTATTTTTGCAGAATTTAGTACGAAATTGGGTTATTGAATTCCCAATCATGACATTAAATATTGAAAAAAACACCCCTATAATGCAGACAATAAAATTATATTTGCTATCCATTTTTTTTTTTGGTTGCACGTGATCGGTCAAGAAAACTGGGAAAATTTTAAAATAACATGGAGTATAATATGGGCATATTCTTGGAGCCATTATTTTAACATAGTGGAATAAGGTTAAAAGACAAGATTGCAAGAAAAATTGATCCAAAAATTATTAATTAATATTAATAAAAATAGATAAACAATTATAATAAAAACAATCAATTTATTGCTAATAATTAACAATCAATTGAAGAGATCAATCTAAGTGCATAAATTTTAAATGTATAACTTAATTACTCAAAATAAACTGAGAAAATATAATGTAAGAGTTTAAAAGTATAATAATATTTTGATAAGCTGTATAGCACTTCGTTGCCTTAATTACTTTTAAAATATAATGTAGTATTCATTTTTTTTTTATTCTTCTATTTAATTAAAAAAAAAAAATAGAGTTCGATACCATGCAAAAGACTAAAAGTCAAGAGATGGAGACATTAGAGATAAATTGCCACGAGAAACTAAGAATAAGAATTTCATTAAAAAAAATTATTCTAAGTTTAAAACATGGACGAAATGCTTTGGGTTGAAGTATGACTTTTTTTTTGGGGGGGGGGGGGTAATTTAGCTTGGTTAAAGTATGACTTCAAATAGAATAGTTTAGAGAAAAAACAATACATGTATCCTTACCTTAGCAATATCAAACCTACAATATCAATTATTCCTCCTCGCCTTCTGGCTCCGCCCATGTTTATCACATGGGCAGTGTTCTGTACGTGATGCACTGTTATGTCCTTCAATCGATTACCACGATCATTAGTCTTTTGTTTCACAAAGGTCAACATCCCTGTTGTACGCCTTTTGGCTAACTACTGCAATCTAATACCTAGACAAAGCAATTAATGGGTTGACTCTAAGAATTAATGTTTTCGTTTTGGTTTTGTAGGTAGGTTTGTAATTTGCTTGCAGGGAGGTTCCTTATGCTGGTACCTTCTTTGGTTTTTGGGTTTTTACTTATGCTGGTACCTTCAGTATGAATCTAAGCTGAATTACCAAAAATATAAAAATAATAATGGATTGACTTTATTTATATATTTATTTTCGGGTAATGATTTCCCACATAACTTATTTTATATCTACTTTTTCATGTTTTAAATATGGATATTATCTTTTTGTCTTTTAATATATATATATATATATATCAATCAATAGTTGGTGGAAATTAAAAGATAATTTTAGAAGCAAAATTGATCCAAAAAATATTAGTTGACATCAATAAAAATAAATAAACTGTAAAGTTTTATTTATGTTGGCAATTCATGAGCAAAACATAAGTTTAAAGTGTATTTAGATGTTTACTTTTGAAGAAAAGATTTCTACAAAGTTTTGCAATTTATAGTGCAAATTTGGAAATTTTGAATGATTGAAAATAGCAAATCAGATTAGTTTGTAGATTTCAACCCCAAGTCCATCGTTCAATTTACTAGGGTTTTGTGCCACTTATTCTACACTATAAAAGAGACTCTATTGGACGCGAAAAACTGAGAGAGAGAGAGAGAGAGAGAGAGAGAGAGAGAGAGAGAGAGAGAGAGAGAGAGAGAGAGAGAGAGAGAGAGAGAGAGAGAGAGAGAGAGAGAGGTGTCTCTTGTGCCTCCTATTTAATTTGTATCTAGGATTTCTGTACCCAAAGCTTTCTACCTGTAATACTTTTTGAAGAAAATTAAGACCTAGTGTTGTAGAAGTTACTACCATGTAAGTGCTAGAGATCTAAATTTTCAAGGGAACATTGAAGTCGTAGACTAGAGATTCATAGAGCAATAGATTGCTATTAGCCTATTAGAGACATCTGAGAGATTTAGAGCTTAGTTCGGTAACTGTAGTTAGATTTATAATGAATAAGGTTATTTTGACTTTAAATCTTTTTCTTATAGTGAACGTTCACCTCAAGGTTGATAAGGTCAAGCCCCCCAAGTTTTTCCTATGAAACAATTTGTTTTATTGGTTTCGTACTTGCATGATATTGATGATGATGTGTTTAACCTAAAGTGTCCATTATAGATCTAATTATCAAGTTCATTTTAAAATTGGTTAAATACAGTGTTTTGACAGAGGTCTAAAACCAATAATTGGTATCAGAACAGATATATTCTGTTTGGATTTACATCTTGAGTGTGATCATTGATCCTTACTGTTATGGATAATTTTAAGTGTCTTGTTGATCTTGCCTGTAAAAAATTAAATAAAGAAGACGTTGACTTTTATGTTGATTTTATTGATGTTTGCGAAAATATTTGTATGGAATTATCTAAATCATTGAAAATTTTTGAGAAATTCTGGGAAAAGTAAAAAATTGCAAAACTTAAAAAATAAAAAATAAAAAAAAATAATAATTTCAATAAATTCTGGGAAAAGTAAAAAATT
This sequence comes from Quercus wislizeni, assembly GCA_023055345.1. Lineage (NCBI taxonomy): Eukaryota > Viridiplantae > Streptophyta > Magnoliopsida > Fagales > Fagaceae > Quercus > Quercus wislizeni. The sequence continues at coordinate 16,636,286 of JALGQJ010000001.1, read as the reverse complement.
GCAAAACATAAAATAAAAAAAAAAAAAAAAAAAAGAAGGAACTAATTTTCAGATTGGATGAATTAAATAAAAAGAATGAAATTTTTAGAAAACAATCTCCTCTTAAGATGAAAAGATGAAAAGCTCAAAACAAAAGTTAGCTGAATCTAAAGCTAAACTAGAAAATTTGTCTAGTAACAAGCTTGTTGGTATTCTGCTCTCATTAAACCTAAAATGAAAAAGTTTATATTCCTTATTTTATGAGGAATCATAAAGAAAATACTAATTTTCTTAGGTTAGTCAAATGTTAGTACATTAGGTTTCCTAATTGAATTCAAGCCCTTGTTGGTTTGAATTTAATCATTATTGAAAAAAAAAAAAACATTATTCTTATTGTATTGGTGAGTGCAGCTAAATGTTTAAATTTAATTGAGAATTTAATATATTGCACCAAAGATATGGTAAGTTTTGCCCGAATGTACTGTGTTCCTAGTTTTACCCAGAGGTACTGCGTTTATATTCATGAACAGCTTGTACATAAGTAGGAATTGTCACATGTCACAAATGCCTGATGCATGGATAAGTAAAAACTAGGAATTGTCACAGGAATTTCTAATTCATGAACAACTTGTACGAACATAACTAGGAATTATCACTGGAATAAACAATTATTCTGTTAGATCAGTAGTTCTCAATTGATCTGCAAACTGATCATTAAAAAAAAAAAAAAAGTAAACAAATAAACAAATAAATAATTCTGTAACCTCTTGCCCAGCCTGGCTCTTACTTATTCAACGTGAAATAATAACTATATTAATAAGGGTTTTATATTCATAAACAGCTTGCACATAACTAGGAATTGTCACATGTCACAAATGCGTGATGCATAGATAAGGTCAGCAGCTAAGTTCCTCTCATATATGGATTGAGGTAGCATGTTATATATTGTTATTATTCTATAACATTTTTATAATACTTTCACAATAAATGTTAAGTGGTAAATTGTTACTAATTTGAATCTATTACTGAAATTATTTTTTCTCACTATTAACAGCCAATAACAACCCACCACTTAAAATTTATTGTGAAAATGTTGTAGACATTTGCATTTCTCATATTGATATTACTTATGTATTGCTGAAACCCAGTAAATACTGTTTGCTTCTTTGCTGCTCTAGGGAAGTTCTATTCAATGTTCACATCGAATCTCTAATAGTTTATTCAGATGGAAGTATTCAAAGATAAAAATATTAAATTTAATTTAATTAATTTTAATTAGCTAGAATCATCTCCATAAAAAAAATAAAAAATAAAAAAGTTCAACTAGAAAGTATAAAAATGTTTTTTAAAAATAAAAATAAAACTATTGATAAATTTCTTAAAGAATTTTTAAAAATAAAATATTGATTGAAGTTTATTGACACTAATCTTTAATCTCGTTAGTCGTTACAAAGAAGCTTCATTGAAGTTTTATTGAAACGGAAAATATAAAATTCAACGGCATCAGTTCTGCCATAACTGCTCCAACAGTGTCAGCCACGGAAATATTCAACAACGTAAGCTTCAATGTTCAACTGTTCATGCAAGTAATCAACATGACTCAATTCCAACTTCTCACAAAGCAAGGAGCGAGAGATCATTGAGATGTAATAAGTGCTTACAAATTTACGATATGGTCACATCAGGTGTAATTTTCCAATCGTATCGTGTGTACTTCAATTTGGTTGAATTATCATTGAATGAGCAACAAAATAATGATAAAGTTAGCCAAAGACAATAATTTTTAATGTGTTACGTGAATAGTGCAATTGAATAAGAAGAAGATAGTGATAGAACTTTTGATCAAGGTTGTGAAATCCGGACTGGACCGGACGGTCTGACCCTATTACCCGTGACCCGGGCCTCAACTCGGTTCTTTAGCAAGTGAAAACCGGTTCTGAAATTAATTGGGAAATCAGTGATCTCCTAGGAGTTTTGGACCTTTGTCCAATACGCTAACCACTGAACTACCACTACAAAAAAATGAGTTTTAGGCCGCGTTTAAAAAACGTGGCTATAGACCCCAAAAACGCAGCTATAGGGTACAACCGCGTTTTCTATAGCCGTGTTTACAAACGCGGCCTAAACACCGCAGTAATAGGCCTATAGTCGCGTTTTCGTAACCGTGGCTAAATGTTTGACCTATAGCCGCGTTTTTGTAACCGCGGCTATAGGATTCGGGCCTACAGCTGTGTTTTAGAAACATGGCTATAAGCTGAGACCTATAGCCGCGTTTTTAAAAAACGCAGCTATAGACCAACTTTAAGCCACGTCTAAAAAGCGACTATAGGTTTTATTTTAAAAAAAAAAAAAAAATTCTGGGTTTTTCTTTTCACTAGAAAATTAAAAATTCAAATAAAAAAAATTCAAAATTAAACACAAATGAAAAAAAATTCAAAATCAAACACAAACCTAGAAAATTCAAAATCAAATACAACATTCTCACAATACAAACACATCCAGGAAATTTATACTTATAAAAAACACAACATACTCACAATACAAACACACCCAAAAAATTCAAAATCAAACACAAACCCAGAAAATTAAAAATCAACCACAACATACTCACAATGCACAAGCTCAGAAACACAAACCTGTGAAGAAGGAAGAAAGAAAAAAGAAAAAAGAAAAAGAAAGTTACCCAGATGTGAAGAAGGAAGAAAGAAAAAAGGAAAAAAAAAAAAAAAGAAGAGAAAAGAGAAAAGACTTACCCAGATGTGAAGAAGGAAGAAAGAAAAAAGAAAGAAAGAAGAACCTGAAGAATGAAGAATGAAAAAAGAAAAGAAAAGATGAGTGAAAGAAGTAGGTGGGAAAGTGGGCATACATAGGAAGCTTTAGGAAATTTTTTTTTTTTTTTTGGGTGTTACCTATAGCCACGTTTTAAAAAAGTAAAATCGCAACAACAGGTTAGCTATAGCTGCATTTTTGAAAAGCGCGCCTATAGTTCCCCCAAAAAGAGGCGTATGTGGGAAGCTTCAGGATTTTTGGTTGTGTTACCTATAGCCGCGTTTTTAAAAAAGGCAGCTATAGGTCGCATTTTTAAAATTTATACAGCTTGGACCTATGGCCGCGTTTTTCAAAAACGTGGCTATAGGTGGGAAGCTTCAGAATTTTTTTGGGTGTTACCTATAGCCGTAGTTTTTGAAAAACGCGGCTATAGGTCCAGCCGTATAAATTTTTTTCAAGCTGACCTATAGCCGCGTTTTTAAGAAACATGGCTATAGCTAACCTGTTGCTGCGTTTTTTGAGTTTTAAAACGTGGCTATAGGTCCCCCTCCAAAAAGGGCCGTACGTGGGAAGCTTCAGAAAAAAAATTATTGCGGTGTTACCTATAGCCGTGTTTTTAAGAAAATTATTTGGCTGGACCTATAGCCGCGTTTTAAAAAACACGGCTATAGCAAACCTTTAGCTGCGTTTTAAGGTTAGCTATAGCTTCGTTTTTAAAAAATGCAGCTATAGCTTGAGGCTTTAGCCGCGTTTCTAAGAAACGCGGCTATAGATCAGCTATAGCCGCGATTTTTGTAAACGTGGCTATAGCCTGCGTTTTTTGTAGTGTACTAAGCTTCCTTGTTTCCTTCTTGAAACTTATATTTTATCTATTTTAATTCTACAAGATTAATAGTTTTGGATTTAATTTTATCACTATTTACTTAATGGTATTTTCTAATTTCTTTTTTTTTTTGTTCAAGAATTATTCTTTCACATCAATAAATATGAATATGAAAATTGTAAATTTATGTTAAAAATGATTTTATTTTAAATTAAAATGCATTTTTTATTTGAAAGATTAATAAATACAAATTTTTAAAGCTTGTTTATATTTATTTTTTTCTATTCACTATATAAAAATAACAAAAATACATTTGAAAATTGTTTTAATTGGTTGATATTTTTTTAAGGGTAAATTTTCATATTTTTACACATTTATTACATTTATTTTTATTTTAATTAATATTAAATTAATTTTGACGTCATCATGGTTCAACCTCGATTGGACCTTGGTCCGACCTTAAAAACCTTAAACCTCTCCATTTTCCAGTTCTTTGAATGGTTTGGGTCTGAAAACCATGCTTTTGAAGACTCAAGTAAATTTTTTTAATATTCTCGTTTTGGATATGATATGAAAAAGAAGCAGATGTTCACTTTAATGCTCAACCTTGCCTCCCGGCCCGAGCTCCCTTTTACAATTAAGAAAACCAAAAAGAATTGAAAGATACTTCACTTTTATGGATGAATTGAAAAGCTCTCTTATTGCATTTGAAGTAGTAGTCCTCTTATCTATTAACAGGCCGGCTTTATTTTCATCGTTTAGTCGGTGCCAAAATCTCAATAGCTTGGGACTACCTTACTTATAATAGCTACTATGACCTACTTTCTTACTGCCAGCACTATCCTATCTTTTATAGTTTCAGCTATTCTTTGGATGTACTCGTTTGCCTTCTCGAGCTGTATAAAATCTAGAACTTTCTCTAAATAGAAGACCAGAGATTTTATTGAATCATAAAAGAGTAATACAAGCAATTGATTTTAATACATAAAAGCTACCCTATATATACATGACTGATATTGACTAACACTGTAATTACAGGAAATCAGTTACTAACTATGCTAACTGTACAATAGGCTCTCATTATTTACATGACAGTCTAATTATGATAAGCCACGTGTATCATAGTCTCCAAAACTATGTATGAAAACCTCATGATAAGTTATTTCCCTAATAGTCTCTAGTACATCCTTGCAAGCCCACTGGTGCTCTGTATCAAACATCTCTGCTGAATGGTTGCTGCACAATTGCTCAAAATTATTGATGTGACTGACCTTGTCTACTAGTGATGATGCTGCTATGCTTGTACTAGAAACCATCTCTTTGCTTGGTTGGCACCACTATTAGACTGCTGTCCTGCACTAGTCTTAGCAGATAAATCCTTAAGTCTTGAGCAAACTTCAACAGTTTTAATGCCCCCCCTCAAGAGCAAAGCTATTGCAGTTTGTGTTTCTGATACAGTTTCTGGAAATTCAGCACAAGCAGCAACGATTTTAATCAAACCCAACTTCTTGATCAATCTTAAATAGTTGTCTACACCCAAAGCCTTAGTGAAAACATCAGCTAGCTAATTTTTAGAAGCCACATGAAAAGTTTTAATTGTTCCATCTAGAACCTTGTTTCTAACAATGTGGCAATCGGCTTCTATATGATTTGATCTCTCACAGAATACTGGATTTGCAACTATATGTAGTGCTGCATGGTTGTCACAGTACAATAAAACTGGTTTGTCATGCTTCACATGTAAGTCCTTCAATAGAAACAATAACCAAGTGACTTCACATGTTGTAGTTGCCATGGATCTATATTCAGCTTTAGCTGAAGATCTTGAAACCATAGATTGTTTCTTTGATCTCCATGATATTAATGAATCCCCAAGGAAGACACAATACCCTGTAAGAGACTTTCTAGTGTCTTGACAACCTACCCAGTCGGCATCACAATATGCCTTTAACTGTAAGTTTGAATTACAAGGAAAATACACTCCTTGGCCTAGTGTTCCTTTGATATATTGCAGTATTCTATTGGCTGCCTGCATGTGAGGTACTCTCGGCTGAGCTAAAAACTGACTTAACCTATTCACAGCATAGGTTATGTCAGGCCTACTTAAAGTCAAATACATCAGCTTCCCTATAAGCCTTCCATATTGACTTGAGTCTGTTAGTAACTCTCCATTACTCTTTGACAACTTAAGTTGTTGTTCCATAGGTGACTACATAATACCCTGTAAGAGACTTTCTAGTGTCTTGACAACCTGCCCAGTCAGGATCACGATATGCCTTTAATTGTAAGTCTGAATTACAAGGAAAATACATTCCTTGACCTGGTGTTCCTTTGATATATTGCAATATTCTATTGGCTGCCTGCATGTGAGGTACTTTGGGCTGAGCTAAAAACTGACTTAACTTATTCATAGCATAGGTTATGTCAGGCCTACTCAAAGTCAAATACATCAGCTTCCCTATAAGCCTTCTATACTAACTTGGGTCTGCTAGTAACTCTCCACTACTCTTTGACAACTTAAGTTGTTGTTCCATAGGTGACTTAACAGGCTTACAACCCATCATGTCTGTTTCTTTTAGAATTTCAAGTGCAAATTTTCTTTGATTCAAGCTGATTCCCTTATTACTCCTTGCAATCTCAAGTCCTAAGAAATACTTGAGTGATCCAAGGTCTTTGATCCCAAATTTGGCATCCAAAACTGACTTCAAGGCTGCCACACAACTTGGATTATTCCCTGTAATCACCATGTCATCCACATATACTAAAAATGCAGTAAACATAGGACCCTTAGCATAAACAAATAAGGAATGATCAGCTTGAGATTAAACAAAACCAAGTTGCTGAATGGTTGAAGAAAGCTTAGTATACCATTGCATAGATGCTTGCCTTAACCCATAAAGTGACTTAACAAGCCTGTAAACAGTAGGTGTATAAGTTGAAGTTGAACTCCCCCTCTTATAGTGAAAACTAGGAGGTAAAGTCATGTAAACTTCCTCATCCAAGTCTCCATGCAAGAAGGCATTATTAATGTCTAATTGATGAAGTGGGCATGATCTAGCTGCAGCCAATGCAATGAGAACTCTGACAGAAACTGTCTTGACCATAGGTGAGAAGGTTTCAATGAAGTTAAGGCCCTCCTTTTGGGTATAACCCTTAGCGACTAATCTTGCTTTGTACCTTTCAACAGTCCTATCTGATTTCAACTTGATTCCATACACCCATTTGCATCCAATGGGTGTTTTTCTTGGAGGTCAACTAGTAAGTTCCCAAGTGTGGTTTTGTTCAAGAGCTTGGATTTCCTTATCCATTGCTTCTCTCCAAAGTGGATCTTTAACTGCTTGGAAAAAGCTTTAATGCTCTTGAGGATTGAAACTAACTGCCAATACATAGGACTAATAGCTTGGCACTAAATAAGCATAAGTAAGGCAATGAGCTATGTCATAAGGACCACCAGAAGCAGGGAGACTAGGAGAAGCACAAGAATAATCCTGCAAGTAAACTGGAGGTTTTGAAAGCCTAACTAACTTTCTGGTAGGTGTAGGAGGTGCTTTTGTTGCTGATGTAGAAGCCTGTTCTAGCATGGTAGATGTAGGAACCAAGGGAAAATGAGAAGAAAGCATGGAATCAGTATTAGGAAAAATAGCAAGTAAGGAATAAGATGTCTCAACTGGTAGAGAGGAATGAATTGAATTAGGTATCGAATTAGAAACTAAAGTAGGAACTGAATTTGGAAGTACATTAGGAATTGAATTAGGCATAGAAGGAACAAAATTATTTGAGAAAGGACTTGTAGTATTTGGTATAGTGCTAGGAGTAACAAAAGTATCAATACATGAACTGGAGGAAGCATTACCTTGTAGTTCAAAATCTAATGTAAAAGCATGAACATGATATATGAATTGAAAAACCCTAATCTAAGAGCATGTATCCATATGAAATTAAGAAAGCCTAATTATGCAAAAGTTATTGATATCCTAGATCTAACATGCTAACAAACAAGAACATGTGGAAAACCTATGAAAGTTTGATAGTAGAACTATTAGAGCAAGTTAAGACTCCCAATTTCAAATTATGGCTTAGTTGCTTTTAATTTGCTCTACTAAATGCAGAATTAGAGCAATTAAAGAACAATTAACCCGAACTACTTCCTAGTGCATGGATATACATAATTAAGCAATTAAGTAAAAAGCACAAGGAGAAAGAGAAGAAAGATGCAAACACAAGATAATACGACGATGTGTTATCGAAGAGGAAAACCGAAGTCCAGCTCTCAATGGATTTCACCGAGCCATGTCTTCAATAGCTCTCCAGATCCCACAATTAGCACCAATTGCATCCACCAAAGAATGGCTTCATCCAATGCTTCCCAAGAGCTCCAAAACAACTCACAACACTCAGTATGGGTAAGGTATGTGTTTAGGCTAAGATCCTTTCAATGGATAAGGGATTAGAGAGGGAAGAGTATGAGGAAAATTAAGAGAAATATGTAGAGAATTGTAGGTAAGAAATCTCTAACTATCTAATGAATTTCTAGGGTTTTCTCTCTCCTTACAACTTCGTGGGTAATGTGGGCTTATATAGTGTTAGTAAAGAAATGAGAAAAGGCACACAAAACAACTGGCAGTGCATCTCGCGAGTTAGGTCGTGAGTTGGCCAATCACAAGCCACTTGCGAGATGCCATCAGACACTAAACTCTTCAACTTCCAGCACGTGCTCCTCATGTGACCTTTCGTGGGTTGCTCCACTTGCAAGTTAGTCTCGAGTTAGTCACGAGTTGTTCCGTTCTTCACAGTTCTTCACTAATTTCTAACATTGAACCCATTACATTGAATCCCACAAACATACAAGGAAATGATTGATGAATTACAATCAAATTTGACACAGAATTAAACCAACAAAGCATTATTGAAAATCACAACTTTACAACCTAAAAACTATAACATGCTTGAATTTGAAAGTTATGGCATAAGAATAAAAAGGAGGTTTAGAAACCTTAGTTGCATGCACCAGCACTCTTGAGCACTCCAAGCATTCCAAGCTAGACAGTAACTTTAGAGGGGGATTTGTAAGTAGGAAGCTAGACCAGGAGGCCCAAGACACCAAAGACACCTTCTTACTACTAACTCTAGGGACTAGGAACAAAGGGAGAGAGAGGAATCTCAGTTTGTTAAGAAACTCAGAGAATTTCTGGAGTTTTTAAAGTACACAAAATGTTTTTGAACTGTTGGGGGGGGGGGGGGGGGAATCATAATAGGAGTGGGGAAGCTAGGGATGAGTCTCTAGGCAATATGAGACTTAAAAAAAATAGGTTTTTTGAAGCAAAAACGTGGGAATCAAAGTCAATTTATGCTAAACTAAAGAAGGAAGAAAATTTGGGGGATCTGACCTAAGTGCCGCACTTAGTCCCAAATCCTCTAAATCTTTTCATTTTTCATTTTGTCTAGTTTTTAATTTGGATCCAATTTTCTTTGAATTTTGACTTCCTTTTATGGTTTTCTTGGCCCTCAAGATCAGCAAATTAATTCCAAAAAAGTTTAATGGATTAATTACTTGTCTAATTAATCTATTTCTATCTATTCTGTCAGGAATTAATAAATTCTTTGGCTTTGGATTAAATTGGTTTATGTAACCTTATTATAAACCCTATCCTCAGCCAATATTATTGTGACACAATATTTAATTTGAATTAGACTAAAAATAGACTAACTAAAATTAAGAGATCATAATCACCTATGGTTGGGATTTGATTCATGCAAGTGCACTTTACTTTTAAAACTTTTTTTCTTAATATCTTTTAATCTGGTGATCCTATTAATGTTATAACCTAAAGATTTATTTCATTAAAAGTATTTGGATATCAAACTGCAAAAATTACAGTTTTGCCTTGGAGATATGAGATGGTGATGATATGTAATACAATTTAAGTGAAGTTAAATATGAGTTGCAAAATGGGGGTGTCTACAAATACAAAGCGAGTTAATAACCCACAATGTTAGTGATCGAAGAAAAAATTACTAAGTGAATATATTGACTTGTTCATGGTTGTGGCTTCACTTTTTCAATTGAAATGGAGAAAGTCACATTTCACTCCATAATGTTTTTTTATGAGTCGAAAAAAGAGATTGATTAGTGGCACGAACTTTATCTAGTAGAGCTAAGAAGAATAAGATAGAAGTGATCAATAGAAAATCCAAGAGATCGAGGAAAGTATGTCGAACTTGAGGAAGAGTTCTTTTCCAATCGGAGACGCCATTCTAGTGGCATTCACTGTTGGTCAGGTGGCTGGAGCTACCATTCTAGTAGTTCGGTCACCAAACCCCTAGCACTAGTGACTCTAATGGATAGGCCACCAGTTTTGGTAGTTTGCTAGAAAAAATTTACATGTCACACCAACCACCTAAAAATATTTGATATGTAAAATATTTTACCTTTAAAATTTATTTTCTTTCCTAATTTATCTTTATCTTTATATTTATCTTGTTTCCTAGTTTGATTAGAAGTCCCAATTTAGCTAGAAATCCTATAGTAGGTGAGATTTTATTAAAAGAAGGGAGACAAAATTGGCCTTTGCCCCTTTCTATCAAACAATCCAGAATTTTGCCCCCTTTCCCAAACTAATTAGGGAAATACTCCTCTTTTGAAACTCAATTTTCTCAAAATTAAGTTAATATATATATATATATATATTCTGGAGCCCTATAGCGGCATTTTAAGGAGCCTATAGTGGCGTTTTGGAACTCGAACTCCATGAACTCGAGTTCCATGCAAGTTTTATTTTATTTTATTTTATTTATTATTTATTTTATATATATATATATATATATATATTTTTTTTTTACCTATAACTCAAGTTCATGGAGCTCGAGTTCCAAAATGCCACTATAGGCTCTAATGAGGCCTAACCTCGTCAGTCAAGTATCCAAATGGATCCGAACCCTCGCTTGAGTACCTGCGTAGAAGATAAGACTGATCCTTCCAAAGTGGTCACCAATGTGGTGCCTGCCACAACATCTCCGATGCCCAAGTCAGAATGGAAAGAAAAATACTCTCTTAAAGAAAAATAGCGCAGTTGTATCTCAACGAGTGTTTATAAGAATTCTCATGTACCTTTTGTTGACAATGTAGGTGCCTTATATAGGTTGCCTTGGATTCTAGCCGTTGTTGGTGGTTAACGCCTCAGTGGTAACGCCTCTGCCTAGTAATGGGGATTTAATAGGCTCCAACGGTCTGCCAGATTGGATTTGTAGCTGTCCAGTGCGCTTACTTATTGACTGTATTAAATGACCCCTGTGTCTTTGTCAGGAGTGACTGATCCCTTAGTTCGTTAGTATTACTTCGTCCTTATCTAGAAGTCTGGTCTAGGAGATGTGGATATTCGTCGATCCCATTAGTTGACCCCCAGCTTCCGTGGTTACTAAGACACGTCATGACGGCCGTAGAAGATGAAAGGTTTTCCTGAGCTGTCCATGACTCTTGGGGTTTTGCTCTGAATTGAATGCGTAGTGGTGGCGCCACACGCAACATGGCCACCTGGCGCATGATGATTTGTGGTGTTAATCCCATGACCCTTGGGTTTCCCGTCGTTTTTCAGTTTTTTGGGATTAAAATTTTCTTTTCCTTCACTTTTCCCATTTCTCTAATCGTTTTGCTCTGAGTTTTTGTTTTTCTTCCTTGTTCACTTGTGCTATTGTTCCGACTCTACTTTGGGCAATACCCCGTGGATCTTCTCCTCCTGTTTTTGAGCTGCTTACTTTGAATGTATGTTCTTCTTTTTCTCTCCCTTTATTTCTCTTTCTTCATAATCTATTTATAAATTTATGATCTTTCCTTTTTCTCCGCTTTGCTGTGGTTGTTGTTGTTCGCTTTTTGGGATTTTAGGATTCAAACCTCCCCTTTGGTTTTTCAGGGTTAGTGGTTCTGAGGTTAGAGTAGTCTGCCCCTCAGTCTCTTTCTTTTTTACTCGCTTAGGGGCTGCCTTAGGTGTTTCCGGTGACTTCCTTCCTTTAGTTGGTGACTTTAATTTTTTAGGTTGTGGGTTGAGTTTGGTTATAGGAAAGCTATCCCCAATACTAGGCTAGTCAATTGCTTGGTTTGAGGGAGAAACGAGGAGGATGTCGGAGGTAAGGTCTAGTGAGCTGGAGACTGGGTTGTCATCTAGCGGCGGCTCGGAGGTGGGTGATACAGCCGTCTCTGTTCCTTGAGTGGTTAGGGCTTTCCATGCCCTCGAGGAGGTGTGTGGGCTGGACGCTGACACTTTGGATAGATTTAAAGATAGGTTTCAATTTTTGGAGCGGGTTCGTGTTAGTCGGCCCACTAATGAGGATCGGGCCTGCCATTTCTTCCTTGGTGAGGTCTGCTTCTACGAGGCACCCTTTACTTGTGGGCTTAGGCTCCTCGTCCACCCGTTTATAATGGAGCTTTTAGGTTTCTTTGGAATTGCTCCCGGGCAGCTTATGCCCAATTCATGGAGAATTGTGGTCAATTGTATGGAAATATGGTTGGCTGCTAACGAGGATATGATTAAGGTTGGTGAAGTCATCCATCTCTACCATTTGAAGGAGTCGAAAGAGTACGGATATTATGAGCTGGTCCCTTGGGCGAGGAGAGCTAGGATTGTGAGGGGTTTACCTTCGTCTTTTAGGTACTGAAAGTCCAGTTTCTTTTTCATGTCTGGGGACGACTTTGAGACCCCCGCCAGCGAGGCTTGGGGTGATATCCCAAGGTTGCTCCGTCGGTGGGGAACCCCAAACTTAGGTGCGTCAATACTCCTCATCGTCTGTTGATTTTTGTTCGGTTAAATTGGTCGTCCATAACCTCCCTTTTTTTTTGTGTAGTTAAGAGACGGCTTAAGCTCAAAACTAAGTACCAGGGTCGTGTTGAAAAAGCGATAGAATATGCCAAGATGGTAGAAAGTTGGGACGATCTTGTGGATCCATGGACTCTTGCGCTTTATTGCTTAGGTCCAAACCCATCTCCCTACGTGCTGTGCATCATAGAGATTGAAGAAAAAAAGAGTAAATGTTAGGTTTGTCAGTGTTGCCCTCTTGGTGCTTACTTGGACAAATATTAACAAGCGTTCTCTTCTTGTAGAAATGAGGACAAAATTTAACAAAGACATGTATGCTTGGAAGAGGAGTAAGAAGGACGAGCCCCTGTCTGCCCTCGGGACTAAGTCCGTCCGTATAACGGACAGAGGTGCTTTAATCCTTGCAGCGCTCCTTTCCACCCCAACCCCTGTGATGGCGGGGACGGCGTTGCCAACCCCGTTAGTGGAAGAGCTTACTCCCCGACATAAGAGGCCAAGGGCTGGAGTTTCCATGGCGTGGGCTCAAGATATCTTTAGCATGGATGACTTGAAGGTACTCTCGGGGGTGCCAGTCGATGAAGTTGTAAGGCGTCATCTCCATAAGCTCGTCCAGGTACCTGTGTAACTTTGCCTTACATTCATCTTTTCCTTTTCTTCTCTCTTTTTTATATGTACCTTTTAAAAAAAAAAAAAAATTTAGGTGTTGGGAAAGAGTCTCCATCTCACTTCAGAGTATCTGGCCTCGGAGGCTAAGGTTGAGTCTGCGCGGTCTCATGTGACAACCTTGGAGGTAGAAAACTCGAAGTTGAAGAAAGAGCTGATAGCTGCCAAGAATAATACCAACCTTGCCAAGAAAAAGTTTGAGACCTTGACTGAAGAGCTTAGAGTTGAGCGAGAGTTGACCAAGGAAAAAGATGAGCAACTCGCTGCCGTCAAGGAGAGGACCAAAGGGATTGCAACCAAGGCCATCGAGGCCTTCCAACAGACCAAAGAGTACAACACTGTACTTTTCAGTTGGTACTTCAAGGGGTTTGAGCTTTTGAGGAGATACTTCATGAAGCACCCCTCTGGAGTGGACTTGGAGAAGCTTGATTTGGAGGAGATTGATAAGGAAATGGCTGCCGACGAGGTTGCTCAATCTTCAGCTACCGAGACTGAGGCTCCCGAGAATGCCCCCGATACTGATGACGCTGTAGCTGACGCTTGAACCTAACACTTGGAAAAAAGAATTTCTTTCCCTTGTGTTTTTTTTTTTTTTTTTTTTTTTTGGTGCCCATTATGTTTAAAGGCTTTTTGTAAATCTAATTTTGGAATAGTTTTCCCTTTATTTTGGGAGCAACATTACTCGCCTAGTTTTCATGGGCCATTAAATGCGGAGAACAATGGTAACTGCCCACTGTTTTTGGGTTTTAATTAAATTTATAAGTGTGTACTTACTTGTGTTTGTGATTGCATACATATTGGCTCATGATATGCTTGTGTTCATGTTGTGTACTTAGTAAAAAGATTGAGCTATGCCTTTCCTTTTTCTTGTCTTGTATGTATTCTCTTGCGGGCCTCGTCAGTGGTGTACATCCGTCAAGGCGGAATTTTCTTTTGTTACTTACCTCCATTTAAGAAATTTTGTCAAGTATATGGTTTCATCAGTAACGTACATCCGTTAAGGCGGAATTTTGTTACTTAACCATTTTTTGTTTTCTGACGTACACCCATTTAAGGGATTTTGTCAAGTGTATGGCTTCGTCAGTAACGTAGATCCGTCAAAGCGGAATCTTGTTACTTAACCATTTTTTGTTTTTTTTTTTTTTTTTTTTTTCTGACTTACACCCATTTAAGGGATTTTGTCAAGTGTATGGCTTCGTCTGTAATGTACATCCGTCAAGGCGGAATCTTGTTACTTAACCATTTTTTATTTTTCTGACTTACACCCTGTAGAGCGACTAAATTTCTAGTTCGAAATAAATCAAACAAGTAAAATAGTTTCACAAATGCGAATTTGTATTGATGATTGTGGTACAATTCTCTGTGATTACAAAAGAGTGATCCTCTAATTCAATCTCCTTGCAAAACTTATTGATTGGATTTGTGGTAATGTGATTTTGACTTGAACACAAAATATCCTTCAATTTGGTTGAGGGATGGATCGAAGATTGTTGAAACGGAATTGCAATGAATCTCTGGCTATGAGCTTGTTTAGAAATCCTTTGTTCTTCGCGTTCTTCGTGTTCTTCGTCTTCGAAGGTTTATGGTGGGAGTTCTTCGGGGCTTTAGAGGCTTGAATCCGTAGAGCTTCACCGATTTGTGGTTTGTTGATGTTTTTCGGACCTTTGAGCTTGATTCCCGTAAACTTTAGGATCTAGGCAGATATCTTGGATGATTCTGCTTCGAGTGTTCTTCAATTTTGGGATTGAAGTTCTTGAAGGCTTTGAGACTTGATTTTTGCAGAGCTTTTGTACTTCTGACTCTTCTCCCTAAATGCCTTAGGAAGGGCTTCTATTTATAGGAGTTTGGGGGTGGGTGAGCGACACGTGGCGAAGTCCGATTGGTGACACATGTCACAACCTGATTGGTCTGCCTATGTCATCGCTTACACGTGCTAGATCGCCTGTGTCATCGCTTACACGTGCTAGATCGCCTGTGTCATCGCTTACACGTGCGAGGTTGCTTGTGTCATTGCTTACACGTGCTGAGGTGTGATTGGTTCTTGCATGACACTTGGCAAATTTCTGTTGGTTTCTGAGTAGTGATAGTAAAACCTAGTAGCAATACGTGGTGCTTTGTAATTGGCTGTATTTTGTGGACCCAGTAGTATGATGTGTCAGCTTGTGATAGGTCGGGAATTTTTCCCTCTCTACACACCCATTTAAGAGATTTTGTCAAGCGTATGGCTTCATCAGTAACATACATCCGTCAAGGCGGAATCTTGTTACTTAACCATTTTTTGTTTTTTCTGACTTACACCCATTTAAGGGATTTTGTCAAGTGTATGGTTTCGTCAGCAACGTACATCCGTCAAGGCGGAATCTTGTTACTTAACCATTTTTTTTTCTGACTTACACCTATTTAAGGGATTTTGTCAAGTGTATGGCTTCATCAGTAACGTACATCCGTCAAGGCGGAATCTTGTTACTTAAACATTTTTTGTTTTTCTGACTTACACCCATTTAAGGGATTTTATCAAGTGTACGGCTTCGTCAGTAACGTACATCTATCAAGGCGGAATCTTGTTACTTAACCATTTTTTGTCTTTTGTTTGAAAGCTTGCACGAAGAATAGTTCTTTATTAATTTCAAGAATGGATACATTTATTTGGTACATCTATTGGTGGTACTTCTTCAAGTGTTCAATGTTCCATGGCCTAGGGAGTCTCTGTCCGTCCATGGTTTCCAGATGGTAACTGCCCTGTCTAGAGTAGTGGACGACTCGGTAAGGTCCTTCCCATGTGGGGTCAAGCTTTCCTTGGGCGGAATCTCTAGTCGCAGTGGTAACCTTGCGCAGGACGAGATCTCCTATGTCAAGTCGTCTGAGCTTTATCCTCTTATTGTAATAGTTGGCCATCTTCTGCTGATACTTCGTCATTCTGATGGAAGCTTTTTCTCTTACTTCGTCTAAACAATCCAGGTTGATTCGCAAGTGATCGTCATTGCTTTCTTCGTTGAATACCTTTCGCTTGATGCTGGTCACTCCTACCTTAACCGGGATCACGGCTTCAGTGCCGTAGGTGAGCCTGAAGGGGGTTTCTCCCGTCTAGGTTCTTTTCGTGGTTCTGTAAGCCCACAGGACGTTGGGCAATTCTTCAGGCCAGGCACCCTTCACGTCGTCCAACTTGGCTTTGATGATCTTGAGCAGTGTTCGATTCGTCACCTCTGCCTGTCCATTCGCTTGGGGATGCCCTGGGGATGAGAATTGGTTCTTGATGCCGAGGTTTGAACAGAAGTCCCTGAAACCTTGGCTGTTGAACTGTCACCCATTGTCTGATATTATTGTCATTGAGATCCCGAATTTGCAAATTATATTCTTCCACACAAAGTTTCAAATTTTTGCTTCAGTGATTGTTGCTAGGGCCTCTGCTTCGACCCACTTTGTGAAGTAATCAATAGCAACTAATAGGAATTTTACCTGACCTTTACCTAGGGGCAGTGGGCCGACAATGTCGATTCCCCATTGCGCAAATGGCCACGGGGAGGTTATCGTCGTTAGTCTCTCTGCTGGAAGTCTCTGAACGTTCCCGAATTGTTGGCACTTGTCACATTTCTTGACGAGCTCCACTGCGTCCACCTGTATAGTAGGCCAGACATAACCTGTTCGAATAACCTTGCTTACCAGGGATCTAGGGCCAGCATGGTCCCCACAAATCCTTTCGTGGATTTCTTCCAAAATGTACTTGGTTTTGTCTTCGTCGACACACTTCAAATATGGCATGGAGAAGCCTCTTTTGTATAAGGCGTCATTAAGAATCGTGAATCTGGCCGCCCTCTTCTTGATCTTTCTGGCCTCGTCTGCATCTTGAGGGAGATGTAACGCTATGATTGGTGTCATCCAGCTGTTCACGCTCTGGATTGTGAATGTTGGAACTTCTTCAATGCTGGGGTGTTTCTGGACTTCCATTGCTAAGCCCTTGTTCGACCCTCCTTCTTCTGACGATGCTAGCTTCGAGATTTCGTCTGCTATCATATTCTAGCTTCTAGGGACCTGTAAAAATTCCACTTTATCGAACTCTTGAGTCAGATGTTTCGTCAGCCTGAGGTACTTCTGCATTCTTTCCTCCTTTAACTCGTACTCTCCCTTGATTTGTCTAATCACCAGCTTCGAATCATTTTGGACTAACAGGTTCTTAACTCCAAGCGCCTTTCCAAGTCTTAGTCTCGTTAGTATCCCTTCGTATTCAGCTTTGTTGTTGGTAGCCGGGAATTTCAGTTGAATTGCATATTTGAGTATTTCTCCGTCAGGAGTGGTTATGACGACCCCTACTCCGCCCCTTTTTTGTGCTGACAAACCATCAGTCTGAATCATCCATCGTTCGGCTTCGTTGGTGAGGTTGTCCTCGTCTAGGAAGGTGAACTCGGCGATGAAGTCCGTCAAAGCTTGTGCCTTAATGGTTGTTCTGGGGTGGTATTCAATGTCAAATTGGCTAAGCTCGATTGCCCACTGAACCATTCCTCCTGCTGCCTCAGGTTTGTTCATGGACTTTTTGATTGGTTGGTCCGTCATTACCAGGATAGGATTTGCCTGAAAATATTTTCTTAATTTGCATAAGGCCACTATTAATGCAAACGCAATTTTTTCGATCCTTGGATAACTGGACTCAACCCCTTAGAAGGCTTGACTGATGTAGTAAACTGGGAGCTGTTTCTTGCCTTCTGCCCGAATCAGGGCTGCACTCACTGCTGTAGCTGATACCGCCAAGTACAAGTGTAAATTTCCCCCCTCCTTGGACAGACTCAAGAGGGGCGGATTACTCAGGTAACGTCTTAGTTCCTGGAACGTTGCTTCACACTCGTTAGTCTAGGCGAAAGCCCGCTTCAAGGTCTTAAAGAAGGGCAAACATTTGTCCGTCACTCTAGAGACGAACCTATTAAGAGTTGCAGTCCTCCTTGTGAGCTTTTGGACTTCTTTGACGGTCCTGGGTGAAGCCATATTGATTATGGCCTGCACTTTCTTTAGGTTTGCTTCTATCCCTCTCTGGGATACCATAAATCCCAAGAACCTCCCTGAAACCACGCCAAAGACACACTTGCTAGGATTCAACTTCATCTGGTATTGTTTGAGGGTGGCGAACGTCTCATTGAGGTCGTCCAAATGGGCAAGCTCTTCCTTGCTCTTGATGAGCATATCATTTACGTATACTTCCATATTCCAACCGATCTGTTTGCTGAACATCTTGTTCACCAATCTCTAATAAGTAGCTCCTGCATTCTTTAATCCAAAAGGCATTACCTTATAGCAATAGAGGCCTTGGCTAGTGATGAAAGCAGTTTTATCTTGGTCTTCTTTAGCCATTTTTATCTAATTGTATAATGAGAAAGCGTCCATGAACGTCAGCAACTTATGTCTGGCTGTAGAATCCACAAGCTGGTTTATCCTTGGTAGAGGAAAACTGTCCTTCGGGCATGCCTTGTTCAGGTCCGTGAAATCCACACACATTCTCCACTTCC
Source organism: Quercus wislizeni (assembly GCA_023055345.1). NCBI lineage: Eukaryota > Viridiplantae > Streptophyta > Magnoliopsida > Fagales > Fagaceae > Quercus > Quercus wislizeni. The sequence continues at coordinate 16,617,753 of JALGQJ010000001.1, read as the reverse complement.
CATTTATCTTCTTCACTAGGATGATGTTTGCGAGCTAGTCAGGATAGTACACTTCCCGGATGAAACCCGCCGTCAACAGTTTGCTAACTTCTTCAGTAATCGCTTGGTCCTATTCTGGGGCGAAGACTCTCCATCTTTGCTGAATGGGCTTTCTCTCCGGGTTCACGTTCAACTTATGCTGAATGACTTCTGGGGATGTACCTGGCATGTCCTCGTGGCTCCAGGCGAAGACATCTAGGTTCTCTTTAAGAAACTGGACAAGCCTTGTTCTTATCTCAGGACTTGGCGTCGTCCCTATTCTCGTTGTTTTGGTTATCTCACCTTCGGTCAATGTTACTGTTTCCAGGGCTTCCATCTTGTTTTCTTCCTTCTCTTCAATCTTCCATGTATGGTTCTCCTTTGCAGCCAAGACGGCCTGGTAGCATTCTCTAGCTAAGATTTGATCTCCTTTTACCTTGCTGACACCGTTATCTGTTGGGAACTTTACCTTCATGCAATAGGTGGATGTGGTTGCCTTCCATTTGTTGAGTGTGGGTCTTCCAATAATTACATTGTAGGATGAGGGGTAGTCTACCATTAGAAAGTCTAGCTGACGAGTCAACTGCCTTAGGTGTGTCCCCACTGTTATTGTCAACGTCACTATGCCCTTGGGATATACCCTGTCTCCATTGAAACTGACGAGGGGGGATTCAAATGGGCGTAGTCTCTTTGGGTCTAGCTTCAGCTGTTGAAAAGCAGGGAGGTAGATGATGTCTGCGGAGCTCCCATTGTCCACAAGGATTCTTTTGGTGTTAAATCCCTCTATATTCAACATTATGACCAAAGGGTCATTGTGGGGTTGTTTCACTCCCCTGACATTTGCTTCATTGAAAGACATATCTTGGTCCGTCCGCCTTTGCTTAAATGGAGGTATCATGTGGACGCTATTCACATGTCTTTGGCATGCTTTCTTAAGGGATCTGAATGACCCTCCTATGAAGGGTCCTCCTACAATTTATCTCCCCGATCACATCTTGTGGAGGGTGGGATGGACAATCGTCACTCCTGGAAGAGGATTCATGCTGGTTCTTGTTACCGCCCCTAGACTTACTATATTCCCCCTTCTTCACATATTTCTGCAACTTCTCATTCTGTATTAATTCCTCTATTTTCTCCTTTAAGTCCCGACAATCTTCTGTGTAGTGGTCATGATCTTTGTGGAAATGATAATACTTATTCTTATCGCGGACATTGGGGGACGAATGTAATGGTTTCGGCCATTTGAGGTAATGCTCATCCTTAATCTGCATCAAGATTTTGTCAACAAACATAATAAGAGGGGTGAATTTTACCGCCTAAGTGCTTTTATCTTCCTTCCTTCTATTTCCGTCAGCAGTCCGACGATCTGGACGCTCTCTCTTCTGTCCTTTACGTTCATCATCTTTCCTTCCTTTGTCCCCTGGCTTCTCTACATCTCTTATGGCGGCTACTGCGTCCTCAGCATTCATGTACTTTTGTGCTTTCAAGAGCATTTCTACCATTGTCTTTGGAGGATTCTTCGCGAGTGAAGCCACGAGATCTCTGGATCTCAGTTCTGCTTTGAAGGTCGTCAGCTGCACTTTGTCGTCAGCTTCGTCTACCTCCAGGGTTTCCCGAGTGAAGTGTTTCACATACGACCTCAAGGTTTCCTTCTCTCCCCACCTAATGGTGAGTAAGTAGTCCGCTGGCCTCTTAAGACGTTGTCCCCCAATGAAGTGATGCAGGAAGGCGTTGCTCAACTGCTCGAAGTTATCAATTGATGATGTTGGCAACTTTGTGAACCATTCTCTTGCAGCTCCTTTGAGAGTGGTGGGAAAGGATCGACACAGTATTTCGTCAGGGGGTTGCTAAAGGCCTAGTGTCGTCTTGAAGGTGTTGAGGCGGTCCTGGGGGTCCTTAAGCCCGTCGAACAGCTCGAGCTAAGGCAACTGGAACTTCGACGACACTGGACACTCCAGGACTGCCATAGTGAAAGGTGAATAGGTTGCTCTGACTAGTCTATCCACACTCCGGTCTGTCTTCTCTTTGATAGCACTCCTCAACTCGTCCATCTCCTTCCTTATCTCTCAAAGGAGATCTAAATTCTGATCATCTGGAGAAATAGGTCTTTGGTGGTCACTTCTTCTCTAATTATCCCCTTCATCTTCCGAATTTCCTTTGGACCGGTTCTCCTCCTGTTGAAGCCGTAGCTTCATTTCTTGATTTTGTCTGGTAAGTTCTTCTACAGTGGTCGCAAGTGCCTGGATTTGTTGAGTCAGGGCTGCAGAATCTTGGTTGGGCTCCATTTGAATATAGAAGTCGATGGGAACTACTTTTTTGAATCTCGATACGGAAAGCGTTCCCATAGACGACGCCAATCTGATGAGGCCTGACCTCGTCAGTCGAGTTTCCAAATGGATCCGAACCCTCGCTTGAGTACCTGCGTAGAAGATAAAACTGATCCTTCCAAAGTGGTCACCGGTGTGGTGCTTGCCACAACGTCTCCGATGCCCAAGTTAGAATGGAAAAATAATACTCTCTTAAAGAAAAATAGCACAATTGTATCTCAACGAGTGTTTATAAGAATTCTCATGTATTGACAATGTAGGGGCCTTATATAGGTTGTCTTGGATTCTAGCCATTGTTGGTGGTTAATGCCTCAATGGTAACGCCTCTACCTAGTAATGGGGCTTTAATAGGCTCCAACAGTCTGCCAGACTAGATTTGTAGCTGTCCAGTGCGCTTACTTATTGACTGTATTGAATGAGCCCCGTGTCTTCATCAGGAGTGACTGATCCTTTAGTTTGTCAGTATTACTTCGTCCTTATCTAGCAGTTTGGTCTAGGAGATGTGGATATTCGTTGGTCCCATCAGGCTCCTTAAAACGTCACTATATGCTCCTTAAAACACCACTATAGGGCTTACATCGATTTTGAAAAAATCGAGTTTCAAAAAAGGGACATTTCCCTAATTAATTTGAGAAAGAAGGCAAAATGTTGGATTGTTTGATAGAAATGGGCAAAGGCCAATTTTGTCAAAAAGAAGGGTGTAAGGAGATTAGAATGAATCGTCATTTTTATTATCTCTTTAATTATTATAATAAAATATTTTAGTTTTTACAAATATTTGCTCTAACACTCTTTTATTTCATTCTCTTCATCTTGATCGCGCCTTGACAAACCATAAACTGAATTAGAATGGTCTTGTTGTCTTAAATTTCACAATTGTGGTCGTCGTCATGGACCATACCTACTTATCTTGCGTCACCCAACTTTTAGGCAGTTCCATTAAAGGGGAGTTTAAAATATATTATTCTTCTGATTAATTGAAATTAGATGATTGTTCACGTGTTGACTAATGAATTTTGTGTAGAATGCAAATTAAAAAGTGATTTTCTTTGACCAAAAAATGGAAAAGCAATTCCAATGTATATACATATCTATATATATAAAATTCAATTTCAATGATTATTATAATATTCCTATGAAGAAATTATTTATCAAATAAAAAAGTGAAAACCCTCAGTTTATTTATCAAGTAAATGCTGCAAAAATTGAGTTAAATATTTCAATTAGTTGCTAATCCATGCAATGCATCGTATAATTTAATAAAAATTACATATATTTATTTTGCCTGAAGGAATAAAGACTTAAAAATAAATAAAAAAATTAATTTAGTTATATATATATATATATATATATATATATATATAAAAGTTTGGGAAAAAAATACAAACTTCATCTCACAATACCAGTTTAAAATATACTTTTATCATCAATATAATTATGTAACAATTACAATTAGTGAGAGATTATTAATCAGGCTCATGCAATTCATCTAAGAGTAATGGAGGTAAAACAATGGTGACCATACTTATAACAATAACATTTTTATAGAGGAATCTATATTCTCGGAAAGGCTCTCAAAATGCTTGAAAAATGTAATATTTACTTTAGTGGCAAGTTCACTCTTTTGAAGTGATGTAAAATTCTTAATATTCTTCATTTGCTTAGTAGAGACTTACCAAAATAGAAAGTGACACACAATTCTTGAATCTACGCATTTATCCCTTTGAGTAGCTTTTGTCATGAAAAATGTGAGTTTGATCTTATATAACATGTTTTCAGCGTCCATAAAGCTGCCACTAAAGAAACCTTACATTCCTAAACATTTGTAATGTGATTTAGCTAATGCAAAGTTAACTAATGATAGTTGTGCAAAATGTTTATAGATTGACAAGTGGAAGCTAATAGTATTTTTTTTTTTTTTTAATCTCATTTCCTTTCTTTTGTGTGTATTTGTTTATAAAAATATGTAATTATTATTAGTTCTTTTTATTTTTTAAAGACATAAACCTTTATAAATCAGCTTAATAAAAGTTTATTTTAATTTTTTGATATCAAATGTAATTTTTAAACTAATTTCATTTTTAAAAAATGTTTATTACTTTCATAATGTCTTTTTTCTTTTGTTGTTGTTTTTTTTTTTCCCTCAAATATATATATATATATATATATACATTTATATATATGTACAATATTTGAAAGAGAGAAGTAAAAACAATTGTAGTGTCAAACGTTACCTTATTTAGTTATTCGAAAACTTTTAAGAATTATATACTTTTGATAATTTAAACTTGGGAAAATTACATTTTACCACCTTAAACTATATCTCAGATTACACTTTGCACCCTAAACTATTCGAATGCACACTTTACACCATAAACTATGACTATTGTTACACTTTGCACCATGATGTTAGTTTTACTGTTAAGTTAGACAGAAATTAATGGCACGTGACTTGCACATGATTTTTGCTTAAGTAGCACACCATTCAAAGACTAAAATACCCTTTTCACAAACAATTTTTTTTTAAAAAAAGCTTATTTCTTTTTTCTTTTCCCAACTCTTCTCTCTCGTGTGAATAATTTTAATAACAAGTCCAGGGAAAAAAATCATCTGGGTCATGAATTATTTTAATAATAGGTCCAGGAAAAAAAAATCATCTAGGTCATGAATATGAGGGTTGCGCTCAACTATATAATGGTCACTGTTCTTATCATTGATTTTGTGCAGCGTTTCACCTTCTAACCACATAAATTTCTTCACATAATTGGTCCAAGACCAAGAGCTGCTAGTTATTATTGCTCTTTACAGCTTCAAAAGTAGTGTGGTCGGTCTCCCTAAAGGAGCTTAGCAATATAAGATCTACCTAAACAAGTGCACAACACCATGAGGCTGCATCAGCTATGAGCTATGCACAGAATAATTAAGAGTTGAAAAAAATATTAGATGAGGCTGCATTAGCTATAAGCTACGCAGAGAGTAATTAAGAGTTGAAAAAAGTATTAGCTTTTGTTTTTACTTGTTTATGAAAAGGGTGTTTTAGTCTTTGAATGGTTTGCTACCTAAGCAAAAATCACGTACAAGTAATGTGCTGTTAATTTATATCTAACTTAATAATAAAACTAACATCGGGGTGCAAAGTGTAATAAAAGTCATAGTTTAAGGTGCAAAGTATGCATTCGAATAGTTTATGGTGCAAAGTGTAATCTGGAGTATAGTTTAGGGTGGTAAAGTGTAATTTTCCCTTTAAACTTCCAAGCTTAAAAATTTCCAAGAATTGGCATTCATGCTTTTCGAATATCTTTAGAATTTTTTTAAATCGAATTTAAAGCAACATTATACTTCAAAAATTATATAATTTTAAAAATTGAAAATAATTGTATATAAAATTATTAAATAGTTAAAGAACATTTAATTTAACCATCGTGATTGATTTTGTAATGATCAAAATACTCTTGAATATTTATAAACATTTCACTTGAATGAAAAATAAACTTTTATATATATATATATATATATATATATATATCCACATGTTAGATAATTTAAGAGCAAAAATAGTGAAAATTTGAATTTAATTTTTACATTAGTAATGCTTAAAACTCAGAAAATGCAAGAGTTGTATTTTTACTACGTATTGGAGTTAAGAATTCCCACGTTTCGCGGGTATAGTTCGATGGTTGACGTAGTCTGTAAATTGTTATAGATAAGTAATTGATATTTAAAGAAATAAAAGAAAGAAGTAAGCAGTGAATTTTTTTATTTTTTGCTGAAATGTAAGTGGTGATTCAGTGAAGGTGTTCTAACTCTTTATAAAAGGGGATCAATGGGATCATTTCTATCTTCAAGCGGAAAAAAAAAAGGTGCCAATGGAGTCTATGCAGGATGTGCTCGGACTTGGACATCATGTCCCAACACCAGCTGCAGAAGATGGTACTGAACCAGCCAGCCATGCCACAGACAGGCAGGATTTGACCGGACTTGGACATCAAGGCCGAACACCAGCTGCAGAAGATGGTACTGAACCAGCCAGCCGTGCCACAGACAGGCAGGATTTGACCGGACTAGCCAGCCATGCTACAGATGACTCTGGAACTGGGCCTGGTCAGTCCGAGCAAATAAACTAAACATGGAGATTCACATGCATGCAGTCGTGGCTCCTCGATCGACTCACATGATGACTTAACTTGGGTTCGTATCTTTCCTACGCTGTTGTTGCAGCTGTTGTTGTTCCTCGTCCGCCTTATTTCGTTTTTCCTTGTTTTTTGTGTCAATAACCCTACTCCTATGATTATGAATGCGGGGATGAATGAGTAGGTGAAATGCTAGTTGTGCATTTTTATTTCCTATTATCTTATGAATAAAACTATGTTTCAACCAAGAAAAACTATAATTTAACCCACACAATACAAGTATCTAAGCTGCAATCTTGTTATCCTTGGCATTATGAGACATAATAATTCGATGAAGACTTGGAACCAAAGGGATGAGCTAGCCTTGGTTCCTAATCTTAATCCTTGCCATCAAGCGCTCATTGCTGCACAGTAGACAATATATTATTATTATTATTATTATTATTATTATTATTATTATAAATATGATAGATTTTCAATTTATGAGATCCGATAATTGTTCAATCTTAACAATTGAACTAACTAAAATTCAAATATGTTTTCTAACATTAAGACATAAATTCCTCAACTGATGGAAATTCTTATTGTCTATTATACAATATCATCAAATTAAAGCATATACCTTTTCCGTTTAAAGCTGCAATAGCCTAGTGCAATTCCATATTCTAAATACCAATCTTCCTTTTGGTTAATCAACATTCAAGATTCAAGAATGAATTATATATTTTGCTTAGATGAACATTGTAGTCCAATAGATATGGATTCTACTAAGCACGTATTGAAGGAGTTGAACACTCCTTGCATTGAAGAGGTTTTTTGGCACTAGTCTTTTATTACAGAATCTTAAAATATCAGTTATAAATCATTCATAAAGCCAAACGGATGTTATTATTCAATTGACAAACAAAGGTTTATTAGCTTGAAAGGATTAAACTGTGTTGTGTCACTTGTAGATGACCAACCACTAGGGTGAGCTCAAAAATAGCAGTCCGTCCCCCTTCTACGGAAAATTTTGTAAATGATTATTACTTTGAAAGGACTAAACTGTACTGTATCACTTGTAGATAAACAACCACCTGATAACCTCAAAAATATCAGTTCCTCTTTGTACTTTCAGCCTAAGCATATTATCTAAATACTATAAATATCAGTTCCTCTTTGTACTCTCTCCATTTTTCCCCTCTTTATAATCATTTCAGACTATTTCTCGTTATATTACTCTCAACTCAGTATTCTTAATTATCATTTTTTCTCTTATCAGTCCCTCTTTTTATTTTTGATTTTGTTAGTTTTAAATTTTAACTCCTTTTCCTTTTGGATTGTGTGAGGCTCTTGAATTTTTATCATTTTTTTTTAATATATAATGTATAATAGACTACTAGAAAAAAAAAATTATTAGACTATTTTAATTAACTATTGTGATTTGATAGAATTATTTTTTATATTTCAATAGATATAATAGATAACATGACTATTAAATTTTGTATAATTTAAGTTTTGTAACCGCTATTCTAAGAAAAAAAAAAAAATCCTAAAACCGTTACAGCCACCTGATACACCGCATACCATCACTTCCTATGGACACTAGATTACACTTGTAAACCTTCAGTTCATTGAATACAGTGTTTGCCTTCCCTTTGCATTCTCTTTTCTCTTGGTTCTTTCTTTACCTCGTCTTTCTTTCTACCTTCGTGTAATACAGCTTTATTAACAGATAGATTACAGACTTACACTAGCAAAGAAAATATTGTAGTAAAGATATTTTATGCCTTCGACGAGTCTTTTCAATATTAATATGCCATGATTGAGAATTTCATAATCCAATTTGGAGAATTAAAAAATAAAATAAAATACAATAAAATAAAATTCCAACTGGGAACTGCAAAGATGAAATAAAAGTCGTCCTCAGATTTCTATCTACGTTCACTGTGAATACCTTCATATTCAACGCGAAATAGAAAATAGGAATATGAGAGGCGATAGCCAATCTTTCCCGTCCTAGGATTTAATGTCCCCAACGAAAACGCAAGGCCTTGCACATGGCGACCTTTAAAATTAACCTTCGTACTCATCAAGTTTTTATACTTGAATGAAAACTGTAGGCAATATAATGTACTCATGCACCAACTCTTAAATATTATTTACTATATCACCAATTCCAGGCCTTATATCTTCAATGACTCTCTCACGTTGGCTCTGTCTCTCCCTCTCTCTCTGTCTCTCTCGTTGACTCTGATCACATTTTACGCGCAAGAGACGTGCAAACTGATGGTTCTCCGTACTGGGAATATAAGGTTAGGGTTTGTCTTTTCTCAATATTAGTCAATTACACTTTTACCCCAAGAAATTAACGAAAGCTGGAACATGCTAGGTATTATTACAATTAAAGTTTTGTATGCTCAAAATATATAATTTAAAATTCCTAGAATTTAATTATTTTATGAGTTTAACAAAAACCAATATAAGTTCTCCTTAGGGTTTATCTAAGTTCTAAAAATCATTATATCATAATTATAAGTGAAATTTTGACTATAAAAAAATTAGAGTATATTGTAAATTACACTCATAAAGTTTGGGAGTATTTTGATTCTACATCCTGAAATTTTGGAACTTAGAATTTACTCTCTGAAGTTTGGAAGTGTTTGGATTTTATACCTTTACATTTCAGAATTTGGATTTTACTTCCAAAAGTTTGAGAGTGTTTACATTTTACATTCCTAAATTCTGAAATTTTAGGGTGTAAAATTCAAATATTCTCAAATTTCATGAGGTAAATTTCAAATTTTGAAACTTTAGGGTGTAAAATCTAAATACTCTCAAATTTAAGGAGTATAATTTGCAATTTACCCAAAATAATTACAATATGGTTTATTCATACATAAAAACAACCCTAACAAACAAAGACAATATAATGGATATTCTATCTTTCTATGAGTTTCTAGTATTTACATGAGTGGCATTTTTTTGTCCATATATAACATGTGTAAACTTTGACAAAATTAGGCCCAAACCAGTTAATTAACTTAAACACAACTAGTTAAAATGTTGGGTTGGGCTGAGTCAAGTACAAGACCCAACTTTGACTTCAAAAAAAAAAGTTTTTGTGTTATTTTTTAATTATTTAAAGGTAATATGCAAAGTTTCTCTTTTGGTGAAAAGAAAATTACAATAAGTTTTTTGAACTTTCTTAATTTAGAGGCACGAAACCTCTTAAGCATTCCGAATATTACAGCTGCTTCTTATTATGCATCAATCAAAACATGTCATGTTACTAGTAGTGAAAAAAAGATGTGTAACTAAACTTATTGTATCAATTGTGAAAGTGGACAATATCAAATTTGGGCCTTATTTTGATGCCCCAAAATTGATTGGATATTGTGTGAGTGTGAGGATATGGGTTGGGATGAGTTCTACGTTGGGTATATACTGGGTTGATTAAGACTATTAACAATTATAAGAGCCCCAATTTTGATTACTCTTTTTTAGTGTGTGTGTATACAATAGTAGTTTCTCAATATATAAATATATATATATATATATATATTGAGAACTACTATTGTTTTTAAAATAAAAAGAAATATTCAATTAAAAAAGTACTAGAGGTAAACAAAACTCTTTTTTAGCAAGCTACTGCAAGTTTTTGATTGCATTAGAGAAAACATTTATTGGGTTGACGAACTACCTTTATGTGTTTATATATTTATTTATAGTATTTAGATAATATGCTTAGCCTGAAATGATAGAAGAGGGATTGCTATTTTGGAGCTTATCTGGTGGTTTGTTATCTACATCTACGTGTGATACAATACAAAATAATCCTTTCAAGCTAACAACCCGTTGTTTGTTGTTTGGAAAATTTTCTTGTAGAAGAGGGACTGATATTTTTGAACGTATTTGCTTGTTGGTTATTGACATCTTAGAATACAATTTAATCATTTGAAGCTAATAACCTTTTGTTTCTCAATTACAAAATTTGCCTTTAGTTTGAGACCAACCCTTTCCGGTCGAAATCCACCCCTAGTGTAGGATAGATTATCTTATGGGGCCCACAAGATATCATCACTACAACAAAAAGTATTTTTGGCGATGAATTTTAGTGACAAATTTTTTTTTTCGATACCAAAAAGTACCCTATAGTGACGAAGTTTATATTTCATTGCCATTTATAAAATAATTAATAACATTTGGTGATGAAAATTAGATTTCATCGCTATATGTTGTGTCAAATTAAGGGCGCCAAATGAAAATGTGAGTGTGAAACTTAAGTAATCTACGGCGACAAAATAATTCATCACTAAAAGTTTAATTAATGTCACAAATAAGTTATCGCTAAGAAAAAATGAATAATTGGTATCATTAAAGGCAACAAAACCAATTCCATCGCTAAAGGTAACCAATAGCGATGAAAAACAAGTCATTGCTAAAAAAATCACTTAAAAAATAAAATTTTTAAATAAATTTCAGCAAAAGCTAAAAGTTTAAGTTTTTGGCAACAAAATATTTCGTTGCTATAGGGGTTCCTGGGAACACTATTGGCAGGGAAACTAATTTCTTTGTTGAATGTCACAAATAGTGACAAAAATAAGTCGTCGCAAAAAGAAAAAACCACAAATAATTGGTATCATTATCAATGATGAAACCAATTTTGTCGCTAAAAGTAACCAATAGTGACGAAAAACAAGTCGTCGCTAAAAAAATCACTTCAAAAATAAAATTTTTAAATAAATTTCAATAAAAGCTAAAACTTTAAGTTTTTGGCGACAAAATATTTCATCACTATAGAGGTTGCTAGGAACACTATTGGTGACGAAACTAATTTCGTTGCTGAATGTCACAAATAGTGACGAAAATAAGTCATCGCTAAAAAAATATCATGAACAACTGGTATCATTATCAGCGGCGATGAAACCAGTTTTACCACTAAAGGTAACCAATAGCAACGAAAAACAAGCCGTCGCTAAAAAAATCACTTAAAAAATAAAATTTTTAAATAAATTTCAGAAAAAATTTTCGCTTCCCACACTTTTTTTTCCGCTTCCCCCCAGAACCTGCCACTACCGCCCCCATCCTCCTTCACTTCCTCCGTTCACCCTTCTTCACGCCCATGATCTCCTCTCTCTCCCCTTCCCCTCACAATCTCAACATGCCTCCCTTGCCACCAAATCCTACTGCCACTACCCCTATCCTCCGTCGCCAACCCTCCCTCTCTCCTCTACCGCCCTCCTCTTCCTTCCCCCTTCGCCGCCCTCTCCTCTTCTTCTCCACCACCACTGCCCCTCCCTTCTTTCCCTTTTCTATCCCTCTTTTCCTCCACTATCTCCTCTCTTCCTTCCCTTTGTCTCCTCCCCTTCCCTCATATTCTCCTTCCCCTTTCATCTTCTTCACTTTGGCCATTGAATTCGACATTAATTTGCGTTGTAAGTTTTTTTTTGTTTTTGTTTTTGTTTTTGCTTTTTTTGAAATTTGGTTTGGATTTGATTAAATGATATGGGTTTTGAGTCTTTTTCTTGTAAGTGTAAGTATGAGTTTATAGTATTTAGTTACTTGTAATGGGTTTTTGTGTGATTTTAGAGGGCACTTATTAAATTTAGTAAATTTAAGTTCTCTATTGTTGGTTTTGTCAAGTTTGGATGATGGTGACGAGTGGTTTTCTCTAGGGGATTCTTTGATTCTAACAATTCTTGGTCAGGTAAATTTTTGTTTGTTTTTTGTTTTGTGGTGAAGATGCTAAGCATTATAATTTTAAGATTTTTTTTATCATTTGTTGAAATAGGCTTTTGGATGTGTGTAATTTTATTTTCTTTTAGGATTCTTTGATTCTAACAGTTCTTAGTCATGTATATTTTTGTTTGTTTGTTTGTTTTTGTGAAGCTATTGTGCATATTATAATTTTAACGCTTTTTATCCATTTCTTGGAAAATGGTGTGTGTATTTTTTTTAAAGATGTTTTCTGCTTAAATACTTATATTGAGCATTATGCTATAATATTGAGATATCGTTGTGTTACTTTTGTTTGATTATATTAACGTATTTTTCAATGCTTGTAAGCATTAGATATTGTGATCATTGTGATTTGTATTATGGTGGGTTGTTGTGTTGTAGCATGTAGGTGGCTTGCCTGATGTTATAAGGTGGTTTAAATTTAGGGATAATTACAGATAACCCTCCTGTGGTTTGAGCGAAAATCACTTTGCCTACCCGTGGTTTGAAAAGTGTCACTTAACCCACCTGAGGTATGTTTCCGTCACCCTCCGTAACCCACCTCGGTCTCTGCTGTTACAAAAACACCTTTTAACCCCAAAACAGAACATAACGTGAATCAAAACACCCAAAACTCAAACACTTTTCGAGAGAGAGACCCGGGGTGCGATCAGAGTGTTCATCGTGGTTTGGAGCGTCTGGAGGGAGAGAAAGCACTTGTTTTGCATCATTGAAGCTAGGCAAGGTATGTGTGACTGCTGCATTTGGGTTCCCACCCACGTATTTGTGTTATTTCTTGATTTAGGTTTTCAAAGTTTGTTCAAGTGCGAACTTACTGTGTGAAAGTCAAAATTTGTACTTCCCAGGAATTGTGTTATGTTGATATGTCTTCATCAAGTGGTAATTTCTCGGGTTCATGTGGACACATGTGCAATGAGTAGACTTGTGTTTTGAGAACAAGTTTGAGTTTGTACAATTTTGGGAGGAGGTTCTTGGGTTGTAGCCGTTATAAGGTTGGTCCTAAGTGTCCTTTCTTTGTTTGGGTTGATAACCTAACTTGTCCTTGTGGGAATGAAACTGCACCTTTGGCTATAGAGAAGATGTCTAGGCTTCAGAGCGCTCTCCAACTTGCCAATGAGAGGGAAAGGACAGCTCTGGAAATGGCAAAAGAAGCTAGGAAAATGGTAGAAAAGGCTCTTGAAGAGGAAGCCAAAGCGAAGGAGAAGGAGAGAAAGGCTCGAGCTGTCTGTGCAAAAGCTAAGGAAAAAGCCATGTTTGCTGAAGAGAAGCAGAGAATGTGGAAGTCCGCATGCATTTTGTCATGGATCTTTTTTGTTATTGTTATGTTGTTATGTTTTGGCTCAATTGAGTTCTCTAGAGTGAATAGACCTAGATTGTTGCCCTGAAGTAGTTAATTGGTTAGTAAGATAGTTTTTTTTTTTTTTTATGAAGGTTAGTAAGATAGTTATGGCAATGGTGTTAATGGATTTGCATTGTAATAGGAAACTTCATCTACTGATGTAATGTTTTGATGTGTCAATGAATGAAGAATTTTGAGTATTTTGTGCATACCATAACAACCATTCAATGGAAGAAGTATTTTGTGCATACCAACCATTCAATTATTAAGTATTTTGTGCATACCAAATATTGGCCATACCATACCAACCATTCCACAATAAAAACTTCCATACACTATATTGGAAAAATATACTTGGACACATAATTTGGTTTAGACACATAATATACTTGGAAAAATACACTAATTTGATTTAGACAAATAATGTTCCATACAATTACCTGGGCATACTATAAAAACCATTCTACAATAACAACTTCAATACAGTCTATATTGGGCAAATCTACCTGGACACAATTTGTAGAAGCAATAAATAAACTTTCATATAATCTAATTTGGACAAATATTGTTTGTATACAAACTGTAATACCACAACTTCCATATAATAACTGGAGTGTATTGTACCTTAATTACAAAAAAGCACATTCCAAGGCCAGCTACATATATATATATATATATATACACATATACACATACATATAATTGCTCAAAATAAGGTGATTGTTTTTTACACTAATTGATAATTACAAAAAGCCAACAGTGGCCTTCACAAAAAAATAAAAAGGCCCACATGTTCCCACTAGCTTTACTCCCACTAGCTTTACTCCCAAGCTGGCATGCGCACCCATTAGCTTCATTCATTTCTTGCCTTTAATCTTTCTTCTTTCCTCTTTCCTCTTTCCTCTTTCCTCCCACTAAATTCAGTTTTGGTGGCCTTTGTGCAGCAAGCTGTCCTCTAGTCCTCACACCACCAGTGCTCTTATTTGTATGTGAAGGCTACAAAATAAAAAATAGATTCACTTGTTAAAAAGTATCTCAATCTCTACACAACCATCCAGGAAAGAGGTTACTGAACTAAGTTACCTATGAAGAACTTGGTAAGGTATCCCAAGTCTCCCTAGGTGTGTGAAACTCTAGCTGTGAGGAAGAGAACCATCATGCTCTCCTGTGAAATGGCCTAGGTTGATTTCCTTGCTGTGAGGATGAAGGCTGAGTGGCAGACATCATGTTGTAGGTCTGGGTAGGCTGCTGGGATGGTGGCTGGGGTGCAGGCTGAGGTGCAGATCTAGGTGCAGGCACCCCTCCCTTTGCCTGCAACAAAACCCAGTTTCAATACAGTGTTTATTGTAAGTTTAAAAACAAGTTTTTTTTTTTTTTTGCCATTTAAATCCTAATTACTTACAGTTTTTTCTCTTTGAAGTCTCTGTCTCCTCTGCCATGGTGTCTCCCCAGTGATGCCAGCCTTGCACCCTCTTGAGTTATGCCCTTCCTTTTTGCATTTCCCACATCTTACAGGTTTGTTCAGCCTACTTGCTTTGTAAGGGTTCCTAGGCTCATCAGAAGCCCTCTTTCTTTGCTTGGGTAGTCTACCTGGTGGTTTGTATATGTTAGGTGCTAGGGGAGAAGGCTGTCCAGTCTCAGTCCATTCTGACTGGCCAGGCATGGGAGGAAGTACCTCCTTGTATATCTCCATATAAGTTTCTTTGAAGTAGCAACGGTGGGTATAGTCTTCTGGTGTCTCAATGTTTGTATAAATGGCTGTTATGGCATGTTTGCAGGGAATGCCATTTAAATCCCAAGACCTACAGCTACATGTCTTCTTGACCAAATCAACTACATGCCTCTCAAACTGACTGCCTACCTCATAAAGGAAATTGCCAGCTGGGGTAGCACTAAATGGCTTACTTTCAACCTTCAATTTTTCCAACCTATCTTGTATGCTTGGACACAACTTTCCAGCATACTTCTGTATCCCTTCCTTTTTTGTGTAAAGTCTAGTCATAAGTCTAACCCTAATCCACACCAACATTGCCAAGATTGGCTTATCCCTAGACTTCAATATCATTGCATTAAAAGACTCACTCAAATTATTTACCAAACAATCTGTTAAGGCCCTAGGAGTGAAGTGTGACCTTGTCCACTGTGCAGGTGCAATCTTTGCAAGATATTCATATGCCTTTTCATCCAAATCCCTTATGTACTGCATGCATCTCTCAAACTCCCTTACTGTTGTGGCAGCAGCAAACCTCCACAGTGCATCCTTTAGCTCCAATCCCTTGTGATCAACTTTGAAATTGTTGTAGATGTGTTTCACACAGTATCTATGCTCCACAGTAGGGAATAGTGTCTCTATTGCAGGTATAAGCCCCTGCAAATAAGCAAACAAACAAACAAGTTAGTTCAACAAACAAAGTATTGGTCAAGTGTAATTGAACAAAACAAAACTTGCATACCTTTTGCCTATCAGAAATAAAGACCAACTTCAGCTCCTCTGGCCTCCCTATATCCTCAGCAAAAATTTCTAAAAACCATATCCAAGACTCCCTGGTTTCTTGTTCCACAACAACCATTGCTACTGGAAAAATGTTGTCATTTGCATCCTTGGCAGTGGCAGATAAGATTTGCCCACCAAATATGTGCTTTATGTGACAACCATCTAAACCTATAAATGGCCTGCATCCACCTAAAAATCCTACCTTTTGAGCATTGAACCTAACATACATCCTCTTAAATTTTGGCTGGGAAGTCTCATCAGCCATTTCGGTTTGCAGTATAACCCTGCTCCCCTTGTCTACAGTGTGTATCATGTGTGCATAGTCCCTAAGGACACCATACTGCAGTTGCTCATCTCCATTGATGAAATCCTTTGCCTTTCTCTTTGACCTATACACTTAGGTCAACAGATAAATTTTGCATCACATGGTTGTGTACACCACTCAACTCCCAATTTGGATTTTTGCTAAAATCCTCAATGAACCTCTTAGCAACATAAGCTGATGTTGCTTGACTGTTTTTAAAAGACTTGGGGCAAGTACAGTCATCAGTCAAGGTCTTAATTTGAAATGTTAGCTCTCCACTTATTTGAGATGCATAACATCTCCACCCACACCCATTCTTGCAGTGAACTGATATCTTGGTCCTCTCATTAAGTTTGAATTTGATGTTAACAGGTTTTTTGATTGCATACTCCCTCAAAGCAGCTCTGAACACCTTTGCATTGGGAAACTTCATCTCCTTCTTCAGTACAACATTTCTCATGTCACTATTGGCATTAAACTCTACCTGCTCATCATCAGACCCATCCATGCTTACCAGGTCATCCTCAAGGGCTGGCTCAGCCCACTCAGGGTCTGCATGGACTGCATTGCTTGATTTTGGGGCTGTGTGGGGTGCATTGCTTGATTCTGGGGTTGTGTGGGGTGCATTGCTTGATTCTGGGGCTGTGTGGGGTGCATTGCTTGATTCTGGGGCTGTATTAGGAGCAGAACCTTGTGGTGCTGAGTTTTGAGCAGCAAATACATCATCACCAAAGTCAGCCCCTTCTAGGCCTTCATTTAGCCAATCATCATCATCATCATCATCCTCTCCTTCAACATCTCCTTCATCTCATTCTCATCATCATCCTCATCATAATCACTATCCAAATCTATTTCATCCCTTAATGCATCACCACCTAAACCACCTACATCAACACCTGCACCAGCTGCCACTCCCCCTCTATCACCACCTACACTAGCTGCCACTCCCCCTCCATCACCACCTACACCAGCTGCCACTCCCCCTCCATCACCACCTACACCACCATGTGCCACTCCCCCTCCATCAGGATACTCAACTGCTAGTGGCTCCACATCTATGTTAATATAGATTATGATTTTTTCAGCTGGCCATGCCTTATGAAGGGTAGTCATGTTTAGGACATCTGCATCTGTTGCTATGTCTCTTAAATCAACTTGTAGATTACCTTCAAGAAGTAAATACTTATATCTACTGTGTTCTTTAGGAGCACCAACTAGATGGCATAAATCCCGAATTTCAAAGAAACTCAACTTGTCAGGGTCAATCTCTGTTAGTAAATGTACAGACCCACCCACATATTCAATGGTTGGCTCCTCCACAAAACATCCCCCAACATGAATTTCAATGTCAAAGGTGAAGTCAACCATCTGCAATTAAAGAAAGTAGTTTGTTTACACACTGACATGCAGAAAATGACAAGAAGCCAAAAGATACAACAAGTGTAATCATTGACAAATAAACTTGATTCTTTCAGGTATATGCAATCTTTCAGGGTGTTTTTTGTTTTCTTTGTCTGGGTTGAAATAGATGCAGTGTAAGACGATTCAATTTCTGGAAATTTCAAAACCAATTTTTTCCTTTTTTTCTAGAAGGCAGTGGAGGGTGTCTTGTTTTGGTTTGTTAGTGGCAACCATACAAAAGGCAAATTGTGATCATAATCATTTGATTTTAGAACAATTAAAATGATAGCTGTTCCTTTCTCAGACAAACACACTCCCAATGTTGGTTAAAGAGTCAAGCTCACTGGAGTGAAGCACGCATGTTTCAAATATAATATATAACATCTTCTAATAGAAATATTCATAATATATAATAAAAATATGAACAACCATAGCAGTACATTAGCTACATCCTAAGCGATTCTACATATAAATAGCAAAATGCACATTTAACCTACAAAAAAAAAAATTAAACATGCAGATGAACAGCAAAACCTAACAATGTGGGTGGGTCGCGATAAAAAATTGACATCAAGAACACAAATGCAGCAGTCACACATACCTTGCCTAGCTTCGATGATGCAAAACAAGTGCTTTCTCTCCCTCCAAACGCTCCAAACCACGACGAACAGTCTGATCGCACCTCGGGTCTCTCTCTCGAAAAGTGTTTGAGTTTTGGGTGTTTTGATTCGCATTATGTTCTGTTTTGGGGTTAAAAGCTGTTTTTGTAACGGTAGAGACTGAGGTGGGTTACGGAGGGTGACAGAAACATACCTCAGGTGGGTTAAGTGACACTTTTCAAACCACGGGTAGGCAAAGTGATTTTCTCTCAAACCACAGGAGGGTTATCTGTAATTATCCCTTAAATTTATATTGAAAGTGTTTGATTGATTTGTATTATGGTGGGAGAGTTAGTTTTTGGGATCATTGTGTTACGGGGAGTGTTGTTATCTTTTTCTTTTGAGGGATGTAGTGAGGATATTATGTATCTTTTCTTTTCTTTCTTTCTTAGATACATTGTTCTTGTACATGAGGTCTTATGACCATTTATAAACATATATTGTACTTATTTTCTCTTCTATATTGTTGATGTACGTTTTTCTTTCACCTACCCCTTTCATGTGTTGTTTCTTTTCTCTCTTTATACACATGCTTCTTATTATTTGTATGCGATCTATTATTTCTATTTCACACAAAAATGCCTTAATGAGTTTTGTTTAAAGTGTTTCAAAAATACAGGTTTTTAGGACATATGTGTTTCACATGTTAATAACATATGTCATGATTTTATGTAATTGGCTTATCCTTTGACAAACCGCACTCTGTTTGTAATTTGGTAGACTTATGATGTGTTTAACTACTTCAAGAAACCACGTTTCAAGATCTAGTATTGAAGCTTTCAAGTCTGTTCAAGAAATCAAGCAAGATAGTGCAAATTCATTAAAGCTCGACAACTGGTCGATACCTGCTCGACACCTCCTATCTGTCGAGGTTTACAAATTTCAGATTTCAACTCTGATTTTCTTGGGATCAGTGAATCTGTCTATGGGCCTTCTTTTCTCCTAACCCTAGACATAAAAGGATTGTTTTAAGAGCTGTCAAATGGTACACAAGTTGCACAAGTATTGAGGAAACTCTGTTTAAGCAAATTGTGACCGGAGACAAAGTTCTTGACCTAGTTCATCTCTTTCTTGGAGAAGTTGCTGTGTATTTGCACCATAGAGTTTTGTGACCAAGCATCTTCTTGATCTTCATCGTGTGGATGAACTGAAGAACTTTGCAGCCAACAATCTTTTCAGATTGGTGTTTTGAAGTCACGTACTGGGATCCACACAACTGGTTAGTCACGTACTTGGGAGCTGTGCATCAGAAAGGAGAACTGTCACTACAAAACAAGTCCACTTAGGTATTGGGGTAAGGGTTCAACTGTAGGTTGGTAAGGTACTTGGGATTCCTTACTTGTAACCACTTGTTGTGATAATAGTGGAGTTTCGAGAGTGCTAACCTGATAATCACCCGGTGGGGTTTTTGCCATTAGGTTTTCCCCATTCGTAAACAAATCACCGAGTTATTTATTTTCCACTGCATAATTAGTTTATTGGTGATTTGTTTGTGCTTCCACGTGTTTGCATGATAAATTGATTAATTAATAACTTGGCTAATTCATTAATTAATTTCTATCACAAGGGGTCATTCAATTTATGGCCTATCAAGTGGTATCAGAGCAGGCACACTTTGATTAGGTTTTAATCTTAGCTGTGTGATCCATTGACCCCTGTTGTCATGGAAACTCTTGATTGTTTTGATTTGCATGATCCTATGTTGAATGATGATGATGATATTCAAGATGCCTATTGCAAGCTTTATAATTTTTGTATGAAATCTCTTGAATGTTCTACAAAATTAAAAGCTAAATTTAAAAAGGTGAAACTTGAAATATATGATTTGATTGCAAAATTGGATGAAGCCAATAATTTGAATGAGAATTTTAAAAGTCAAATTTCATCTTAGGTGGACAAAATTAAGAGTTTGGAAAAGCAACTAGTTGAATTTAAAACTGAAGTTGAAAAATTTACTAGTGTCAAACTTGTTGTTGAGCCTAACTCAAAAGAAAAAGATTTTTATATTCCCCAATTTAAAAGGAATAATGAAGAGTTGAAGGCTAATATTGTTAGGATAGACAAAAGTAAACAATCTGATGTTCTAAACTTATGTCTAAAACTCCTCCTTGGTTGAATAAAAATTCTAAATTTGTCCCCACTTGTCATCATTGTCATATTGTTGGTCATATTAGGCCAAATTGTCCTAAGTTGAGGTCTTTGTCAACCTCTAAGGTTAGACCTCCTTCTAGGAAACCGAGTAGTTCTAAAACTACTCATGTTTGTCACCATTGTGGTGCTTCAGGTCAAACTCGTCCTAATTGTTTCAAATTGTTTTCTCATAAGCGAGTGTTCAATAGGTTTCATCCTTTGCCTAAAGGTTCCGTACCTATTCTTGGTGAGTTACTAAAAGCTTTGAACTTTTTAACTCAATTTGAGAGGAATTCTAATTCCTCTATGTCTTTTAGTAGTCATACTAGGACACGTGCCTTTTCATTTTCACAGCCAAAGACTCGTGCTGTGTGGGTGATAATGGATCCTAAGACTTAATTGTCTTTTCTATTTGTCCTCTACTTTAATTCTTTTTTTCTAAAGTAGGACTCTCTTTACTTGATTTCTTATCTGCTTTTGGTATCATGCTTTCATGCATCTGCATCTTTCTTCTATGCTTTCATGTTGTTTCACATGTTTTTGTTTGGTTATTTTTCAGCTTTGCTTTATTTTGTTTTTACATATAAAAAGAATAAAAAAAATTAAAAAAAAAAAAAAAAAAAAAAACACAAAAACAGTGTGTGTTTTGTGTACATTGGTACTTGTGTACCTTGAATGGCCATTGAACCAAAGTTTTCTAAACTTTGTATCTTTTATAGCTTAGATGAGCATCTCTATGCACAACTAAGCAAGTGAGCTTTGTGGCTCTTGTTTGTGATGAGTAAGATTGAGTTGTCTCTTATTCTTAACACTCATATCACTCTTTTTGATAGGAATGACTAAAAAATCCTGAGAGAAAGGCATTAATAACCATCTCACCACTGTTGCCTGCCAATCATGGATGACATCTGTATGCTTCGGCATAGTAAAAGTGTGATGTCAATGACATTTGTGTGCTTAGGCATAGCAAAAATGGAATGTCAAATATTATTGGGTATTTCTTTTCTCTCTCTAATAAGCTCATGTATGATATACTTAAAAGAAAAAAATATGCAAAGAAAAATCAAAAGCTAAAAGATCAAAAATGCTTTTAAATATGATTGCAAGCATGTATTCTAGGAGATGTGGGAGTTATAGGATGTACCTTAAAGGTGATAGTCTCCATCAAGCAGTTATGATTGTGTGTGAGTTAAAGCGATTATCTCATATCTCAAATCGTCATAACATGTATACACTTATGCATTCTTGCGATATTTTTCACACACAAAACACAATATTTTTTGCTATTCTTGATACATGTGCAGATACAATGTGATTTGGCCATCACAAGTTTTACATGTGTTTATGTATGCTCACTAAATTGTCTTGAATTGTTTTTGAAATATAAAATTTGTTAGACTTGTTTAGTGTGTGTGTGTGTTTTGGAGATCCTTGTGCTCATTTTTTTAAATTGAGAGACTATTTTGAGAGATTTTTGTGTTGATTGGATCATTGGTTGAGTTGTATGTTGGGTTGCATTCATATCTGTGTTTTTCACCTCTCGAAAAACTGGTTTTAAAAGCTTGCTCGACACCTCCTCGTTACCTTGCCATCTGTCGAGCTTCTCAAGCATTTTTTTAAACGCAATCTCGACACCTCCTCGATACCTGGTGGATCAATCGAGAAAGCTCCTGCATCCTCGATAGCTCCTCAATACCTGCTGGATCGATCAAGCTTCTGTTCTGAATCTGAATCGTTGTTGCTCAATAGCTTCCTCGATACCTCAGCTATCGAAGACCAGATCCTCAATACCTACCTCGACAGATCCTTCGATACCTCTCGATACCTGCATCTGTCGAGATTTACTAGCTGCCTATATAAGGCCTTTGTGCGATCTAGATTTCTTTTCTCTTTGATCTCTCTCTCGATACTTCTTTGTTTCTCTCCCAAAACTCTCTCATCTTACTCCAAACTTGTTCCTTAATGATTCTTCAAGTTTTTTCAAGTTTCTCCTTACTTGGTAAGCTCCTAATCCTTTCTCATTCATGCATTTCATGATTTAGAACCTAGGTTTTGGGGTTTTTGAAAAAATTTTAGGTTTTTCAAAATTGATGAGCTTTCATTGAAATTTTGGGATGGGTTTTCACTTAAATGTGTTTAAAACCTCATACATTAGCATTATAATGATATTGTCATGCATTTAGATGTGTGTTATATGTTTGTGTGCTGATAGGTTTGAATTAGGCTGAGCCCATGATGCATTTTCTTTTGCATGTCACATGTTCATGCATTTCCCATGCATACGTATTTCTTTTCAATATTCTTGATATTTGAAACTGCTTGGGACTTTTCTGATTGTCTTTCTTTCTCTCCTTCTCTGTTAGTTTACGTTAGACGTGTCTATGACACCTAAGCGTAAATCCACTCCGGCCCGGAACCCTCTTCATTCCAGTGCCTCTTCGTCTTCTGATTCTGCCCCTCTCTCTCTTCGGTTCCGTGATGATGATGCCCGCAAGGCATTCTCGGAGAACTTTTCTAGACGAGGCATTCATTTGAAACGCCAAGTCATACTATCGAACTTTGTCGACACTAACCTTCCCTCTCTCATTCGCAGTAGGGGATGGGAGTCACTGTGTGACATCCTGGTCACATGTTCTCTCATGCTGATTCAGGAGTTTTACTCCAACATGCACAGGATAGATCGTTCTGTACCTCTCTTTTTCACTCGCGTCCTAGATTCTTGAACATGGTGATGACATTTGTGTTACATCCTCTTTCTCACTATAACTCCATCATAGAGCCTCGTGCTTGATTTTTGCTATCTCTCCTTGAGCATCTCACTATAGATTTTCCCTCTCATTTCATTCTGTCTATTATAGATGTTCATTTGGATTCGGCGTCCCGTGATAAACTCATCTTTCCTTCCGCTATCACGAGGATTCTACGCCATTTTTCCGTTCCTTTTCCCTTGTCCGACCATTTTTCCATCATGTGTGCCATAGATTACGCTACCGTTAAATGTAGCGAGGCTCAGTTTCGGTCGCGACAGATGGATTCAGTAGCACCCTCCTCTCGCTCTACTCCATCCCGGTCTACTCCATCTGCATCCGCTCCTTCCTCTTTCGGTGATGCATCTTTGGGAGACATCTTGGCACAGCTGCAGTGCATGGATGCTTGCCTGGATACACTCTCTACGGAGTTGTATCAGGTGAACGTTCGTGTCGATCGTATTGCACGACAGTAGGGGGCTATGGGTGGTTTTGCACCTGAGCCTACTCCTTCACCACCTCATCCAGTTGCTTCCGATTCTAATGCTGAGGATGATGATGATGATGGTGGTGATGACTATGATGCTTCAGATGATGATGGAGATGCTAGCTCTACCGATAAGATGTCTACTTGACAATCTACCCTTTGTCACTTATGACAAAAAGGGGGAGTAGTTTTGGATATGAGAGTAGTCACTCTTAGGGGGAGAGTTAGTTTTTGGGATCATTTTGTTAGGAGGAGTGTTAATTTTTTTTTTGAGAGATGTAGTGAGGATATCATGTATCTTTTCTTTTCTTTCTGTCTTAGATACATTGATTCTTGTACATGAGATCTTGTGACCATTTATAGACATACATTATATTTATTTTCTCTTATATATTGTTGATGTATGTTTTCTTTCACCTACCCTTTCATATGCTGTTTCTTTTCTCTCTTTATACACATGCTTCTTATTTATTTGTATGCAGTCTATTACTTCTGTTTCACACAAAGATGCCTTGATGAGTTTTGTTTAAAGTGTTTCAGAAATACAGGTTGTCAAAGTCTACTTGCCATAAACTCTCTTCTTGCAAAGTTTTTCAAGAGTTTGTGTTAGGATAGATTTTATTGTATTCAACAAGTAAATATGAGTTGAGTGATTTATGACTTCTCTCATATGTTCATTTGTTTGTTGTGGTTTTGTCACGGATTGTCAAAGGGGGAGATTGTTAGGACATATGTGTTTCACATGTTAATAACATATGTCATGATTTTATGTAATTGGCTTATCCTTTGACAAAACACACTCTGTTTGTAATTGGGTAGACTTAGGATGTGTTTAACTACTTCAAGAAACCACGTTTCAAGATCTAGTATTGAAGCCTTCAAGTCTGTTTAAGAAATCGAGCAAGATAGTGCAAATTCATTAAAACTCGACAGCTGGTCGATACCTGCTCGACACCTCTTATCTGTCGAGGTTTACGACTTTCAGATTTCAACTCTGATTTTCTTGGAATCCGTGAATTTGTCTATGGACCTTCTTTTCTCCTAACCCTAGACATATAAAATGATTGTTTTAAGAGCCGTCAAACGGTACACAAGTTGCACAAGCATTGAGCAAACTCTGTTCAAGAAAATTGTGACCGGAGACAAAGTTCTTGACCTAGTTCATCTCTTTCTTAGAGAAGTTGTTGTGTATTTGCACTATAGGGTTTTATGACCAAGCATCTTCTTGATCTTCATTGTGTGGATGAACTGAAGAACTTTGCAACCAACAATCTTTTTAGATTGGTGTTTTGAAGTTGCGTACTGGGATCCGCGCAACTAGTTAGTCACGTACTTGGGAGTCGTGCATTAGAAAGAGGAACTGTCACTACAAAATAAGTCCAATTGGGTATTGGGGTCAGGGTTCAACTGTAGGTTGGTAAGGTACTTAGGATTCCTTGCTTGTAACCGCTTGTTGTGATAATAGTGGAGTTTCGGGAGTGGTGACTTGAAAATCACCCGGTGGGGTTTTGGTTGTTAGGTTTTCCCCATTCGTAAACAAATCACTGTGTTATTTATTTTCCGCTGCATAATTAGTTTATTGGTGATTTGTTTGTGCTTCCATGCGTTTGCATGATAAATTGATTAATTAATAACTTGGCTAATTAATTAATTAATTTCTATCACAAGGGGTCATTCAGTTTGTGGCCTATCACAAGTTGTCAAAGTCTACTTGCTATGAACTCTCTTCTTGCAAAGTTTTTCAAGAGTTTGTGTTAGGATAGATTTTATTGTATTTAACAAGTGAATATGAGTTGAGTGATTTATAACTTCTCTCATATGTTCATTTGTTAGTTGTGGTTTTGTCACGGATTGCCAAAGGGGGAGATTGTTAGGACATATGTATTTCTCATGTTATAGAACATATGTCATGATTTTCTGTAATTGGCTTATCCTTTGACAAAACGCATTTTACTTGTATTTGGGTAGACTTAGGATGTGTTTAACTATTTCGAGAAACCACGTTTCAAGATCAAGTATTGAAGCCTTCAAATCTGTTAAAGAGATTAAGCAAGAGTGCAAATTCATTAAAGCTCGACAGCTGGTCGATACTTGCTCAACACCTCCTATCTGTCGAGGTTTAAGAATTTCAAATTTCAACTTTGATTTTCTTGGGATCCGTGAATCTGTCTGTGAGCCTTTTTTTCTCCTAACCCTAAACATATAAAAGGATTGTTTTAAGAGCCGTATAACTGTACACAAGTTACACAAGAATTGAGTAAACTCTGTTTAAGTAATTTGTGACCAGAAACAAGGTTCTTGACCTAGTTCATTTCTCTCTCTTGGAGAAGTTGCTGTGTATTTGCATTGTAGGGTTTTGTGACCAAGCATCTTCCTGATCTTCATCGTGTGGATGAACTGAAGAACTTTGCAGCCAACAATCTTTTCAGATTAGTGTTTTGAAGTCACGTACTGGGATCCGTGCAACCGTTAGTCACGTACTTGGGAGCCGTGCATTAGAAAGGGAAACTGTCACTACATAACAAGTCCTATTGGGTATTGGGGTAAGGGTTCAACTGTAGGTTGGTAAGGTACTTGAGATTCCTTGCTTGTAACCGCTTGTTGTGATAATAGCGGAGTTTCGGGAGTGGTGACCTGAAAATCACCCAGTGGGGTTTTTGCCATTAGGTTTTTCCCCATTCGTAAACAAATCATCGTATTATTTATTTTCCGCTGTGTAATTAGTTTATTGGTGATTTCTTTGTGCTACCATGCATTTGCATGGTAAATTGATTAATTAATAACTTGGCTAATTAATTAATTAATTTCTATCACAATGGGTCATTCAGTTTGTGGCCTATCACCCCACTCCCCCTGGCCTCAACGTGGCTTCACCACTGGTATACACATTTAAACTAGTTGCTAACATGAATGGAAACCTACTTATTTATGAGGTAGACTAAAATAATTTTATAAAATCTTAAATTGATTAAGAAACTATACTATTGCATGATTTGCTTTTGTATAACTTCAATTTGTGTTACGATTTGATGAATAAGTCATTACTTGAATGTGCAATGGCCTACAAAAAATTTGTCAGACAGTTTCAGATATTGCCAAAAAAAAAATAATAATAATAAAAATTCAGATATTAAAACTTCTGAAAGACCAAAAAAAAAAATAAATAAAAATAAAGAATCAGATGATTCACTGCTTAGAAATGATTGAAACAAAACAAGATATATATAACTAAACAATAGAGAAATAGAAGAAAAATATGAGTTACATTCAAAAGAATAATTCATGACTATAACTACTGAAAGGAATCAAAAGATTCAGAGCCTACAAATTATAGATAATATATATATATATATATATATATATATATATATATATATACGCACACACTACACAATAAAGAAATATAAGAGAAAGATGTGTTACTATCAAAAGAATAATTCAAATATTAAAACTTTTGAAAGACAAAAAAATATTAAAGAATCATAAGATTTACTTCTTATAAATTTCTAAAACAAAACAAAATGTATATGATTACATAATAGAGAAATATAAAAGAAAAATTGATTACCTTCAAAAGAATAATACATGGTATAGTCATTGAAATTTGTTTGGTGGTTTATGTACAAAAATCACTTTTTAAAAAATACATGAAAAACCATAGAGGAGAAGAAAATAACAGAAGAAGAACTCATACCTCTAATCGGCTTTAAAAATATATATATATATATATATATATATATATATATATATATATATATCTATTGGGGTTTGCACTGTTTTTATAGTGTTCATAATTAACCTCGCAAATTTGGAAATAAATTATCAACGTTTGAGTTTGAGCTTAAGTTGCACTTGTTAGAGAGATAGAGGTTCACTTCTTATTACTTTGGCTATTGATGTCAAAGATTAGTCCTCCTCGGATTGAAGTTAATATTGTTAATTAAAAAAAGTTAAATAATTTTGTTTAAAAAAATGATAATGATGTGATAAGGTCTAGAAAGGTCAATAAAACATCGAAGGTTTCGATTTTTAAAAATGTGAAAAAAAGTGACTTATTTAAAGTGAAAAAATTATATCTAGGGCTCCATGTTCCTTGGATTTTATACATAAGAACATGACATTGTCACAATGACGTCTTCATACTCAGTTAACGTAATGGCATGGAATATGAACATAGTATTTCACAAGTGGTGTGCAATTACATATTATACTAATTATTATATTTAGCATGATTCATTTGCAAGGAGTGAATGTAGTCGGAGATCTATGTGGACTCTTCTTTTATTTTTGCAGAATTTAGTACGAAATTGGGTTATTGAATTCCCAATCATGGCCTTAAATATTGAAAAAAACACCCCTAGAATGCAGACACTAAAATAATATTTGCTATTTTTTTTTTTTTTTTGGCACGTGATCAGTCAAGAAAACTGGGAAAATTATAAAATAACATGGAGTATAATATGGGTATATTCTTGGAGCCATTATTTTAGCATAGTGGAATGAGATTAAAAGACAAGATTGCAAGAAAAATTTATCCAAAAATTATTAATTGATATTAATAAAAATATATAAACAATTATAATAAAAAAAATCAATTTATTGCTAATAACTATCAATTGAAGAGATCAATCTAAGTGCATGAACTTTAAATGTATAACTTAATTACTCAAAATAAACTGAGAAAATATAATGTAAGAGTTTAAAAGTATAATAATATTTTGATAAGCTGTATAACACTTCGTTGCCTTAATTACTTTTAAAATATAGTTTAGTATTCATTTTTTATTTTTTTATTTAATTTTTTTTAAAAAATTATTATTAAGAGCAAACACTATAAATTGAAATTCTCTAAAAATAATATATATATATATATATATTAGAGTTCTTTTTTTGATTGTTATATATATTAGAGTTCGATACCATTCAAAAGACTAAAAGTCGAGAGATGGAGACATTAGAGATAAATTGCCATGAGAAACTAAGAATAAGAATTTCATTAAAAAAAATATATATATTCTAAGTTTAAAACATGGACGAAATGCTTTGGGTTGAAGTATGACTGTTTTTTTTTTGGGGGGTAATTTAGCTTGGTTAAAATATGACTTCAAATAGAATAGATTAGAGAAAAAACAATACATGTATCCTTACCTTAGCAATATCAAACCTACAATATCAATTATTCCTCCTCACCTTCTGGCTCCGCCCATGTTTATCACATGGGCAGTGTTCTGTACGTGATGCACTGTTATGTCCTTCGATCGATTACCACGATCATTAGTCTTTTGTTTCACAAAGGTCAACATCCCTGTTGTACGCGTTTTGGCTAACTACTGCAATCTAATACCTAGTCAAAGCAATTAATGGTTTGACTCTAAGAATTAATGTTTTGGTTTTGGTTTTGTAGGTAGGTTTGTAATTTGCTTGCAGGGAGGTTCCTTATGCCGGTACCTTCTTTGGTTTTTGGGTTTTTACTTATGCTGGTACCTTCAGTATGAATCTAAGGTGAATTACCAAAAATATAAAAATAATAATGGATTGACTTTATTTATATATTTATTTAATCTATTTTTCGGGTAATGATTTCCCACATATCTTATTTTATATCTATTTTTTCATGTTTTAAATATGGATATTATCTTTTTGTCTTTTAAAAAATATATATCATATTATCAATCAATAGTTGGTGGAAATTAAAAGATAATTTTAGAAGCAAAATTGATCCAAAAAATATTAGTTGACATCAATAAAAATAAATAAACTGTTAAGTTTTATTTATGTTGGCAATTCATGAGCAAAACATAAGTTTAAAGTGTATTTGGATGTTTAGTTTTGAAGAAAAGATTTCTACAAAGTTTTGCAATTTATGGTGCAAATTTGGAAATTTTGAATGATAAAAAATAGCGAATCAGATTAGTTTGTAGATTTCAAGCCCAAGTCCATCGTTCAATTTACTAGGGTTTTGTGCCACTTATTCTACACTATAAAAGAGACTCTATAGGATGCAAAAAACAGAGAGAGAGAGAGAGAGGTGTCTCTTGTGCCTCCTATTTAATTTGTATCTAGGATTTCTATACCCAAAGCTTTCTACCGGTAATATTTTTTGAAGAAAATTAAGACCTAGTGTTGTAGAAGTTACTACCTTGTACTAGTCATCAAAAGTGCTAGAGGTCTAAATTTTCAAGGGAACATTGAAGTCGTAGACTAGAGATTCACAGAGCAACAGATTGCTATTAGTCTATTAAAGACATCTGAGGGATTTAGAGCTTAGTTCGGTAACTTTAGTTAGATTTATAATGAATAAGGTTATTTTGACTTTAAATCTTTTTCTTATAGTGAACGTTCACCTCAAGGTTGATAAGGTCAAGCCCCCCAAATTTTTCCTATGAAACAATTTGTTTTATTGGTTTCTTTGGTCATCATATCATGTCTCTTTTAAATTTTCGTACTTGCATGATATTGATGATGATGTGTTTAACCTAAAGTATCCATTATAGATCTAATTATCAAGTTAATTTTAAAATTGGTTAAATAAGTGTTTTAACAAGGTCTAAAACCAACAATTGGTATCAGAGCAGACATATTCTATTTGGATTTACATCTTGAGTGTGATCATTAATCCTTGCTGTTATGGATAATTTTAAGTGTCTTGTTGATCATGCCTGTAAAAAATTAAATAAAGAAGACATTGATTTTTATGTTGATTTTATTGATGTTTGTGAAAATCTTTGTATGGAATTATCTAAATCATTGAAATTTTTTGAGAAATTCTAGGAAAAGTAAAAAATTGCAAAGCATGAAAAAAAAAAAAAAGAAAAAAAAAAGAAAAAGAAAAGAAGGAACTAATTTTCAGATTGGATGAATTAAATAAAAAGAATGAAATTTTTAGAAAACAATTTCCTCTTAAGATGAAAAGATGAAAAGCTCAAAATAAAAGTTAGCTGAATCTAAAACTAAACTAGAAAATTTGTCTAGTAACAAGCTTGTTGGTATTCTGCTCTCATTAAACCTAAAATGAAAAAGTTTATATTCCTTATTTTATGAGGAATCATAAAGAAAATACTAATTTTTTTAGGTTAGTCAAATGTTAGTACATTAGGTTTCCTAATTGAATTCAAGCCCTTGTTGGTTTGAATTTAATCATTATTGAAAAAAAAAAAAAAACACATTATTCTTATTGTATTGGTGAATGCAGCTAAGTGTTCAAATTTAATTGAGAATTTAATATATTGCACCAAAGATATGGTAAGTTTTGCTCGAATGTACTGTGTTCCTAGTTTTACCCAGAGGTACTTCGTTTATATTCATGAACAGCTTGTACATAATAAGTAGGAATTGTCACATGTCACAAATGCCTGATGCATGGATAAGTAAAAACTAGGAATTGTCACAGGAATTTCTAATTCATGAACAGCTTGTACGAACATAACTAGGAATTATCACTGGAATAAACAATTATTCTGTTAGATCAGTAGTTCTCAATTGATCTGCAAACTGATCATTATAAAAAAAAAACAGTAAACAAATAAATAATTCTGTAACCTCTTGCCCAGCCTGGCTCTTACTTATTCAACGTGAAATAATAACTATATTAATAAGGGTTTTATATTCATAAACAGCTTGCACATAACTAGGAATTGTCACATGTCACAAATGCGTGATGCATGGATATGGTCAGCAGCTAAGTTCCTCTCATATATGGATTGAGGTAGCATGTTATACATTGTTATTATTCTATAACATTTTTATAATACTTTCACAATAAATGTTAAGTGGTAAATTGTTACTAGTTTGAATCTATTACTGAAATTATTTTTTTCTCACTATTAACAGTTAATAACAACCCACCACTTAAGATTTATTGTGAAAATGTTGTAGACATTTGCATTTCTCATATTGATATTACTTATGTATTGCTGAAACCCAGTAAATACTGTTTGCTTCTTTGCTGCTCTAGGGAAGTTCTATTCAATGTTCACATCGAATCTCTAATGGTTTATTCAGATGGAAGTATTCAAAGATAAAAATATTAAATTTAATTTAATTAATTTTAATTAGCTAGAATCATCTCCATAAAAAAATAAAAAAGTTCAACTAGAAAGTATAAAAATGTTTTTAAAAAAATAAAAATAAAACTATTGATAAATTTCTTAAAGAATTTTTAAAAATAAAATATTGATTGAAGTTTTATTGACACTGATCTTTAATCTCGTTAGTCGTTACAAAGAAGCTTCATTGAAATTTTATTGAAACGGAAAATATAAAATTCAACGGCATCAGTTCTGCCATAACTGCTCCAACAGCGTCATCCACGGATATTCAACAACGTAAGCTTCAATGTTCAACTGTTCATGCAAATAATCAACATGACTCAATTCCTACTTCTCACAAAGCAAGGAGCGAGAGATCATTGAGATGTAATAAGTGCTTACAAATTTACGATATGGTAACATCAGGTGTAATTGTCCAATCGTATCGTATGTACTTCAACTTGGTTGAATTATCATTGAATGAGCAACAAAATAATGATAAAGTTAGCCAAAGACAATAATTTTTAATGTGTTACGTGACTAGTGCAATTGAATAAGAAGAAGATAATGATAGAACTTTTGAAGCCTCAAGTAAATTTTTTTTAATATTCTCGTTTTGGATATGATATGAAAAAGAAGCAGATGTTCACTTTAATGCTCAACCTTGCCTCCCGGCCCGAGCTCCCTTTTACAATTAAGAAAACCAAAAAGAATTGAAAGATACTTCACTTTTATGGATGAATTGAAAAGCTCTCTTATTGCATTTGAAGTAGTAGTCCTCTTATCTATTAACAGGCCGGCTTTATTTTCATCGTTTAGTCGGTGCCAAAATCTCAATAGCTTGGGACTACCTTACTTATAATAGCTACTATGACCTACTTTCTTACTGCCAGCACTATCCTATCTTTTATAGTTTCAGCTATTCTTTGGATGTACTCGTTTGCCTTCTCGAGCTGTATAAAATCTAGAACTTTCTCTAAATAGAAGACCAGAGATTTTATTGAATCATAAAAGAGTAATACAAGCAATTGATTTTAATACATAAAAGCTACCCTATATATACATGACTGATATTGACTAACACTGTAATTACAGGAAATCAGTTACTAACTATGCTAACTGTACAATAGGCTCTCATTATTTACATGACAGTCTAATTATGATAAGCCACGTGTATCATAGTCTCCAAAACTATGTATGAAAACCTCATGATAAGTTATTGCCCTAATAGTCTCTAGTACATCCTTGCAAGCCCACTGGTGCTCTGTATCAAACATCTCTGCTGAATGGTTGCTGCACAATTGCTCAAAATTATTGATGTGACTGACCTTGTCTACTAGTGATGATGCTGCTATGCTTGTACTAGAAACCATCTCTTTGCTTGGTTGGCACCACTATTAGACTGCTGTCCTGCACTAGTCTTAGCAGATAAATCCTTAAGTCTTGAGCAAACTTCAACAGTTTTAATGCCCCCCCTCAAGAGCAAAGCTATTGCAGTTTGTGTTTCTGATACAGTTTCTGGAAATTCAGCACAAGCAGCAACGATTTTAATCAAACCCAACTTCTTGATCAATCTTAAATAGTTGTCTACACCCAAAGCCTTAGTGAAAACATCAGCTAGCTAATTTTTAGAAGCCACATGAAAAGTTTTAATTGTTCCATCTAGAACCTTGTTTCTAACAATGTGGCAATCGGCTTCTATATGATTTGATCTCTCACGGAATACTGGATTTGCAACTATATGTAGTGCTGCATGGTTGTCACAGTACAATAAAACTGGTTTGTCATGCTTCACATGTAAGTCCTTCAATAGAAACAATAACCAAGTGACTTCACATGTTGTAGTTGCCATGGATCTATATTCAGCTTTAGCTGAAGATCTTGAAACCATAGATTGTTTCTTTGATCTCCATGATATTAATGAATCCCCAAGGAAGACACAATACCCTGTAAGAGACTTTCTAGTGTCTTGACAACCTACCCAGTCGGCATCACAATATGCCTTTAACTGTAAGTTTGAATTACAAGGAAAATACACTCCTTGGCCTAGTGTTCCTTTGATATATTGCAGTATTCTATTGGCTGCCTGCATGTGAGGTACTCTGGGTTGAGCTAAAAACTGACTTAACCTATTCACAACATAGGCTATGTCAGGCCTACTCAAAGTCAAATACAAAAGCTTCCCTATTAGCCTTCTATACTGACTTGGGTCTGTCAATAACTCTCCACTACTCTTTGACAACTTAAGTTATTGTTCCATAGGTGACTACACAATACCCCGTAAAAGACTTTCTAGTGTCTTGACAACCTGCCTAGTCAGCATCATAATATGCCTTTAACTGTAAGTCTAAATTACAAGGAAAATACACTCCTTGACCAGGTGTTCCTTTGATATATTGCAGTATTCTATTGGCTACCTGCATGTGAGGTACTCTGGGCTGAGCTAAAAACTAACTTAACCTATTCACAGCATAGGTTATGTTAGGCCTACTCAAAGTCAAATACATCAGCTTCCCTATAAGCCTTCTATACTAACTTGGGTCTACTAGTAACTCTCCACTACTCTTTGACAACTTAAGTTGTTGTTCCATAGGTGACTTAATAGGCTTACAACCCGTCATGCACGTTTCTTTCAGAATTTCAAGTGCAAATTTTCTTTAATTCAAGTTAATTCCCTTATTACTCCTTGTAATCTCAAGTCCCAAGAAATACTTGAGTGATCCAAGGTCTTTGATCCCAAATTTGGCATCCAAAAATGACTTTAAGGTTGCCACGCAACCTGGATCATTCCCTGTAATCACCATGTCATCCACATATACTAAAAATGCAGTAAACATAGGACCCTTAGCATAAACAAATAAGGAATGATCAGCTTGAAATTGAACAAAACCAAGTTGCTAAATGGTTGAAGAAAGTTTAGTATACCATTGCCTAGATGCCTGCCTTAACCCATAAAGTGACTTAATAAGCCTGTAAACAGTAGGTATAGAAGTTGAAGTTGAACTCCCCCCCTTACTTTGAAAACTAGGAGGTAAGGTCATGTAAACTTCCTCATCCAAGTCTCCATGCAAGAAGGCATTATTAATGTCTAATTGATGAAGTCGGCATGATCTAGCTGCAACCAATGCAATCAGAACTCTGACAGAAACTATCTTGGCCACAGGTGAGAAGGTTTCAATGAAGTTAAGGCCCTCCCTTTGGGTATAACCCTTAGCGACTAATCATGCTTTGTACCTTTCAACAATCCCATCTGATTTCAACTTGATTCTATACACCCATTTGCATCCAATGGGTGTTTTTCCTGGAGGTCAACTAGTAAGTTCCCAAGTGTGGTTTTGTTCAAGAGCTTGGATTTCCTTATCCATTGCTTCTCTCCAAAGTGGATCTTTAACTGCTTGGAAAAAGCTTTGTTGCGCTTGAGGATTGGAACTAACTGCCAATACATAGGACTAATGGCTTGGCACTAAATGAGCATAAGTAAGGCAATGAGCTATGTCATAAGGACCACCAAAAGCAGGGGGGCCAGCAGAAGCACAAGAATAATCCTGCAAGTAAGCTGGAGGTTTTGAAAGCCTAGCTGACTTTCTGGTAGGAGTAGGTGGTGCTTCTATTATTGATGTAGAAGCCTGTTCTGGTATGACAGATGTAGGAACCAAGGGAAAATGAGAAGAAAGCATGGAATCAGTATTAGGAAAAATAGCAAGTAAGGAATCAAATGTCTCAACTGGTAGAGAGGAATGAATTGAATTAGGTATTGAATTAGAAACTGAAGTAGGAACTGAATTTGGAAGTACATTAGGAACTGAATTAGGCATAGAAGGAACAAAATTATCTGAGAAAGGACCTGTAGTATCAGGTATAATGCTAGGAGTAACAAAAGTATCAATACCTGAGCTGGAGGAAGGGTTACCTTGTAGTTCAAAATCTAAAAGAAAAGGATCAGCAATAGTAGCAGTTTCACCAGTAAAAGGAAATATGTCCTCATGAAAAATTACACCCCTTGAGATAAAACTAATTTGGTAGAGAAATCATACAATTTGTAACCTTTTACCCCAAAAGGATACCCAAAAATACACATCTTTTAGCTCTAGGATCAAACTTTAATCTGTTATGAGAGAGAATAGATGCATAACATAGACATCCAAACACTCTCAAATGATCATAAGTTGGCACATGACCAAAAAGGACTGCATAAGGTGTTTTATGGGACAATGGTGAACTATGTATT
The DNA here is from genome assembly GCA_023055345.1 of Quercus wislizeni. Classification (NCBI taxonomy): domain Eukaryota; kingdom Viridiplantae; phylum Streptophyta; class Magnoliopsida; order Fagales; family Fagaceae; genus Quercus; species Quercus wislizeni. The sequence goes on along the minus strand of JALGQJ010000001.1, from coordinate 16,581,741 downwards.
CTATTAATCAAGTATACAGTAGTCAAGACACTATGTCCCCACAAATATAAAGGTAATTTCGATTAAAACATAAAAGATCTTGAAACATTTAAGATGTGTTGGTGCTTCCTCTCAACAATGGCATTTTGTTGAGGGGTCTCAACACAACTTAATTAATGCAAAATACCCTTTTGTGCAAAGAAATCTTTCATTATAAACTCAGTCCCATTATCTGTCCTCACAACCTTGACCCTTTTAGCAAATTGAGCTTCTACCATATTACAAAATAGCTCTAAAACTGATTGTGTTTGTGACTTGTGTTTTAACAAATAAACCCAAGTAGACTTAGAACAATTATCTACAATAGTTAAGAAGTATTTGCAATTATCAATAGTAGAAACTGAAAAGGGACCCCACAAATCACAATGCAACAAATCAAAGCAATTTTCAGAAACATGAGAACTTGTATTGAATGGTAATCTTTTCTGTTTTGCAATAGGACAAATGACACAATGAAAATTATCAACAAAATCATGAAGAGGCACTTTATTAAACTTCATCAAAGCCAATTTGGCATTTGACAACTGCCCCAATTTGAAATGCCAAACATTTGGTTGAACTTTATTGACTGAAAACACTACAAAAACTAAAGAGGAAATGGACTTACTCTCTTCCAGTAGGTAAAGACCATTGTACTCTCTACCCAGACCAATCATGCTCCAATGGGAAAGGTCCTGGATGAAATAAAAAGTTCCAAGAAAAATGAGGCAACAAAGAACTGAAATAGAATGCACCATATGGTCAATGGCCCCTGTGTCTATGACCCAACTAGTGGCTATACACATATCTTTATTGAGTAATTTGGCAGAGAAAACAAAATACTTCAAGTTGGGAATGAAAGGAAAACTAGAAGCCATACCTGCCATAGTCTCAAGATCGAAATTGGAAGCTGGGGGTTGTGAAGTGGTGGTTGCCATACCTGCACTAGTAGGAACACCAACAGAAGAAGCCACACCAGCAACAACAGTCATCAGGCTGGGCACTCCATCACCACTACTTACAGTAGCACCTTGATGCTTGTCACTAGAACCAGAATTAGTGTTGAGGTAAGCCAGAAATTGCTCACATTAAGCTTTTGAAATTGGATATTGAACCGATCTAGATGAAGGATGCTCAACCAAAGTCCCTAGATCATAAGATACTTGATTAGCATTTGATTTTCCTTTCTGCTCGTACCAAGGTGGATATCCATGAAGCTTATAGCACTTATCAATGGTGTGCCCAAGCATATTACAGTGTGTACATAAAGGCCTTTCCTTTTTATTGTTTCCCTTGCTCCAATTAGCATTGCCATCATTATTGCCCTTTGAATTCACATACATGGCAACTAAATATGGTTTAGCTACAAAGGATCCCCCATGTCCAATGTTCTTATAAGACTCCTCTTGAAGAACTAAGGCATATACTTTGCTCATTGAGGGAAAAGGCTCATACATCAGAATTTGAGATCTTATAGTCTCAAAATTTTCATTCAATCCAATCAAAAACCTCATCACGTAGGCTTTATCATGAGTAGCACTTAGGGTTTTCATTGCTCCACAACTACATTCTAGTAATTGCTTAAGATTCAACAATTGATCCCATAATCTCTTAAATTTTGTGAAATATTCCGTTATTGTCAACTGATTTTGAGAGATGTGAGAAATCTCCCTTTGAAGATTATAGATATTAGGACCATTTCCTTGTGAAAACAGGTTTTTCAAATCAATCCACATATCTCTAGCAGTTTCACAATAGATTATACTACTAGATACATCAACATACATTGAATTGATGAGCCAAGAAAGTACCATTGTGTTGCAGCTTTGCCAGTCTTCATAGAAAGGAGATTCTGGATCAGGCATAGGAATCTTCCATTGATGAACCCTATCTTCTTCTTGGTAGTGAGAGCCAAAATCATAGCCCTTGACCAAGAACGACAATTTCTCATTCCAAGCAATGGTTGTGTTACCAAAACACTACCTGGATTCTCACTTGAACTGAGAAAGTATGGATTTGGAGGAATTGATTCATTGTTTGTGGTTGAAATTGGCTGAGAAGTATGGTTGTTGACTAGATCAGATTGGTTGCTTGAATCATGGGACGTCATTATTGAACCTTCGTGCTCTGATACCATATAAAATCTAGAACTTTCTCTAAATAAAAGATCAGAGATTTTATTGAATCAGAAAAGAGTAATACAAGCAATTGATCTTAATACATAATAGCTACCCTATATATACACGACTGATATTGACTAACACTGTAATTATATGAAATCAGTTACTAACTATGCTAACTGTATAATAGGCTCTCATTATTTACATGACAGTCTAATTATTATAAGCCATGTGTATCATAGTCTCCAAAACTATGTATGAAAACCTCATGATAAGGTATTGCCTCAATAATCTCTAGTACATCCTTGCAAGCCCACTGGTGCTCTGTATCAGACATCTTTGCTGAATGGTTGCTGCACAATTGCTCAAAATTATTGTTGTGATTGACTTTTTCTACTAGTGATGATGTTGCTATGCTTGTACTAGAAACCATCTCTTTGCTCTGTTGGCCTGCACCACTATTAGACTAATGTCCTGCAATAGTCTCAGCAGATAAATCCTTAAGTCTTGAGCAAACTTCATTAGTTTTAACAAGTTCCTACTTGGATTATTGTCAAATAAGAGGAGCCATCTTAGAAAATGACTTAAATTAAAAGACAGATGCTGGCATTACAAGGTGAGGGAGTAACTTGTTTGGTCTTTGCGGTGCACTCACTCTCGTTAGAATGTACATCACTTTGATAATAACCAAAAATTACATTGCTTCAGTCATAGATACAATCTAAAATAAAAAATACAAATCTTTGTTTTCTAGTTACCATCTAGAAAAAGAAGATTTCAAGGATAAGCCTAATCTACTAACCCTTAATCTGAGTTTAGTGGTTAGGTTCTAGGATTGGGAAGGTATCAGGCACCTAACTTGCCTTGTAAAACGAGCCTTTTAGACTATGATGGGCAATAATCATATTGTATTATTCAAACAATTTATATCATCCAAAACATGTGATTGCAAAGATATTGAAACAAAGAAGAACATGATAAAGCCCTATTATAGGCATGAATAGATTTAATATTGAAAGAGATGATGATATGCGTGAGATGTGATAAACCCTAATGTAAAAGCATGAACATGTTATATGACTTGAAATACACTAATCTAAGAGCATGTATCCATATGAAATTAAGAAAGCCTAATTATGCAAAAGTTATTGATATCCTAGATCTAACATGCTAACAAACAAGAACATGTGAAAAACCTATGAAAATTCGATAGTAGAACTACTAGAGCAAGTTAAGACTCCCAATTTCAAATTATGGCTTAGTTGCTTTTAATTTACTTTACTAAATGCGGAATTAGAGCAATTAAAGAACAATTAACCCAAACTACTTCCTAGTGCATGGATATACGTAATTAAGCAATTAAGTAGAAAGCACAAGGAGAAAGAGAAGAAAGATGCAAACATAGGATAACACGACGATGTGTTATCGAAGAGGAAAACCGAAGTACTTGGCGTAAAATCCTCTCTACGGCCCTCCAAGCAAATAATCCACTAGTTAATAAGTTAACCCTCCAAGCCTAATTTACTCAAAGTACTTGAACTCTTCGAATTCTAGCTCTCAACAAATTTCACCGAGCCATGTCTTCACTAGCTCTCTGGATCCCACAATTAACACCAATTGCATCCACCAAAGAATGGCATCATCCAATGCTTCCCAAGAGCTCCAAAACAACTCACAATACTCAGTATGGGTAAGGTATGTGTTTAGGCTAAGATCCTCTCAATGGATAAGGATTTAGAGAGGGAAGAGTATGAGAAAAATTAAGAGAAATGTGTAGAGAATTATAGGTAAGCAATCTTTAACTATCTAATGGATTACTAGGGTTTTCTCTCTCCTTACAATTTCGTGGGTAATATGGGCTTATATAGTGTGAGTAAAGAAATGAGAAAAGGCACATAAAACAACTAGCAGTGCATCTCGCGAGTTAGGTCTTGAGTTGGCCAAGTCACAAGCCACTTGCGAAATGCCATCAGACACTAAACTCTTCAACTTCCCGCATGTGCTCCTCATGTGACCTTTTGTGGGTTGCTCCACTTGCAAGTTAGTCTCGAGTTAGTCACGAGTTGTTCCATTCTTCACAGTTCTTCACTAATTTATAACACTGAACCCATTACATTGAATCCCACAAACATACAAGGAAATGATTGATGAATTACAATCAAATTTGACACAGAATTAAAGCCAACAAAACGTAATTGAAAATCACAACTTTACAACCTAAAAACTATAACATGCTTGAATTTGAAAGTTATGGCATAAGAATAAAAAGGAGGTTTAGAAACCTTAGTTGCATGCACCAGCACTCTTGAGCACTCGAAGCACTCCAAGCTAGACAGTAACTTTAGAGGGGGATTTGTGAGTAGGAAGTTAGTAGTCTGAGACCAGGAAGCCCAAGACACCAAAGACACCTTCCTACTACTAACTCTAGGGAATAGGAACAAAGGGAGAGAGAGGAATCTCAGTTTGTTAAGAAACTCAGAGAATTTATGGAGTTTTTAAAGTACACAATATGTTTTTGAACTGTTGAAAGGGGGGGGGGGAGGGTATTCGTAATAGGAGTGGGGGAGCTAGGGATGAGTCTCTGGGCAATATGAGACTTAGAAAAAATAGGTTTTTTGAAGCAAAAACGTGGGAATTAAAGTCAATTTATGCTAAACTAAAGAAGGAAGAAAATTTGGGGGATCTAACCTAAGCGTCAATCGGCACTTGGTCCCAAATCCTCTAAATCTTTTCATTTTCCATTTTGTCTAGTTTTTAATTTGGATCCAATTTTCTTTGAATTTTGACTTCCTTTTATGGTTTTCTTGGCCCTCAAGATCAGAAAATTAATTCCAAAAAAGTTCAATGGATTAATTACTTGTCTAATTAATCCATTTCTATATATTCTGTCAGGAATTAATAAATTCTTTAACTTTGGATTAAATTGGTTTATGTAACCTTATTATAAACCCTATCCTCAGCCAATATTATTGTGACACAATATTTAATTTGAATTACACTGAAAATAGACTAACTAAAATTAAGAGATCATAATCACCTATGGTTGGGATTTGATTCATGCAAGTGCACTTTACTTTTAAAACTTTTTTTCTTGATATCTTTTAATCTGGTGATCCTATTAATGTTATAACCTAAAGATTTATTTCATTAAAGTATTTTGATATCAAACAGCAAAAATTACACTTTTGCCCTAGAGATATGAGATGGTGATGATATGTAATACAATGTAAGTGAAGTTAAATATGAGTTGCAAAATGGGGGTGTCTACAAATACAAAGCGAGTTAATAACCCACAATGTTAGTGATCGAAGAAAAAATTACTAAGTGAATATATTGACTTGTTCATGGTTGTGGCTTCACTTTTTCAATTGAAATGGATAAAGTCACATTTCACTCCATAATGTTTTTTTATGAGTTGAAAAAAGAGATTGATTAGTGGCGTGAACTTTATCTAGTAGAGCTAAGAAGAATAAGATAGAAGTGATCAATAGAAAATCCAAGAGATCGAGGAAAGTATGTTCGAACTTGAGTAAGAGTTCTTTTCCAACTGGAGACGCCATTCTAGTGGCATTCACTGTTGGTCAGGTGGCTGGAGCTACCATTCCGGCAGTCCGGTCACCAAACCACTAGCACTAGCGACTCTAATGGATAGGCCACCAGTTTTGGTAGTTTGCTAGAAAAAATTTACATGTCACACCGACCACCTAAAAATATATGATATGTAAAATATTTTACGTTTAAAATTTATTTTCTTTCCTAATATATCTTTATCATTATATTTATCTTGTTTCCTAGTTTGATTAGAAGTCCCAATTTTGCTAGAAATCCTATAGTAGGTGAGATTTTATTAAAAGAAGGGAGACAAAATTGGCCTTTGCCTCTTTCTATCAAACAATCCAGCATTTTGCTCAATTTCTTAAACTAATTAGGGAAATGCCCCTCTTTTGAAACTCGATTTTCTCAAAATTGAGTTAAAAAAAAAAAAAAAAATTAGAGCCCTATAGCGGCATTTTAAGGAGACTATAATGGCGTTTTGGAACTCGAGCTCCATAAACTCGAGTTCCTTGCAAGTTTTTTTATTTATTTATTTATATTTTTTAATACCTATAACTCGAGTTCATGGAGCTTGAGTTCCAAAATACCACTATAAGCTTCTTAAAACGTCACTATAGGCTCCTTAAAACGCTATTATAGGGCTTAACTCGATTTTGAGAAAATCGAGTTTAAAAAAATGGGCATTTCCCTAATTAATTTGGGAAAGATGGCAAAATGTTGGATTTTTTGATAGAAAGGGACAAATACCAATTTTGTCCAAAAGAAGGGTGTAAGGAGATTAGAACGAGTCATCATTTTTATTATCTCTTTAATTATTATAATAAAATATTTTAGTTTTTGCAAATATTTGCTCTAACACTCTTTTATTTCATTCTCTTCATCTTGATCGCGCCTTGACAAACCATAAACTGAATTAGAATGGTATCGTTGTCTTAAATTTCACAATTGTGGTCGTCGTCATGGACCATACCTACTTATCTTGCGTCACCCAACTTTTAGGCAGTTCCATTAAAGGGGGATTTTAAAATATATTTTTCTTCTGATTAATTGAAATTAGATGATTGTCCACGTGTTGACTAATGAATTTTGTGTAGAATGAAAATTAAAAAGTGATTTTCTTTGACCAAAAATGGAAAAGCAATTCCAATATATATACATATCTATCTATAAATATATATATATATATATATATATATATATAATTCAATTTCAATGATTATTATAATATTCTTATGAAGAAATTATTTATCAAATAAAAAAGTGAAAACCCTCTGTTTATTTACCAAGTAAATGATGCAAAAATTGAGTTAAATATTTCAATTAGTTGCTAATCCATGCAATGCATCGTATAATTTAATAAAAATTACATATATTTATTTTGCTTGAAGGAATAAAGACTTAAAAATAAATAAAAATAATTAATTTAGTTTTAGATTGACAATTTTTAGACCCCTTAAAACCACAATTGGATTAACTTAGGTAATTAGCCAAGTTGTTACTTAGTCCAAATTCCAAATCTAGGTTATCACAATCAAACAATCATATCATGTAAAGCAGCAGAAAGATAAATAACACAAAGATATGATCACTCAGGAAACCAAACCGGTAAAAACCTGTGGAGGATTTAACCTAGCTATCCTCAAGGTAAACTTGAATCCACTATCTTGAAAGAATCGAAATTCATACAATAAGACTTACAAGCCCCCACGCTTGACTTCTTATTGCTATCCACCAGTAGAACTTACTAACACAACCACGTGCAAGCTCCGAATCCACGGACTCCTTCTTTCTTGGATTCACCACTAGATACAAGCACACCCGATTGTGTTTCTTTAGGCTTCAATGGCAGCAACTGAATTAATCATCAAGGTGTAGAAAACTTCTTCTCCTTGAAAACCCTAAGTTTATGTGAAAGAAAACTCCTCAAAGATCTCACAAGAGATTCACATAAACCGCAATATGAGCAACACTAAAACGTGGCTAGGGTTTGCTTTTTATACCTAGGGCAAATTAGAAAACCCAAAACATTTTAATTAAAATAGGGCTGAGTTGGAATTCTACAGAAAAAATAATCAAACCCAAATTTCGATTGATTGAGCTTAAGCTTCGATTGATCGAAATAGGCTGAATTGATTTTTAAATTCCTACAACAACTTATTCCAACTTTACATCAACAAATCAATTTTGAGCAAGTCTAAACACGACTAAACACATTGTTTTAATCATGGTTTGCCAACAATACAAATTAAAGTTCTAAATACATAAAAACTTAAGTCTTTAGAAACTAACATAGATATATATATATATATATATATATAGAGACACGGCGTTGGACGCAGAAGCACACAGTTATACAGTGATAATATAACTTGAAAATAATGCAAGTAAAAGTAATGCAAGTAAATGCAAAGCTATAAGACCAGCCAAGTAGGCAGCAGAGCCAGCCAAGTAGGGGGTATAGCTTAAATAGTTAAAGAAAATGAAAGAATTATAGAACCGTCCGTGATGGCGGTAATCCGACCATGGTGGCGGTAGCAACAAATAGTATGGGGGAAAGGACACGGCGTTGGAAGCGGAAGCACAGTTATACAGTGATAATATAGCTTGAAAATAATGCAAGTAAAAGTAATGCAAGTAAAAGCTATAAGACCAGCCAAGTAGGCGGCAGAGCCAACCAAGTAGGGGGTATAGCTTAAATAGTTAAAGAAAACGAAAGAATTATAGAACCGTCCAGGATGGCGGTAATCCGTCCATGGTGGCGGTAGCAACAAGTAGTATAATGCAAGTAATGAACATAAAACTGAAATTACTTGTTATTGAAAGTAAAATTGAACACTTACAGTAGTAGTGATTACAAGTTGGAAATAGTTACAAGGCTTAGGATTTACAAGCTTTGTAGAGAAGGTAGGAAGTTGTAGTAAGCAAGGAGATCTCTCAGAGAAGGGCTCACAAGTGAAAACTCTCTCTAAGGAAGAAGTCCTGAACTAAGCACACTAAAAACTTACTTCAAATATAAGGGACAACCCCCCTTAAATAGGCAAAAATTCGGAGTGAATAGTAACAAGTGAATAGTAATAGTGAATAGTGATAGATGAATAGTACCAGTGAATAGTAAATTTCATTTTTTGCCCCAAAACGTGGGAAATGAGTTGTAGAACTCTATATTCTTGTCTTTGGAGTATATTGTGTCAGAAGAAGCATGGCAAGACAAAGTATGACTAGACCAAAAGCATGACCAAAAGCCTAATGATTCTTGTCTTTGGAGAATATTGTGTCAGAAGCATGGCAAAACAAAGTATGGCTAGACCAAAAGCATAATAAAGCATCTTTGCTTGGAAAGTCATCAAAATCATTCTTGTCAGGAGGAATATTTTGTTGGGAGCATGGGATTACAATCTTGAAGTAATCTTGAAGTAGTAGCACTTATTGATGCTTTTGACTAAAGAGTATATCAAACAAATGAGAGTTCCGCCATATTTGGGTTGTCTTTGAAACAGTTTCAAAACTTTTGCAACACAATTTTTTAAAGCGTTTTGTCCTTTGTGCATGCTAGTCAAATATCAATTTCTGATCAAGTCCTCAGCATTTTCTTCATCATGTCCAAACCAATCTTGTGGGTAAGGATAGGTTTGGTAGTAAGGATCTTTTGAAACAGAGACCTGAGAGGACTTTTCATCATCTGAATTGGCAGCTTCATCATCCTTAACCATTTTAGACAGCAGGGCATACAAAGCTTCAGGATCATTATGAATTGCATCTAAAGGAGAACTCTTCTTTTTGGATTTAACAGAAGGTGCAACATTTTTTGTTGATGAGGAAGCAGGTGCATCAGGTGCATCAAGTGCGTCAGTCGTAGCTGTTTGCACTGGAGTAGTAATCTTTAATGGAGAAACATTTGAAGCAAGGAAGTCCCTTTTGACATTGTTAATAATAGAATCGGTGTGAGAAAACCTATCCCACCATTTAACAAACCAACATCGAGCGAGAACATCATCTTCTTTAGCATATTGCCATTTTAGAATCCATGGAATCTTATATTTTTTGATAAAATGCAGTAGAGGAGGAAATTTGGCTCCATGAGTGTCAGGTTTGAGCCTTAATGAGAAATTTCGGAAACGATCTGTTAATTGTGCAGGAAATATTTCAACAGCTGAACCAAACTGAGTCCACCATCGGATGAACCAGAAGGGGAAAACAGAGTCAAAGTCTTTGTGAAAATTGACAAACCATGAGTGGGACATAGTTTCATTTTGGTGGAGCATGAATCTGAACCAGGCAGTAATATAATCATGATAAGAGTAGGGAATAGGGCAATTTGGTAATGACCTTGTAGTAGTAGGCAGGGGCCCTACTTTTCTTCGGAAATAATGTGTTTTAAGCAAACACTGTGATAAATAATTTTTTCTCCATTAGTCTTATCTCTAATGGGCTTGATAGTAATTGAATTCTCATGTTGTAATATTGTAGAATAATATTGCACGTTCTTTTGATTGTGCTCAGGGATCCAATGAAATAGTGGAGGAAAATAACTAGTAGCAAGTCTAAAAGGGTTAGTAATGGAGGCCCTATTTGGCTCGACAGAAAACAGGTTTTGAACATAACGTTTTTTAACATATTGGGAAGCATTGGGGTTCCTAGGGAAAACAGTTTGAACAGGTCGATGACTATGGGTTAGAGCATAGGGATCATATGTAGAAGCTAAAACAGAAGAATAATTAGGTTTGGGAATAGTTCCTAAAGTGGTGAAACGGTTAACAGTGTTTATAAGGGAAGCAGGCTCAATTTTAACAATTTGATTGTTACTGTCAGGCGTCCTGTCACTCGACCTTCTACTTGCCATTATGACACTGCAGAAATTCACGGGTAAGGAAATCAGGGATGGCATTTTGGGATCCTTTAATATATTCAATATCAAAATCAAAAACGCTCAAAATAACTTGCCATCTAGCAAAAATATGTTTTGAAGCAATATTTTCAACATCTTTTTCAATAACATATTTAGCACTTTTGCAATCAATTCGTAACAAAAATTTTTGGTTTAATAAATCACTTTGAAATTTTGAAATACATAGAACTATAGATAAAATCTCCTTTTTAATAGTACTGTAGTTTAACTCTGCTTTATTCCAAATACCAGAATAGAAACGTACAATTTGCTCAGGTGACTCAGGAGAAACTCTTTGTTTCAGAATACCTCCATAACCAAAATCCGAGGCATCTGTTTCAACAATTTTGAAAGCACTAACAGTGGGAATACCAAGACAAGGCAATGTCTTAACATGCGATTTGATTTGTTTAACAAGGGAAGTATGGATATCAGACCAAGGAGGAGGATTACTCTTTAACCTATCAAATAGAGGTTTACATTGTTTTCTCATATCTTTGTAAAAATCAGCAACATAATTTAATGACCCAAGAAATCTTTGGAGCTGAGTTTTCTCAGTGATAACATCAGGAAACTTATCAGCAAATTGGATGGCCCTATCAATAGGACGAATCTGTCCTTCAGAGATGTCAAAGCCAAGAAAACGGACTTTTGTTTGAAACAATTTGACTTTTTTAGCAGAGACAACAAGACCATTTCTTTTGATAGTATCTAGAAATGAATGCAAGTGTTTCCAATGTTCATCAATAGAACTAGAGTAGACAAGAACATCATCAATGTAAACAATGGTAAAATGACTAAATGAATTGAAAATATCATTCATAATATTTTGAAACTCACTTGGGGCATTCTTAAGACCAAAATCATAACATTCCACTCATAATGTCCAAAAGGAGTGGTAAAAGCAGTTTTGTACCTATCCTTTTCACTAATCTGGATTTCCCAGAACCCAGACTTCATGTCAAACTTGGAGAATACCACAGCTTCACTCAATCTATGAACCAGGTCATTCTTATTGGGAATAGGATACCTAATCCATTCTAAAACCTTATTCAAGGGTTTGTAGTTAATTACTAATCGAGGGGTTCCTCTTTCAATCTCAGTATTTTTTTAACATAAAAAGCAGAACAAGACCAAGGGGACTTGCTATTCCTGATCAATTTTTTTCTCCAATAAATCATTAATTTCCTTTTTGCAAAATTCAACAGTTTCAGCATTCATTTGAATGGGACGAGCTTTGGTGGGGATATTTTTCTCATTAAAATTTTTAACATAAGGCAAGTCAACAATATGTTTTTTTCTATGCCAAAAAGCATTAGGAACATCAGAACAAACATCATCAATCAACATTTTCTGAAAATTATCAATTTTTTTATTGTAATAATTTATTAGAAATTTGTTCAGCAATTTTCTTGTATTTAATTTCTTGTTGAAGGAAGTTAAGATGTTTAACTTTAGCATGGATCAGGTTTAAATCATTATCAATTTCAGTTTTTGAAGCAAATTTGAATTTTACTTTTTGTCCAAAAGGATCAGTAGTAATTCCATCATGTTCGACAAGAAAAGGATACAAAGCATTTATAAAAGGCAAACCAAGAATCACTTTATCAGTCATGTTTTTAACAAGAACAGAGGGAATTTTGAAGCAGACATTATCATGGCAGACATGGGCATTATTCAATTCATATTTGATTTTCATTTGGGAACCATTAGCAGAAACCAATCTTTCGGTTGATTTTTCAAAATATTTTGAAGGAATCAATCCTTCTTGAATACAGTTCATATCTGCACCAGAATCAATCATGGCAATAACAGTGAAATGATAATCAGGAGAAACAACAATTTTAACTTTTGTAAACCATTTTGGAAGAAGTATTTTATTGACAAGAGCAAGTTGAGAATCAGTGAAAACATCAGTAATACCTTTATCAGAAAGAAGAGTCTGTTGACTGGATTCATCTCCATCTTTGTGCTCATCATGTATAGTGTTGTTGTGTTCTCTGTCTCTCCGTCTGTGTCTACCCGAAACTTTGGTGCTCCGTTGTTGTGTTCCCTTCTTACCGTCGTTGGCGCCACCCTAGTTGTAAAGTGAGTTCCTAGAATCGAACTATAAGGCCCGTTTGAGCCAAGAGAGGGCGTGTAGGGCATGAGAGGTATAAGGTTGGTTAGGGTATGTGTTACGAAATGCAACGGTTGTGAGAAAAACATGATAATTGAGTGTTAAAACTAGGATAGTATGGATAGATTGTGGAGATCCAACTCTTCTATCAGCTCCAGGACTGGTTGTCCTCTTGGTATTGTAAATGATGAAGATCACAATGTTGAAAGATGTGGTGCTTCTGTTCTCATGTGTTTACATGATGTTAAATCTAAGAATTTCAAAAATAACATTCTTTCTATGGCTGATGTTTCTTTGAATGATCATGCTTGTTTTAACCATTATTCTAATGCTTCTTGTTTGTATGGAAAAACTACTAAAGAAAGAGATAATGATAAATCTGTTGACCCCAACTTTACTCCCATTGATAATTTTAACTATGTTAACCAATTAAGAGTTTTGACTGTTTCAAATGAAAACTTTGAAGTTGATCTGGTTCCTTTGTATGATGAGTTTATGCTTTCAAAAAACCAAATTAAACGAAAATATTTCCAAGCTAATTTTGCTTAGTCTGAGAAAAACCGTGTCAAGAGTAAATGGTTAGAAAAGATGAAACAATTGAAAAAACATATTTTGTTTTTTGATTTTCTTGAAAACCATTATGTTTCAAATGATGAAGTTTCAAAACAACATTTGAGTGTGATAAGAAAATCAAATTTTGTTAAAACATCTGATAAAGCTATTGTTAGGTCTAGTCACTTGCCTCTTGAGACAGTCTTGATAAATCGTCAAGATCAAAAAACGGAAACTAAAGCCACTTCTTTCAAAATTTCTGATGATCGAACTCCTATTCCTAGTCTTATTGAACATCCCAACTCTACTAATGAATCTTTGCATGTCATTGGCCAACAACCTGACCATATTGAAAATACTGTTTCTATTAAAAATTCTGCTTCTGAAAAATCTGTTTTAATTGATAAACCTTTACTTGATTTATCCAGTCAAAAAGAGAAAGTTCTGCTCAAGACCTCTCCGCCTAACATGCTTGAAGTTGTTGATAAAATGCTTTCTGATTTAAAAATTAAAATTGAAGGTACTTCTAGAAGTACACCTTGCACTATTTCAAAAAATGAAAAAGAAATTGTTTTTGATGAACATCCTGATTCTGACACTGTTCCTGCTAAAGAGATTTTAAATAATGAATTACCAGAAATTAAAAGATTTGTTGAAAATTCCAAACCCATGTCTTTTACACAAAATTGGTATTCCAGATCTATTTCTCCAGATATACAGTTTCAAGAAAGAGTTTTTCAACCACAATTTTCTGTTTCCATTGATAAACTTTACAAATGGAATATTGTTGGATTATCTGAACAAAAAATCATAAGTCATATGTCTGAAGTTGGTATTGCTCACCAAAATAATCATGATATTGATCAACCTGATATTGCTGATTTACTTATTAATGATTCTTCTAGCACTCTTCATGAATGGTGGGATCTATATCCCACAAGTTTCCCTATTTTTGCTAAACGTATTGGTTGCAGTACTCTTGATGACCTAAATACTCCGATTTATACCATTCCTAAATATTTTGTTGGTCTTCCTCCTAATATTTCACCTCGAGTTTCTGGGTATGAATGGTATCAAGATGTTTTTGTTTCCAAGGTTACGCTTCAGAAAGATTGCCATAAGCCTTGTTGGAAAGAAAGGTTTATTGACGGTCTGCCTCCAATCTTTGCTCATAAGGTAAAACAGGTATTAATGAGTACAAATGATTCTCTTAATTATGATAACTTAATCTATGATAATATTTTTAATGCTATTAAAAAATTTGATGCTAGTATGTGTAATAATAAAAAACTATTAACGTATCAATTACAGATTAAGAAAAAAGCTAATTTTTGTAAACAAAATGGTCTGCCTCCTATTAGACAAAAAGGGAAGAAACATGATAAGAGTCACAAAATATATAGTCATAAAAAATATAAAAGATACAAAAACAATTTTGTTAAACCAAATGATTTTCATGTTAAAAAGAAAAATGTTTCTGAAAAATATAAACAACTTGGCAAGTTTAAAAATAAGTTTAACATGTTAAAAATTAATAATAAAGATCAAAAAGAACTATTTAAAATCCTTGAATCAATATATATATATATATATATAATTTTGGGAAAAGAATACAAACTTCATCTCACAATACCAGTTTAAAATACACTTTTATCATCAATATAATTATGTAACAATTACAATTGGTGGGAGATTATTAATCAGGCTCATGCAATTCATCTAAGAGTAACGGAGGCAAAACAATGGTGACCATACTTATAACAATAACATTTTTATAGAGGAATCTATATTGTCGGAAAGGCTCTCAAAATGCTTGAAAAATGTAATATTTACTTTAGTGGCAAGTTCACTCTTTTGAAGTGATGTAAAATTCTTAATATTCTACATTTGCTCAATAGAGGCTTACCAAAGTAGAAAGTGACACACAATTCTTGAATCTACGCATTTATCCCTTTGAGTAGCTTTTATCATGAAAAATGAGAGTTTGATCTTATATAACATATTTTCAGCGTCCATAAAGCTGCCACTAAAGAAACCTGACATTCCTAAACATTTGTAATGTGATTTAGCTAATGCAAAGTTAACTAATGACAGTTGTGCAAAATGTTTATAGATTGACAAGTGGAAGCTAATAGTACTTTTTTTTTTATAAAAAAAATCTCATTTCCTTTCTTTTGTGTGTATTTTTATAAAAATATGTAATTATTATTAGTTCTTTTTATTTTTTAAAGACACAAACCTTTATAAATCAGCTTAATAAAAGTTTATTTTAATTTTTTGATATCAAATGTAATTTTTAAACTAATTTCGTTTTAAAAAAATGTTTATTACTTTCATAATGTCTTTTTTCTTTTGTTGTTGTTGTTTTTTTTTTTTTTTCCTCAAAAAAAAAAAAAATATATTTATATATATGTACAATATTTGAAAGAGAGGAGTAAAAACAATTGTAGTGTCAAACGTTACCTTATTTAGTTATTCGAAAACTTTTAAGAATTATATACTTTTGATAATTTAAACTTCCAAGCTTAAAAATTTCCAAGAATTGGCATTCATGCTTTTGAATATCTTTAGAATTTGTTTATATCGAATTTAAAGCAACATTATACTTCAAAAATTATATAATTTTAAAATTTGAAAATAATTGTATATAAAATTATTAAATAATTAAAGAACATTTAATTTAACCATCGTGATTGATTTTGTAATGATCAAAATACTCTTGAATATTGATAAACATTTCACTTGAATGAAAAATAAACTTTTATATATATATCCACATGTTAGATAATTTAAGAGCGAAAATAGTGAAAATTTGAATTTAATTTTTACATTAGTAATGCTTAAAACTCAGAAAATGCAAGAGTTGTATTTTTACTACGTATTGGAGTTAAGAATTCCCACGTTTCGCGGGTATAGTTTGATGGTTGACGTAGTCTGTAAATTGTTATAGATATGTAATTGATATTTAAAGAAATAAAAGAAAGAAGTAAGTGGTGAATTTTTTTATTTTTTGCTGAAATGTAAGTGGTGATTCAGTGAAGGTGTTCTAACTCTTTATAAAAGGGGATCAATGTGATCATTTCTATCTTCAAGCGGAAAAAAAAAAAGGTGCCAATGGAGTCTATGCAGGATGTGCTCGGACTTGGACATCATGGCCCAACATCAGAAGATGGTACTGAACCAGCCAGCCATGCCACAGACAGGCAGGATTTGACCGGACCAGCCAGCCATGCCACAGATGACGCTGGAACTGGGCCGGGTCAGTCCGAGCAAATAAACTAAACGTGGAGATTCACATGCATGCAGTCGTGGCTCCTCGATCGACTCACATGATGACTTAACTTGGGTTCGTATCATTCCTACGCTGTTGTTGCAGCTGTTGTTGTTCCTCGTCTGCCTTATTTCGTTTTTCCTTGTTTTTTGTGTCAATAACCCTACTCCTATAATTATGAATGCGGGGATGAATGAGTAGGTGAAATGCTAGTTGTGCATTTTTATTTCCTATTATCTTATGAATAAAACTATGTTTCAACCAAGAAAAACTATAATTTAACCCACACAATACAGGTATCTAAGCTGCAATCTTGTTATCCTTGGCATTATGAGACATACTAATTCGATGAAGACTTGGAGCCAAAGGGATGAGCTAGCCTTGGTTCCTAATCTTAATCCTTGCCATCAAGCGCTCATTGCTGCACAGTAGACAATATATTATTATTATTATTATTTATTTTTTATAAATATGATAGATTTTCAACTTATGAGATCTGCTACACGATAATTGTTCAATCTTAACAATTGAACTAACTAAAATTCAAATATGTTTTCTAACATTAAGGCATAAATTACTCAACTGGTGGAAATTCTTATTGTCTATTATACAATATCATCAAATTAAAGCATATAAACCTTTTCCGTTTAAAGCTGCAACAATCTAGTGCAATTCCATATTCTAAATACCAATCTTCCTTTTGGTTAATCAACATTCAAGATTCAAGAATGAATTATATATTTTGCTAAGATGAACATTGTAGTCCAATAGATATGGATTCTACTAAGCACGTATTGAAGGAGTTGAACACTCCTTGCATTGAAGAGGTTTTTGGGCACCAGTCTTTTATTACAGTTATAAATCATTCATAAAGCCAAACGGATGTTATTATTCAATTGACAAACAAAGGTTTATTAGCTTGAAAGGATTAAGTTTCGTAACAGCTATCCTAAGAAAAAAAAATTCCTAGAACCGTCAAAGCCACCCGATACACCGCATACCATCACTTCCTAGGACACTAGATTCCCCACTTGTAAACCTTCAGTTCATTGAATACAGTGTTTGCCTTCCCTTTGCATTCTCTTTTCTCTTGGTTCTTTCTTTACCTCGTCTTTCTTTCTACCTTCGTGTAATACAGCTTTATTAACAGATAGATTACAGACTTACACTAGCAAAGAAAATATTGTAGTAAAGATATTTTATGCCTTCGAAGAGTCTTTTCAATATTAATATGCCATGATTGGGAATTTCATAATCCAATTTGGAGAATTAAAAAATAAAATACAATACAATAAAATAAAATTCCAACTGGGAACTGCAAAGATGAAATAAAAGTCGTCCTCAGATCTCCATCTACGTTCACTGTGAATACCTTCATATTCAACGCGAAATAGAAAATAGGAATATGAGAGGCGATAGCCAATCTTTCCAGTCCTAGGATTTAATGTCCCCAACGAAAACGCATGGCCTTGCACATGGTGACCTTTAAAATTAACCTTCGTACTCAGGGACGGAACCAGGATTCATACCTAGGGGGCCAAATCTTAAAACCCAAAAAAAAATTATGAAAATAAAAACTAACATCTATTTCATATTCAACAAAAGACTACATATAAAATAAGTATTTCTTAAACATTTCATATTATAAAATACATTAACAAAATATAACATATAAAATAAGTATTTCTTATTTTGTGTGCAATTTTTGTTTAGTCCATATTTACTTTTTTATTTCATTTTTGTAGTTAAAGGGGCATGAATTTTATTTATTTATTTTCTTGTAGGTCAATATCTAAATATTTTAGAGAAAGAAAGATAAATATATATATATATATATATAAGGGCAAATCTTAATTTTTGTATACATTTTTTTTTTAATTAAATATTTTGGAGAGGGGGGGGGGGGGGGGGGGGGGAGGAATGGCCCCCCTCTGCCCCAACGTGGATCCATCCCTGTTCGTACTCATGAAGTTTTTATACTTGAATGAAAACTGTAGGCAATTTAATGTACTCATGCACCAACTCTTAAATTTTATTTACTATATCAACAACTCCAGGCCTCATTTCTTGAATGACTCTCTCACGTTGACTCTGTCTCTCCCTCTCTCTCTCTCTCTCTCTCTCTCTCTCTCGTTGACTCTGATCACAGTTTACACGCAAGAGACGTGCAAACTGATGGTTCTCCGTACTGGGAATATAAGGTTAGGGTTTGTCTTTTCTCAATATTAGTCAATTACACTTTTACCCCAAGATATTAACAAAAACTGGAACATGCTAGGTATGATTACAATTAAAGTTTTGTATGCTCAAAATATATAATTTAAAATTCCTAGAATTTAATTATCTTATGAGTTTAACAAAAACCAACATAAGTTCTCCTTAGGGTTTATCTAAGTTCTAAAAATCATTACATCATAATTATAAGTGAAATTTTGACTATAAAAAAATTAGAGTATATTGTAAATTACACTCATAAAGTTTGGGAGTATTTTGATTTTATATCCTGAAATTTCAGAACTTAGAATTTACTCTCTGAAGTTTGGGAGTGTTTGAATTTTATACTTTTACATTTCGGAATTTGGATTTTACTTCCTAAAGTTTGGGAGTGTTTACATTTTACATTCCTAAATTCTGAAATTTTAAGATATAAAATCTAAACATTCTCAAATTTCATGAGGTAAATTTCAAATTTTGAAACTTTAGGGTGTAAAATCTAAATACTCCCAAATTTTAGGAGTATAATTTGCAATTTACCCAAAATAATTACAATATGGTTTATTCATACGTAAAAACAACCCTAACAAACAAAGACAATATAATGGATATTCTATCTTTCTATGAGTTTCTAGTATTTACATGAGTGGCATTTTTTTGTCCATATATAACATGTGTAAACTTTGACAAAATTAGGCCCAAACCAGTTAATTAACTTAAACACAACCAGTTAAAATGTTGGGTTGGGCTAAGTCAAGTACGAGACCCAACTTTGACTTAAAAAAAAAAAAGTTTTTGCATTATTTTTTAATTATTTGAAGGTAATATGCAAAGTTTCTCTTTTGGTGAAAAGACAATTACAATAAGTTTTTTGAACTTTCTTAATTTAGAGGCACGAAACCTCTTAAGCATTCCAAATATTACAGCTGCTTCTTATTATGCATCAATCAAAACATGTCATGTTACTAGTAGTGAAAAAAAGATGTGTAACTAAACTTATTGTATTAGTTGTGAAAGTGGACAATATCAAATTTGGGCCTTATTGTGATGCCCCAAAATTGATTGGTTATTGTGTGAGTGTGAGTGTATGGGTTGGGATGAGTTCTACGTTGGGTATATACTGGGTTGATTAAGACTATTAACAATTATAAGAGCCCCAATTGTGATTACTCTTTTTTAGTGTGTGTGTGTGTGTGTGTATACAATAGTAGTTTCTCAATATATATATATATATATATTGAGAAACTACTATTGTTTTTAAAATAAAAAGAAATGTTCAATTAAAAAAGTATTAGAGGTAAACAAAACTCTTTTTTAGCAAGCTACTGCAAGTTTTTGATTGCATTAGAGAAAACATTTATTGGGTTGATGAACCGCCCTTATGTGTTTATATATTTATTTATAGTATTTAGATAATATGCTTAGAGCATTTGTAGCAGTGGAGCTAAATAGCTATAATGCTATTTTAGCTCCACCAAAATACCAAAAAGAGCCACGCAGCAATGGAGGCATAGCAATAATTTTTAGATGAACTACTACAGTGCACATCTATCTATAGATGTGCACTGTAGCAGTCATCTAAAAAAAATAATTGTTTATTCAGCACTCCCAACTAAAATAATATTTGGCTATACTTTTTTTCATTCTTTTATTCTTCATCTTATCGTCCTCTCTCTCATCACTCTCAAGCTCCCATTTCTCCATCTCACCTCTCTGAAACTATCTGTTTCACTCTCACCATCTCACCATCTCTCAAGCTGACCGACGCCTTACCAGCCAAAGCTCGACCCACCGCCGCCTCATCCCTCTGCTCGCCGGCCAGCTCCCTCATTGCCAATATGTTACGCTGACCCAGCTCGCCGACCCACCCCAAGCCCCATCGCCTAGTCCGTGCCTCTCTCTCTCTCTCAGTCACTCTCACCTCTCTCTCTCAGCTTGCCGATCTCCCCAAGCCCCATCGCCCAGTTCGTGCCTTTCTCTCTGCTATGATTGAGTTTTTTTTTTTTTTTTTTAATGTATTTTCATATGGGTTTGGTGGCTGTGGTGGTGGTGGTGGTTGATTTTGGCTATGGTAGTGGTGGTGGATGATTTTGATAGTGGGTTTGTGGATTTTGGTTGTGGTGGTGGAATGATGTTTGATTTTTTTTTTCTTCTGTGGGTTTGATGGTTGTGGTGGTGGCGATGGTGGTTGTTGTGGCTATGGTTTGGTGGTACGGTGTTTGATTTTTTATTTTGTTTGTGGGTTTGGTTGTGTCTGGTGGTGGTGGTGGTGGTGGTGGTGGTGGTGGTGGTAGTGGTGGTTGTGGGTGTGGTTGTGGCTGTGGCTGATGGTAGAGGTGGTTGTGGATGGTGTTGGGTTGTTTTTTTGGGTAGTGGGATATATTATTTTATTGTAGAGGATATATTATTTTATTGTGATGTTTATATTATTTTATTGCGTTGATAGCTAAGATAGATACACTGCTGCAGCATGTGTGTAAGTATAATAGATAAAGTAACTTTTGGTAGAGCTAAAAAGCTAAATTTATAGCTCCACTGCTGTGGATGCTCTTAGCCTGAAACGATAGAAGAGGGATTGCTATTTTGGAGCTTATCTGGTGGTTTGTTATCTACATCTACGTGTGATACAATACAAAATAATCCTTTCAAGCTAACAACCCGTTGTTTGTTGTTTGGAAAATTTTCTTGTAGAAAAGGGACTGATATTTTTGAACTTATCTACTTGTTGGTTATTGACATCTTAGAATACAATTTAATCATTTGAAGCTAATAACCTTTTGTTTCTCAATTACAAAATTTGCCTTTAGTTTAAGACCAACCCTTTCCGGTCAAAATCCACCCCCAGTGTAGGATAGATTATCTTATGGGGCCCACAAGATATCATCACTACAACAAAATGTATTTTTGGTGATGAATTTTAGTGACAAATTTTTTTTCGTCACCAAAAAGTACCCTATAGTGACGAAGTTTATATTTCATTGCCATTTATAAAATAATTAATAACATTTGGCCACGAAAATTAGATTTCATCACTATATGTTGTGTCAAATTAAGGGCGCCAAACAAAAATGTGAGTGCGAAACTTAATTAATCTACAGCGACAAAATAATTCGTCACTAAAAGTTTAATTAATGTCACAAATAAGTTGTCGCTTAGAAAAAATGAATAATTGGTATCATTAAAGGCAACGAAACCAATTCCATCGCTAAAGGTAACCAATAGTGGCAAAAAACAAGTCATTGCTAAAAGAATCACTTAAAAAATAAAAATTTTAAATAAATTTTAGCAAAAGCTAAAAGCTAAAGTTTTTGGCAATAAAAAATTTCGTCGCTATAGGGGTTGCTGGGAACACTATTGGCGGCGAAACTAATTTCTTCGTTGAATGTCACAAATAGCGACAAAAATAAGTCGTCGCAAAAAGAAAAAATCACAAATAATTGGTATCATTATCAATGATGAAACCAATTTTGTTGCTAAAAGTAACCAATAGTGATGAAAAACAGGTCGTCACTTAAAAAATAAAATTTTTAAATAAATTTCAGTAAAAGCTAAAACTTTAAGTTTTTGGCGACAAAATATTTCGTCGCTATAGAGTTTGCTAGGAACACTATTGGTGACGAAACTAATTTCATTGCTGAATGTCACAAATAGCGATGAAAATAAGTTGTCGTTAAAAAATATCATGAATAACTGGTATCATTATTGGCGATGAAACCAATTTTGCCACTAAAGGTAACCAATAGCGACAAAAAACAAGTCGTTGCTAAAAAAATCACTTAAAAAATAAAATTTTTAAATAAATTTCAGAAAAAATTTTCATTTCCCATAAATTTTAATTTTTACTTCCCACACTTTTTTTCCGCTTCCCCCCAAAACCTGCCGCTACCGCCCCCATCCTCCTTCGCTTCCTCTATTCACCCTTCTTCACACCCATGATCTCCTTTCTCTCCCCTTCCCCTCACAATCTCAGCCTGCCTCCCCTGCCACCAAATTCTGCCGCCACTGCCCCTATCCTCCGTTGCCACCCCTCTCTCTCTCTTCTATCGCCCTCCTCTTCCTTCCCCCTTCGCTGCCCTCTCTTCTTCTTCTCCACCACCACTGCCCATCCCTTCTTTCCCTTTTCCATCTCTCTTTTCCTCCACTATCTCCTCTCTTCCTTCCCTTTGTCTCCTCCCTTTCCCTCATATTCTCCTTCCCTTTTCATCTTCTTCACTTTGGCCATTGAATTCGACATTTGCGTTGTAAGTTTTTTTTGTTTATGTTTTTGTTTTTGCTTTTTTTGAAATTTGGTTTGGATTTGATTAAATGATATGGGTTTTGAGTCTTTTTCTTGTAAGTGTAAGTGTAAGTATGAGTTTATAGTATTTAGTTACTTGTAATGGGTTTTTGTGTGATTTTAGAGGGCATCTATTAAATTTAGTAAATTTAAGTTCTCTATTGTTGGTTTTGTCAGGTTTGGATGATGGTGATGAGTGGTTTTCTCTAGGGGATTCTTTGATTCTAACAATTCTTGGTCAAGTAAATTTTTGTTTGTTTTTTGTTTTGTGGTGAAGATGCTAAGCATTATAATTTTAAGATTTTTTATCATTTGTTGAAATAGGTTTTTGGGTGTGTGTAATTTTATTTTCTCTTAGGATTCTTTGATTCTAACAGTTCTTGGTCATGTATATTTTTGTTTGTTTGTTTGTTTTTGTGAAGCTACTGTGCATATTATAATTTTAATGCTTGTTATCCATTTCTTGAAAAATGGGGTGTGTATTTTTTTTAAAGATTTTTTCTGCTTAAATACTTATATTGAGCATTATGCTATAATATTGAGATATCGTTGTGTTACTTTTGTTTGATTATATTAACGTATTTTTCAATGCTTGTAAGCATTAGATATTGTGATGTTGATGATTTGTATTATGGTGGGTTGTGTTGGAGCATGCAGGTGGCTTGCCTGATGTTATAAGGTGGTTTAAATTTATATTGAAAGTGTTTGATTGTTTTATGTATATTTGTTTAAGTATTAAGGTCTATATAGACTTGTGCATTCATGAATGGGATATGACTTTATGTAAGTAGCTTATAGACTTAGATGGAGCTCAAATTCCTGAATTGAAAAAAATCTTCAAAGATGTTCATCTCAATCCAAATACAAATATGTGGATACACCATAAGGATGAAGCGACGTATGTATGTGTATCACTCCATCCTGTCATGTTTGTAAACCTATAACATATGTAGTATCTATATTGTGATTGTTTGTTTCTTTCTCTCTTTCAAATGATAGGAAACTATTTTGAAATGGCAAGAGGAGCATTGTCAAGATCCTAATGCAATTCCCCTAACCCAAGAGGATATATCGAATAGAGTTTTTAAGAAGAAATCTGGCATTGTAAAAGGACTTGACATGAGACCTTCATCTTCTTTTATAACCACCGCCTCATCTAGTTCCTCAGTAGAATATATCTATCGTCTATAAGTGAGATAATTGAGCTCAAAGAGGCAAGAACTAGGGATCAAGAGGTACAAGCTAAGCAAGCAGAGGTGCAAGCTAAGCAAGAAGAGGTGCAAAAGAATATCCTTAACTTTTTGAGGAGCAAGGGTTATGATGACACACTTACCTATGGGGGTAGTTTGTGTTCAAGCTAAAAGACTTATTGGTTAGCATTTTATCTTAGCAATTGAGTAGCATTACATGGTGTGACTACTTTTAATGCATTATTTGAAACTAATTGTATTTATTACATTACACTTGAAAATGCATATTTGTTTTCTACAACTTACATGTTAGGAGTTGTGATTTAATTCATTGGTGTGACTACTCTTTATGCATTGTTAGAAATGTTTCTTATAACATAGTTAATGTTTTTACTTTATGATTTTAATATAGTATTGTTTTCATATTTGTGCAAATTTCTTATTGGTGGCTTTTAGGGCATTTTCTTTTGGCACTACTTGAAGACATTTGAGGACATCTTCTTTCGGCCCTAATTATATTATGATAAAGTTTTTGTATTGTTAAAAAATATTTTGTGTTATTGTATGTGTTGCAAATAATTTGTATGAATGGATTGAATCGAATACTTGTTTTATTTTTACTTTTGGAATGTACGGATCATTTTCTTATGTGTTGTTGAAATAAACATGTTATTCAAATGTGAGATTTTAATAATGTAATGACAGGTTACAAGTTAATATCAAATACAGGAAAAAAATGAAAACAAAAAATTAGTTTAGGGGACAAATTTTTCCGTCACTAAATATAGCAAAAAAAAAAAAAAAAAATTGTTTTGGCGACGAAAATTTTCGTCGCTAAATGTAGCGTAATTTTTTAAGGAATAGTTTTGGCAATGAAATTTTTCATTGCCAATACTTTCAGCGATAGGGTATTAGCAATGAAATGAATTTTGTCGCCAAAAAGCAGACCGTTCATCACCAAAAGTCCTAGGCGACGAAAAATTGAACATTTAGTGATGAAAATTTTCATTGCCAAAAATATATTTTGTTGTAGTATTGGTTCAACAAATATTTAAATTTTCCTTTGAGTTACTGATCATTGCACGATGCACTTGACATGGGCTTATTGGTCCTCTTTGTGTTCCAATCCCGTCATAAGGTCCTTCAATGAGCCCATTATCAGTACAAAATGACCACCTTAGGATCCACATCTCCTCGTTGTTGTTGTTGTTGTTGTTGTTGTTGTTGTTATTATTATTTATAACATCTCCTCGTTTTACCATGTGCTGATTATAACAGTCGTAGATGCTTGTGTTGATTATAATTGGGCTTTTTGTGTTTGGGTGAATTTATCACTTCCATTTTTAAGGCACTCTCACATGGACAAGCGAAGGAAAGCAAGCCAGTAAAGAGTTAGGTTCTTCACTCCTTAACCAATCTATTAGTAAACTAAGGAGCTCAACTGCTCTCAATCCCCCTGAGGGGGACTTAGGGGGTAATAGTCCATACTATGAGTTATGAACTAGTAGTACACTATGAGTTATGAGCTAGTAGTACTAAAAACAGCTTCATTCCCTCATGGGTTTCTGTGTTGGCCTTTACTTCTCAGTAAGTATGTGCATTCGCTAAATTCTCAAGCTCATGGGCTGGGCTCTTATAGGCCCTATTAGGAGTTAATCTTAGTTTTTTTTTTTTAATTAAACATTAAGAGCATAGTTGTCAGTATTGTACAATTTGCAATATGTATCATACAATACTTATCATATCATATCATATATAAAAAGTTCAATATTGTATCAGCCTATCGTAAGTACTCATGAATCTTATAATACAGTGTGTGTATCATATAAATCATATTGTATCAAAAAATCGTACATATCATATGATAAATAGAAAAATACTTTAAAAATGAGATTTTTTATTAAAATTTGTACTTTTATTTGAATCCAACAAGTTGTTAGACTTGTTTTTAACACAAAATTATTAGGTTACTTAATCTAACCTAATAAACTAACATATTCATAAGTTTTTTTTCCTCTTTCTCCTACCAAATTTGGACTACATATTACACCCTTACACTTTACTTTAATATTTATGAATTTATTTTCTATACTATGAATTAGATAGTAATTGGAAATATTTTTAATTTTTAATTTTTTTTCATTATTGTTACAAGTCCAAGAAACAAGAATGCCAAGTATTTTTTTTTTTTTAATGGTTAAAAGAAAATGAACAAGAAAATATAGTAAATGTTAATGACGATGAAGAAAATGTTAATAAAGAAATAAGTTTGCAAAATGATAAACATGATAATAGTTGACTTAGACGGGGTTGATTAGGCAAAATGATGAATATGATGAAAATAAATTATTATTTTTGGGTTATTTGTAATATATTATCACTTTTAAATTTAAGCAATTTGAATGTGTATGTTATAAACATATGCTAGCTTGTTAAATATTATTAGATAAGTGATGAATTAATTAGCCATTAGTTGAATATGTTCAAAGTTTATAATGAATATACCCTTTATATATGTGTACTTATAATATTTTTAAAAAAAATTATTAAGTATTTTTGTATATTATGATACACGATACAATATGATACATGATACAAAAAAATAAAAAATTGATTTACGATACGATTCATGTTTTGACAACTACGATTAAGAGTCAATCTTGTAACACTACAAGAAAAACATACTATTGCGGCGAGCCAAAACCGCCACTAAAGCCTAAAAAACTACCGCTAAAGGTACATTTGACCTTTAGCGGCGGGTGCTACTAAGGCAGTTCTTCCTGCCACTATTGCGGTGCTGCTATAGATTCATTGCGGCAATAACAAAAAGCGCCGCAATAGATCTACCATTTAGCTATGACTTTGGTCTATTGCGGTGGGTTGAAAACCGCCGCCATATGAGGTTACGATTTGGGTTAAGTGACCTTTTAGTGGCTGGATATGCACCCCACTATAGGTGACAACCTTTAGCGACAGGCAATAAGTGCCGTTATAGGGCTTCATGTACAACAAACCATATGCACACTTTAGCGGTGGTTACACCCGCCGCTATATGTGTGACGCTTTAGTAGCGGGCTATAAATGCTGCTATAGGTTTTCAATTATAACATAATTTTATACCTTTAGCGGTGGTTTTTGCCCACCACTATAGATTAAATATTTTTTTCCCCTGGGTTTTAAAACCACAGTCCTATTACAAACAACCTGTAACAATTTTAGTTCTACTGAAACAATACCACAAATGTAACTAATTAACAACACCACAAATGTTTCCAAATTAACATTATATTAACATAGAAATATATTATCAAATACATAACATTGTCTATAACCATCATCAAAGTTCCAAGCTAATACCACAATCAAAGTTCCAAAGTATTTAAACAAATCCTTCAACACTTCCAAAAAATGCAGTTGTTCAAATGTAGTTCTTTGTACACAAAAAGCCATCAAAAAATTATAGCAACTCCGTAGCTATAATGACCCCTGATGTTGTCCCATCTCCAACTTCTTGGTCTTGAAGCTCTGCCAACTCCACGAGTTCCTGTGGACCACCAAAAAATTTAAATAAACCAAAACATCTTACAGAGTGGCAATGCTCAATAACATAGAAAAAACACACATCCAATAATAAAACAAAGTATGAGCAAGATGAGACTATTTATCCACCTTGGCAGCAGGCTGCTCAACTTCTAACATCTTCAGTATTGTAGCACCATCATTAGTAATTGTCATGTCTCCAATATCATCAACGAGCATCTGAAACCATCAACCAGAAAGCAAATCAAAATTATACCCTTTGGTAGAACTACATAGTCCAAATAAAAGCTTAGTAATGAAAAGGGAAAAAAAGGCAAGTTACAAACACCTCTATCAATTGAAATTGAAAACATAGCAATAACATTGACACACAGTTAAGTATTTTAACTATATCAAAACCTTTGCAATCAACAGGGAAAAAGGTTACGTCCCCAATGCCTCTCTATCAATTAATATCCACAATGCAATAACATTAGCATGCACTTCAGCATCTTAACTATATTTCTATTATTAAGTTACATAGTCTTTACCAGTTTGGTAACCTTATGAACTCAAAAATCACACAAGTAAACAAAAACACAAAAAATACCCTTTAATCTTCACTGCCTTATACAAATGTCATTCCAACCTATCGTGCATTCACGTATGAGCAAAGTCACAGCTTAGAGAAGAAGCAATATGCTTAATTTCAAATCACATGGACAAAACTAAGTATACTGGTCATTCAATACCTTACAAATTTTAAAATTCCTTACATAATAAATGAATATTAAAAAAAAGTATGCACCTGAGCAAGCATATACGCACTTACTATAAATGGTACGTTTGGTTAGGCATTTTGGGATATTAAAAGAGAGTTTTAAAAAAAACCAAAACCCCATCTCCTCATAACTTTTTTATAAATGCTTATTTAAAACTTAAAACACAGTTTTCCAACAGACCCAAAATATAAAATGCACCATAAAATAAAAATATATAAAAATAAAAACCTATCAAGAAGAAGCAAAATTGCAACAATAGAATTGGTACAAACATCAACAACAACAGTAATACCTTGTCGAGTTTGACAGGACCTAGTGAGAGAAGCAAACCATGGAAGCCAATCATGTAATAGTTGACATGCACCAACAATACAAACAATTAGTCTAATCTTAACACAGCCAAATCTCAAATAATTGTATTAGAACATAATGAATTCTTTAAGAAAAAACACACAAACATTAAGATATAATTTTAAGGAAAAGAAACTAACCAGATAGTGGTTTTGAAACTCTAATCATCAAGGCAAAATACAATGTGTGATAACAAAAGTATTAACTACACTCATCATCACTAGACTCATCATCACTGCAGTCATCATCATTGGAAGGATAACCTGGATAAAAGAGTAGTCAAAGTTTAACCAAACACAAGGTAGCAAAGTTCTTTCACAAGTGAGAAAGAAAAGGAAAATGGAAAATTTTAAAACCAAAAGAGAAACTACTTGCTAAGCTATGGATTAGAGCATCATAGCCCCCCCCCCCCCCCCCCCCCAACCCAAAAAAGAAAAAAAGAAAAAGAAAAGAAGATTTATGATGAAGATATAAAAGATCATTGATATTAATAATCAACATATTGTAATGACTATTGTATTGTGCAACGCATGATGATGAATAGTAAATACAGAGAGTGTAAGTCAAACCTTGCTAAGGTTCAAGTTACGAAGGTGCTGAAGCTGAGATAATATTTCTAGGCTCTAGCCAACATATCCACATAAATAGGAGAGAAGGAAGATATCTCAATATTCATTTTTGTCCTCAACTATATAAATTATCTTTATGGCAAACACAAGCCACGTGTGTACCTGTCAAAGACTAATAATACAAAAAAGAGGATGCTACCACATGAGGAATTAAACAAGCTAATGGAGACACGTGAGTCATTTTCATCTTAGGTGGCTTGAATGGGTAATCTGGTGGGAAGTGAATGGATACAAGGAACACACCCCCAGCAAATGGACTGTCTGCAGGACCCATAATTGTTGCTTGCCAGTGGAACATGTCATCAGCCACAGGGCCTGCAAAAATGGAAAACTGCTGAATTAAAAACTGTAACAGTAACAACTAACAACAATAAAAACACCCAAAAAAAAAAAAAAAAAATCAAACCAAAACCCAACCATCTAACCAGCACCAGTACAAGGTAATAGCCTAGATTATGATTAAGTTAACCACTTTACCAAACAAAAAAAAAAAGCCATGTGAAACACCATAACACATTATGTTGATCATCTTACTCATACACACATATGCTGGATGCCAAAACACCCACTAATAAACACAAAGAAGCCTTATACATGTTTGTGATTCTTAGAAAAACAATAAGAATTATACTTGCAAAACTCATGAATCCTCAAATAATAATAATTAAAAGCCTAAATACAATCAAACATTCAAAGCCAAATCAGCAACAAAGTACTGAGTTCAAAGAATTTGGATAAAAACCAGATAACAACGAAACTAAAGAAACACTGAACAAAATTATAAATGGGTACAGTTTAGGGGCTCATGGGTAGAGCTAAAGTAAAGACACATTGTGAAATTACGGGTTATGGTTTTTTTGAAAGGGGCAGAAATTGTAAACCCCAATTTTTCGATATAGTTCAACAGAAATCAAATAGTTGCAGTTCAACGCGTTTTAAAACGGTTTTAAAACGCAGCCTGAACACCCCCAACTTTTCGATATAGTTCAACGCGTTTTTAGGTCCTATGTCAGATTTTAAAAATAATAAATAATTGAAAGTCAGAGTGGTTTAATCACTGTCATCAACCTGGACAGTCAATTTGATAATAGGTGTTAACCATCTAGTGCAGCTAAATTAGATTTACTAATTTACATTTTTTTTTTTTTTAGAGTTAAACCAGGTAGGTCTTCGGTTCACACCACCCTCCATCCCACGTAACTCTTATAAGAACTCTTATAGCTCTTATAAGGGAAGGACGTCTCATTAGCTTAAAGCCACTTAGCTACCTAATTTACAATATCTTGCCATTGCGATCCATGGTCTGTAGCTTGAATGATCACAATAAGTGCCATATACAATTAGACAAAAGCTACAACAAGATCTACATGACATTGGCAAAAACTCTAATTTAACTAGGACCAAAAATTCATCTAACCTCACTGCTCCATTTAGTGATATAGTATTAGCAACACATCTCATTTTGAATTTATTGAATGTTTATGCTTCTATTATATGATAAATATTGGGATCTTAAGATTAGATTTTTTTTTTTTTTTTTCATAAATATTGTGATCTTAAGATTAGATTAATGCTTTTAAAACACTCAAATCATCTCCCCTGTGGAGTTCTCTCTCTCATGCATACGAGTCTTCTCCCTCCCTTGACCTAGGTCTAGGGCACCTTTTCTTTTTCAGTGTTTAGTTGTGTGAGTAGTCCTAGTTTATCATGGCTGATGATGTCGTTAATAGTATGGAAAACATGAAGTTAACTACGAAAGAGGAGGAAGTGATCAACATCTCTGATGAAGGAAGATTGGAAGCCATTGAGGATTGCACTCTAAGTTTGATGGGTAAGTTCTTGACGTGCAAATCTTTTAACAAGAGAGCAGCAAAGAATACTATGAGGCGGGCTTGGGGTTTGGAGGACAGCCTACATATCACAGAGGTAGGGCCAAATCTTTTTCAGTTCAAATTCACATCTGAATTTGATCTGAACAAAATTTTACGAGAAGGTCCGTGGTCCTTTGATAATCAATTATTGTTGCTTAAGCGGTGGAGGAAAGGTATGACAGTTGAGAATATTAGAATGGAGATGGCCAATCTTTGGGTTCAGATCTGGGTGGCGTCGTTGGACATGTTTTCTCCACATGTTGCTAAGGAAGTAGGGAGTAGACTTGGGGCTGTTGAGGAAGTAGAGCAGAGAAGAGGGCAGGATGAGTTAGGGTTGCTTTACCTCTCTCGAAGTCGATTCGCAGGGGAAGTTTTATTATGGGGTCTGATGGGGAAAGACATTGAGTGAAGTTTAAGTATGAATGGTTGCCGTTGTTTTGTCATTATTGTGGCATGCCTGGTCGTGATGTCAAAAATTGTGCTGAACACTTTGCTGTGACTAAGAATGGAGGTATAGAGGATTACCAATATGGAGACTTCCTTAAAGCTATGAGGGGATGACCAAGAGTGGATCCGTTTGTAGGGAAACAAGGGGGGTCGGAATACAGCTCAGAGGGTGGTAGCGAATAGTCTAGTGCAGGTTTTTATAGTTCCGAGGAGGGTCCGATCAGGTCTAAAGCATTGCTGCAATGGCATAGGGCTGTGACGGAGGAGGAAGGGCAATGTAGAAACCCTAGGATTGAAGAGGAAGTACAGTCCGAATTTTCAAGAACCATGCCAAAAGTTCAGGAACATGAAAGAGAGGATCTCGCCCATGCAGATTACGTGGTGAGCTGTCATGTTGACGTGCACAAGTCAGTATCGAAGCTGATGGAAATTTTGGTACAAAAGGAAGATGGATTACCTAGTGGGCTAGATGGTAAGGCAGGTGCGAGCCACGTGATGGGTTTAAGTGCCTCTGGTGAAATTAAAGAAGTACCTACAGCTAGGCCGAATGTTATAAAGCCCAAGTCATCTTGGACTAGATTTAACAGGGTGGATTTTGGGCTGGGGGGCTTGCAAAAGGTGTTGTTGCTGTCCATAGGTAAAAGGCAACTCCCATTAAATTTTGAAGACAACTAGAATAATAAGGGAGAGGAGGGAAGAATTAAGTGGGGGAAATTAGAGAGTGAGGAAGCTACTGTTGTTGAGAAAGCGGCGGGGGTGGATGACCACCCTTGCCGAGAGCAATGAGGCTATTATGTTGGAACTGCCAAGGGCTTGGGAACCCTTGGACAGGTCGAAGCCTTCGCAAACTTTTGAGGGAACAAGCTCCCACTGTGTGTTTTCTTATGGAAACACGCCTGGACAGAAGGATTTGATAGTTTGTATGGAGATTTGTAGTTTCAGAATAAAATTATAGTAAAACAGCCAAATGCAGGGGGTGGTTTGGCTTTATTATGGAAGAATGATGTGGTGATGGAATTGATTAATTATTTGCCGAATCACATTTTGATGAAGGTGATTGAAGAGGATGGTTTTATCTGGTTTTTTACTGGATTCTATGGTTGGCCTGAGTCTCAGCATAAAGAAAAGTCTTGGCAGTTGCTAGAACATCTGAGAAGCTTTGTTAATAGGGCATGGCTTTGTGCGGGAGATTTCAATGCAATTCTAAATAGTGTAGAGAAATTAAGCTTAAGGCCACCTAATTCAGCTGAGATTGATGCCTTCAGAAGTGTTTTAGACTCTTGTAATTTTTAGGATTTAGGGTACAGAGGTTATACCTACACGTGGTCTAATAAAAGGCCTGGTGAGGCTAATACTAAATTGAGACTTGATAGGGCTGTGGCAACTAAGGAGTGGGGGGCTAAATTTTAGCTATCTACAGTTTCTCATCTCCCACCCCATGCTTCAGATCATTTGCCAATTTTGGTGCATGTGAAGAGTATTCAGAGGCTTCAGTAGAAATTTAAAAAGGGGTTTAAATTTGAAGAAGCTTGGCTATAATGGGAGGATTGTGGTGTAGTGGTCAAAGATGCTTGGGATATGGTGGGAGGGGGGGAGTCGGGTTTGGCTTTAATTAAGGAGAAGATTAAGTTCTCTAGTGAGGAGTTGCAAGCATGGGGTTCTTCCAAATCAGAGCCGAATGAAGCAGCCATAAAAACTCTTCAAAATCAGTTGGAGGTACTAAACAATGCTGAAGTGGTATCAGAAGAATCCAAGGCCGAATATTTGAGTGTCAACAAACAGTTAGATGACTTGCTTTGATAGTTTGTATGGAGATTTGCAATTTCAAAATAAAATTATAGTAAAACAGCCAAATGCAGGGGGTGGTTTGGCTTTATTATGGAAGAATGATGTGGTGATGGAATTGATTAATTATTTGCCGAATCACATTTTGATGAAGGTGACTAAAGAGGATGGTTTTATCTGGTTTTTTACTGGATTTTATGGTTGGCCTGAGTCTCAACATAAAGAAAAGTCTTGGCAGTTGCTAGAACATCTGAGAAGCTTTGTTAATGGGGCATGGCTTTGTGCGGGAGATTTCAATGCAATTCTAAATAGTGCAGAGAAATTAAGCTTAAGGCCACCTAATTCAGCTGAGATTGATGCTTTCAGAAGTGTTTTAGACTCTTGTAATTTTGAGGATTTAAGGTACAGAGGTTATACCTACATGTGGTCTAATAAAAGGCCTGGTGAGGCTAATACTAAATTGAGACTTGATAGGGCTGTGGCAACTAAGGAGTGGGGGGCTAAATTTTAGCTATCTACAGTTTCTCATCTCCCACCCCATGCTTCAGATCATTTGCCAATTTTGGTGCATGTGAAGAGTATTCAGAGGCTTCAGCAGAAATTTAAAAAGGGGTTTAAATTTGAAGAAGCTTGGCTACAATGGGATGATTGTGGTGTAGTGGTCAAAGATGCTTGGGATATGGTGGGAGGGGGTGAGTCGAGTTTGGCTTTAATTAAGGAGAAGATTAAGTTCTCTGGTGAGGAGTTGCAAGCATGGGTTTCTTCCAAATCAGAGCCGAATGAAGCAGCCATAAAAACTCTTCAAAATCAGTTGGAGATACTAAACAGTGCTGAAGTGGTATCTGAAGAATCCAAGGCCGAATATTTGAGTGTCAGCAAACAGTTAGATGACTTGCTTTTAAAGCAGGAAATTTACTGGGCACAACGGTCTCGGATTCCATGGCTTAAACATGGTGATAAAAACACTAAATACTTTCACTCAAAAGCCTCCCAGAGAAGAAGGCAGAACTTTATTAAGGGGATTCAATTTGCACAAGGGAATTGGGTGGAGGAGGTGGAAGATATAGCTAATGTGGCTACTAGTTATTTTGACAATTTGTTTTATGTAGGTACATGTGATCAAATGGAGGAATGTCTCATTGCAGTCCCAACGAAGGTGACACCTGAGATGCATGATACCCTGTTCAGTGAGTTTAGTGCTAAAGAAGTTAAAGTAGCGTTGTTCCAAATGGGACCAACAAAGGCACTTGGACCTGATGGTATGAATGCTCTTTTTTACCAAAGATTTTGGCATGTGGTGGGTGATATTGTAGTTGCTACTGTGTTGGATTTTCTGAATAATGGTCATATGTTGCCTGATATAAATCATACTTACATTGTGTTGATTCCTAAAGTGAAGAACCCGAAGAAAATGTCTCATTTTAGGCCCATAAGCCTTTGTAATGTGATTTACAAAATAATCTCTAAGATGTTAGCCAATAAGACTGAAGCAGGTGTTATCGAATATCATATCTCCCACTCAGAGTCTTTTGTTCCTGGCCGTCTCATTACTGATAATGTATTGCTAGCATATGAAACATTGCACACTATGCACTGCAGGAAGAAAGGGAAGAAAGGGTATATGGCTTTGAAACTTGATGTTAGTAAAGCATATGATAGGGTGGAGTGACCTTTCCTTCAGGGGGTTATGCAGTGGTTGGGTTTTCCTGAAACATGGATATAAAGGATGATGAGTTGTGTCACTACAACTTCATTCTCTATTCTTGTGAATGGGAGACTATTTGGTAATGTATTGCCTTCTAGGGAAATACGTCAGGGTGATCCTCTTTCACCATACTTGTTTCTGTTATGCATAGAGGGGTCTACTTCTTTACTGGATAGGGCAAAGATAGGAGGGACTTTGCATGGGGTGGCTATTTGTAGAAATGCACCAAAGATTACTAATCTTCCCTTTGCACATGATTCATTGATTTTTAGTAGGGCTTCTCCAGCTGAAATTCATATTATAGTTGAGAACCTTCAAGTTTATGCTAAAGCTTCTGGGCAGTGCATAAATTTGGAAAAATCTTCAATGTACTTCAGTAATAACACCACTGACCGCCAGAAGCAGGAGGCTTTGGGGATTCTTGAGTGAAGGAAGTGTCTCGGTTTGATTCATATTTGGGCTTGCCTACTTTAATTGGTAGGGCAAAATACCATACTTTTTCTTTCATTAAAGATAGGATGTGGAAAAAATTACAGGGTTGGAAGGGGATGATGCTTTCTAGAGCTGAGAAAGAAGTTCTTATCAAGGCGGTTGCTCAATCTATACCAACGTATACAATGAGTGTTTTTCAGCTTCCATAAAAATTATGTGATGAGTTGGACTCTCTTTGTGCTAGGTTTTGGTGGGGTCAAGTTGGGAATGAAAGAAAATTCATTGGAAAGGTTGGGATAAACTAACTTTGTCAAAGAAGGATGGTGGAATGGGATTTCAAGACCTTAGATCATTTAATTTAGCCATGTTGGCTAAACAAGGGTGGAGGCTGTCAAAAGATACAAATTCTCTTCTATATCAATGCTTTAAAGCAAGGTATTTCCCTAGAACTACAATACTTGAGGCCACAGAGTCAACTACTTGTTTGTTTGTGTGGAGGAGTTTAGTGGCAGCCCTACCTATTGTAAGAGCTGGACATTGTTGGCATGTGGGGGATGGATTTTCTATTAATTTTTTTTGAGATAGGTGGATTCCAAATTACCCTACAAATAAGCCTTTCTTGTCGGTAAGTGATGATGAAGAGGATGTATGGGTGTCAAGCTTGATTAACCAAGACCTCCATGTGTGGCTTAGAGATTTTATTATGGCTAACTTCAATCGGGAAGAGGGGGAAGCTATATGTGATATTCCCCTAAGTCGAAGGCAAGTACCTGACTCTGTTTATTGGAAGCATAGCAAGGATGGCTACTTCTCAGTAAGATCGGCTTACAAGGTTGCAAGGGCTCTCTTGAAGAAGGAGGATTGGGATGAACCATCGTCAGGAAGTGGAGGTAGTAGGGTGTGGCCTGCTATATGGAAGCTACAGATCCCCAACAAGATAAAGGTGTTTGGGTGAAGGGTGTGTCATGATATTCTCCCAACCAGAAGGAACCTCAAGAAGAAATGGATTTCGGTGGATGAGTCGTGTCTGTTCTATGCCAAATTTTAGGAATCAACCATTCATGTGTTATGGGAATGTACAGCATCTCAGGATATTTGGCATGGTAGTGTTAGGGCCTTGCAGAAGTGTGGGACGGGGCAACATGACTTTATAGCTCTGTTGGAGTACCTGCTGGATCGAATGGCCAAAACAGAGGTGGAGCTGATGTTAGTGCAAGCTTGGTTGATTTGGCAACAGTGGAACAGAGTGGTGCATGGAGGAAAATTTTTGGAACCAGGTTGGTTGAATAGGCGTGCTGCTGAATTGCTTGAGGAGTTCCAGCAGTCACAGGACTATTTACAACCTGTTGATGTGCAGGGTGCAACTCATCAGGTAATGCAAAATGCTGGAATGAGCTGGCAACCTCCACCACAGTCCGTGTATAAGCTAAATTATGATGTAGCAGTTTTTGCAGATAATGCCAGTTCTGGGTTCGGTGTTGTGATCAGAAACTCTAGTGGAGAAGTCATGGTAGCG
This sequence comes from Quercus wislizeni, assembly GCA_023055345.1. Lineage (NCBI taxonomy): Eukaryota > Viridiplantae > Streptophyta > Magnoliopsida > Fagales > Fagaceae > Quercus > Quercus wislizeni. The sequence goes on along the minus strand of JALGQJ010000001.1, from coordinate 16,544,504 downwards.
ATGACAGCCAAGGGTCTGGTAGTCCAGTGTAGTGAGAAGGCAAAACTGCTCGTGTGTCGTAAGGCGTTGGAATTTGCAATAGATGCTGGCTTCACAGTGCTGATAGTTGAAGGCGATAGTGTCAATGCTACGAGGAGTATTGCTTTAGGCAAGGACAACCAATCAGCTATTGGGCATGTAGTTGGTGACATTAGGCATCTGATGGGAGCTTAAGAGTGGATTTCTATGAGCTGCACTAAGAGAAATGGTAATAGGGTGACACATGTGTTAGCTAGATATGCCTAACATGTAGCTTCCGATTTATTTTGGATGGAAGAGGTTCCATCAGTTGCATTTAAATCTGTAAACTCTGATGTTTCTTTGATTTAATGAAAGTTTGAATCCCGTTTCAAAAAAAAAAAAAGTAAGCAAATCAATCCAAATTGTGATTTAATGTGATTTTTGTAGTAATTACTTCATATTTGGATTCTACACAACATATCATGGAGACCAGGTATAGTTTGTGAAAATGAGAAGAAAGAAAAAGGAAGAAAAGTCTAGGAAATAAGGATTCCTTGCAAAACCCAGACGACATGCATGTGCTAGTCAGAATGAATGGGTCCTATCGGGCCATTCCCAAATCTAATTTGGGAGCAAGTGGTCAAGGCCCTTGTTTCTACATTTTTTTGATAAGCATGTGCCACCCTTGCTATGTACAAATGATGTGCATGAAATATATATAATAAAGTACTCACATATCTACGTATTTAGCCTTACTTTTATGTTATTTTGTGACTGATTATATAATATCTTTGTGTTGCAGGTAACAAGGGCTTTACATGCAAAGTGGGGCTAGGCTAATTGAATCAAGCCAACTTAAAGAGCCATGATGAAGTTAAAGAAGGCCACCCAATTAAATTTAAGTCCAATTGGAGCAAGGAATCAAAGGAAATTTGCACCAAATCCAAGTCCAATTCGGATTAGGATTCCAGCCTGTACATCAGTTAGTATTTTCGGCATAACTTTCGGGTCAGATGTTCAATCGAGGTGATTCAAGTTGGGCTGGAAATTTAACGTAAATGGATACCACTTTGTAGTTTACCAAAAGTCTGAATTCTGAAGCTATATGGGCCAAAATTGTCGGTTGAGTGAAGCCTAAAAATTTGGGATTTTCTCCAAACGGGAATTCAACTTGTAATAGGATTCCTTGACCTATTTAAAGGCTCTTTAGGGCAAAATTCAAGGAGGCTAGTGCTAGGGCTGGGGGCTGAACATAGAGAGCTGCGGCTACTTCTTTGGTCTTCTTTCATGACAATTAGTTTTATTTTATTTTGTCTAGTTTAATGTTTAGTATTTTATTCTTGTGTTTTATTTCAATTACCATGAGTAGCTAAATTTATAATTAGGGTTGAGGATGAAACCTTGTTAAGAATTATCAGTAATATTTATGTGATTTGATTTTTCCCACAATAGTTGTTCTTTAATGATTAAATTGTTCTTGCTTCATATCAATTGACTAAGATGGGATTCTAGATATAAGTTCAATCATGTTTTTCTCATGATTTAGGATTTGTCTTAATTAATTGAATGCTTGGTTTATTAATTCTTGATTATAAAATTGGATATCGTTTGTGATTTGTCTGTCAATGGATACAATTTATGATTTGATTTTTAGAATTAGATATATCTTGTGATTTGTTTGGCTATGGATACAATTGATGATTTGGTTTTATACTTAAGAAGCGAAGAAGAACATGCTTTAGATTTTTAAACATAAGGTTTAATGATGATATTTTCCATGATAGCAAGATTGATTTCTAGATTATCATGCAGTGGTTGGGAAAAATTAATGATCATAAATATATGCTGATATGACTTACAAGGCGGATTCCAAAACCTTAATTCCTTTCTTTAAATTGTTTACATCTTTTTATTGCTTTATATCTTTGCTTAGTTTAATTATTTGTTTAGTTTATTTAATTGCAAACAACCAATTTTTGTTAAACTAGATTAGGATTAATTTGGTTAAGATTTGATTTAATTTTCCTACGTTCATTCAAGTCCATGTGGGTTCGACTTCGTTCTTGTCCAACTATACTTCAGTATGGTTCATACACTTGCGAGTATTTTAAAATTTTACAACAAGTTTTTGGCGTCGTTGCCGGGGACTTGGTTAGGAAAATAAATTAGGTCTTTATTGAATTTTTCCTTCTACTAGTTGTAGTTATTTTTTTTTAAAATTAAAAAAAAAAAAACAAAAACAAAAAAAAAACAAATTTTTTTTTCTTTGTGCTTGGTGTATGAGAACTTGGTTACGTGATAAAGAAAATCGTCTTGTTAGTTTTTATTATTCATCCACAATGGGAGAAACAGGAGATGATTCAAAAACTCTTAGAGAGTTGTTCTCACCCATAACCACCAACCCTCCATCTTGCATAGTATTGCCTGCTGCTACTGCTGCACATTTTGAGTTGAACCCACAGATAATCCACCTTCTTCTTACTTTTCATGGATTGGATAGAGAAGACCCTTATATGCATGTAAAGGATTTTCTTGAAATTTGTGCTACTTGTAAGTTCCAGAATTTCATTGATGACTCTGTTTGCTTGCGTTTATTCCCTTTTTCCTTGAAGGATAAGGCAAAAGCATGGCTTAATTCTTTGTCACCTAGATCTATCACTTCATGAGAACTGTTGGTCACAAAATTCCTTTCTAAATTTTCCCAATGGCCAAGACCAATGCTTTGAGGAGAGAAATTGCAGATTTTTATCAGGATAAAGAAGAAAAATTTTATAAGAGTTGGGAGAGATTTAAGGACTTGATCTTAAAGTGTCCCCATCATGGTTTTGAAACATGGAGACTAGTACAATATTTTTATAGTGGTTTGACTCAGACAAATCGTAACATGATTGAGTCTATGAATGGTGGTGGATTTTTTAGTCTTGTAGATAATGAGGCATAAAATTTCTTGAGAATTTTTCTGAAAGTTCACAACAATGGGATTTTTCCAACCGTAAAGAAAGATCTAACCCTGTAATTAAGAAAGGAGGATTGTATGAAGTCAGTGAAGATTTAGACATAAAAGCTAGGTTGGACAATCTCACTCGTAAGGTTGAGGCTTTAGCTTTAGGTAGAGGGATGAATTCTGTTAATCAAGTTCAAAGTGAAACATGTTCTATTTGTGCAAGTCCTATGCATACAACACAAATGTGTCCTTCCATAGCTGGGTACCCTGATTTTTATACTGAGCCAGCAAATGCACTGAATAATTATGGAAAACCACTTGCTAGTCCATTTTCAGAGACATACAATCCAAATTGGCAAAATCATCCTAATTTCTCTTGGAGGCAAAACCATTCCCCCACAAATGTAGGTGGACAACAAGTGCATCAACAAAGTCAATTTCATCCACCTACTCAAGCATATCATCCCATTCCTCAATCAACACCTCAGTTTGTAGCACCACCAAGACAACAACCATCTTTGGAGGAGTCTTTCAAAACTTTCATGCAATCAACTAGCCAAGCCATTCAAGAGATAAAAAGTTCCACCCATTTGAATACTCAAGCTATTTCAAAGTTGGAAAATCAAGTTGGCCAATTAGCAACTCAAGTTGGAGAGAGGGAAAAAGGAAAGTTTCCTAGTCAACCTATACCTAACCCAAAAGGGCAGTATGCAATTAATGGTTCTTCTAGTTATGCTCATGCACATGAATCTGTTCAGTCTATTACTACCCTTTGGTCTGGTAAGCAAGTTGATAATCAAGTGAAAATGCCAGAAGTGGAGGATAATAAAAATACTGTGATAGAGGAAAAAGGAGTTCACAGTTCACATGATGATCATAAAGAAAAGAAGGGCAACTCAACCTCAATTCCAATTAAGGATCTTAGTTCTCCCCTCGATAGGAGGTTTGTTCCTAAAGCTCCATTCTCTCAAAGTTTAATCAATCCTCAGAAAGGTGCACAATTTGGAGATATTTTAGAGGTTTTTAAGCAAGTGCAAATTAATATTCCATTTCTTGATGCAATTCAACAAGTTCCTGCTTATGCTAAGTTTCTAAAAGATCTTGTGACAATGAAGAGAAAGACAAATGTTCCTAAAAAGGCATTTTTGACAGAGCAAGTTAGTTCAATCATTCAAAATAAATATCCAGTGAAATGTAAGGACCCTGGATCTCCTACAATTTCATGCAAGATTGGGGATCGTCTCATTGAGCGAGCTTTGCTAGATTTGGGGGCAAGTGTGAACCTAATGCCATATTCAGTATACTTACAGCTAGGTTTGGGGGAGTTGAAACCCACAACCATGACACTTCAATTAGCTGATAGGTCTGTGAAAATCCCTAGAGGTATTGTTGAGGATGTGCTAATTAAGGTGGATTCATTCTATTTTCCTGTTGATTTTGTTGTGTTAGACACTGAGTCTGCTCTAAATGCCAATACACAAATCCATGTCATTTTGGGTCGCCCTTTCTTAGCCACATCCAATGCTTTGATCAATTGTCGGAGTGGTGTGATGAAGATTTCTTTTGGGAATATGACTGTCGAGCTTAATATTTTTGACATAAGTAAGCAAGTACCAGACAATGAGGATATATGTGAGGTTAACATGATTGGGAGCCTAGTCCATGATACTTTCCTACAAACAAGTTGTGAAGATCCCCTAAAGGCTTGCTTAACCCGTTTTGATTGCAATTTGGATACTGAAAAATCAATTGAGGAGGTCAATGCATTGTTGGATTATGTTCCTCTCTTAAGTATTGATAGCTGGCAACCAAAAGTGGTCCCTTGTCCACTTTCTTCATCCCCATTCCCATCTATTGTTGAACCACCAAAGTTGGATGACTTTTGGGAACACCAATTGATAAGTATACTTCAAGAGCATAAGGAAGCTATAGGTTGGAAAATTGCTGATATTAAGGGTATTAGTGCTTTTGTGGTTATGCAAAGAATTCACTTAGAAGACACTGTAAAAGCTTCTCAACATGTTTTTGACCCAGGTAGGTTACAATCTCATTAGACTAGTCCATTCATAATATGCATTATTTATCTCCATGGTGTTGTTGAGGTTTGGATGGTCTTGTTTATCAGGATTGATCTCTAGTTGTGTTAGATCTTTTTGCAAAAAAAAAAAATCATTTTCTTGTTTATTTTCTGATTTTAGATTAATCTTTGTGTTTATTTTCTTGTTTCATTTTATTTTCTTTTGTTCTAGCTGATATTTGACAGAAATTAAAATTTATAACAATCAGCTTGATCAAGGTACGTCTCCTCCTCCTTACCTTACTTGTTTCTACTTGGTTCTCATTGTTAGTTTTTTTAGACCCCTTAAAACCACAATTGGATTAACCTAGATAATTATCCAAGTTGTTACTTAGTCAAATTAATTAAATCTAGGTTAACACAATCAAATAATCATATAATGTAAAGCAGCGGAAAGATAAATAACACAAAGATATGATCACCCAGGAAACCAAACCGGTAAAAACCTGAGGAGGATTTAACCTAGCTATCCTCAAGGTAAAAAGAAAATCCACTAGAAAGAATCGAAGTTCAAACAATAAGACTTACAAGCACCCACGCTCGACTTCTTATTACTACCCACCAGTAGAACTTACTGACACGACCACGTGCAAGCTCCGAATCCATGGACTTCTTCTTTCTTTGGCCTTTGCAAAACACAAACACCCACGTTTGTGACTTTGAGATCTCACTCAAAGGTTTAGCAACACAAACTCTCTTGTTTGTGACTTCAAGACCACCCTTGAAGGTTTAGATCATCAGCACCTTTGATGACTAGAGAAGGAAGCAACTTCTACAACACCGAATCTTGAGATTCTTCAAGGAATAACACCGGTAGAAGACATAAGAGAGCTTTTGGGTACAAAACCCTAGATCTACAAAAGAGGCACAAGATGCACTCTAATCTCTCTAAAAAAACTCTCAAAACCCCTCCTAGGGTTAGCTTATAATGTCCTTTAAATACTGGAAAAAATGGCTCGCGATTTGGGCTTCAAACGAATAAGTTATGACCTTTTTACATTTGCTAATTTTGCTGATACGCGATTTTGAATCGATTGAACCTGTCTTTGGATCGATCGAACCAACCAGCTTGTAACTCACTTGTTTTTATCCCAAACTTGAGTTTTTTGTCTTGGGCTTCAATGTAGACCATTCTAAACTAATAAGACTTAGTTTTTGTCATGTTTTGTCATGGTTTGCCAACATTACAAACTCAAAACCTAACAATCTCCCCCTTTGGCAATCCGTGACAAAACACACATACAACATAATGCCCATATACAATAAAATTTCCAAATACATCACAAATCCCAATCTAAGACTCCTAACCTAGAAGTTGCCAATAAGAGGTAGAAGGTTTTGATCAGAATGTAACTGTCTTTCCTGAAACACTCAACAAACACATCAACGCATGTGTGGAAAGAAAGACATATAAACAATAATATGAAACAGAATATAAAAAACAAAAGTAAACTAACTCTCCCCCTAAGTTAGATACATCAAAAAGTTTTTATATTCTCCCCCTTTCAAAAAAACAATTTCAACTCCCCCTAAACAAAACAAACAAGATTCCCATAGATTCTCATCTAAATCTCTCTCCCCCTTTTTGTCACGTATTGACAAAGACAACCCATTAAAGAGTAAACATACGCAATAAAGGATAAGAGAAAAAAAAGAATCAAGGAAACATAAAACAATTCAACTCTATATGAAATAGAGACAACTCCCCCTATGAACAACACAGGTTAAAAAAAAACAAGCTTCTCCCCCTATAAAAATAGGAAAAACAAAACAAATTTTGGGAAAAATAGTTTTGGGAAAAATTTAGGAGGTAGGGATAAATAAAAAGACACAAACCAAGTTTTAAAAAACAACTAAGTTGAGGATACACATGAAGAAAAATATTCTCTCTTTCAATAAATGCAAACTTGGCATTATGTGACCCATAAACAGTTACATGAGTAAAGAAAATATTTGCACATTGATTATCCATCATATCTCTTAAGAAAAATATTTTCTACAGTTGACACATAAAAAAGGCATATACTAGAAAGTACATAGCTCAAAAATTAATCAATCAATTTTTTGATCAAGTTGAGTACCCAATGCAGCAAAGTGTATGCATGTTATGTGTGAAAACAATAAGAGATATGACTGCAAAACTGCAAGATGGATACAAAAACAATGCAATGCATGCAAATCCTAAACACAAATGATACATGAAAAAAATTTTTGGTCAAAAACATAGAAATTGAAACTTTTTCAGTTGCGATCGATCAAGAATCGATTGAACATCAATTGAGTCAAGCAAACTCAAACCAAAAATTTTAATTGCAATTTCGATTCATCGAAAAACAGGTTCGATCGATCGAAAGTTTGGAAATATCAGACTTTTGAAAAACAGAGCATTTTAATGCAGAAACTCCTCAAAGCACATTGTTTTATAAAAAAAATGCATGAGTATGAGATGAAAAGTTTTTCAAAAACACTTGAATTCAACCCAGATCTTCCAAAATCAAGATTTTTAATCAATTTGTCCTCAAAGCGCAAACATTGAACACATTTTGCATTAAAATCAAGGAACTTTTAATCTTGGATGACCACAACAAAATCACACACAATATAATGTACCAAGTTTAGCAAAGAGTAACTTGTGTAGTGTGTGCAACTAGCAAAAACTTGAGATACATGTGAGGTGATATGTGAATAGCAATCAATCACAAAGTCTACAAAATTCATCATAGAATTTAAAAGAGACTATCACCTAAAGAGTTACATCATATAACTCCCACATCTCCTAGAACATAAGCTTGCAATCATGTAAGTTTCTTGAATTTTGCCTCATAATATACACACCAATTTTAATTAAGTGATTTGGCATTAAGCTTAATAGTACACACCAATTTTAAGCATTTATCAATTAAACCGAGGCTTCACCTTATATTCTTTTTATGCATGTGCTACACTTTCTCGAGTACAAAAATCTTAAGATATGCACTAAGGTGTTCATGATTGGCTAGTGAATAGTGGTGAGATGGTTATTTATGCCTTTCTCAAAAGGATCAAGTCCGATAGTCAAATAACATGTGATTTCAAGATTAAGACAACGTGATAAACACCAAAAACATCTTTCCCACACAACATGCACTACAAAGTTTCAACTAGTCAAGTGCAATAAATAAGCTCATCAAAACTAAACAAGGTACATAAACTTATTATGTAAAGATAATATGGCCAATCCTTGATTATAAATCCAAGATGTGAAATACAGAACACAAAAATCTTTTTCGTTTTAAAAACTATATGACCAAAAACAAAAAAGCACATATTATGCTAAATGAACAATGCAAATGCAATGCATGACAGTGCTTAACTAAGCTATAGAGGGTACACAAACAAGAAATATCAATTTCTTAATTAACCCTTGAGTACATGTACAAACTAGTACACACTCATACAAAATCAAAAATAGCTTAGCACTTATAACACATACTATTCAAGTTTCTCCACAATGTCAAGCATGTTCTAAATCAAGAGAGAAATCATAATTCATGTAATCCTCAAGAAAAATAATACTAGACATAAAATAAAATATTTTCGTCTTTTTTTTGAAATTTTTCAATGTTTTTGGATTTTTTTTAAAATAAAAAAAACAACCTAAAAAACAAAACAACCAAAAACAAAAACAAAACATGTCCACAAACAATTGAAAGAACTAAATCAGGGACAAGTAAACAACACTCACCTTAGAGAATCTTTTCTCACCCATATAGCACGAGTCTTTGACTTTGTAGGTGAAAATCCATGTGAAGTAGAATGTATTTAAGGGATTACACCAATCTTCTGAGAAAGACTAAAATTCTGCAAATTCCTTTCACAAGCCAACAATCTCAAAATTTTCAAAAGAATATGAAACAATTTATATGGACTTATGGCTGGAGAAATATCATCATATATCCTAGACTGAAACACAGAATGCTTAAATTTCAGTTTATAACAATTAGGACGAATGTGACCGGAGACACCACAAAAGTGACAAACATGAACAAATTTAGGAACATCAGTATTCCTAACAACAAGTCTAGTATGAGACTTTGGTTTTTGCCTCAACAAAGAACAATTTGGTCTAATATGACCAACAACACCACAAAGGTGACAAGTAGGCACAAAAACAGATTTATTATGCTCTCTAACAGTAGGTTTAGACTTAGATTTAGAAACATCAGCGTCTACATCAGAACTTTTACCTTTGTCTAACCTAGCAAAATAAGCCTTTTTCTTTATTATTCCTCTTAAAATGAGGGATATAAACTTTCACAGTTTTAGGTTTAAGAGAAACAGAAATACTTCTGTTATCAACAACAGACTTAGTACAAGTCAAATTTTCAATTTTAGTTTTAGATTCAACTAATTCTTGTTCCAAGCTTTTCATCTTCTCATCTTGAGAGGAAATTTGATTTCTAAAATATTTATTCTTTTTATTAGATTCATCTAATCTAACAACCAATTCCTCTTTTTCAAGATTAGCCAATTTTAACTCTTCTTTGAATTTCTTAGCAATTTTCATAAATTTCAATAATTCCCTATGAAGAGTTTCACAGGCATCAATAAAATCAATAGAAGAATGAGTAGAAACATGATCAAAAAGACACTTCAAATTATCCATGACAACAGGGGTCAAGGATCAGCTCTTAGATCAAAAGATCTAACAACAAGAGAGCTACCCGCTCTGATACCACTTGTTAGTTTTTTTAGACCCCTTAAAACCACAATTGGATTAACCTAGATAATTATCCAAGTTGTTACTTAGTCAAATTAATTAAATCTAGGTTAACACAATCAAATAATCATATAATGTAAAGCAGCGGAAAGATAAATAACACAAAGATATGATCACCCAGGAAACCAAACCGGTAAAAACCTGGGGAGAATTTAACCTAACTATCTTCAAGGTAAAAAGCAAATCCACTAGAAAGAATCGAAGTTCATACAATAAGACTTACAAGCCCCCACGCTCGACTTCTTATTGCTACCCACCAGTAGAACTTACTGACACGACCACGTGCAAGCTCCGAATCCACGGACTCTTTCTTTCTTTGGCCTTTGCAAAACACAAACACCCACATTTGTGACTTTAAGATCCCACTCAAAGGTTTAGAAACACAAACTCTCTTGTTTGTGACTTCAAGACCACTCTTGAAGGTTTAGATCATCAGCACCTTTAATGACTAGAGAAGGAAGCAACTTCTACAACACCGGATCTTGAGATTCTTTAAGGAATAACACCGGTAGAAGACATAAGAGAGCTTTTGGATACAAAACCCTAGATCTACAAAAGAGGCACAAGATGCACTCTAATCTCTCTAAAAAAACTCTTAAAACCCCTCCTAGGATTAGCTTATAATTTCCTTTAAATACTGGAAAAAACGGCTCGCGATTTGGGCTTCAAACGAATAAGTTATGACCTTTTTACGTTTGCTGATTTTGCTGATACGCGATTTTGGATCGATCGAACTTGTCTTTGGATCGATCAAACCAACCAGCTTGTAACTCACTTGTTTTTATCCCAAACTTGAGTTTTTTGTCTTGGGCTTCAATGTAGACCATTCTAAACTAGTAAGACTTAGTTTTTGTCATGTTTTGTCATGGTTTGCCAACATTACAAACTCAAAACCTAACACTCATGTTGCATATTAATATTTTTCTTTTTTTAATTCAAGACATATATTTAAGAGTATCATTTTTAACATTGAGGACAATGTTTGGTTTAGGTTTGGGGGGATGTACATAGATTTATATCTTTTTGTTTTATTTTGTTGTGTTAAAAAAAAAAAAAAAAAAAATCTTTTGCCTAGCTTGAGGTTTGTCTTTTAAGTTCATAATACTACTCTTGCTTAAAGAATTTCATTGTTTCCATGCTCAATTCATTGCACATGCACGAAGCCACTTAAACACAACTTGTTGTTGAAGGATAAAAGTGATTAGAAAATCTTGAAGATAACAATGTGGAGACTGTAACCCTTGTGAGTTTTGAGCCAATCATTATTTTTGGAGGGTTATTTCTTTATTTTTTTTAATCTTAAAGTTCATTTGGTAGTGCGTAACATATTTCCCTTGTTGTAGTCTCATTGGTCTTTCTTTTGGCCAAGAAAAAAATAAGATTTTATGCCACACTTGAATCTTTTGAAGTCATTGATGTTGAATGAACTATACTAGTCTTTGAGAGATGAGATTAGGCCATTTTTGTCTACTTTGAGCCATATATGTGTTTTACTTTTTCTTTCTTGATACATTATCGCTAGTCACCCCGTTGAGCCTTTTAATTAGCATTTCTTTCTTAAAACCCTTATCCATAGTGTTTCAAGATGGAATTTGATCAGTTTGTTTCAATGTGGTGGTTTGTGTGAGAATTCAAAGAAGAAAGAAAAAAAAAATTTAAAGAAGAAAGAAAAAAAATAAAAAGAAAAAGAGAAGAAACGGAAAAGTGTCAAAAAGAAGAAAATAAAAAGGGTTCTCATCAAATTTTGTGAAGTGAAATGGAAGGAAGGAGTACTGTTTTGAAAAAGAAGAGTTGAAAAAAAAAATAGTTGAATGGAAATTCCAAAAAGAGTTGACATTTCGACAAATCTTGAAAACACTTCTTATATTTACCTTTACCCATTTTTATTTCATTCCCTTTGCTTTTACCCTACATTACGTCCTAATAAAGTCCTTATTTGATCTTGAAGATTATGTAGTTCAAATATTGATATGACTGAATAAAAAGTGTGGTATAAATTCTTTTTGGCATCCTTTCATGAGACTACTTATTCTTTCTTGATTAAGCGTTTTTCATGTGATTTATATGTGAGGTATTTGATTTTGTTTACATTATTCTGCTCACATATATTGTTGAGAGTGTTACACCCTATTTCAGAGTGATTTCATTTGTTGAGTGATAACACTGGAAAGATTTGAGTTGAAGCATACTTTCAGATAGAGATTCGAGTCAAATTTATTCTAAAACTAAGAGTATGTTTGGGTTGGCTAGCACCTTTCACTCACATTGAGTTTTGATGGCATGAGAAATTTCTTTAGCATTTGTAGTGTTTTTGAACTTGAACTAATCCTCTTTGCAAAAGGCAATTGAAAAAAAAATGATAATAATAATTTTCTTTGTTTTGTTTTTATATTTTTTAGTATTCATTCTCAGAATTTTGTGGGTATATTCCCTGCAAACCCTCACGAGACTACAACTCGTCCACTAGTGTAAGCTAGGGGTTTAAAGGCTTGTTGCATACACTAAATGCAATCGAAATTTCCAACGAAAGTGGATTAGTTAGGATTTCCTTTTCCTTTGTTTTTAATTTCTTTGTTTTGATTTACTCTTTATCTGTTTTGCTCGAGGACTAGCAAAATGTAGGTTTCGGGGTATTTGATGTGCATGAAATATATATAATAAAGTACTCACATATCTACGTATTTAGCCTTACTTTTATGTTATTTTGTGACTGATTATATAATATCTTTGTGTTGCAGGTAACAAGGGCTTTACATGCAAAGTGGGGCTAGGCCAATTGAATCAAGCCAACTTAAAGGGCCATGATGAAGTTAAAGAAGGCCAATCCAATTAAACTTAAGTCCAATTGGAGCAAGGAATCAAAGGAAATTTGCACCAAATCCAAGTCCAATTCGGATTAGGATTCCAGCCTGCACATCAGTTAGTATTTTTGGCATAACTTTTGGCTCAGATGTCCAATCGAGGTGATTCAAGTTAGGCTGGAAAGTTAACTTAAAGGGATACAACTTTGTAGTTTACCAAAAGTCCAAATTCTGAAGCTAAATGGGCCAAAATCGTCTGTTAAGTGAAGCCTAAAAATCTGGATTTTCTCCAAACGGGAATTCAACTTGTAATAGGATTCCTTGACCTATTTAAAGGCTCTTTAGGGCAAAATTCAAGGAGGCTAGTGCTAGGGCTGGGGGCTGAACATAGAGAGCTGCGGCTACTTCTTTGGTTTTCTTCCATGATAGTTAGTTTTATTTTATTTTGTCTAGTTTAATGTTTAGTATTTTATTTTCGTGTTTTCTTTCAATTACTATGAGTAGCTAAATTTATAATTAGGGTTGAGGATGAAACCTTGTTAAAGATTATCAGTAATATTTATGTGATTTGATTTTTCCCACAATAGTTGTTCTTTAATGATTAAATTGTTTTAATTCATATCAATTGACTAAGATGGGATTCTAGATATAAGTTCAATCATGTTTTTCTCATGATTTAGGATTTGTCTTAATTAATTGAATGCTTGGTTTATTAATTCTTGATTATAAAATTGGATATCGTTTGTGATTTGTCTGTCAATGGATACAATTTATGATTTGATTTTTAGAATTAGATATATCTTGTGATTTGTTTGGCTATGGATACAATTGATGATTTGGTTTTATACTTAAGAAGCGAAGAAGAACATGCTTTAGATTTTTAAACATAAGGTTTAATGATGATATTTTCCATGATAGCAAGATTGATTTCTAGATTATCATGCAGTGGTTGGGAAAAATTAATGATCATAAATATATGCTGATATGACTTACAAGGCGGATTCCAAAACCTTAATTCCTTTCTTTAGATTGTTTACATCTTTTTATTGCTTTATATCTTTGCTTTGTTTAATTATTTGTTTAGTTTATTTAATTGCAAACAACCAATTTTTGTTAAACTAGATTAGGATTAATTTGGTTAAGATTTGATTTAATTTTCCTACGTTCATTCAAGTCCCTGTGAGTCCGACCTCGTTCTTGTCCAACTATACTTCAATACGGTTTGTACACTTGCGAGTATTTTAAAATTTTACAACAACAAACAACAAGATAAATGGTGGGCTATAGTCCATTCTTTTTGGATTTTTTTAAGGTGAGGGAGGGATTTGAGAGAACTTGATATCTTTTTAAGGTGAGGGTAAATAGAATTGAGAGAATTTGGAGGGGAACCTCATCCCCTCAAGCTCCATCTTTTTAATTTACCCGAATTAGAGGAATTTAAATACCTTGTTTAATCAATTTTTCTAAATTTTCCTTTTTATTTATTAAAATTTCAAGGTCTACACAAACCTATATAAAGTTGTAGAATTCATAGTTATAAAGCTGTAGCTACAATGAAACCCATATAGGGAAAACAGTAAGCAGAGTATGAAACCCATATAGGCAACTTTTAAAAATGAGAAAAAAAAAAAAAAAAAAAAAAAAAAAAAAAAAAACCAGCGTTGCATGAAGCAGGAGGGTCTTTCTGGAGGTCCTTCAATTCCTTGTTGATCGTTTTCGAAGTCATCACAAAATTCCCTTGTGTCTCACAATCTTCACCTAAACTAAAACAAAATTCAAATATATATTAATTATAAAAACCCAAAAAAAAAAAAAAAAAAAAAAAAAAAACCAAAATCACAGCCCACAAAAAATCATTGAGACCAAGACAGTGACAACAAATCCTCGCAGTTAAATATATATATATATATATATATAAATAACGAAATTGGGTTTTTAATAATTATTGTTGTTGTCAAAATTACAAACAAACAAACAGGGTTTGAAATAAATAAATAAATATATATATATATATATATATATATGAAATCGCAGGCCAACCATGATGATTGATGAGGATCTATTTAGACAACAAACGTAAACAATATTATTATAATGATAATAATAATATAAATTAATTAGATATTTAATCTAAAACACGCAACAATCTTCTTCGTTCTTGGAATGCGCAAGTGGAAAAAAAAATTAAAAGATTTAAAAAGAAAAAAAAAAAAAGAAACCCTAATCGAAAACCCTAAAATTTTTGGGGGAAAAAGAAAACATTTGAAATAAAAGAAAGGAAACATATGGAGAATCGACGATCGAAACCATGAAAAATCGAAGAGAGAGAGAGAGCAGATCGGTGGCTAAGGGTGGCGGCGTGAGGGGAGAGAAGAGGTTTGAGGGGAGTGATAGGCCAAGAATGTATTGACCCATTGTGATGAATTAACCAATTAATTAATCAAGTTAATTAATTAATTCAATTAGCATGCCATAAGCGTGGTAGCACAAACAAATCACCAATTAAATAAATATGCAGCGGAAAATAGAGTTGACAAGGTGATTTGTTTTTGAATGGGAAAAACCTACACGGTAAAAACCCCACCAGGTGATTTTAAGGTTATCACTCCCGAGAATTTACTATTATCACAACAAGTGGTTACAAGTAAAGGAATCTTAGTACGTGACTAACCAATTGGATGCACGAATCCCAATACGTGGCTTACACACCAACTTGAGAAGGATGTTGGCTACAAAGTTCTTCAGTTCATCAACATGATGAAGATCATGAAACTCTTTGGTTACAAAACCCTACGACGTACAAACGTAGCAGCTTTTAAAGAGAAAGATGAATTAGGGCATATGTCTCCGGTTCACAATATGCTTGTAAAAAACTTTTGCATTGATGTGCATCAGCTATGACGGCACTTAAAACAATATTTATATATGTTTAGGGTTGTGAGAAAAGAAAGTCCAAACATCTATACACGAATTGGAGTGAAATCAAATCTAAAAAACTGATTTTCTTAAATCTCGATAGATAGGGTATCTGTCGAGAAGCTATCGAGCATCGGGCTAAAACAGCTTTTTAAACCTTGGTAGATACTAATTGTCGAGCTAGCTGTCAAGTTTTAAAAACCACCACTTCTTCACTTGAATCTTAGACAGACTTGCATGGCTTTAACACTTAGACTTGAACTCTTGTTCCTTGAAATATTAAATACATCCTAGATCTACCAAATTACAAATAAAGTGCATTTTATCAAAGGATTAGCCAATTCTACAATAACATATGTTCCTAACATGATTCACATGTGTCTTAACAAGGAGAGAGAAGTGGGAAATGAAAAGAAGGAAGGAAAAGAAAAATGCTGAATGAACAAAAGAAAAAGAAAAAAAAAAAAAGGAAAAAAGTGGGAAATGAAAAATTGGGGGAAAATTTGTGCGGGAAGAAAAAAAAATATGGGGGGAAGCTTGTCCTATAGAGTTTTTTTTTTTTTTTTTTTTTTGATAAGGCAATATAATTAGAGTTTTCTTTAATAATAATAAAGCTTAAGTAATAAAATAATGAATTTAAGGGAGTACAAGTTGAAGGATCTAAAGGCCATGTACAAGTCAAAGGAACAAGAGCTTCGAATGAAAATTTTGGGAAAAAAATGTTTATGCGTGTGGGAATTTTTGTGTGTGAAAAAAAAAAATGTTTATAAAAATATTGGGAAAATTTATCTTTTAGGATAAAAAAAATGTTTTGTCTAATAACTAATGCGGTGGGTTATAAAAATATTGCCATAGCCTAGGAAAAATTTCACGTCAACATTTAAATAAATAATAAATCACATAAAAATTAATTTTCTTTTTCAATTTCTAAAATATTTAAAAATAAAATTAGATAATTAAATTAATTTTTTATTACTTTCATTATTATTAATTTTTTGAAAGAACATGTTTATGTTCTTTGTGTTCTTCCCAAAATATAACTCATGTTCTTAAATCAATAACAATTAATCAAAATAACATTTTACTAAGCATTTTCTCACACAATCACACACTCAAAAGAAAACTTCAGCCCCAAAACCTCCTTCTCAAACCGATTCTCCAACTCTTCTAAGACATTCTCAATCCTTCCTCTCTCTCGCTCTTTTCCAAAAATATCAAATCTCTCTCTAACTCCATGACCGAGCATTGCCATCTTTGCTCATCACACTACCTCCACCAGATCTCTCTTTAAGTCCATGACCAAGCACTGCCATCTTTACTCATCGCTCATTGCCCATCGATCTAATCTCTCTATCTCTCAATTTTGCACAAAATTAGACTCAAATGTCTCAAACTCCTCATCTCTTAGGCCGATTTCTCTCTCTCAAACCAGTGGGTCTCTCTCTCTCTCTCACTCAAATTGATGTCTCTCTCTCAAAGATCGGTACTTCACTCTTTCTTTCACTCAAATCAATGTCTCTCTTTTAGTGGGTCTCTCTCTCGATGGGTCTCTCTCTTTCTACCTCGTCCCTCTATGCTGGTGACAGTTAGTGGTTGTGGAAGTGGAGATCAGTTAGGTGGTGAGTCGTGGGGGTGAGTTTGTTGATTGCTTGGTTTTGGTTTCAATGGGTTTTGGTGTTTTGGATTTGAGATGTTTTGGTGTTTCCTGGGTTATTTTATCAATGAGTTTTGGTGTTTGGTTGCTAAGAAAATGCAAGAAAAGAAACAAAAATTGACTAATCCAATTTTATATAATAAAAGAAATTCTCATTTATATTATTTTCTACTACTGCTAATTTTTATTTTTATTTTCTAATGTTTTGAAAAATTAAAAGAGAGAACGCCTACATAGGCCATGGCTCTTTAAATTTAGCATCACACAAACAAATTTACAATTTATTAGCAAAATCCTTAAGACCCAATTCGAGTATTAGCAATACAATTCAACCAAGAAAAGACTAAATTACCCAAAAAAGAAAATTTGATATCATTGTGATTAAAAAAGGGAAAAAAAAAAAAAAAAAAAAAAGAACTAATTTTTACCTAACTTCGTCAGCGCTGTCAATGGCAAAAGCCAAGCATTTGGCTTCGTCCAAGCGTCAATGACTGTTTTTGGGCCTTCAATCGGTGAGCGGTGGCAGAGAGTGCTAATAGAGAGAGACCCAAGCTAGATTTTAAGAGTGAGGATGCGTGCTAGTAAGGATGCATGGTGGTGGTGGTGGGAAGATCGATCAATGGTTTTGAGAGTGACGAAAGATTTTGAGAGTGAGAGAGTGTTTATTTATTTATTAATTTTTTTTTTTTTTAGAGGGAGACAAATAGATGAGAAATGAAAAGGTTGGATGCTAAAGTGATAGGTTTAAGCAAGGGAAAGGGGAAAAAAAAAAAATTGGACCAATGAAAATTTTAAAAATATTTATTTTTGGTTACTGCCGACGGTGGTGATGGCAACTGATGACAGTCAGGAAATCTTTCTAGCGGTGCTGACGAAGGATGTTAGTGGTGATCAGTGGTAAAGGACTGGTAATGAAAATGCTTATACAGAGAGAGAGAGAGAGAGGGGGGGCGGGGGGTTTCTTAGAGCTAACAATAGAGGGATACATTGGAAAATGAAAATAAGAGGGAAATGAAAAGCCAAAATGACGCTTAGGCCAAAACAACAGAGGGATACATTGGAACAAACACAGGCAATTAAAAGGTCTATTGCGGCGGTCCAAACGGCCGCTATAACTAAGAAAAAGTGCTGCAAAAAAGTATCTATTGTGGCGGTCATCCAACCCACCACCATAAGTAACAGAAATGCCGCTACAACTTACATATTGCGGTGGTTTTCTATACCGCCGCTATAGTATCTGTGCAAAATGATATATTTATTGCGGTGAGATTTTGGAGCGCCACCATATCTAAGTTAACTCCGCTAAAACTATTGGGGTTTATGCCCTAAAATCCAATTTATTGGCATGTCATAAATAATTAAATTGTTTAATTATATGAGACAATTTATAAGTGAACTAATGGGACATTATCATAGTCCTTGAGATGCATTGTATGTGATTTAGTCACAAAAAATATAAATCACAAGTTCCTTGTAAATTTAAAATATAGTTCGTAGTCGGTGATGAAATTGGGCGTTTCATCTGCGGAGATTATAACACATTAACTAAGATGGTTTGTCTTGATCATGGAAGTGGATACTTTTAGTTGATGGGTTGATGTATCTTAAGAGTTAAGACAAATTGAACTTGACCGCTGTGAGATTAATTATTCAATCAACAATTGTCACCTGAATAATTAATCTCACGACTTCTAATTTTCATAGACTCTCAATCCTGAGAGGATAGTAACCCGATCATGAAACATAGGTTACTTTGATATATTAGGAGTGAGATCTAATATTCACGGTCAAAACCTCAGAATGTTGGGTAACCACACGTAGTGTTGAGGGAACACATATTCATAAGATGGAATCCATAATCTCTTCTCATAGAGACATGAAATATCCCCTTGAGATAAGTTTAACGGAAACTGGTTATTCAGGGCGCCCACTTTAGTAAGGAGTTACTAAAGCTTATATTTATTGAAATCAAATTTTAATAAATTTGAATAACTAAAAGATAAAACTGGGTACTCAAGGATAAAATAGTTGTTTACAAAGTGACAATTCATTATGACTTTGTTCACTATGGATATTTCATGGAGGGGTCAAATGATATCATTAGAGTCTTAGGATATAATTTATTAATAAGGTCTAGAGTGCAATTATATTTATATAGTGGTATTAAATATAATTAATGGTATCTTCGAACTTGTCAAGAGTTGACAAAAAAGCCTAAGGCCCATTGGAACTAGAGTCTTATTTGTTCCCTTTGGTCCCATCTCAAGGCACAAACTAAAGCCCAATTGGGTATGCCTAAAAGGCTAACCCAATTAGATAATCAGTTTTTATTTAATAAGAGTTAATAAATAAAGTAACTACCAGGGTAATTAGAATGTACGTATGATGAAAAGAAAAGAAAATAGTTTTTCTCTACAAGGAGAAGATTAAGGATTTTTCTTTGAGAATCTACGTACAAAAAGACTAATTGAGAGACCACTCTTCTCGGGCACATGTGGAATTGAGATGAAGATTAAAGATATTCTCAAGTCTTGGTTTTGAATTTCACTACATCAAGGTACACTTTCTATTCTTTGTTCTAGAATTCAAGATTACATGTTATCTCTCATGAATGAAGTAAATCCGTGTTTGTTACTTCCGCTGTGTGTTTTGTATGAGATGCAAAACCAGATTTTCCAAAAAAAACATATATATTGCAGCAATTCTATGTCTCGCCGTTGTAGGACGCCGTAAAAGACTAGAGCTACTGCAGTGGTCCAATGAAACACCACAATAGACCCCATTTACAACAGTGGTGCCAAAAAAGGCCGCAATATGCGACATATAGTGGCGGTTTTTGCACCAGCTGCAATAACTCGATTTTCTTGTAGTGTAAAGGCTTCTATTGACTTTTTTATTTATCATCTGGGCTTGGTCTTGCAGTGGAATGGTCTGGTGGGCCTTGGGCCTACTAAATTTGTTCAAATATAAATTGCCCTCGATATTTAGCAAAAAAAAGGAAGAAGAAGAAGAAGAAGAAGAAGAAGAAAAATCCCAATCCTTGACATCATCAAGTGTGAAAAGAAAAGTAAAAAAAAAAAAGAGTTTGTGAAAAAAAAAGAGTTTGTGCAAAATATTTTGTTGATAGACTTACTACCCTAGCCCAAACAAAACCACCCCAAAACCCATCATAAAACCAAAACACAGACACCATAAGATAAACAAGAACAAAAAAATAATTGTTACTATTAGTGAGCAAAAAAGTAATTTCAATGATATATTCAAATTAGAATTCAGTTCACTTTTCAATACAATGGAAATATGTACTAGAATCAATCCTGCCTGTTTGAAACACAAACTTGTTCCTTTGACCCATATGCATGTGCTTCTATATGACTACATATTTGAAGGTTAGGGTTGGATAAAAATTAAAGAATTTCTCAATTTATTAAAGTCGGATTGGGCTAGAAAGAAACTCTCCAACCCTACCTAGCTCATATGTGCATAGTGCACCCCCTAATGCACATATTTAAACAAATAAATAAATATAAGAAACAAAAAAAGGAACAAGCATTCTATTTTGAAATGATAAAGCATCATGCCTTCGAGTGTTTGTTTTTAATTACAATTCAATTCTTGAAATAATTATATTTTTCTTTTCCATCAGGCATTAACAATGACTTATTCAAGGTGAAACAATTATATTAAGGGCTCCATGTTCCTTGGATCTTATACATAGGAACATAACCACTAGTGTGTCAGATGTTCACACATGACATCATCACGATGACATTTTTAAATAACCACTAGTAATTCGTAATGTTTGCATGCTATTGCGTCAGTTTGATTTTTCTTATTGTTAGTAATAAATTGGGTTATTAAATTCCCAATCATGACCTTTAAATAGTGAAAAAACTCATCTAACGATGACAAAAAAAAAAAAAACCTGTAAGGACCAAAAAAGTTTGTAGCCCAAGTCCACTTAGAGTAATGGACCGTATCCTTCAAACTTGGCCCAAATCAATAAAATTTGTAAGAGATGGGAAAGAACAACAATAATGAGCTCTGCCCGTGGACAATTATAGGGAAGAATAAGATTTGTATTCAAAAATAAATAAGCATCCAGCTTTACACAAAGGCTCCCAAGGAGGTAGAATCCATGTAGAAAATGATATTGTTCCCTTTTCTTCTCCAATACGCTCTCCTCTATTTCCTTTTCTTTCTTCTTTCTCTTTTTCTCGGTCCTTTTTCCGATGCTCTTTCCTTTCATTATATAGCTCTCTTCCATCACATCTTCACCATCCATTTCTACCTTACCCCTCTCCTTTTCCAACACTTGTTACCTTTCACATCTGAAGAAGGTGGTGGCAAGAATCTGCTTAGCTATGACCTGCACTGTTCAGGTCACTTCCTCATTAATATGGCAGATAAAGTTGTTGTCTTCCAATTAATGCGGATGCAACAGGCTACACCAGGCCTAAGGTTTCCCTACTGCCCACTGTCTTCCACTCCCGTCTAATCCTAACTTTCCCTCAGGATGCCTCTAAGTACCATAATTCGTTTCTTCCCCTCCTCGGGTGGCTTCTTCCTTTGGGCCTGTGGCTTATAGCACCTTCCCATCATTACTGCGACCCTTTAACTTTCTTCTCGGTCCTCGGGCCAATGTCGCGTCCTTTCAGCTTCATTCTTGGTCCTCGGGCACCCATAATAGCCCCCTAAAACTTTCGTTGTTTGTTTAGGGACAAAAGTAAAGTTTTAGTATTCTGGATTAGATACACATGTGCCACATGCGTTCCCACGTATCAACACCTTTTCGTCTGTCCTTCGCATGCTTCTAGCGCTTCGAAATCCATGATCTTGCATTTATGGCATCAGACAGCTGCTTGTTTCCCACGTACTTTGGCAAGGTACCCTTGCATCCTTTCATCTCGAGCTTCAAAGTCCCCATTGACTTGGCCCATGACCAGCCTCGAATCCGAGTACAATTCCACCATTTCTCCTCCCAATAGCCTAACCATGTCTATCCCTACTAGCAAGGCTTTGTATTCTGCTTCATTGTTGGTGGCGGGGAACCCCAGTCACAACAACTTCTCCATTATCAACTTCTCGGGGATGACTAACACAACCTTTACTCCTGTGCCCATTCAGTTGGAAGCTCCATCTGTGTAGACTTTCCAAGAGGGGGAAACAGTGGCCGACGAGACCAGCGTACCCACAACTACACTTTCCTCCTTGGGGATACCCTCAGCGAATTTTGCTATAAAGTTTGCTAAAACCTGCCCTTTTATGGCAGTCCGGGGCATGTACTTAACATCATAGGCTCCTAATTTGGTGCCCCACTTGGCAATCCTACCAGTGTAATCAGATTTCCTTAATAGGGCTTGCAAAGAGAGCTGAGTAAGTACCACCATGGTATGGGCTTAGAAATAATGAGGAAGTTTCCTGGTAGCATGCACAATGGCCAGTACTGCTTTTTCTAAAGGAAGATAGCGCATCTCAACCTCCTGCAAGGATTTGCTAACATAATAGACGGGCCTCTGAACTCCGTCCTCGTTCCTGACTAGGACGAAGCTAACAGTGTGCTTGGTGACTGCTAGGTACGCATACAACACTTCCTCCTTATCAGGTCCGGAGAGTATCGACGGATTGGATAAGTACCATTTGAGGTCCTTAAATGTCGTTATGCACTCCTCGGTCCACTAAAAATCCTTCCACTTGTGTAGCAGTTGGAAGAAAGGACGACACCTGTCCGCGGACCGAGAAATGAACCTATTTAGGGCTACTGTCATCCCAATCAACCTTTGCACCTCCTTGGGATTCTAAGGAGGGTGCAAGCTGTTAATAGCCCTGATCTGTTCTTGATTGATCTCGATTCCGCAGTGGGTTATCATGTACCTGAGGAACTTGCCCGAACTGACCCCAAAAGAACATTTGGATGCGTTGAGGCATAGTTTATGTTTTCTCAATGTTGAGAAAGTTTCTCCCAAATCGGCCAGGTGTTCTTCTACCTTCTTGCTCTTAACTACCATATCATCAATGTACGCTTCCATGTTCTTTCCAATCTACTCTTCAAACATATGTGTTACCATTCTTTGATAAGTGGATCCTGCGTTTTTGAGGCCAAAAGGCATCACCTGATAACGATAGTTTCCATTGGGGGCACGAAAGGCCATCTTCTCTTAGTCGGGCAATGATAGAGGTATCTGGTGGTAACCTTGAAAGGCGTCCAAAAATCTCATTTGAGGATGTCCCATCGTGGCGTCCACCAACTGGTCAATTCTAGGGATGGGGAAGGGGTCTTTTGTGTAGGCTTTATTTAGGTTTGTGAAATCCACGCATACTCACCACTTCCTATTTTTCTTCTTAACCACTACCGCGTTAGCCAGCCACTCTTGGTAGAAGATTTTCCCAATAGCTCTAGCCTGCTTCAACTTGTTCACCTCTGTCCTGACTGCCTTTGTGTGATCCTCAAATGACCGTCGAGGAGTTTGTTTACGTGGCAAGGCCTCGGGATTTATGGTTAATCGGTGGCAGGCCAACTCAGGGTCAATTCCTAGTACGTCGTAAGCATTCCATGCAAAAACATCAATATTTGCCTTTAGGAATTTTACCAATTCTACCTTTTTTACAGGCGACAACTGTGAGCCTATTTGGAAATATTGCTCTAGGTCAAGCCCTATCATCACCCTCTCCAACTCCTCAGATGATTCTCCTGATGTCTCAATCTGCTACCCACCTACAACCCCCTTTGGTTGCTATTGGACTCGGTCCTTGGTCACCGTGGTAGGACCTGAAGATTGTTGCATGCTTGCTGATACTAGGCACTACCTGGCCATGGCCTGATCACCCACCAGCTCTCCCACTCTCCCTTGAGTGGGGTACTTGATCTTCAGATGTATCGTCGAGGGCATGGTGCCTACGACGTGAAGCTAAGGCCTGCCTAGGATAGCCGTGTATAGGGAGAATGCCTCTACCACTATGAAATTGACCTGGACCTCCACATCATCGACCTGTATGGGAAGTATGATCATTCCACGGGGGACCACCATTTTGCCATCGAAACCCATCAACGGAAGGTCGTACGTGTCCAGGTCCTCAGGCCTCAAGTTTAGCCCTCGGTATAGATCTGGGTACATTATTTCTGCTTTGGTTCCCCGGTCAACTAGTACCCTTCTCACATCATAACCCCCAATCCTAACAGTAACCACCAGGGCATCATCATGGGGTTGGAGGGTTCCCTGCTTGTCTATCTCGGAAAAACTCAAGCTAGGGGGGACTGCCACCCTTGCTTTTTTGGGACTCTGATTTCTGGCCTGCAGATCAAAGCCCCCTACCACAGACATTACTCCGGGACCTACCCTAACACCACCCCCTAGCTTAGCTAGGATCGTATTAATAGTGCCCAATGCTGGCCGAGAAGTGTCGTTTCCATGTATACTATTTCCTGATTATCCGACTTGTTCCACAGGCTGATGTAGGAAATAATTTAGTTTCCCTGCCCTTGCCAACTGATTGAGGTTATCACGTAAGGTTCTGTAGTCCTCAGTGGTGTGTCCTCTGTCTCGATGGTAATGGCAGTAAAGGCTTAGGTTTCTTTTGGATGGATCCCCACCCATCTTGTTGGGCCACTTGAAGAACGATTCGTTCTTTATCTTCTCTAGAATTTGGTACATCAGCTCCTTAAACAATGAATTGACCATTTGGACCCCTGCGGACGCCATATGAACAGGGAACTCTCTTCGGGGTCAATCATTATGGTACCCTCCTCCCCGAGGATCCCTCTTTTTCGGGAACACCTTTGCTTTTCCCTTTCCTTGGTTCTAGTCTTCTTCTAACCTCTTGTACTTGTCTATGCGATTCATAAGTTGGTGCATGTTCAAGGCAGACTTCATCGTTAATGACTTCCTCAGATCATGCTTGGTCAGGAGGCCGACCTTGAAGGTCTTTATTGCTACATCTTTGAAATCTCCATCCATTTCATTGTACATTTCCCAATACCGATCCGAGTAGGTCTTGAAGGTCTCCCCCTCCCTCATGGCCATAGATAGCAAAGAATCAAATGGCCTGGGGACCTTACTGCATGTTATGAATCTAGCGCCAAATGCCCTAGTTAGCTCTTCAAAGGACCCTATTGACCCTTCATCCAATGCATCAAACCAACGCATGACGACAGGCCCGAGGCTGGAAAGGAACACTTTGCATATAAGGGCCTCATTGTTGGTATGGACGGCCATCTTCTGATTGAAGTGGCTGACATGCTCCGCGTGGTCAATCCTTCCATTATATACAGTGAACATTGGCTGGGAAAATCGGTGAGGGAGCCTGGCCTTGTTAATCCTCCTAACAAAAGGGGACTTAGAAATCTGTTGTAAGGCTTTACTCATAGCATCGTTTCCCATGGCGTGATGGGAAGGTCCCTTTTCGCATTTGTTATGGCACCTTTCCAACTTGTCCCGCTGTGAAGAGGCTGAGTAGGACTCGTTGGTTGGAGTTCTAGATCTCTGCTGATACGAGCAATCACGACTTCCCCTTGAGCCTTCACTTGATGGGGAAGATGTGCTCCGCCTACAATGCTTCCTGCGCCTCAGCTTCCTGCACAAACGGTTAACTTCTCGTTGTAGCTTCAGCGTCTCTTGATCACGTGAAACATGGCTCTCGGACTTGGAACGACTCTGCTCAGTACGTTCTGTGTGATGAGATTCCACCACAACACTTGGGGTGTGTTGCCTGTCTTGCCTACATTCCGTGTTAACAAACCGGTCCTCCCTTTAGGAACCAATTGACTCCTCCCTACCTTGGCTTATGTTAGCCATTAGTATTCAAGACAAATCCTCAAACACTTGTGTTCCCACAGACGGTGCCAATTGTAAGGACCAAAAAAGTTTGTAGCCTAAGCCCACTTAGAGTAATGGACCGTATCCTTCAAACTTGGCCCAAATCAATAAAATTTGTAAGAGATGGAGAAGAACAACAACAATGAGCTCTGCCTGTGGACAATTATAAGGAAGAATCAGATTTGTATTCAAAAATAATTAAGCATCCAGTTTTACACAAAGGCTCCTGAGGAGGCAGGATCCACGTAGAAAGTGATACTGTTCCCCTTTCTTCTCCAATGCGCGCTCATTTATTTCCTTTTCTCTCTTCTTTCTCTTTTTCTCAGTCCTTTTTCCGATGCTCTTTCCTTTCATTATATAGCTCTCTTCCATCACATCTTCACCATCCATTTCTACCTTACCCCCCTCCTTTTCCGACATTTGTTAGCTTTCACATCTGAAGAAGGTGGTGGTAGGAATTTGCTTAGCTGTGACCTGCACTGTTCAGGTCACTTCCTCATTAATGCGGCTGATAAAACTATTGGCTTCCAATTAATGCAGATGCAACAAGCTACACCAGGCCTAAGGCTTCCCTACTACCCACTGTCTTCCACTCCCTTATGATCCCAACTTCCCCTCAGGATGCCTTTAAGTACCATAATTCGTTTCTTCCCCTCCTCGGGTGGCTTCTTCCCTTGGGTCTGTGGCTTATAGCACCTTCCCATCATTACTGCGACCCTTCAACTTCCTTCTCGGTCCTCGGGCCAATGTCGCGTCCCTTCAGCTTCATCCTCGATCCTTGGGCACCCATAAAAACTATATTTGCTACAATTTTTTTTGCACGTGTAAGTTTGTAACCTATCCAGAAAACTTGGAAAAATTATAGAATAATGTAAATAAGTGTATATTCCCAATGTCGGGGCCATGATAAGATTAAAAGACAAGATTGCATTTGATCCAAAAAATATTAGTCCACATTAGTAAAAATCGATTAAAAAATTAAATAATAAAAACTAAAAAAATAATCAATTTTTTGCTAATAACAATAAATTCAAGAGATCAATTTTACATAAACTTAGGACAAAACTTTAGGTCAACCTTTCATAAACTTTAGGACAAAATTTGGATACAAATTTAGTTGTAGTTTTAGGCTACAATTTCATTTAATATATTTTTATTTGGACAAGATTTAGCTAAAAAATTGGTACTCATTATCTTTTCATTAGAGGTTAATTTTGACAAATCCACATTAGATTACATCTTCTTTTTATATTTTCCATACTTGCAAAATTTCTTGAAAATTAAATATCAATAGTTATGTCATCGATAAATTGTTTAAATTGCAAGTTTTTGTGATTTAAAATTATGCATAAAATATAGGTTTATAGATCATATAGGAAATAATATTCGATTGGCACAAAATTTGACATGTGTATTCAAAGCATAAAAAACATACAATTCAATGGTTAAATTTTGAAAATATGTAGTAATGTTTATTTTATTGAGTAAGGTTGTAGCTTTAGGTTATAACCAATTTTGTAGCTAAACTTTATCGTTTTTATTAGATGTGAATTTTGACAAATCAACAATTGGATTGTATTTACTTCTTATATCCACCATGCTTGCAAAATTTTCAAAAAATCAAAGATCAATAGTTTAGATTTTTAAAATATGTAACCATTTAATTATTTTAATGAAATTTGTAGCCTTAGGTAATGTAGGGGGGCCCTAGGACAGAACCGCTAGTAGGCCAGACCACAGGAGTGTATGGGCCCAATGGATGGAGAAGAGTATCGAGCTGACCAAGGAAGGCCCTCTTTCACCTCGAGGAAGGGGAGATGAACTATCACCATGTTAGCGGATGCAGACTGAAGCTAACAGTCACGGATTGGCACTAAAGGAGAAAGAAAGGGAGGCGTGTTGGAGAAGCACCCGTCACCTCCACATTAAATTCACTACATCAACTAGGATAGTCACATAAATGGAGGAAGTGATGCCTGAACAGTACCCGGACAGCCTGTGACTCACCCGAAACTTCCCCCATAGGAGGGATGGGATAAGTATCTAATGAACAACCACCACCCTACAACTATAGGGCCAGGATTAAGGGCATACTGCTATAAAAGCAAGGGAAAACCCCATTAGATGGGGATGGAAAAAAACCAAAGATAGAGAGAGAGAGGGGGGGGGGGGGGGGGGAATTACTTAGACTTGTGTCGTTGTAAGCTGTGGAATAGCTTCCTTGGTCGGTTGAGGGAACATTAATACAAGGCTTTTTTTTTTTTTTTTTTGCTCAATACTATTTGCTTCTCGTTTCTCTTTTTCATCTTTAAGCTAGGCCCATTTACCCCAATTTAGACTATAGGCCGAGGAATCCACGAGTCGGTCTACTTTTCTCATCTCTAAACAATTAATTGCAGTGGGCTAATACCCAAGGCCCAAACTTCTAGCCCTTGGGCCCTCGAGAAATATCATACGGCAGCCTCCATAGGTTACAACTAAGTTTGTAGCTAAATTTTGTCTTAAAGTTTAAACACTTTTTATTTTTTGGAAGAAATTTATACGTAGAATCTGATGACTGAAAATAAATTAAGAAAATATAAATGTAAAAATTTAAAAGTATAATAATGTTTTGCAAGTATATGCCACTTCACTGCCTGGATTACTTTTAAAAATATAATGCAGTATTAAGCTCCCCCCCCCCCCCCCCCCCCAAGAAATAGCTTAGAGTTTGAAACTATGCAAAAGTCAAGATTGAAGAAAAAAAAAATAGTGGAGTGATAGAGATGTTAGAGATTTCAAATATAATAAGATAGAGGAAAAAAAATACATGTAACTAGCCCTAACTAATTTGTTGGAGATTCCTAACTGATTCCAAAATTTGGTACTAATGCTTTGTAGTTGTTGCTACTTTGAGTTGAAGTGCATGAGAAATTATAGGGTAAGTTTGATAGATAAGTTTGTTTTGAAATAAAGAATAACAATTGTATGGAAAAATTGAATTTCAATTTTTAACATAGTTTTTATGTTATATCTATATCTTCTTCTTCTTCTTTTTTTCTTTTTCTTTTTTTTTTTTTTTTTTTTTGTAGAGGTAGAACTTTATTTAATTTTGAGAAAAAATTACGAGTATACTGCTTTGCTTGCTGTAGCTATATCATATCATATTATTGTCAACCAGTCAACGCAGGGTGTCATTTTTCTTTTCTTTTTTCGAGATAAAAGGTAGAAGATAGAAACACAGGGTGTCCTTACTAGGGCGTGAATCTGCCAGAACAGAATACAACGTGTATCTTAGCAATCCCACAATACCAAACATACCTCCTTGCCCTCCGGCTTCGCCTATGTTTATGATCACGTAGGCAGTGTTCTGTGATGCAGTCTCATCATGTCCTCCGGTTGATTAGCACAATCATTAGTCTTTAGTTTAACAAAGGTCAACATCCCTGTTATACGCGTTTTAGCTAGCTATACTGCAATCTAATACCTAGACAAATCTTTCTTTAAAAAAAAAAAAAAAAAAAAAAAAAAAAAAAAACCTAGACAAAGCAATTAATGGGTTGACTGACTCTAAGAATTAATGTTTTGGTTTTGGAGGTAGGTTTGTAATTTGCTTGCTGCAGCAGCAGGGAGGTTCCTTGTGCTGATACCTTGGTTTACGGTTTTATTTTTTATTTTTTATTTTTTATTTCTCTCTTTTTTAAATAAAAAGTAATATTAAAACCATAAATTATTTTACAATATTTTTACAAAGTGTTGACATGGTTAACTTCTTAATTTTCATTTAGAACTACCATTAATTATCATTTTTTTATTTACTAATAATTATTCACCACATCAGCAGTTTATAAATTTTTTTTGTAAAAATGTTTGTATCTCTAGCGTTACTCTTCAATGAATCTAAAGCTGAATTACCAAAATTAATGGATTGACTTTATTTACATAATAGCGTATAATTTGTGTGTATACATGATATGGTTAAAACTAATCATAATTACACATATATGTGGGTTCAAATTATACCCACTCTAAGAGTTACACATTTTTTAAGTCACAGATATATACATGAGTTTTACTATCTTTTTTTTTTTTTTATTTTTTTTTATTTTTTTTTTATGGTTTATTCATATTAATCTCTTCATCTTTTGCACAACTGTTAGTTTTTAGACCCCTTAAAATACAATTGGATTAACCTAGGAATTTAGCCAAGTTGTTACTTAGTCAAATTAATCAAATCTAGATTAACACAATCAAATAATCATATCAAGTAAAGCAGCGGAAATATAAAAGACACAAGATGTGATCACCCAGGAAACCAAACCGATAAAAACCTGGGAAGGATTTAACCTAGCTATCCTCCAGGTAAACTTGAATCAACTATCTTGAAAGAATCGAAGTTCATACAATAAGACTTACAAGCCCCCACGCTCGACTTCTTATTGCTACCCACCAGTAGAACTTATTGTCACGACCATGTGCAAGCTCCGAATCCACGGACTCCTTCTTTCTTGGATTCTCCACCAAATACAAGCACACCGCTTGTGTTTTCTTTAAGCTTTAATGATGGCAACTGGAATGATCATCAAGGTGTAGAAAATTCTTCTCCTTGAAAACCCTAAGTTTATGTGAAGGAAAACTCCTCAAAGATCTCACAAGAGATTCACATAAACCGCAATATGAACAACATAAAAACGTGGCTAGAGTTTCCTTTATATACCTAGGGTAAATTAGAAACCCAAAACCAATTAAAACACTTAGGGCTGAGTTGAAATTTCTGCTTAAAAAATGTCAGACACGATTTTCGATTGATCGAGCCTAAGCTTCGATCGATCGAAATGTACTTAAACTGTTTTTTAATTTGTACAGTAGTTTAATCCAACTTTACAACAAAGAACCAACTCTGAGCAATTCTAAAACAACTTAAATACAATGTTTTGATCATGGTTTGCCAACAATACAAATTAGAATTCTAAATACATAAAACCTAAGTCTTTAGAACCTAACAAACTCCCCCTTTGGCAATCCGTGACAAAACACAACTTAAATAGCTCAAAGTTTACAAATAAAAGCCCTTTACAAAATAATGCTCATAAAACTCAAATTCAATCCTAACTACTATCCATCAGTTGCAAGAGTAGGCAACAGCTTAATTGAATCAACCTATATATTTCCTGAAACACTTAAATAAAATGCATAACCGCATGTGTGGAAAAAATACAAGTAAATAAAATAAAATCTTGATTTCAAATTACACACAATAAAGACATATATCAATGAAGAACTCATAAACATAAATCAATAAGCAGTTTGAAACAAGAAACAACAAAATAAACTCCTCCTATCATGAATAACCCAACAAGGTAAAACCAATGTGACAAGAGCTAAAAAGATAAAGTACAAAGTGAAGCACTTAGATACAATCTAAACAACTCCACAAGCTCTAACCAACAAAAAATAAACTCTCCCCCTAAAAACAAAAACAAGTACAAGTATGCCCAAAAGCATCTCATATGTACTCCCCTTTTTTGTGACGGAATGCCAAAGGGCAATCAAAATCCATCATCAAAAGGGGGTGGTGATGAAGAACTCCGAAATTGTGCCAAATCTGCTTGTAATCCTCTAATCTCATCAAGAATGTCCACCAAAATCTGTCCTTGAGCTGCCTGAACGGTCAAGACATTATCCAAGGTACGTCGAATGTCTGAATCATCCGAAGTAATCGGTGGAGGAACGTCAGCAGCAGTAGCAGCAACAGCACCAGAAGTCTCAGCAGCACCTGTAGAAGAGGGAGGAGGGGGAACACTACTAGAAGATGCACCTCGAGAGACTGAAAGATCAGCTCTCAGATGAGCAACCCTCTGTCGAAGGAAGGTAGCACCTAATGGACCAACAACACATATATCAATTAAGAACTCATAAACATAAATCAATAAGCAGTTTGAAACAAGAAACAACAAAATATACTCCTCCTATCATTAATAACCCAACAAGGTAAAACCAATGTGACAAGAGCTAAAAAGATAAAGTACAAAGTGAAGCACCTAGATACAATCTAAATAACTCCACAAGCTCTAACCAACAAAAAATAAACTCTCCCCCTAAAAACAAAAACAAGTACAAGTATGCCCAAAAACATCTCATATGTACTCCCCCTTTTTGTGACGGAATGCCAAAGGGCAATCAAAATCCATCATCAAAAGGAGGTGGCGATGAAGAACTCCGAAATCGTGCCAAATCTGCTCGTAATCCTCTAATCTCATCAAGAACGTCCACCAAAATCTGTCCTTGAGCCGCCTGAACGGTCAAGACATGATCCAACGTACGTCGAATATCATCCGAAGTAGTTGGTGGAGGAACGTCAGCAGCAATAGCAATAACAGCACCAGAAGTCTCAACAGCACCTGTGGAAGAGGGAGGAGGGGGAATACTACTAGAAGATGCACCTCAAGAGACCAAAAGATCAGCTCTCAGATAAGCAGCCCTCTGTCAAAGGAAGGTAGCACCTAATGGACTAACAACATGTACAGGCTCACCAGCAGGAAAATCAGCTAGACCAAGGAACAAAAGAATCCTATGAATGAAAATAGGATGTATAAGAGCATGTCCTATGACAGAACTCCTATGAACTTTGTTCAAAGAACGAAAGAACAAGTGAGGAAAACTAATAGATGCACCTGACATGAAAGCATAGAGAAACACACATCGCTCCAGAGGGATGGTGTGGAGATGAGAAATAGGCCACAAGGAATGACACGCAACTCTAAGAAACAAATATGCGGTCTCAGATAGCGCAGAAGACGTGATCCGAGGATCAAAACCCCACTGGATAGATGATCCAGTGATGTGTGACATGACCTCATCTATAGGAGATGACTCATCATAAGGATAGACAGGATCGGTGACGATCGGAACCCCAAGAGCCTCAGCCACTACCCTAGGGGTAATGGTGAACTCAACACCTCGTATCCAACTCCGAACAACGGTGTTGGAATCATAGATGTGACACGAGAGGTTAGAGAAGAACTCTCTAATCAATGCGGTCGGGGGTGGATGATCTATCTCTAAGAGGGACAACTAACCTCTAGACTCAAGATTAACCCTAATGGCTAGATCGATCTCATCTAAGATCACAGAACGCTCAGTCCAAATCTTATGCTTGCTATTAAGTTTCTCAAAAGCCTCACGAGAACGCTCGTTCCTAAACAGCTAAACCCTAGAAGGAGACACAGAAGAGGTAGAGGGAACCCTATTAGCTCTATTCTTCCTAGGCATGGTGCTAGAATAAAGGACCAAAAGCACACAGCAAATAGGAAAAAGAAACAAAAACAAAACCAAGGGCAGACTGCAAATTAGCAAAAAAAAATATAGAACAAGAAGAACTATATGATGCATGAACAGATTAAATGACATGATGCATGAGCTAAGGCAGAAAATTAAGTCCAAATTAAGTTCAAACTCACAAAATTGGCTTGAGCATAGAGTTTCTAACTAAAGCCCCCAAAAAAATAAAACCACTTGTTAATTTTTTTTTTCTTTTTTTTTTAAAAAAAAATTTACCAACTGATCGTTACACAAGTTAGAAAACAATTTAGAATGATCAAATTCATTAAAACAACAAGCTAATTTCATCAATTTCAACCCAATTGAACAAAATCCCCAAATCGGATTCAAAATAAACCCTAAAATTTTCAATTCTTCATAAAACCCCAAATTGATCAAATTAACCAACAACAATCATGTATATAACAATATACCAACAAAACCCAATGATCAATTTCAGAAAAATAGCATTGAATCAACAAAAATCCCAAGTTTAAAAAAGGTCCGAAAATACCCTTTAAATGCATGAAATAATGCATGAAAACATGAAAATAAGAACAAAAGGAGGGGTATAAAGGTCTTACCGGCCTTGTGAGAGAAAAAACTTGCAAAAATTAGGTAGAAAACGACAAAAAATCTTCAGTGGAGCCTTGCCAAGTCGGAGAGAGAGAGAGAAAAGTTTGAAAAAGTGTTTGAATCAGTCAAAGAACTGTTTTTAAAAAAACTTGAAACACGATGTTCGATTGATCGAAAAACAGGTTCGATCAATCTAACCAGGCAGAGGCTCACTGAATTTTTTAAACAAGATTTTGATTGATCGAAAATCAGATTGGATCAATCGAAAGTCTGGAAAAAATAGCTTTTTAGAGAAATAACTTGATTTTTTGAAAGCTTACCTCAAAGCATTGAATATAAGATATAAAAATGCATGAGTATGAGATGAAATGCTCTTCCAAAACATAAGTTTTAAACCCAATTTTTCAAAAATTTAGATTTTAAACAATCTCCCCCTTTTTAAAGCAACAAAACAGCTTTGCATAAAACTCAAAGTATTTTTCAAACATGGTTGGTCAGACCATAAACACACATAGTTATATGTACAAAGTTTAGCAAAGAGTAACTTATGTTGTGTGTGCAACTAGCAAAAGCCTGAGATACATGTGAGGTGATATGTGAACAAAAATCAACCACAAAGTCTACACAATTCATCACATAGAATTTAAAGGAGACTATCATCTAAAGAGTTACATCATATAACTCCCACATCTCCTAGAACATAAGCTTGCAATCATGTAAGTTTCTTGAAATTTGCCTCATAATATACACACCAATTTTTAAATTAAGTGATTTGGCATTCAGCCTAATAGTACACACTAATTTTTTAAGCATTTATAATTAAACCGAGGCTTCACCTTATGTTCTTTTTGTGCATGTGCTACACTTTCTCAAGTACAAAATCTTATGATATGCACTAAGGTGTTCATGATTGGCTAGTGCACAGTGGTGAGATGATTATTTATGCCTTTCTCAAAAGATTCAAGTCTGACAGTCAAATAACATGTGACATCAAGATAAAGACAAAGTGATAAACACCATAAACATATTTCCCACACAACATGTTCTACAAAGCTTCCACTAGTGAAGTGCAATAAGTAAGCTCACCAAAGCTAAACAAAGTACAACAGATATGTCATGTGAAAATAAATTTGACCAACCTTGTTTTAAAAAACAAAGAGAATAGTGCAAGAACAACAATGTGCTTCTATGAAAGCAAGTATTTCTATGCAGTTTAGGTATCATACACATGCACATCA
Organism: Quercus wislizeni; assembly: GCA_023055345.1. Lineage (NCBI taxonomy): Eukaryota > Viridiplantae > Streptophyta > Magnoliopsida > Fagales > Fagaceae > Quercus > Quercus wislizeni. Next base: position 16,509,427 of record JALGQJ010000001.1, on the reverse strand, counting down.
ATTATCACACACATGCACATCAACATGCTACTCCTTGAGTTCACCCCCGGTGTGTACATGAGGCCTGGCTTCCTCTGACAAGTCATAAATTTCTTTGGTTTTTCTTTCCTTTTTCTGGTTATCATGGGTGGTTCCATTTTCTTTTTTGTTGAATCCAAAGCGTTTGAATTTTCGGTGGAGGAGGGAGGTACTTACTTCATGTTATATATTTATGAAAGAAACAAGGATTCTCTCCGGTCGATTTTTATGGGTAAAGAGAGTGCTAAACGTTTATTAACTTATGTAGAGGATCTCTTGTCCCTTTCACCTCCTGAACAGTTTGCTAGAACCTTCAGGGAGGGAAATAAGGTTTTTATTTTACAGCTGGGTTTCAATGTTCATGGAAGCTTTCTAATGATCTCTGAACTTGAGCATGGTCATCGGAAGGGCCTCATCATTGTGCCGGAAGGAAAGTTGGGTAGTGGGTGGAGAGGATTTGGCTTCCACCTTCATAAGGTTATTTCTCCCGATTCTCGTGTCGTCAAATCACAACCCTCTTCTATCTTGATTCCGGATGAACAGAGTTTTTCTCTTCAAAAATCCTTTCTGTCGGCAGCCATGGATGGTGATCAAATTATAAACAATGGTAGTAGAAAAGGTAAGCCTGTTCTGGCCAACGTTCAAAATTCAAACAAAGCTAATCATACAATCAAATCAAGCTTAGGCTATCAGAACCTGGAGTTGCGTGAGAGGTGTGCTGGGCAGGTAAGCACGGCTCCTGAGGCTGAATTCACGCTGGCTTTCAAGGACAACTCTCTAAATGGTGCTAAGTCTCCTTTGTCTCTAAAAAGTGATTTTCTTTGACCAAAAAATGGAAAAGCAATTCCAATATACATACATACATATATATATATATATATAATTGGATTTCAATGATTATTATAATATTCCTATAAATTAAGAAATTATTTATCAAATAAAAAAGTGAAAACCCTCCTCAGTTTATTTATCAAGTAAATGCTGTAAAAATTGAGTTAAATATTTCAATTAGTTGCTAATCCATGCAATACATGGTATAATTTAATAAAAATTACGTATATTTATTTTTCTTGAAGGAATAATGACTTAAAAATAAATAAAAATAATTAATCTAGTTATATATATATATATATATATATATAAGTTTGGGAAAAGAATACAAACTTCATCTCACAATACCAGTTTAAAATACACTTTGATCATCAAATATAATTATGCAACAATTACAATTAGTGAGAGATTATTAATCAGGCTCATACAATTCATCTAAAAGTAATGGAGTTAAAACAATGGTGACCATACTTTTAACGATAACATTTTTATAGAGGAATCTATATTCTTGGAATGGCTCTCAAAATGCTTGAAAAGTGTAATATTTACTTTAGTGGCAAGTTCACTCTTTTGACGTGATGTAAAATTCTTAATATTCTACATTTGCTCAATAGAGGCTTACCAAAATAGAAAGTGACAATTCTTGAATCTACGCATTTATCCCTTTGAGTAGCTTTTATTATGAAACATGTGAGTTTGATCTTATATAACATGTTTTCAGCGTCCATAAAGCTGCCACTAAAGAAACCTTACATTCCTAAACATTTGTACATGATATGATTTAGCTAATGACAGTTGTGCAAAATGTTTATAGATTGACAAGTGGAAGCTAATAGTAATTTTTTTTTTTCCTGTAATCTCATTTCATTTCTTTTTTCTTTTTTGTGTTTGTATTTGTTTATAAAAATATGTCATTATTATTAGTTCCTTTTATTTTTTAAAGACATAAACCTTTATAAATCAGCTTTATAAAAGTTTATTTTAATTTTTTGATATCAAATGTAATTTTTAAACTAATTTCATTTTTAAAAAATGTTTATTACTTTCATAATGTCTTTTTTCTTTTGTTGTTGTTTTTTCCTCAATATATATATATATATATATATATATATGTACAATATTTGAAGAGAGAAGTAAAAACAATTGTAGTGTCAAACGTTACATTATTTAGTTATTCGAAAATTTTTTAAGAATTATATACTTTTGATAATTTAAACTTCCAAGCTTAAAAATTTCCAAGAATTGGCATTCATGCTTTTCGAATATCTTTAGCATTTGTATATATCGACTTTAAAGCAACATTGTACTTCAAAAATTATATAATTTTAAAATTTGAAAATGATTGTATATAAAATTATTAAATAATTAAAGAACATTTAATTTAACCATCGTGATTGTAATGATCAAAATACTCTTGAATATTGATAAACATTTCACTTGAATGAAAAATAAACTTTTTAATATATATATATATATATATATATATATATATATATATATCCACAACATGTTAGATAATTTAAGAGGAAAAATAGTGAAAATTTGAATTTAAGTTTCCCATCATGCGTTGCAAAATTATGCCATTTTAACACATTAAAAAACCTACTTTATTATATTACAACATCATTTTACAATATACCATTCATCACATGTTCTATGCTTTGATTCTAAACATTAAAATAATATACACAACACATTAAATAATATACTAACTCATCACCCAACCAATATACAAACTCACAATCCAGTGGTAGTTGCCACCAACCAAGAACCAACAACCACCGCCGCAACCAAGAGCTTCCTCCACCACCCAAAATACAACTCAAAACAAACACAACCAAATGCCCACAACAAACCGATTACTAAACCACCACCAACGGCAAATCAACCGCCACAAACTACAACCACAATCACCGAATCTCCAACAAATTCTAAATCCAAAAACCTCAACAAGAGAGAGAGAGAGAACTCAAAATCTTCAACAAACACCGCCGGCCCAAAACTCAACCAACCACTGCCACAACCATGACACCACCACCGGCCCAAAATCTCAACCCAACCGATCAATCAATGACCAAAATCAACCAACGATTGGCCTAAAACCCCAGCCCAACCGACCCACAACCCACACAACACCAATCCAAAACGTTGACCCAAAACCCACACATCGGAACCCATCCCAAATCTCACACCCACGACCCAATTAAGCGAGGTCTTAAGGTCCACGGCGAGGGTTGTGGAGGCCGGTGGCGAGGGTTGTGGAGGTTGGCGGCGAGGTTGGAGAATGAGGCAGCGAGAGATCTTGAGCAAAGATGAGAGAGATCTTGAGCAGGGAGGAGAGAGAGAGAGAGAGAGAGAAGAAATGAGAGACTAGCGTGTGAATAAACAAATGATAAAAAATTTTGCAACATGCTACAGTGCAGTTTCATATATGAAACCGCACTGTAGCATGTTGCAAAAAAATTCGAGATTTGAAACATCTCATAAAGCATGAATATTGGTGTTTGGTGTGTCAAATGTCAAATATTTGGTATTTGACACATCTGATGGTAATGCTCTTAGTAATGCTTAAACCTCAGAAAATGCAAGAGTTGTATTTTTACTACGTATTGGTGTTAAGAATTCCCACGTTTCGTAGGTATAGTTCGATGGTTGATGTAGTCTGTAAATTGTTATAGATATTTAAAGAAATTGTTCAATGGTTGACACAGGGAATTTTTTTTTTATTTTTTGCTAAAATGTAAGTGGTGATTTGGTGAAGGTGTTCTAACTCTTTATAAAAGGGGATCAAAAAAAAAAAAAAAAGGGTGCCAATGGGTTCTATAACCAATGAAAAAGATCAGCTCGTAATTTCGAGTTGTTAAAAATACTGGAAGATTGTATTGTATTTCATAATCAAAGAATATACATCAGTGCCTTTATATAGGAGGCATATGTGTGCGGTACAAGTAAAGTGTAGTACAAGTACAGGTGTGCTATACAAGTAATCTAGATGGGCCTAACGCCCATAACATAATATACGTTAATAGCCCCCTTCAAACTCAAGGTGGATGTGAGACCAGCTTGAGGTTGTCAACCAAATCACGAGTGCGTCCCTTAGGAAATGACTTGGTGAAGATATCTACAAGTTGATCTTTGGAGGAGACGGAGAAAAGCTTGAGAGCACTATGGACAAGATGATAACGGATAAAATGACAATCAATCTCTATGCGTTTAGTCCGTTCGTGGAAGACATCATTGTGAGCAATATGAATGACACTCTGGTTGTCACAATAAAGAGGAGTAGCAGAGGATGTGGACACACCAAAATCCTTAAGAAGCCATCATAGCCAAAGGAGCTCAGATGTGATATCAGCAAGGGCATGACATTCTGCTTCAGTACTAGAGCGGGCCACAAAAGTTTGTTTCTTACTTCGCCAAGAAATCAAAGAAGAACCAAGGAGAAAGCAATAACCTGTAGTGGACCTGCGATCAGTGGAATCCCCTGCCCAATTAGCATCAGAGAATGCACGGAGTACAAAAGGAGACTGAGCTTAATAGAAAAGGCCATGGAAGAGAGTGCCCTTCAGGTATCGAAGAATGCGCATAACAGCAACATAGTGAGTTGATTGTGGAGCAGACAGATACTAGCTCACCTGATGAGCAGCATAGGAGATGTCTGGACGAGTAATTGTGAGATAAACTAGGCTGCCAACCAATCGTCTGTAAAGAGAAAGATTAGACAATGGTTTCCCCCCCGAGGGTGTCAAATGCGCATTAAGTTCAACTGGAGTGTCAACAATCTTGCTATCAGTGAGTCCAGCTTGAGACAAAAGGTCAGAAGCATACTTGACTTGAGTAATATAAAGACCATTTGTGGAATGAGTAATTTCAAGATCCAAGAAATAGCTGAGATGTCCAAGATCTTTCATCTCAAACTACTGACTGAGAAAATCCTTGAGTTTTTGAATGCCACTAAGGTCATCACCAATTATGATTATATCATCCACATATAGAAGAAGAAAAATGGTGCCTTTATCAGTACGACGAAAAAATAAGGCAGAATCATATGGACTGGCAGTGTAACCCAAGCGAAAGATAGTGGAGCTGAACTTGGCAAACCAAGCTCGTGGAGCTTGTTTAAGACCATAAAGTGCAAGTCAAAGATGACAAACCTTGTTTGATTCAACAGAGAGACCAGGAGGAGGTTGCATATAGACTTCTTCACTCGAATCCCCATTAAGGAAAACATTTTTAACATCCATCTGAAAAAGATCCCATTTACTAGCAGCAGCAATAGCTAAGAGGGCACAAACAGATGAAATACGAGCAATTGGAGCAAAGGTCCCTTCATAATCAATCCCATACTCCTGTGTAAAACCTTTTGCAACAAGACGAGCCTTATAGCGCTCAATGGACCCATCAGAGTGAGTCTTGATTTTATAGATCCACTTACAACCAACCACAGACTGTCTAGAAGAGAGAGTGACCAGATCCTAAGTATGGTTTTTGGTTAATGCATCAAGTTCCTCTTTCATTGCAATCTCCCATAAGGGTTAGTTGAGGCCTCACAATAGGTTTGAGGCTCGTGAAGTGTAGCAATGGCAGTGTAACAATGATAGTCAAGTAAATGTGTAGGAATGGATCTTACCCAGGTTGAGTGGCGAGGTGGAATGTCTTGCGGAGGATCTTCAGGCGAAGCAGGAGCAGGGGACCCAGGCTTAAGTTGGGGTGGCTCTTCATCAACCTGTTCATCTTCAACCTGTCTAGGAGAAGCATCAAAAATATTTGGAGAGAAGTCCAAAGGAGGATCAAAAGTATTTGTAGAAGGAACAAGAGGCTCATCAGGAAAGATTTCTAAAACAGAGGAGGTAGTTAAGGAAGAACGAAAGTGAGAGAGTTCAACAAACAATTGGTGTTCCCAAAAGACAACATTATGAGAAACACGAAGACAATGAAAGATAGAATCATAATACCTATACCCTTTTTGAGTTTCACTTGATAGGCCACAAATTGAATGACTCTTTGTGATAGGAATTAATTAATTAATTAGCCAAGTTATTAATTAATCAATTTATCATGCAAACGCGTGGTAGCACAAACAAATCACCAATAAACTAAAATTGCAGCGGAAAATAAAAGACATGGTGATTTGTTTACGAATGGGGAAAAACCTAACGACAAAAACCCCACTAGGTGATTTTTAGGTCACCACTCTCGAAACTCCACTATTATTACAACAAGCGGTTACAAGCAAGGAATCCCAATTACTTTACCAACCTACAGTTGAACCCTTACCCCAATACCCAATCGGACTTGTTCTGTAGTGACAGTTCCCCTTTCTGATGCACTGCTCCTAAGTACGTGACTAACGATTGCGCGGATCCCAGTACACGACTTCAAAACACCAATCTGAAAAGATTGTTGGCTTCAAAGTTCTTCAGTTCATCCACATGATGAAGATCAGGAAGATGCTTGGTCACAAAACCCTATGGTGCAAATACACAGCAACTTCTCCAAGAAAGAGAGGTGAACTAGGTCAAGAACTTTGTCTCCGATCACAATTTGCTTGAACAGAGTTTGCTCAATGCTTGTGCAACTTGTGAACCGTTTGATGGCTCTTAAAACAATCCTTTTATATGTCTAGGGTTAGGAGAAAAGAAGGCCCATAGACAAATTCATGGATCCCAAGAAAATCAGAGTTGAAATCTGAAATTCTTAAACCTCGACAGATAGGAGGTGTCGAGCAGGTATCGACCAGCTGTTGAGCATTAATGATTTTGCACTCCTTGCTTGATTTCTTGAACAGACTTGAAGGCTTCCATACTAGATCTTGAAACGTGGTTTCTTGAAGTAGTTAAACATATTCTAAGTCTACCCAAATACAAGTAGAGTGCGTTTTGTCAAATGATAAGCCAATTACATAAAATCATGACATATGTTCTTAACATGTGAAACACATATGTCCTAACAATCACCCCCTTTGGCAATCCATGACAAAACCACAACTAACAAATGAACATATGAGATAAGTCATAAATCACTCAACTCATATTCATTTGTTGAATACAGTAAAATCTATCCTAACACAAACTCTTGAAAAACTTTGCAAGAATAGAGTTTATGGCAAGTAGACTTTGACAACCTGTATTTCTGAAACACTTTAAACAAAACTCATCAAGGCATCTTTGTGTGAAACAGAATAATAGATTGCATACAAATTATAAGAAGCATGTGTATAAAGAGAGAAAAGAAACAACACATGAAAGGGTAGGTGAAAGAAAAACATACATTAACAATATATAAGAGAAAATAAGTATAATGTATGTCTATAAATGGTCACAAGACCTCATGTACAAGAAACAATGTATCTAATAAAGAAAAAAAAAGAAAGATACATAATATCCTCACTACATCCCTAAAAAAAAAATCAACACTCCCCCTAACATAATGATCCCAAAAACTAACTTTCCCCTTAAGAGTGACTACTCTCATATCCAAAACTACTCCCCCTTTTTGTCACGAGTGACAAAAGGTAGAGTGTCAAGTAGACATCTCATTGGTAGAGCTAGCATCTCCATCATCATCTGAAGCGTCATCATCATCACCATCATTATCATCATCATCCTTAGCATCAGAATCAGAAGCAACTGGATGAGGTGGTGAAGGAGTAGGCTCAGGTGCAAAGCCGCCCATAGCCGCCTGCCGTTGTGCAATATGACCGACACAAACGTTCACCTGATATAACTCCATAGAGAGTGTATCCAGGCGAGCATCCATGCGCTGCAGCTACGCCATGATGTCTCCTAAAGACACATCACCGAAAGAGGAAGGAGCGGATGTAGATGGAGTAGACCGTGATGGTGTAGAATGAGAGGAAGGTGCTGTTGAATCCGTCTATCGCGACCGAAACTGGGCCTCACTACGTTTAACGGTAGCGTAATTTATGGCACACATGATGGAAAAATGGTTGGAAGAGGGAAAAGCAATGGAAAAATGGCATAAAATCCTCGTGATAGCTGAAGGAAAGATGAGCTTATCATAGGACGCCGAATCCAAATAAACATCTATGATAGACAGAATAAAGTGAGAGGGAAACTCTATAGTGAGATGCTCAAGAATAGATAGCAAAAATCGAGCACGAGGCTCTGTGATGGAGTTATAGTGAGAAAGAGGATGTAGCACAAATTTCATCACCATGTTCATGAATCTAGGACCTTTAGCAAAAGGTCGACATGGTGTGAAAAGACGCTTACCCCAAGCAATAGGGTGCTCACAAAAAGAAGACATGAGCTCATCCCTGGACACTGTCCTCAGACACTCATAGCTAGGATAGTCAGGAAACTCTATCCTAGGGATATGAAGCACATCCGCAACCAGCTGTGGTGTGACAGGAATGCGCGTACCTCAGACGCGAGTGAAAAAGAGAGGTACTGAACGATCTATCCCGTGCATGTTGGAGTAGAACTCTTGGATAAGCACGAGAGGACATGTGATCGGGACGTCACACAGTGACTCCCATCCCCTACTGTGAATGACAGAGGGAAGGTCAGTGTCGGCAAAGTCCGACAAAACGACTTGGCATTCTGAGTGAATGCCTTGTCTAGAGAAGTTCTCCGAAAATGCCTTAAAGGCATCATCATCACGGAACCGAATAGTAGAAGGAGAAGGATCAGTAGATGAAGAAGCACTGGAACGAAGAGAGTTTCGGGTTGGAGTGGATTTACGCTTAGGTGCCATAGACACGACTAACGTAAACTAACAGAGAGGGAGAGAAAGAATGACAATCAGAAAAGCCTTAAGCAGTTTCAAATATATCAAGAATATTGAAAAGAAGTATGTATGCGTGGGAAATGCATGAACATGTGACATGCAAAACAAAAAGACATCATGGGCTCAACCTAACCCAATCCAATCCTACTAGCACACAAGCATATTACATACATCTAAGTTCATGAAAATACCATTAAAATGCAAATGGAATGCAATGTATGAGGTTTTAAACACATTTAAATGAAAACCCAACCCAAAATTTCATTAAACACTCATCAATTTTGAAAAACCCCAAAATTTTCAAAAAAATCCCAAAACCTAGGTTTTAAAACATGAAATGCATGACTAAAGAAGGATTAGACGCTTACCAAGAGTAGAAAAACTTGAAAAAGCTTGAAGCAACCTTAAGGAAGAGGTTTGGAGTGAAAAGGAGAGTGTTTTGGAGATGAACAGTCGCGGATAGATCGAGAGAGATTGAAGAAATGAGAGAAGAATCACGATGGAAGAATATATAGAATCTTCAATAATGCTCAACAGCTGAGATATCGGGAGGTATCGAGGAAGCTGTTGAGGTAGATGTCGAGGAACTGGTCGTCGACAGCTGAGGTATCGAGAAGGTATCAAGCAACAAAGAATCAAATTCAAGAACAAAAGCTCGATCGATCCACCAGGTGTCGAGGAGCTATCGAGGAGGCAGGAGCTTTCTCGATCGATCCACCAGGTATCGAGGAGGTGTCGAGATTGCATTAAGAAAAATGCTTAAGAAGCTCGACAGATAGCAAGATATTGAGGAGGTGTCGAGGAGGTGTCGAGCCAGCTTTTCAAAACAGTTTTTTGAGATGTGAAAAACACAGATATGAATGCAATCCAACATACAACTCAACCAATGATCCAATCAGCACAAAAATCTCTCAAAATAGTCTCTCAATCCAAAAAATTTTGAGCACAAGGATCTCCAAAACACACACACACACACTAAACAAGTCTAACCAATTTTATATTTCAAAAATAAGTCAAGACAATTTAGTGAGCATACATTAACACATGTAAAACTTGTGATGGCCAAATCACATTATATCTGCACATGTATCAAGAATAGCAAAGAATATTGCGTGTTGTGCGTGAAAAACATCGCAAGATTGCATAAGTGTATATATGTTATGACGATTTGAGATATGAGAAAATCAATTTAACTCACACACAATCATAACTGCTTGATGGGGACTATCACCTTCAAGGTACATCCTATAACTCCCACATCTTCTAGAATACACGCTTGCAATCATTTTTAAAGCATTTTTGATCTTTTTGCTTTTGATTTTTCTTCGCATATTTTTTTTCGTTTAAACATATCATACATGGGCTTATTAGGGAGAGAAAAGAAATACCCAATGATATTTGACATTCCAATTTTGCTATGCCTAAGCACACAAATGTCATTGACATCACACTTTTGCTATGCTGAAACATACAGATGTCATACATGATTGGCGGGCAACAGTGGTGAGATGGTTATTAATGCCTTTCTCTCAGGATTTTTTAGTGATACGAGTGTTAAGTATAAGAGACAACTCAATCTTACTCATCACAAACAAGAGCCACAAAACTCACTTGCTTAGTTGTGCATAGAGATGCTCATCTAAGCTACAAACGATACAAAGTTTAGAAAACTTTGTTTCAATGGCCATCCAAAGTACACAACTACCAATGTACACATAACACACACTGTTTTTGTATTTTTCTGATTTTTCAAATTTAAAAAAAAATAAAAAAAATAAACAAAAACTGAAAAATAACCAAACAAAAACATGTGAAGCAACATGAAAGCATGAAAGAAAGATGCAGATGAAAGCATGATTCCAAAAGCAGATAAGAAGACAAGCAAAGAGAGTCCTACTTTAGATAGAAAGAATTAAAGTAGAGGACAAACAGAAAAGGCAATTAAGTCTTAGGATCCTTTATCACCCACATAGCACGAGTCTTTGGCCGTGAAGATGAAAAGGCATGTGTCCTAGTATGACTACTAAAGGACATAGAGGAATTAGAATTCCCCTGAAATTGAGTTAAAAAGCTCAAAGCTTTTAGTAACTCACGAAGAATAGGTACAGAACCTTTAGACAAAGGATGAGACCTATTGGACACTCGCTTATAAGGAAACAATTTGAAACAATTAGGACGAGTGTGACCTGAAGCACCACAATGGTGACAAACATGAGTAGTTTTAGAACTACTCGGTTTCCTAGAAGGAGGTCTAACCTTAGAGGTTGACAGAGACCTCAAGTTAGGACAATTTGGCCTAATATGACCAACAATATGACAATGATGACAAGTGGGGACAAATTCAGAATTTTTATTTAACCTAGGAGAAGTTTTAGACATAAGTTTAGAAACTTCAACGTTAACATCATATTGTTTACTTTTGTCTATCCTAGCAATATTAGCCTTCAACTCTTCATTATTCCTTTTAAATGGGGGAATATAAAAATCTTTTTCTTTTAAGTTAGGCTCAACAACAAGTTTGACACTAGTTAATTTTTCAACTTCAGTTTTAAATTCAACTAGTTGCTCTTTCAAACTCTTAATTTTGTCCACCTGAGATGAAATTTGATTTTTAAAAACCTCATTCAAATTATTGGCTTCATCCAATTTTGCAATCAAATCATCTTTTTCAAGTTTCACCTTTTTAAATTTAGCTTTTAATTTTGTAGAACATTCAAGAGATTTCATACAAAAATTATAAAGCTTGCAATAGACATCTTGAATATCATCATCATCATTCAACATAGGATCATGCAAATCAAAACAATCAAGAGTTTCCATGACAACAAGGGTCAATGGATCACACAGCAAAGATTAAAACCTAATCAGAGTGTGCCTGCTCTGATACCACTTGATAGGCCACAAACTGAATGACTCCTTGTGATAGGAATTAATTAATTAATTAGCCAAATTATTAATTAATCAATTTATCATGCAAACGCGTGGTAGCACAAACAAATCACCAATAAATTAAAATTACAGCGGAAAATAAAAGACATGGTGATTTGTTTATGAATGGAGAAAAACTTAACGGCAAAAACCCAACAGGGTGATTTGTTTATGAATGGAGAAAAACTTAACGGCAAAAACCCAACCGGGTGATTTTCAGGTCACCACTCTCGAAACTCCACTATTATCACAACAAGCGGTTACAAGCAAAAAATCCCAAGTACCTTACCAACCTACAGTTGAACCCTTACCCCAATACCCAATCGGACTTGTTCTGTAGTGACAGTTTCCCTTTTTGATGCATGGCTCCCAAGTACGTGACTAATGGTTGCGTAGATCCCAGTACGCGATTTCAAAACACCAATCTAAAAAGATTGTTAACTACAAAGTTCTTCAGTTCATCCACACGATGAAGATCAGGAAGATGCTTGGTCACAAAACCCTATGGTGCAAATACACAGCAACTTCTCCAAGAAAGAGAGATGAACTAGGTCAAGAACTTTGTCTCCAGTCACAATTTGATTGAATAGAGTTTGCTCAATGCTTATGCAACTTGTGTACCGTTTGACGGCTCTTAAAACAATCTTTTTATATGTCTAGGGTTAGGAGAAAAGAAGGCCCATAGACAAATTCACGAATCCCAAGAAAATCAAAGTTGAAATCTGAAATTCTTAAACCTCGACAAATAGGATGTGTCGAGCAGGTATCGACTAGCTGTCGAGCTTTAATGATTTTGCACTCCTTGCTTGATTTCTTGAACAGACTTGAAGGCTTCCATACTAGATCTTGAAACGTGGTTTCTTGAAGTAGTTAAACACATCCTAAGTCTACCCAAATACAAGTAGAGTGCGTTTTGTCAAATAATAAGCCAATTACAGAAAATCATGATATATGTTCTTAGCACGTGAAACACATATGTCCTAACAACCATAACCAAGGAAACAATAAAAGTCTAGATCGAGGCTTAAGTTTGTTATGCTCATGAGATTGAAGAAGAACGAAACAAGCAGATTCAAAGGAGCGAAGGTGATGATAGTCAAGGGGTGACCCAAAGAGATGCTCATACGGAGTCTGATTATGGATGACAGTGCTTGAAATGCGATTAATCGCATGAACAGCATTAAGAACAGCTTCACCCCAAAATGGAGCAGGAACTTTGGCAGAAAGAAGAAGAGCACGAACAGTGTCAAGAATATGACGAAGTTTTCTTTCGACTCAACCATTTTGCTGAGAGGTACCTGGGCAAGTTAGATGATGTACAGTGCCATAGGAATGTAACTAAGCTTGAAACGTATATTGAGTATATTCAAGAGCATTATAAGAACGAAAAGTTTTGATACATTTGGAGAATTGGGTTTCAAGCATTTTTGCAAAATTGCTGTATATTGGTAAAATTTCAGAACGAGATTTCATAGAAAAGATCCAATTGTAACAAGAATAATCATCAATAAAAACAACAAAATATCGAGATCCACCAATAATAGCAACAGGAGAAGGTCCCCAAACATCAGAATGAATTAACTTAAAAATACTATTAGAAATGGATTCACTGTTATTAAAAGGCAAAGCTGGCTGTTTTCCTAACTGACATGAAGTACAATCAAAATTGTCTTTGGACACAGAACCCAACAAACCCTTAGAAGCTAACTGTTGTACTCGAGAAGATGATGCATGACCAAGACAAGAATGCCAAAATGCGAGAGATGGTAAGGAAGAAACTGAGTAGCTGCAGCAGCAACAGAAACAGGAGCAACAGGTAGAAGATGAAGATTGTCCACGGGAAACATACGTCCAACTCTAGGGCCGGTCCCGAGCTCTTGTCCCATCCTCGGATCCTACACAATACACCCAAAATAGTAAAAAATAAGGCGATAGCCTAGTTCAGCTAATTGTCCCATAGAGCACAAATTATAGGATAGGTCAGGTACATGGAAGACTCTAGGAACAAAGAGGTTGGAGGTCGAAACAAAACCTAGACTATTCCCATGCATGGTGGAACCATCAGCTATATAAATATTTAGAGGATGTGGTGCAAGGTCAAGTTTGAAGAATAAGGTGGAATGATGTGTCATGTGATTGCAATAGGTAGAATAAAAAAGCCAAGTTTGAGACTTATGGGATAGAATTGAGAGAGCAGTGGAAAGAGATGCATTACCAACCATACGAATAGCCTGAGCTATGATCTCCTGTAGTTCAATGGGGGAGAGGTTAATAGTGGATCCAGAAGACTGGGACTTAGCTAAAATGGAAGCCATCGGCGGAGTAGGCTCAGTATTAGCAACAGCAGTAGTAGAATTGTTGCGACGATAACAAGTCTCAATGGTGTGGCCAGCATGCTTGCAATAGTTGCAGAACTTTTTGTTGGTCTGCTTGCGACGATTACTAGAGCCAGAGGAATCACTTGATTGCTAAGGTTGCTCTATGGGTGGAGCAGAAAGAGTAATAGCCAAAACATTGAGCTTATTCTGTGCTTGAAGGGTTACAAGACGAGCTTCTTCTCTAACCAACTCGTTCACAGCAATATCAAGAGAGGGAGTAGGACTGCGATTTAGAAGCTGACCTTGAATGGGCTTAAAGTCCTTGTGAAGGGACATCAGGAATTCATAGAGGTGAAATTCATCTTTGATGGAAGCATATTGCTGAGCATCCTTTAATCATGCCCAAGTTAGATCAGAAAGGTCAATTTGGTCCCAAATAAAGCGAAGCTGATCATAGTAGTCATTGATGGATTGCCTTGGTTCTTACCTAAGTTGATGCAATTCAACCACACTGACTTTGCATCATCAAAGCTGCCCAACAGGTTAGAGATGGAGGGAATGGAAGTGTTCCGAATCCATGTGAAGATCATGTGATTATGATTATCCCATTCAATCATGTGACCAAGGAAGGCAGCATCTTCTTCATCGGCTCCCTTGACAGGAATAGTGATTACACCAATACAATAATGCTAGAGCATGCGACCGTTAAGAAAATTGCGCATAACTTGAGACCAAGATAAGTAATTCTTACTCCCCTCCAACACAGTATTGATGAGGCAAGGAAGAAAAACATCTTTTTTATCTATTTAAAGACACAATATGCAAAAACAGACTGCGAAAATGAAATCTACGCGAAAAAACTGGGTAAGAAAAACCTGGACTGAAAAGTCAACCCTGGAGAAAAGTCAACGGTCAAAGTCAACGGTCAACCTTTAAAAAGTCAACGTTCAAACCCCCAGAGTCAAAGGAATGTCAGCGGCTGATGCAAGCAAGGGTTGACGTCAGCAATGACGTCAGCGAGAGGGTTGAGGCGCGTGGAGGCGCATGAGAGCGCGTGACGGCGCGTGACAGGAAGCAACGGTGCGTGGTGGCGCGTGCAGTCTCCAATGGCGTCGAGGCTTTCACGAGTGTGTAGATCGGTGCAAGACGATCTCTGTGGTAACTTCAAAACTGTAATCGGAGCAATGTTTGCAGCGATGATGTAAAGGGCAGTGGTCTATGTAGTGTGAAATTCCTTAACGACGGTGGCTACAGGTCTGGAACCCGAGGATGATGGCTGGATGACGTCGGAAGTTCAACGGCGAAAGGCTGTGGCGGCTGTTGTGATGACGGAAGCGATGTTGAAAAGGAGTCACACTAATAAAGACAAGACTACTAAGAAAAGGTCTGAGCAGTGACTCTAATACCATGTTAGAAATACTGGAAGATTGTATTGTATTTCATAATCAAAGAATATATATTAGTGCATTTATATAGGAAGCATATGTGTGCGGTACAAGTAAAGTGTAGTACAAGTACATGTGTGCTATACAAGTAATCTAGATGGACCTAAAGCGCATAACATAATATACGTTAACACGGGTAACGGCCCAACACCAGCTGCAAAAAGTGGTATTAAACCAGCTGTCAGCCATGGCACAGACAGGCACAGTGTGATCAGACGTCAAGGCTCGACACCAGCTGCAAAAAATGGTACTAAACCAGTCAGCCATGGCACAGACAGGCACAGTGTGATTAGACGTCAAGCCCCAACATCAGCTAGCCATGCCACAGATGACTCTAAAACTGGGCCTGGTCAGTCCGAGCAATAAAAATAAACGTGGAGATTCACATGCATGCAGTCGTGGCTCCTCGATCGACTCACATGATGACCTAACTTGGGTTCGTATCTTTCCTACGCTGTTGTTGCCTTATTTCGTTTTTTCTTGTTTTTTGTGTCAATAACCCTACTCCTATGATTATGAATGCGAGGATGAACGAGTAGGTGAAATGCTAGTTGTGCATTTTTATTTCCTATTATCTTATGAATAAAACTATGTTTCAACCAGGAAAAACTATAATTTAACCCCCACAATACAAGTATCTAAGCTGCAATCTTGTTGTCCTTGGCATTATGAGACATACTAATTCGATGAAGATTTGGAACCAAAGGGATGAGCTAGCCTTGGTTCCTAATCTTAATCCTTGCCATCAAGCGCTCATTGCTGCACAGTAGACAATATATTTCTAACTTATAATTATTATTATTATGATAAATTTTCAACTTATGAGATCCATTGCATGATAATTTTTCAATCTTACCAATTGAACTAACTAAAATTCATATATGTTTTCTAACATTAAGACATATATTCCTCAACTGGTGGAAATTCTTATTGTCTATTATACAATATCATCAAAATAAAGCATATAAACCTTTTCCATTTAAAGTTGCAACAGCCTAGTGCAATTCCATATTCTAAATACCAATCTTCCTTTTGGTTAATCAACATTCAAGATTCAAGAATGAATTATATATTTTGGTAAGATGAACATTGTAGTCCAATAGATATGGATTCTACTAAGCACGTATTGATGGAGTTGAACACTCCTTGCAATAAAGGGGTTTTTGGGCACCAGTCTTTTATTGCAGAATCTTAAAATATCAGTTATAGATCGTTCATAAAATCAAATGGATGTTATTATTCAACTGACAAACAAAGGGCTATTAGCTCGAAAGGATTAATCTGTATTGGGAGAAAATGGGCAAATGCCCCTTTAAAAAAAAAAAAAATACAGCATTTTGCCCAACTTCCCAAACTAATTAGGGAAATGCCTCTCTTTTGAAACTCGATTTTCTCAAAATCGAGTTATAAAAAAAAAAAAAAAATTATGGAGTCCTATAGTGGCGTTTTAAGGAGCCTATAGTGACGTTTTAAGGACCTATAGTGGCGTTTTTTAACTCGATTTCCCTAAAGTTGAGTTACATGTAATTTTTTTTCTTTTTTTTGCCTATAACTCGACTTTATGGAAATCGAGTTAAAAAACGTCACTATAGGTCCTTAAAACGTCACTATAGACTCCTTAAAAACGCCACTATAAGGCTTAACTCGATTTTGAGAAATCGAGTTTCAAAAGATAGGCATTTCCCTAATTAGTTTGAGAAGTGGGGCAAAATGCTGGATTGTTTTTTTGAAAGAGGCAAAAGCCAAAATTTTCCACCTGTACTGTATCACTTGTAGAAAACCAACCACCAGATAACCTCAAAAATACCAGTCCCTCTTTGTAGTTTCAACCTAAGCGTATTTTCTAAATACTATAAATAAACAAATAAAGGTCGATAGTCAACAAGGAGGTCAATATTATATCAATACCGACACTCGTTTAAATTGTACTGGATAAAACACTAGGTTGTACTAGTTGTACTGAAGAATTTTTTGGTGTTTCAGCATGTAATGACATATCAGCTGAGACTATAAAAAATTGAAAAAAAAATGTTAAAAGCATTTTATTTAAGCTAATACATTGGGCTAATGTTCTTAGGCTAATATTTTGGCTTATAAAATATGTGGATTTTAAGTTTTATGTTGATAAACATAAAAATTAATAAATTTATGCATGCATAAATAAATACAACCCCACACACACACACATATAATGGTAACCTTGAAATTAATGGTACACGGGTATGAATCGGTATCAAAATATTTTGATTCCTTGGTAACTTCAAGGGGTTGGCATATTGGTTCTTAAGGTCTCATGATATCCATAAGATCCTGAATTGGAAACCTCCTCAAAGAATTCCTTCTTGTAATAATTTGATTGCTACTAATTGTTAATGTAATTAGTGTCTAGTTAAAATCGGTGTATATACATAATTATTTTTAACTTAGTATTTTTTTTTCACTAAAAGAAAGAATAAAAAAAAAAAAAAAACTCAAATAACAACAAAAATAATCCAAAGAACAACAAGGATAGGCCAAATAACAACAAATGAACAAAATATTCAAGAAAAAACTCATTTAAAAACAAAAAATAAAAATCTCTAATCGTTCAAATTCATAACTCATTGAACCCACTCTCTATAAAAACAATCCCTAATTTTATTTTTCATAAAAAAAATAGTTAACAAGAGAAATATAGTAGTCATGAGTTATCCTCGGCAGCGCTAACAGATTTGCTCTCCTCAACAACTTGGCTTGTTGTTGCAGCTTTCTCTTTTTCTCTCTCCATTTTTTTCTCTTCTTTATAGTCATTTTAGACTCTTTCTCACTATATTAATCTCAACTCAGCATTCTCAGTTCTCATTTTTTTCTCTTATCGGTCCGTTTTTTATTTTTGATTTTGTTAGTTTTAAATTTTAATCCCTTTTACCTTTTGTCTGGTGCGCAACTCTTGAATTTTTATCTCTCTCTCTCTTTTTTTTTTTTTTTTTTCTTTTTTCTTTTTAATTTATAAGATATAAGACATAATAGACAATTAGAAAAAAAAAATCTTAAAAAAAAAAAAAATCTATTAGACTATTTTAATTAACTATTGTGTTTTGATAGAATTATTTTTTATATTTCAATAGATATGATAGACTATATAACTATTAGATTTTGTATTGTTAGAGATATATTAGCCTATTAGTATAGGCCCAAGCCTAATTCTACTTTGTGTGCAAGCCAAGTCTCTTACTTGTACTAGAAGTCTATTAGTCTAGGGACACTTGTTATGATTCATTGTAACACAGGATTTGTACTATACTATAATATATTATTGATGTAGCCCTTTAGGGTTTCCTTCATAGATGTAAGCCGTTAGACTGAACCACGTAACCCTCGTGTGTTGTTGTATTCTATATTTTATACTTTCGCTTTCGCATCTACTCTAGCATATTCAACATGGTGTATCAATACTAATATTTAACATGGTATCAAAGCCACCTTCTTGTGGCCATGGTTTTCTTCCTCGGTGTTTTTTTTTTTGCTACATTCATCTTCTTTGGCTTCCTACTGTTACCATCAAAACTCTCCGGTATAGTCATGCCACCATTAGAAGTTGCATCAACACTGCAAAATCATTGCCTTCCTCAAACTACCATCACAGAGCCAAATTTCATTTAAGAGATATTCTCAACTTTATCAAATCTCAATATTTCATCAAACTTCCATCTTGAGTTTGAGAGGGGGTGTTAGAGATATATTAGCCTATTAGCATAGCCCCAAGCCTAATTATACTTTGTGTACAAGCCAAGTCTCCTAGTTGTACTAGAAGTTTATTAGTTTAGGGTTTAGTCTACTATATATATACATGTTACCTTTTAGGCTTTCTTCCGTGGATGTAGGCCATTAGGCTGAATCACGTAACCCTCGTGTGTTATTGTGCTCTATATTTTATGCTTTCTCTTCCGCATTTATACTAGCATATTCAACATGGTGTATCAATGCTAATATTTAACATGTATAATTTAAGTTTCTTAATGCCTATCTTAGAAAATAAATTGCTAAAACAACCACCGCAACCCAATACACTGCATACCATCACTTCTTATGGACACTAAATTCCACTTGCATGTAAACCTTCACTTCATTGAATACAGTGTTTGCCTTCCCTTTGCATTTTCTTTTCTCTGGGTTCTTTCTTTATCTCGTCTTTCTTTCTACCTTCGTGCAATACAGCTTTATTAACAGATAAATTACAGACTTACACTTGCAAAAAAAAAAAATATTGTTGTAAAGATATTTTATGACTTCGAAGAGTCTTTTCAATATTAATATTTCATGATTGGGAATTTCATAATCCAATTAGGGGAATTAAAAAAAAAAAAAAATCCAACTGGGAACTGCAAAGATGAAATAAAAGTCGTCCTCAGATCTCCATCTACGTTCACTCCACTTAAACCGTGTGAATACCTTCATATTCAACGCGAAATAGAAAATAGGAATATGAGAGGCGATAGCCAATCTTTCCAGTCCTAGGATTTAATATCCCCAACGAAAACGCAAGGCCATGCACATGGCGACCTTTAAAATTAAGCTTCGTACTCATGAAGTTTTTATACTCGAATGAAAACTGTAGGCAACTTAATGTAATCATGCACCAACTCATGAATTTTATTTACTATATCAACAATTCCAGGCCTTATATATATCTTCAATGACTCTCTCACGTTGACTCTATCTCTCCCTCTCTTGTTGACTCTGATCACATTTTACGCGCAAGAGACGTGCAAACTGATGGTACTCCGTACTAGGAATATAAGGTATTATTACAATTAAAGTTTTGTATGCTCAAAATATATAATTTAAAATTCCTAGAATTTAATTATTTTATGAGTTTAACAAAAACCAACATAAGATCTTCGAGAGCATCCATAGCAGATATTGCGAAAATTATGCCATTTTATCATATCAAATACTTACTTTATTATTTTACCACATCATTTTATAATATCCCATTTATCAAATGTTTTATCATTCAATTCTATACATTAAAATAATATTTACTACACATTAAAATAATATTTACTACACATTAAAATAATATATTATCACATTCCCATTATCATCAACAACAGCCACAACATCAAAATCCAATAAAATAATAATTTTTGGTTTACCACATCTGTCTGTACCATGCAAATTTGCAATGGTATGGACACAAATGATATAATTTTACAACATTTGCAATATCTGATGGGGAGCTGATTTTCCTGTTTGGTGTGGGATATGTGCCAAATATTTAGCATTTGGCACATCTCCCACATCTACTGTGGGTGCTCTAGGTTTATCTAAGTTCTAAAAATCATTACATCATAATTATAAGTGAAATTTTGACTATAAAATAAAAAATTAAAAAAATTAAAAAAAAAAGGGTATTTGTAAATTACACCTCTAAAGTTTGGGAGTGTTTGAATTTTTCACAATGCCGATGCCCCCCAAAATTCATCCAACAATATCACAAATTACCAACATTGCCAAAATTTCATCATTCACCAACATTGTCCAAGTTACACCATGTCCAAAAAATGCAACAATATAAAAATGTCCCAAAGCTAAGATTACAACATGCTCAACCATACAATGCCCCAAATTTCAACAAGAGCACACAACAACCCAATGACAATCTCCCAACATCAAACTCCTAATTCCAAATTTTCAAATTCCAAAAATCCCAAATTTTAAATTCCAAATTTTCAAATTTTAAATTGCAAATTCCAAACACTAAGTTCCAAGTTTTAAAATTCCAAAGTTTCAATTTTCAAAATTTCAAAAGGATAAATCTCCTAAACAAATTTTCAGAGGACAAATCTCCTAACAAAATTGTTTGTTTTTAGACCCCTCAAAAACACAATCAGATTAACCTATGTAATTAGCCAAGTAATTAACTTAGTCAAATTAACAAATCTAGGTTAACACAAATATATCATATCATGCAAAGCAGCGGAAATATAAATAACACAATAATATGATGACCTAAGAAACCACACGGTAAAAACCTGGGGAGGATTTAACCTAGCTATCCTCAAGGTAAACCTGAATCTACTATGAAAGAATCGAAGTTTTACAATAGCGACTTAGACCACTAACATCCTATTGCTACCTACCAGTAGAAACTTACTGACACAACCACGTGCAAGCTCCGAGACCATGGACTCCTTCTTTTTTCGATTCTCCAACAAGTACAAGCACACCCGCTTGTGTTTCTTTAAGCTCTTTAGTGCAGCAACTGAATGATCATCAAGTTCTTGAACGAATCTCCTCTTGATAACCCTAAGCTTGTGTAAAGGAAAGTTTCTCACAGATCTCACAAGAGATTTACACAAACAACAATATGAGCAACCTCTAAAACGTGGCTAAGGTTTGCCTTATATACCTAGGGCAAAAACATAAAACCCTAAACATTTTAATGAACTAGGGCTGAGTTGGAATTCTGTAGAAAGACGCATTCTGCCCAAATTTCGATTGATCGAGCCTAAGTTTTGATTGATCAAACCAGGCCGAAATGCACTATCAATTCTGCATCAGCACAAATCCAACTTTACATAAAAGACACAACTTTGAGAAAGCCAACAAAACTAAACAACCTGTTTTGATCATGGTTTGCCAACAATACACATTAGAGTTCTAAATACATTAGTTCCTAAGTCTTTAGAACCTAACAAAAATTTTAAAAGGACAAATCTCCTAACAAACTTTTCAAAAGGATAAATCTCCTAAACAAACTTTCGAAAAAGGAAAAATCTCCTGAACAAATCTTCAAAAGGACAAATCTCCATGAATAAATCTTTGAAAATGGATAAATCTCCTTCACTTCAATCTTAAATGGACAAATCTCCATGAACACATCTTCATAAAAGGAAAAATCTCCTGAACAAATCTTCAAAAGGACAAATCTCCATGAATAAATCTTCGAAAAGGGATAAATCTCCTTCACTTCAATCTTAAATGGACAAATCTCCATGAACATATCTTCATAAAAGGAAAAATCTCCTAAACAAATCTTCAAAACGAAAAATCTCCTGAACAAATCTTCAAAAGGACAAATCTCCATGAATAAATCTTCGAAAAGGGATAAATCTTCTTCACTTCAATCTTCAAAGGAAAAATCTCCATGAACACATCTTCATAAAAGGAAAAATCTCCTGAATAAATCTTCAAAAGGAAAAATCTCCTAAACTAATCTTCAAAAGGAAAAATCTCCTGAACAAATCTTCAAAAGGACAAATCTCCATGAACAAATCTTCAAAAGACAGATCTCCATGAACACATCTTCAAAATGACAAATCTCCACGAACACATCTTCATAAAAGGAAAAATCTTCTGAATAAATCTTCAAAATGAAAAATCTCCTTAACAAATCTTCAAAAGGAAAAATCTCCTGAACAAATCTTCAAAATGATAGATCTCCATGAACACATCTTCAAAGGACAAATAACCATGAACAAATATTCAAGAATAATCCCAAATCCCAAATTTTCAATTCAAAATTTTCATTCCCAAGTTTAAAAATTCCACTTTCTCAATGCCCAATTTTTAAATTCAAACCTTCAGTTTCCAAAACTTCAAGTTGCACAAATTTCAAACCTCATATTTCAAATCTCAAAGTTTCAAGTTTCAAAATTTTCAAAATCTCAAGTTTAAAATTCAAAATCTCTAGTTTCCAATCCCAAGCTTCAAGTTTCAAGAAAGAAATCTTTTTCAAAGAACCACCAAAAAACCAATCAAAGTTTTCTTGACAAAATTCAAATAAAAAGGGGACAAATGAAAATCACACATCTCAAAAAGCAAGGGAACAACAAGACACTCATCAGTTAGTGACTAATTCCAAGTTTTGACTTTTGCAAGCAACAACTTGGATGAGAAGCCCTTGATTTCTTTCAATCAAGATCAGATCCATTGGTCGGAGGAATTTACGTATCCAAGATCAAGATCGTGGTTGCAAACATTACCTTAGTCAAGATCAGATTCATTGGTCGCAAGCACCTACGTAGCCAAGATGAAGATCGTGGTCGCAGACATTACCTCAGTCAAGATTAGATTCATTGGTCGTAGGCACCTACGTAGCCAAGATCAAGATCGTGGTCACAGACATTTCCTTAGTCAAGATCATATTCATTGGTCGTAGGAATTTTCATAACCAAGATCAAGATCGTGGTCGTAGACATTACCTCAGTCAAGATCATATCCATTGGTCGCAGGAATTTTCGTATCCAAGATCAAGATTGTGGTCGTAGACATTACCTCAATCAAGTTTTCCTTGATCAAGTTTGCACGACCAGCATGCATTGTGTCTAGGTAGTGTCGACCATGCATGATTAATTTAAATTAATTCTGATTGGTTAAACAATTAAAATTAATTAAATAATTTTGTAATTGGTTGATAATTAGTGTCTAAAATAGGATTGCTTGCATAGGAATAAAATGGATAATTGGATAACAATAAAATTGTGGATAATCTAAACTTTATCAAAATTTATTTTAGGGTATTTATCTACAAGACAATTGTTCCTGAAAAGACCTAAATTATCCATAAAAGAGATGAAAATCTTAGAATACGGATTGAAAACGTGTCTAAGTGCAAGGACCGACTCGAGAAAACCTAAAAGGGGAGTCCAAAATGCACCCGAACACGAAAGTACGTTTGGTGTCCAAGAGTACCATTCGGCGCTTTTGGAGTGCCGAGTTGCACTCTTTTGGGCTTTGACCCAATTTCCTTCGAATGTCGATAAGGCACACCCTTTTCGACTTTTTTGCAGAAAGACGCATCCTGATTCGTATTCTACTTGTCGTTACTTATTTTTTAAGCATTCCAGTCTATATAAATAGGGATTGGATCTCAAAATTCAGCACATTCTTTTACGCTCAAGGAGAGACACCTTTTCACACTCTTAAATTCTTCACCCCCCCTTTTTCTAGTATTCTCTCTTAAACTAGGGTTTTTAGGTTTCAAAGATAATTGAATAAATTTCGTTGAACCCTAAAATATCCTCTCAAGAAGAAGAAGTGCTCCATGCAAGAGGTTGTTTCTGATAACCCTTTTTCTTTATGCTTCTCTTTTGTGATGATGCATGTATGTTTTTTAGTTTAGTTGTTTTAAATATCCATAACATGAGTTGTTAATTATTTTTTTGTTTAAAGAATGATCTTGGATTTTTATGATCTCTTTCTTATTTTCAAAAATTTGCATATAAACAATTCTTTTTCTTGAATAAAAAATGGATCTACATCTTCCTTAGATGTAGATCTAAATTTTTCTTAAATAAAAATGGATCTACATCTCCCCTAGATGTAGATCTAAATTTTTCTTCAAAATAGAAATGGATCTACATCTTCCTTAGATGTAGATCTGAATTTTTCTTCAAAATAAAACAGATATACATCTTCATTAGATGTAGATCTGAATTTTTCTTAAATAAAAATAGGTCCGCACCTTCATTAGATGTAGATCTGAATTTTTCTTAAAATAAAATGGATCTACATCTTCCTTAGATGTAGATCTGAATTTTTCTCAAGAATAAAACAAATTTGCATCTTCCTTGGATGCAGATCTAAATTTTTTTAAATCAATAATTGATTTATATCTTCCTTAGATATAGATCTGATTTTTTTTAACATATGCAGATTTTGAAATAAAGAAAAAGATCATGCATGTTGGTGTTTATTATGTTTGTTTAGTTCAATATAGGTAGCATAAATTTATTCCATGAATGAAACCCTATTCTCAAAAAATCTGTTTACTTTTTCTAATTCCTTAAAAAAAAAAATAGACCTGATTTTTTTAAAAACCAAAAGACTTTGTTTTAATTAAGTAAACATAGATCTAAATTTTCTATCCAAAAAGCCCTTTTTTTTACACAACAAAAATAGATCTGAATTTTCTCTCCAAAGACCACTTTTTTTACATAACAAAAACAGATTTGATATTTTTTCTAAACCAAAATCAATTTTCTTCTATCACTAAAACAGATTTGAATTTTCTTAACAAAGAAGAGGGTACATTCATAAATAAATTTGTGTGATTTAATTTTTGTTTCACATGTTCAACATATCATTCATAGCATGCATAAAAAGGGGTACATAGGTCACAAGAGTTTAGAAGACCAGACTCTATTTGGGCGGAATGGATGCCTAACACCTTCTCATTCCGTAACCTAGCCTCTGAATTTAGGTTTTTGGATAAGTAGATTTAGGCCTTGCCTTTTATTTTTATTTTGGGTAGTTTGTAACTAGGACCCAAAGCCATGTAATTTCAAATTTTTTTTTTCAAACATGTATTTTTATTCAATCAATAAAGGAACTATTCAGCCATGTATAGTTGTATTTATTATTATTATTTTTTTTTGTATAAAAAATAAGTGGCAACTCCACACCACTTATCCAAAAAGAGAGGTGCCCTAAAAAGCACTCAAAAACTCTCTCTATTTTGAGGGGCTCCTTTTGGCGGTCTCTCACAACACCTCGCCCTAGAAACACATGCACACAAAGAGTCACGTCACTAAGAACCCAATATGCAATGCCAAACCCAAGGACCCAATTTTTAGGGGCGTCCACACTCCCCCTTCTCCTAGACTCTCTCCAATCCTTTTATTGTCTTTCCTCTTTGTTTTGCAATTCAAACCCACGCCACTTGCCATTTTGTTTGCATTCATCCCACTGAACCCGTTGGAACAGTGCAGTGGCCAAATGGTGTAGATGAGGGTACACTAGACCCAACTAGTGTTAGAGGTGTTTGTTCACTATTCACACAATGCACATCTCACTATTCTGTTTTTGTTGTCTTTTTTTTTTTTTTTTTTTTTTTTTTTTTTTATATCACTAAAACTGGGTTTGCCAATATACTTAAAATAAAATGCAATTATTTTAAGTTAACTTATCTGAAGGAGTATGAGAGATAAAACTGGATATAAGAACTGGATGTTTTTGGATATAACTTTTAAAAATTGAAGATTTTGGAGAAAAGGACGTGAAAAATAACAAGCTTAAAATAAATGTTGACAGTTAAAACTATAAATAAAAGGCAAAGTTAAAAATAAAATCAACACTTGACAGATGAGAGAGAGAGAGAGATCAAAAAGTTTATGCATATCGTTCAATTAGTTCATCATTGGGGAAACAAATGTGTAAAAGGGTATACATCATAATTGAAGAATGAAGTAAGGTGTCTAAAGTCCCCCTCCATCTTGGGTGTCAACATTGTCTCCGTTGATCTATCTTTGAAAAGGCTCTTTAGTTACACGCACCAGTCTTCATCTTTCATAGGAGCTTATATGCATATTGCTTTAGCTAGGTCTTTTCGGATGCCTTCTTGACTCACCTCATGATCTTCTTAGTCGGACCATGTGTGGTCCTCCCCACCAGTAAACCACCCATGGTCATCATCGATCTAGTGTTCTGCGTCATCATCATCATCATCATTCGCCAGAATAAGGTGATAGGCCAAGAATGTATTGACCCCCTATGATGAATTAATTGATTAAATAGCCAAGTTTATTAATTAATCAAATTAACATGAAAGATGCGTGGTAGCACAAACAAATCGCCAATTAAACTAAGTATGTAGCGGAAATTAAATTTGACATGGTGATTTGTTTATGAATGGGGAAAACCTGCACGGCAAAAACCCCACCGGGTGATTTTAAGGTCACCACTCCCGAGAATCCACTATTATCAAAACAAGCGGTTACAAGTAAAGGAATCCTAGTACCTTATACCAACTTACTGGTCAACCCTTACCCCAATACCCAATTGGACTTGTTCTATAGTGACAATCTCTCCTTTCAATGCACGGCTCACAGTATGTGACTAACCAATTGCGCGAATCCCAGTACACGACTTAATCACCAATTTCAGAAGAATGTTGGCTGCAAAGTTCTTTAGTTCATCACATGATGAAGATCACGAAACTCCTTAGTCACAAAACCCTACGGTATACAAACACAGTAGCTTCTTCAAGAGAAAGATGAACTAGGGTAAATTCTGTCTCTGGTCACAATTTGCATAAACAAAACTTTGCTTCACACTTATGCAACTTGTGTAACCTTTGACGGCCCTCAAAAGAATCCTTATATATGTTTGGGGTTATGAGAAACAAAAGCCCAAACATATAATCATGAATTGGATGAAAAACAACTCTGAAAAACTGAGTTTCATAAACCTCAATAGATAGCCATCTATCAAGCTAGCTGTCAAGCCACGGGCTTCAACAACTTTTAAACCTCGATAGATGCTAGCTGTTGAGCTTTAAAATCCAGCACTTCATTACTTAATTCTTGGACAGACTTGCATGGCTTTAACACTTGAATTTGAAACCTTGTTTCTTGAAGCATTAAACACATCCTAGATCTACCCAATTACAAGTAGAGTGCGTTTTGTCAAAGGATTAGCCAATTACATAAAATGTTGACATATGTTCCTAACATTGAATCACATATGTCCCAACATATGGTATCATTCTTCATCGGTGGGTCAATCTTGGTCTCACTCAATACAAATATGACTTGGGGCATACCTAGCATGGCCTTGATTTTCTTCATTGGGCCACTCATGATCTTCCCAAGATCCATTGTTTCCTTGGTTGGGGAAGTTATTGACCCTTCAAATGGTCCATGGCCCTAGAGTACCTCTTAATGCAGGAAACAACAAGCAAACCACTCCTTCAATCAGAGCCTAATCAGTCTCTTCTTAAGTAGGATAATTAGATATCATAGCATGTAGAAAAGAAAACCTACAAGGCATCTTACGATAAGTACATGTCCCAAGTTAAAAGCCTTTTTATTTAGATGTCCTTAGAAACCTTTAAGTTCATTTTGATGAAGCCCAATTACAAAATCATTCACTTTCCTCTCATGGGCCTCGCCTATAGTTTCATTAGGGCTTAGTCCATTTACAAAATGCTCTCACCTTACACTTATGGGTCTTCATCAAAATGGGCTTAGAGATTTCAACCTTTAGTTTTAAAAATGTGCCTATAATGTATACGTCATTCTTGGGCTCTTCACTTTTCATTTCATTCATTCCTTTTCTTTTGAAGTAGCCTCTGAGCTATAATACATCGTGACCTTCCTCTTATGGTCCATGAGTCTTGCGTCATCTTGTTCTTTAATACAACAAGGAGGCCCGATACTAGAAAGGTTTAATGAGTTTGTAGGGTTCTTGGATGCTAAGCTCATAGAATATTTGTTACCTTAGGCTCAAAGCTTTCTTCTTTAGAAAGGCCTTGATTGGACTTAAGACACCAAATGTGCTATGGTTCTATAAACCTCCAAGTTATGGTAGACCTTAGGGTTTTGGGATAAACCTCTCATATGTGAGATACTTATTTTAACCTTGGTTTACCCTTAGATTTAAAGGTTGTGATCACAGTTCATATGGTTGAACAAGCAAGAGATATAGAAATGTACCCTTTTTGAATAAGATCTAGGATCTCTTTATGTGTGGGTAGGTTCCTTAATGCTAAAGGGACGTGAATAGTAGGTCATTCACAACTAGGGGGTCATGCTCCAACCTAGGGCCTAAATGGACCTCATATGGATTGGTGGACAACCCTTTAACGTACTCAAAGCCCATCATAGGTGATGGCATAAATTGTGAGTTGGTGGGGTGAACTTTGGAAAGCCTTAGCCTGAATGGAGCCTTAACTTTTCCACTCACCTCAACCATGCTAACAGGACAAAGAACCAGTAAAAGTGTGCAAAACTATATTATAAAAGCCTTTGTTAGATTTAAGAGATGGAAAACTTTGAAATCAAACTTCTGTATCTCCAACGGAGTCACTAATGTGGGTGCAAGCACTTTTAATAGGGATGAAAGCTTGACAATGTGTGTTAAAAATACAAGAGTTGTTTAGACCCCCAAATTAAAGTTACAGCTCGATAGATTTTACACTAACTTAATTCTAAGTGCGGAATAGTGTAAATACGAGCGGATAAACAAACAAGCTACTCTAACACATATTCAAATAATCACAGTAGTAAAATGAAATGTAAAAGAGTAGGGAAGAAGAATGCAAACACAGATAACATGCAAACACAAATAACATGCAAACACAGATAACATGCCGATGTGTTATCGAAGAGGAAACTGAAGAACTTAGCGAAAAACCTCTCCGCCGCCCTCCAAGCGGTAATCGATCCACTAGACAATCAGTTGGGATACATGGATTAGCAAGAGACCCTCTAAGCCTAATCTACCCACTGTACCTAAGCCCTCCAAGCTCCTACTCCAACAAGGCTTCTCGGAACCGTGTCTTGTCTAGTTCTTCGGATCCCGCAACAAGCTCCATGTTGCATCCGCCAACCTTGGCATCTTCCAATGCTTCTTAGCAACACCAAAAACACTCACTACACTCTGAAAATGTGTGGATTGTGTTTGGGTACAAATCTCCTCTCAAGGTATGATAATGGGAGAGGGAAGGAGAAGAGGCTACAATGAATTCTCACTAAGGATGAGTAGCTCTCTCTCAAAAAGATGGGTGTGTGTGTTGTAGAAAACCTATCTAGGGTTTTTCTCTCTGAATGGGCTCTCATTCATTTATGGATAATGAGGGTATATATAGTATGGGTGAAGGGTAGGGAAGTCACACTTAAAAAACCTCCAGGCAGAATGTTTCACGACTGTCTCGCGGAAAGGCCTTACTCGCGAGACACTCGCGAAAATGATAGCCTGGCACGACTTTTCAGTTTCCAGTCATGTGCTCCTTACGTGGCTCTTTCGCGACTTAGCTTCTCGCGAGCTTCTCGCGAAATCTACTGATTCTTCATTTAAGCTTGAGTCTTCACCAACTTAATACTAAACCCAATACAATAAATTCCCACAAAGTACAAGGATATAAATTAAAGCAATTACAACACTTTTTGTCATGGAATAAAGCCAATATAAAACATAGTTGTAAATCACAACTTTACAATCTCCTCCTTTGGCTATTCCGTGACAAAACACCCTATAACAAACTCTAGACTTAAACGTGAGTTTGGGAACAATGGCAAAACTCACTCACACCTAAATCTAAAACCTGTGTAGCACTTGGAACATATATACTTGTAGCTTGAAACACTTGCACAAAACACATTAGACCCTCAAGGTAAATCAAGTGATAAAAGGACAAGTATAATGTAACAAGTAAAATGCGATCAAGTAAACATGTTGTGAAACATATGAGCAACTTGATCAAACATATGACAGTCATATGGGAATGACCACAATGTTCATATAGCAAAGCAAATGATCATCCGAACATGCAATCAATAAAGTACAATAGCATAAGGATAAATGCATGTCTAACACTCAACCAATGCAAAATACAAGAAGTATATGCATCTAGGAACAAGATCCTACTAGGGCACAAGAACATGATGCGATGAGAGCAGTAAAGCATAGATGATACTAAACATAACTCAAAGCACCATAAAGCAATAAGAAAACAAGCATAAAGTAAAACAAGGTTTCCTCATAAAAGAATGTCTTCTCCCCCTTGGTATATGCATCTCCCCTATGGCTTTCTCCCCCTACGAATGTGCACGAGGTAGAATTACTCCCCCTAAGAGTGTGCACATGAGACATATAGAAATGACGATACAAACTTGTATACTCTCCCCCTTTTTGTCATGAATAGACAAAACAATCAAGAGGAATAAGGGAAAGAAAAGAAGATATGAGCAAGGGTATGATGCATGAGGGGTGCAAGATGAATGAGAAAATGAAGCTGAAACATAAGACAAAAACATCAAAAAAATGCTACAAAGCATAAAGAACATGACATGCTAAGGATAATGGAACATGATATAAACCTAGGCATGACATAGACACAAGAACATGTTATATGTGCTAAAAGGTCTATAAAGACGTCACTAGCATGAGTGAGGTGCAAAACATGTCAAGTGTTAGAGTGTGTGCAGCACGGTGCATCTAGTGTGCATGTGAGATGCATGACCAATGCATGAATAAGCACTCACGGGGCAAAGTTGATAAAACACACCACTAATGATCAAAACATGATAAACATGAATAATTATGGTGATCCCCAAAGTTTGGTACTCATCGGAGTCCAAAACAACAAGAATATTCCATTTGGGCATTTTATCAAATACTTAAGAGTGCACACACTACACATGTATGTTAAACAATGCAAGAACATATGAAAATCTTGCCTAAATACATGTTATTTTTGCCACAATGGGCCAACATCCAAAGCAAATCATCATTTAAAACAAAGCCCAATCAAAAAGATTGACAAAAATTAAGTTTTCCAACTCCCATTTGAGAAAATCTCAACTATGAACATAAAACCCCCAAAAGCATAATCTAAGGATCAAAATAGATGAAAAGAGTTAAAGATTACCTTAGATATGTTTATGAAATGTAAAACACTTGAAATTAGTTGGGTTTTGATGTTAAAGCATTAAAATAGGGGTTTCGGAAAAGATGGGAGAAGTTTAAAACAAATGTCCCACGAAATGCCTTTTAAAAAGCTGATTTGGGAATTTTCACGGGAAGCTGACTCGCAAAATTTTTCGCGGGTAAGCCTTACTTGCGAGCTACTCGCAAAACTCTCTGTACAAAGGTGAAAAACATGAGATTTGGACCATTTAACTCCTAGTTGAGCTTACATATGAAATGGGTCACGAAAACACCCAGAAAACATGTTTTCACGCAAAAACAACTTGAAAAACTTTGAAAAACATGGGTGATACAAATCACTTCCAAAAGCAAACAAAAAGAAAAAAAATTCTTTTTGGTTTGATCCACATATGGTTGAGCACACACACATCACATTTGAACATGTACAACCACATAAATGAAATAGGCATTCATTGAACATTAAACTTGTATGCTGTGTGTGTGGATCAAGTGTGGAATAGTCTTTAAACTAGAGTGAAGTTTCAATTATCAATTTAATCAAATCATATACAACTGATACGAAATCAAGTAGTCTATCTCAATTATAGAAATGAGCATATATGACCTCCTACAAGAGAATGATTACAAAATTTAGAAGCTTTTCATTTGGCTTCTGCATAATTCATGACATTTGATCTTTTTTGGATAATACATCTCTTTTTGAGATCGGTACTTGAAATTTTTGATATTTCAACATTGTGATTTAGCCTTTGGCTTTTTAAGCACCATACATTTCAATACATAAGTCGCTTTCCCTTTCTCCTAGTCAAATACTAGTATGTGCGACAGGCTTTCACAGCTCATTATCTCTTTTCATTTGGAGATTTACATTTGGTGAGCTCTATAGCAAAAACATAAAAATAAAGGTGGGAAGATATATAGGCACAAGTCTATGCAAGTATCAAGATCATCAAGACTATTGACCAATCATTTATGATAAGCTTGAAGATCTATTTACAACAATTACACATAGATTTCAAGATTTCTCCCACAAAAATATATGTGCATACATAACAAACTAAGCTCGTAAATACACTATGCCATTAGTACGAAGGTACTAGGCTAAACTCACATGTGATATGTGCTCAAACACATACGATCAAACTTTTTCAATTTTTCACTTTTTATGTGGTTTTGGATTTTTACTCACACAAAACAAAAGCAATAAAGTATGATCAAAACAAAAACAAAACAATACATATAAAGAGATGTATGATGCACAAATGCATGACAATGAAGCATCTAATGCATGAAGGGTCCTACAAAGATCGAAAGAATTAGATTAAGGACCAAAAGAGCAAAAGCTCAACCACAGGAACCCTTCTTCATCGAAACGGAATGATTGTTTGGAATGAGTGTCTCAAGAGAAGTAAGACAAGGGTTGGAAGAATGAGAACCGAAGATGCACATAGTCGAGGAGTTAAAAGCATTAAACATTTTATTTAACAACATGCTATTTTCACTCAAAACCGGTTTACTCTTTTTAGCACAACTTCCAAAAAGCTTAAGTTTTTCTTTTCTTTTGATTCTTTTAAAAGCATGAAACTTAGAGCATTGAGGTCTTAGATGACCAAAGGCACCACAATGGTGACAAACAATGTGTTTAGGTCCACTAGGCTTTTTGGGAAGGGATCTAGCAACATGATTTTGTTCTTTCTTCAACTTGGAGCCTTGAGGTCTTATATGACCGATCACACCGCAATGGTGGCAAGTTGGAACAAACTTAGATCCCTCCAAAACCTTAGGTTGAGACCTAAATGGAGGCTTTGGCTTAAGAGCCTTTCTCTCCACCTTTTGATTTCTTTTATGTGGAGGAATGTACACCGGTTTGTCCTTTGAGGTAGAACACACAATAGGCACAAAATCAGGTACCATAACATGATTGCAACAAATATTATCATCATTTTTATCAGCAGGTTCAGCAATCAAACACTTGGCATGCATCTTAAGAGATTCATTTTCACATTTAAGATCATCAACTAGTTTGTTAGACAAAACAAGTTTAGCATCCAAGTCCATATTCAAACATTCAAACTTTTTCATCTTTTCAAGAGAATTTTCAGCAAGCTTTTTATATTTTTCAACCAATTTATTGGATTCATTGAGCTTAGCAAACAAATCATCCTTTTCACAACGAAACATGCTCAAATTCTTATGAAACTTCTTAGCTCCTTTCTTTAAGAGTTTGTTAACAACACCCATAGATTCAAGTAACATGTCATCACAATTATAAGGATTAACACTCATAAAGGCATTTTCACAAACACATGGCATGTTACACTCACAAACATCCATAGAAGCATACAAAACACTATCCATGACAAAACACACACGGGGTCAAGGATCACACTTAGGTAATGAAACCAAATCAAGTGTACCTGCTTTGATACCAATTGAAAGCTCGACAATGTGTGTTAAAAACACAAGAGCTGTTTAGACCCCCAAATTAAAGTTACGGCTCGATAGATTTTACACTAACTTAATTCTAAGTGTGGAATAGTGTAAATGCGAGTGGATAAACAAACAAGCTACTCTAACACATATTTAAATAATCATAGTAGTGAAATGAAATGTAAAAGAGTAGGGAAGAAGAATGCAAACACAGATAACACGCCGATGTGTTATCGAAGAGGAAACCGAAGAACTCGGTGAAAAACCTCTTCGCCGCCCTCCAAGCGGTAATCAATCCACTAGACAATTAGTTGGGATACATGGTTAGCAAGAGACCCTCCAAGCCTAATCTATCCATTGTACCTAAGCCCTCCAAGCTCCTACTCCAACAAGGCTTCTCGGAATCATGTTTTGTCTAGCTCTTCGGATCCCGCAACAAACTCCATGTTGCATCTGCCAACCTTGGCATTTTCCAATGCTTCCCAACAACACCAAAAACACTCACTACACTCTGAAAAGGTGTGGATTGTGTTTGGCTACAAATCTCCTCTCAAGGTATGATAATGGAAGAAGGAAAGAAAAGAGGCTACAATGAATTCTCACTAAGGATGAGTAGCTCCCTCTCAAAAAAATGGGTGTGTGTGTTGTAGAAAACCTATCTAGGGTTTTTCTCTTTAAATGGCCTCTCATTCATTTACGGGTAATGAGGGTATATATAGTATGAGTGAAGAGTAGGGAAGTCACACTTAAAAAACCTCCAGGCAGAATGTTTTGCGACTGTCTCATGGGAAGGCCTTACCCGCGAGACACTCGCGAAAATGACAGCCTGGCATGACTCTTCAGCTTCCAGTCATGTGCTCCTCACGTGGCTCTTTCGTGACTTAGTTTCTCGCGAGCTTCTTGCGAAATCCATTGATTCTTCATTTAAGCTTGAGTCTTCACCAACTTAATACTAAACCCAATACAATAAAATCCCACAAAGTACAAGGATATAAATTAAAGCAATTATGACACTTTTTGTCATGGAATAAAGCCAATATAAAACATAGTTGTAAATCTCAACTTTACAAGGGAGAACACCTTGGCCAAGCGGATAGGGCAAATGGTGAAAAATGGAGTTGCCACCTAGATAAGGTCTAGGAACTATTAGCGCCTGTAAGCGATGGAACACATTGGAGTCAAACTTCTTTATCCCTAGTAGAGTCGCCACTGTGGGTGCAAGCGCCCACGGCGGGGAGTATGCCTCGACCGAGTAGACTGGAGGGTGAAAAATGGAGTCACCACCTACATTAGATCTAGAAACCATATGTATAGCATCTTTCATGGAATTATTGATCTTACTATGGCACATGAACAAAGTTTAGGTATGGGGATGGGAAGGTATTAGACATCCAACCAAACTTGACCCATGGGTCGGTCTCCACTCATTGTGTTCCACATCCTAATTCTATCAAAGAGTTTCTTAATAGGAATCCTACACACACAAACACACATACTAAGTCTATCCTAACATGCATCTAAAACACAACCTAGCATTCATATATCATGGAATAACATTTGACATCTTATAAACATCATCAACTCATCGCATCATCATCAATATATGCATCTCATCACATGCTAGCATACATCTAGGCATGGTATACGTCTCACCATTCATCTAGGAATTTCATGCTTTATCTCAGGGAATAACACATTACATGACATCATGTAGCTCAAGGGCAGCAAACATATTATCATCACCATAAATCAGTAATATCAACAAAGCAAGAGGCATCATGGCATCGACCATTCATACTTATCATTAAGTTCAACAAGCATATCATTTTCATCATGTTTATCATCAACTAAGCATGCATGATCATGTTGTAATCCATAAATTACCTTCATTTACCTCACTACATCACAACAGAACAACACTTATGTATCATATGAACGTTCATGTTCAAATTCATGTTCACGTGTTCATCTAGTTACAAACCCTAATCATTAAACTAACTGAGAAAGAAATAAAACATGTTATCAAAGTGAATCTGGACACAAACAAGCACAAACTAACTTAAATAGAGTCTAACACATGTATTTAAACTAAAAGGAAAAATAAAACAAAAAGACACAATTTTGGTTTTCTGGGTTGAACATGTGTGCACATACCTAAGTTGTTGATTGCATTATTTATGCTATGTTATTTAAGCTTTGTGAGTAAATTTCAAGATAACCTAGACGAGCTTTATTGTTCTATTGTTAAAAATCATGAATTGACTTATAATAGGGAATATTTTAAAATTATTGGATATTCTAATGCTAATTTATCTTGTGACATAAATGATTGAAAATGCACATCTGGTATTAATATATATATATATATATATATATATATATATATATATATATATGTGTGTGTGTGTGTATATTCCTCTTGGGACTATGAGTTATTTCCTGGTGTAGTAGAAAACACAATTGTGCAAATAAAAGCATTATGGAGGTAAAATATATTGTATGTAATAATGTAGCTTCAGAGATAGATTGGGTGAAAGGTTTTCTTAAAAATTTAAATATGAAAGAAATACCAGACATGTTCATTGAAATCGTGTGTGATAACCAAACTACAATATAAACAATTTAAAATGATGAGTTTGTTACAAGAGATATTAATTTTCAATGGAATTATATTTTGATATGATACTGACAAATGAAATTCTTTTAGATTATAAATCATCAAAAGAGATGATAGTGGATCCGTTGACAAAGACAAATGCTTCATAAAAATTTAAAGGACACGTCTGAGTAGTGAATGTGTGGCCGAATAGGCCACAATGTTTGAATGTTGGATTGTGTGGCCAAATAGCCCACATTGTTTTCATATTGGATTATGTGGCCAAATCTATATATATATATATATATATATATGATTGGTTTCTGCTAATGGTACTCAAATGAAGATTAAATATGAATTGAATAATGCTCATGTTTGCCATGATAATGTCTGCTTCAAGATTCTTTCTATTCATGTTAAAAACATGACTGATAAAGTGATTCTTGGACTTCCATTTATAAATGCTTTGTATCCCTTTCTTGTTGAACATGATGGAATTACTACTGATCCTTTTGGACAGAAAGTAAATTTCAAACTTGCTTCAAAGTTTGGAACTTGAATTCTAGCATCAGGGGTTGAACATTGGATTAACATGGTTTTACCAGCAGGTTCTCTCTTTATCCTAGCACAAGGATTCAATTTAGTACCCAAAAGTCTATAATAAATACGATAAATCAAAGCAAAAGGCTTGTTGTCTTCTTTCAAATATAATATTACTGTGCTTCCACCTTCAGTGCTGTGTTCTGCCCCTTTGTGGTATCAGAGCCATTCTTTTTTGGCTGGTGATAGTATTGTTGTGTTCTCTGTTGACTGTCTGTGTCTACCTGAAACTTTGATACTTCTTTCTTGTGTTCCCTTTTTACCATCATTGGTGCCACCCTTGTCAGAAAGTGAATTCCCATAATTGAACAATAAGGCCCGTTTAAGCTTAGAGAGCGTTTAGGGCATGAGAGGTATAGGGTTGACTAGGGTATGAGTTACGAAATGCAACAGTGTTAAGAAAAACATGATAATTGAATGTTAAACCTAGGATATTATGGATAGGTTGTGGAGATCCAACTCCTTTATCGGCTCTAGGATTGGTTGTCCTCTTGATATTGTAAATGAAGAAGATCACACTGTTGAAGAAAATAAGTTTTCGGATTTCCAAAAATGGAATATCCCCAAGGTTGATGCTAAGTCCATCTACAAGACTAGTTGGGTTGAAAATACTTTTTATTCTTAGTACAATGTTAGAATTGTTGAACAAACATTTTCTATTTCAAAAACTAATGAAAAATGTTGCTTGTTTTCCAAAAGAAATATTAATCATTTTCTTGCTAAAAAATTCAGTTATTTGCATATTGGTCATGTTTAAGTTGCTGTTAAACCACTTACTAGAAAATGTATTAATGCATCTGTTTTCATGTGTTTAAGAGATGCTAGATTTAAGGTCTTTTCTGATAGCATTCTTGGTATGATCATTGCATCTTTGTATGATGGTCTTGTTTATTTTGACTGTTATCCTGATATTTCTCTTGCTTTGGATGATCCTAATATTGTTAAAGCCTTGACATTAAATATTTTGACATCTGGTTATAACATGGAAGAAGGCAGCAAGCCTTTTGCTTTGATTTATCGTATTTATTATAGACTTTTGGGTACTCAATTGAATCTTTGTGCTAGGATAAAAAGAGAACCTGCTAGTAAAACCATGTTAATCCAATGTTCAACCCTTAATGCTAGAATTCAAGTTCCAAAAATGATTCAATGGCAAGATGTTAATCTTCCCAAAGAATGGTTGTTGGAGCAAGAATCTCCTCCCTCTAAACCTGTTTTTGATGAATTAAATCTGACTCATATTCAACAATATCTTGATGGAACTGTTAAAATAATTTTTCATGATAACCAACCCTTGAGGATCAACGAAGGAAGACATTCCTTTGTTGGATCTGAAAGTATTTCAAAAAGAGATCAAGATCTCAATGAATTTTTACAAAAGAATTTTGAAAAACCTAATGATTTGAAGCTAAAAGGAGTTTCAAGTGGTAACTCCCAAGTTAGCACTGCTTTTTACTCTCTAAACCAGAACCTTCCTCTCCATATAGCAGAACTCCTATTGAAGAAGAAGAAGAAACTAAATCAACTAAAGCTGTGTCTACGTCTTTTTTTTATTTTAAAAATGTTGAAACCCTTGTTTTCCAAAGTCAATTAAGAGTTTTAAATGTTCTAAATGAGAACTTTGAAATCGATATGGTTGCTTTATTTAATGAATTTGTTTCCACAAAATACAAAGACAAAAGGAAATATTACCAAAGTACTTTTACTCAATTTGAAAAAGATCGTTTTAAAAGGAAGTGGAAAGAAAAAATGAATCAATTGAAAAAACACATTTTGTTTTTTGATTTTCTTGAAAACTATAACGTTTCAAAGGATGAAGTTTCAAAAAATATTTGAATGTAATAAAGAAATCAAATTTTGTTAAGAAGATAAAACCGTTGTTAGGCCTAGACAACCGTCCCTTGAAACAGTTCTTGTAAAATGTAAAAGGATTGAAGTGAAGGCCTCTCCTTTCAAAATTGCTGATGAACAAACACCTGTCCATAGTTGTTGACACCTCATTTTGCAACCCGCATTTAACCTCTCCTAGAGGATAAAAGGGTAATTTTTCCTTGGAAATATGCATCTCAATTCTGGTCATTAGATCCTTAATCTCATTTCACCAAAATGATCTTGATGTTGTAACGATCAAATTGACTGGTCATAAGCCCTAATCGGACCATCAGATTGAAAGTTATCATCAAATCAAGTTTTAATGGTTGAGATGCACTATCACAAATTAAGTCCGACTATAAGTGATTATGAACAATTGATTTCAATTGGTTATAAGTATAGTCAATTTGAGATCGATGATGTGTCATAATTTGATTGATTAGGACTACATTTTATGGTAGGGTTGCACACACCTAATTAACTATATAGTTAAACATTAATCATTCAATGAGTAAATTGTGCAATTATATTTTAATTAATTAGGGTAAATTTGGAACTAATTAGGTCTGAAATGGGAGTGATTAGAGCCTATTGATGTTAATTGGAAACTAATTTGGGACCTATTAATGTTAATTGTGCTGAAATTATTTTCTAACAAATGACCTCTGCTCACCATTTTGTTGATATCTCTCAGAATATTTTCAATCTATGAATGAGATTAATTTTCCCAGAAACTAGACATCTAGAGCTTCAATTTGAGCACAATAATGAGACAATTTCGATTAGAATTGAGTAAGATATGATTTTTTGAAATTGACTCTACAGGCTGTTATAGTAGCTACGGGAAAACCGAACTTTGCTTGCTCCTCACTCTCACCAATCTCCACATTTATTGCACCAGATTTCCCTAAAGGCTAAAATGAGATCTAGGTTTATGATTCTTTGTCAACCCTAATTAAATGGCATTCCATTCATATTTCTTCCACCACTACTATATAAACCCCTCATCTTCTTCATTCGAAAACACACAAAAAACCCCTTATCTCTTCTCCTCTCTTGAGTTCTAGGAAGTTGAGTAATCTTGTCATATATTGGTTTTCTTGAGACTCAAGGTATTGAGGGAGACTCACTCATCCTCTCCTAACTCTTCTTTTCCTCCACCCTTAGGACCTCCCTCAAGAGTCTCCTCCTCCACCATATGGATCTTGCATGAAGGTATAATCCATTTCCCTAATTGTTTTTTGTGTTGCCACGATGAGGGTTTAAGATTAAAGCATGATAATAATCATTTAAATTCCTTTGAATATGTTTGAATTTTCTTAATTTTTCTTATATGTTCTCCACATATTCTTGGTTGTTCATCACATGTTCATGCATAACACTAGTTTCGATCTTAAATCCACATTAAAAACATGAAAAATATGTTTTTTTAATAATTCTTTTAAATTCATGAGTCTAGGATATCACCATCCACACACATTCACTACAATTTATCTTTCAATCCAAATGAAATGCTTAATAAATTGAATTAGGATTTATCACATGTACACACTTTAAATTCAACATGCAAATTGATTGATAACATATTGGATGATGTGATATGAATGTTGGCCGTCATAGTCTAGAAGACCGATTTCACTAGGCAAGGTGTGTGCCTAACACCTTCCCACCTTCTAACATAGCCTCCAAACTTAGATCAAAGGTTGATAGACCAATGTTTATCCTTGTAATTTTCAATTTTTAGATTATAACTAGAAAACAAAGCAATGGACTTTATCTTAGATTATATCTAGGACCAACGCCATGTAGTTTTCCTATGATCAATGTAAATTCAATTGAAAATTAATAAAATGAGGAATTTTTCAATTTTGGTTTTCTTATTTATCCTAATAATTAAATAAATAGCGACTCCATTGTAAAACCCTTAATCTAAAGGGGGAAAATATAACTAGTCGAACCTCCATTTTGAGAGGCAATAACACGATTCCATCCATTCATGTGGGTTTGGCCCAACATCCTAAAAAAGGGGGCCGGGGGCACGGTCTCTCACAATAGTATTATTGAAAAAAAATATTTTACTAATGAATCCTTGCATGTTATTGGTCAACAGCTTGACCATATTGAAGAAAAAATTCTTGAACAAACTGCTGCTTCAAAACTCGAGAAACCTTTGATTGATTTACCCAATCAAAGAGAAAATTTGAATTTTAAAACCTCTAAGGCTAAAACCCTTGAGATTATGAAGAAAATGATTTCTGATTTAAAAGTTAAAACTAAAGGTACTTCTTCCAGTGCTGCTCAGACTATTTCAAGAAATGAGAAAGAACCTATTTTTGAGTTAGATTCTGAATCATTATCTTCTATTTCTATTAAAAAGATTTTTGATAATGATTTACCAGAAATTAAAAGATTTATTGGGAAATCCAATCCCATGTCTTTTACAAAAAATTGGTATCCAAAACTTACTCCTCCTGATATACAGTTTGAAGAGAGATCTTTTCAAACCCAATTTTTTATTTCTGCTGATAAACTTTATGAATGGAATATTGATGGTTTGTCTAAACAGGAAATCATTAATAAAATGGGTCATATGTCTATGGTTGGAATTGCTTATATGAATAACCATA
Source organism: Quercus wislizeni (assembly GCA_023055345.1). Taxonomy (NCBI): domain Eukaryota; kingdom Viridiplantae; phylum Streptophyta; class Magnoliopsida; order Fagales; family Fagaceae; genus Quercus; species Quercus wislizeni. The sequence goes on along the minus strand of JALGQJ010000001.1, from coordinate 16,467,633 downwards.
ATCTTGACCACCCTGAAATTGTTGACCTTCTTGTTACTGGTATTTCTATCACTCTTCGTGGATGGTGGGATTCATATCTCACAAAAGATTCCAGAGAATCTACTAAAACAGCTGTTAAAAAAAATGATGAAGGTTTGCCTATTTTTGATAAAAGTATTAGTCGAGGTATTCCTGATGGTGTCAATACCTTAATCTATACTATTCTCAAACACTTTGTTGGTACTCCATATAATATTTTGTCTTGAATTTCTAACTATCTGAACAATTTGAGATGTCCTACTATGTCTGATTACAGATGGTACCAAGATGTTTTCATTTCCAGAGTTATGCTTCAGAAGGACTGCTACAAGCCTTATTGGAAAGAAAAGTTTATTGATGGTCTGTCTCCTATCTTTGCTCATAAGGTAAAACAAGAATTAATTGGTAAAAATGATTCTATTGATTATGATAATCTAACTTATGGTGATATTTTAAGCACTATTAAAAAACTTGGTATTAATATGTGCAATGATGAAAAACTGTTAAAATACCAATTAAAGAACAAAAGAAAAGCTAAATATGAAATATGAACAATATGGTTTGCCTCCTATTGCTCATTCCAAGCAAAAACGGAAAAAACATGATAAAATTCACAAAAATTATAACCATAAAAAATATAAAAAATACAGAACCAATTTTGTTAAACCCAACAGAACTCAGGCAAAGGTAAATGTTTTAATTGCGGTAAACCTGGACACTCCAATAAAGACTGCAAGCAAAAACTTGTTAAGTTAAAAAATAAGTTTAACATGTTAAATATTGATGATAAAGATCAAGAAGATTTATTCCGAATCCTTGAATCAAACCATTCGTCCGATTCCTTGGAAGAGGATTTTTCTTCCTCACTTGATTCTTGCTATCAATCTGCTAATGAATCTTCTGGTTCACCCAATATTAAAATTGGTTGTAGAGATTCCTGTTGCAATGTTATTAAAACTGTTAATGTTCTCACCAAAAGTGAAGAAAATGGAAGCTTGTTAATTACTTTGATAAGCCAAATTGAGAACCCTGAATTAAAACAAGAGTATCTCAATAAGCTTAAGAAAAATCTGATAAAAGATGAAAATATTAAAAAACTAAAATCAACAATAAGCTTTGAAGAAATTTTGGAAAGATTTAATAAAAAGAAATTCAAAGGTTTGATTGTTTATGATCTTCAACATGAAATTACTATTGCTAAACAAGAAATAATGAATTAAAAAATGAATTTAAAAACATTAAAAGTGATAACAATAATCTTAAACAAGAATTGTTATTGTTAAAAATTGATAAAAACCTTGATAAACAAAAATCTAATAATGAACAAGATGAGCATAAAGATGGAGATGAATCCAATCAACAAGCTCTTCTTTCTGATAAAGGTATTGCTGATATTTTCACTGATTTTCAGATTAATCTTGTTAATAAAATGCTTCCCCCAAAATATGGTTTACAAAAGTTAAAATTGTTGTTTCCCATGATTATCATTTCAATGTTATTCCTATGATTGATTCTGGTGCAGATATGAACTGTATCCAAGAAGGATTAATCCCTTCAAAATATGTTGAAAAATCAACTGAAAGATTGGTTTCTACTAATGGTACTCAAATGAAAATTAAATATGAATTGAATAATGCTCATGTTTGTCATGATAATGTCTGCTTCAAGATTCCTTCTGTTCTTGTTAAAAATACAACTGATAAAGTGATTTTTTGGTCTACCATTTATAAATGCTTTGTATCCTTTCCTTGTTGAGCATGATGGAATTACTGCTGATCCTTTTGGACAGAAAGTAAAATTCAAATTTACTTCAAAATTTGAAATTGATACTGATGATGCTTTAAATCTGATTCATTCTAAAACCAAACTTCTTAACTTCCTTAAGCAAGAAGTGAGATACAAGAAAATTGCCAAATAGCTTTCTGATAAATTGTTGCAATAAAAAATTGATAATTTTCAGATAATTCTGATTGATGATGTTTGCTCTGATATTCCAAATGCTTTTTGGCGTAGGAAAAAACATATTGTTAACCTACCTTATGTTAGAGGCTTTGATGAGAAGAACACTCCCACTAAAACTCGTCCTATTCAGATGAATGCTGAAACTGTTGAATTTTGTAAAAATGAAATTCATGATTTGCTTAAGAAAAAACTTATTAGAAATAGCAAGTTCCCTTGGTCTTGTGCTACTTTCTATGTTCAAAAAATTGCTGAGATAGAGAGAGGAAACCCTCGCCTAGTTATTAATTATAACCCCTGAATAAGGTCTTAGATTGGATTAGGTATCCCATACCTAACAAAAATGATTTGGTTCAAAGTTTGAGTGAGGCCATAGTGTTTTCCAAGTTTGACATGAAATCTCGGTTCTGGCAAATCCAGATTAGTGAGAATGATAAGTATAAAACTGCTTTTACCACTCCTTTTGGACATTATGAGTGGAATGTCATGCCTTTTGGTCTTAAGAATGGCCCTAGTGAGTTCCAAAACATTATGAATGATATTTTCAATTCTTTCAACCATTTCACCATTGTTTATATTGATGATGTTCTTTTTTACTCTAATTTTATTGATGAACACTAGAAACATTTGTATTCGTTTCTAGATACTATCAAAAGAAATGGTCTTGTTGTCTCTGCTAAGAAAATCAAATTGTTTCAAACAAAAGTTTGCTTCCTTGGCTATGATATCACTGAAGGACAATTTCGTTCTAATGATAGAGTCATTCAATTTGCTGATAAATTTCCGAATGTTATTAATGATAAAACTCAACTCCAGAGATTCCTTGGGTCTCTGAATTATGTTGCTGATTTCTACAAGGACATGAGGAAAAAATGTAAACCTCTTTTTAATCGGTTACAAAGTAATCCTCCACCTTGGTCTGATGTCCATACTTCCCTTGTTAAACAAATCAAATCCCATGTGAAGATGCTACCTTGTCTATGTATTCCTACTATCAATGCTTTCAAAATTGTTGAGACCGATGCCTTCGACATTGGTTATGATGGTATTCTGAAAAAAAGAGTTTCCCCAGATTCATCAGAACAAATTGTTCGCTTCTATTCTAGAATTTGGAATATTGCACAGTTAAACTATAGTACTATTAAAAATGAGATTTTATCTATAATACTATGTATTTTGAAGTTTCAAAGTGATTTATTAAACCAAAAATTTTTGTTAAGAATTGATTGCAAAAGTGCTAAATATGTTATTGAAAAAGATGTTGAAAATATTGCTTCAAAACATATTTTTGCCAGATGGCAAGCTATTTTAAGTGTTTTTGATTTTGATATTGAATATATTAAAGGATCTCAGAATACCATCTCTGATTTCCTTACCCGCGAATTTCTACAGTGTCACAATGGCAAGTAGGCGGTCGAAAGACAAGAGCCCTACCACTGATAAACCAATTGTCAAAAAGGAACCTGTTTCTCCTTTGGAGATTGTTAAGCATTTCACTCCCTTAGGTATCATTCCTAAGCCTAATTACTCTTCTGTTTTGGCCTCATCCTATGACCCTTATGCTTTAAATCTGTTTTTCCTAGAGCTTCCTTTGGTTTTTAGAACTTTCTTTAGAATCTTCCTTAGAGAGAGTTTCTTTGATTTCCTATTAGGATTTTCCTACTACTTCCCTACAAATCTTGTAACTAGAACTAGTTTCAAGCCTTGTACTGTTGAATTGTTGAAATCCTGTAACTACTATTGTTGTAAGTATTGTTGTCTATTTTCAAATAATAACTACATTCAACTTTGTGTTTAATATATTTGCTATTACCACCTTCTTGGATGGTTTTACATTATTTTCATTCTAACTACTTTCAGTTTCTGTGTTTAATATACTTACTGCTACCACATTCTTGGCTGGTTCTACTTTGATTATTTTATTTTAAAATTTTTGTTATATATAAATATATATATATATATATATATATTTTTTTTTAATAGGTAAATCTGAGAGAAAATCCAATTGGAATTTAGGTTGAAATTCAATTAAAGTCTAATTTTGTGCCACGTGTCCCATCTAATCTATGTTTTAAATTTTTGTGCCAAGTGAGTTAATTCAGTGTAAAAATTGGGTTTCAATTAGAGTTTAATCTTGCACCACGTGTACCATCTCATCTAAGTGTTTTTTTTTTTTTTTTTTTAAATTTTAATTTTTGTACCAAATGAGTTAATTTAGTGTAGAAAACGAGGAATCCAATATAAATAAACCATAAAACACCTAATTATATAATTAAAAACAATTCAAATTTATAAGTCATTTTTGTAATATACTATGACTATGTACGGTCCATTACTAACTAGGTTATATATATAAATATTAAACCATAGTTTATAAAAAATTCAATTAGAATCAAAATTGGATTTTGCTTTTGTTAGCTTTCCATACAAATTAAATTGTTTAGGAATTTGTTATTATTTTTTTCTAACTTTGAACTAATGAATATATATTTTTTATATAGTTTCTATTCAAATATTTGTATATGAAGATATTGAATATAACAAACTGTAATTGAACTAAACGATCCCATACACCTATCTCCATTTAATTTAAGAGATATTATTTGACCAATTTATTATTTTATTTTGTATTGTATTTAGTAGACTTTCACAGATAATATTGTGAATTGATATTGTATTTGTAGATCCAATAGTGATTTTCAAAATTATATACGTAATAGCAATGTAATGAGAAACTTAGCATAACCTATATCATGAAAATTGCAAGAAAAAACTATTTTAGACCTTCAAATGTACTGGTCAAACTATGTCCTTTATGCTTAATAACCCAAACTAATATTAATAGCATCACTACGATTCTTCATTCCCGTGCGTAAGCATGGATTACATACTAGTAACCCATAATATGTGTATTGTACATCTTGGCCAAGTAGGAGATGTTCGATTATGTGGCCAAATAGCCCACAACATGTGCAATGGTTAAAGATTATTTTACATGAGAAAGAAATTGCACAACAGTGTATATTAAAAATAAGATACTTATGAATGATGAGGACTGCATGTTTAGCCATGATTGACCGTGTGGGATTTGACTTGGTCAAATATGCAATTAAGATATTTTAGAGATATACAATTATGAGTAGGGGCAGTTAGGTAAAAGAGAGCTTGAAATATCTTAAAGTTCAAGTCATAATTTGTAGGAAAAAAGGAACTTTAGGAATGTCTAATGTTCATATCCTAATTTGTAGCCCACATAATTGAATGTTAGGAATATTTTTGATGGGGCTATAAATAACCCACTTGAGCTCTTTAAAAAATGATGATAAGCACACGTAAATCCTATAAAGAAAGAACCCACTACAACTCAAACACTATTCACTTTTATTTCTCCCATTTAATTTTAGATATCTATTGTTTAATTTTTATAGAGTCCTATATCTAGTTCAGATGTACTGTATATTTGCTTCACATCTGTTGCTCTCTCTCCCTCATCATTTCAAACTCTTTCTTAGTTTATAAGCTTATTACTTTCACCTTAGTATTCTTAGTTAATCCCTATTTGCTTTTTAATTTTGATAGTAGAAGAAAATTGTAAAAATTCATATATATTTGCAATGTTAACATATTCAAGTTCTTTTTTAATTAAATTTTATATAATTTAAATTTCTTAAATAACCACCTTAGAAAAAATTGCTAAAGTCCTCACTAAAAACTCTAGAAAATCTTGGTCTCTTGGCAAGTCAGTTGGTACTATTCTTTTTGTCCAATCCTTGTTGACAGTCATGATTCATCATATTGAAAAGTATTTTGTAGAATACAATCCGCTTTACTAATTTTTGTGTTTTACTTTATAATTCGTTGATCATAATTTGTTATTAATCATATTTTATACTTCATTAATCATAATTTGTATGATAAAATCTAATTGATAGTGCATAACATATATAAAACACCAAAAATACTACATCGGATTTGTATTCACATGACCATTTTATTCCTTGATTTTTATAGTCTTGCATCTCTTGTATAAAAGATGTCACTCTTTTGTAAAGAGCACCGCGGGACTGCTTACAAAAGAAACGAAGTATCAGGACCATTTTCATCGTGCACCCTGATGTGAGTTATTTTTAGCCAAAATTTTGTAAATTTTATACATTTTTCTATCCATGGCTGATGTGAATGCAGTCCCTGATATTTAACAATTGCATGCTTGGACAGGGAAAAGACCAAAGACTTACAACATAGTTGCTACTGTATGAGCTAGATATGAAGGATCAGACAACTTTCTTTTGTTTTCAAGGCATTCACGTGATAGTGGCAGAGGGCTACTGGAAAAAACAAGAATAAATAAATAAAATTTTCTTGTTTCTTACAAGTTTTTGTTCATATTTTAAATTTTTTTATACTCATAAATAATATTGGACTAATATGTTCGGCTATTTTATTGGGCATGTTGGACTACTTATGAGTTGGAATGTTGAATATAAAATTATAAGCGATAATTCTGAAATGGTACAATGGTATTGACTGGCACCAAAATATTTAATTTCTTTAAGCAAATCAAAACAGTATCCGATACCATATTTACTCCATTAATCTTGATCCATGTTGGGGATACAATATATATTATTACATTATTTTTATAAACAGAAGCCTCATTAATTACCAAAACAAAAAGTAATTTTGATACTCGTTTATTATTTTGTTGACAACAATCGACCATATTCATTACCATAGATCTAAGGTTCCAATTAGTTTAACTGGTAAAATTTTTTATAGTTGAATAAAAGATTTATGATTCAATTTCCACTTACACTACAAACCGATTGGTGTCATCAGAAGTAGACACTATAGATTAAAAGTGAAACTCGCTAAAAAAAAGAAAGTAAAATTTGTAGTGTTTTTAGCATTTTCCATATGAGAGATATCATTACGGGTAACAAAAATTGGATTTGCATATAGGATTTAAATACAGTATTTTAGGTGTAATACATTAAAATTTTCAATTAAATTAAATTTGATTACGTTAAGTGTAATTGCTTTTGAAAAAGATAAGACTGTGTAACGTACTATACCAAAATTACCGTAAGGAACCCAGCAAAAAAATAATAATAAAATGTTACCGTATGGAACGAGTTTCCAAATGACTTACAAAGAAGTTGCCATATCAATTACAAATAATTTATAATAGGACGGCTTACTTAATTACTTTATCCAGCTTCTGAAATAATTTCATCCGCCATTTCATTGATTCTCAAACTTTCCTTCTCTTCAACAATTTATTTATTTATTTTTGGCTGAAAGGTAGATTTCTTTCAACAAAACAAAGAAAGCTACAAACACTCACTACAGAGAACACAGTCCCAACACAGCCCCCAATAACAATATACACAGTAACTGGCACCATCAAACAACTGAAAACAAAAACTAGGCAGCAAGTTAGAAGTTAGAACAAAAGCCAAGGACCCTAAGGACTAGGACAAAAATAATACAACAATAAGTCCCTAATCTAGTCAAGTGAAGAAGGATAACCCGCAGTTTACATATTTTAAACTGTCCAAATCGTGACAAAAATAATAGTATAATACTACAATAAGTCCCTAATAGTACGACATGGAGTCCCAAGGGGTTGGCTTCCTACCAAGCCATACAGTTACATCTCCTTAGTTGCTGGATCTTCTAGCAATAGCACCTCGTCCTTGTCTCTAACACCAACCATGTGTAAGTATTCATCATCCACTCTATCTTTGCCTTTGAACAATACCCTTTGCTCTCTTGGCTCTAAACTAGTTACCAATGACAATATCATCTTCAATTCTCCTGAAAACAAAAAGTTACGAAGAAATTTAACTCATTAAAAGAGAAGATTGCAATGGTTATACAATTTTTGATCTATGACCAAATTAAATGGTACGATTTCTATTGTAAAAGTAGTGTCAATGACAGAGCTACGTGAAATTAATATTTTACCGATTACAACTTATCATTTCAATAAATTATAAAAAAATGTGTATTCTTTTGTGTCTCTAGCAATAGTAATGATACAATTATCATTTTTAATCCTTTTAACCAATTTAACACAAATGAGTGATTACAGTAAAATATTAAAAGACTTACCACCAAAAGTTGAACTGCAAAGGAAATGTTGTGTCATTTTCGTGGAGTCATCTCTTGCTATTTCACTAGCAAGTATATCAGTATTAACGAAGGAATGAGAGAAAAGTAATCAATTCAATGATATCAAAGCATCCGCTTTCAGCCAAAGAATACGTTGAAGGCATGCAGAAAAATGGTGAGGTGTCTGAATTAAATCCAGACCTTGGAATGAGGCCAATTACTCAGCTTATGCGTACTTTCCATAAAGAAGCGAAGGACATTACCGTATAGTGATAGTTGCCCTCGGGGGATATAAATGATGTCTACTCTTGATCTTTTGGAGCAAGAATAATCTGATGGTAACCATGAAAAGCACCTAGCTCATCAGCGGATGCCCAAATGCAATATCAACTAGCTGATCTATTTACCTTAGTAATTTCTAAACAAATTCATTCAATTACATCCAAGCTTCTCCAGATTCATCTTACCTCTATAATTATACTACTATATTGTACTAACGGTCTTACTTCCCCCCCCCCCCCCCCCCCAAAAGAAAAGTAATTTTTCTGTTTATTGTACTAGCTTGTCATACCTTTTTTTCAATTCTCACAAGTCACAACAGCTTTTCTTACCCCCTAATACAAATAGACTTAAACTCCTACTACAACTCTTATATAAAACTAATGGGACCCACCTATACCTATGTTAGGACATATGTGATTTACTTGTTAGAAACATATGTCACTATTTTATATAATTGGCATATCCTTTGACAAAATGCATTTTACTTGTATTTGGTTGATTTAGGATGTGTTTAATACTTCAAGAAACTGTGTTTCAAGATCAAGTGTTAAAGACATGCAAGTTTGTCCAAGATTCAAGCTGAAGAAGTGTTGTTCATTAAATCTCGATAGTTGCTCGACAGCACCTCGATAGACAGCTATCTGTCGAACTTTATAAAAAACAGAATTCCAGTTATGTTTTGACTCCAATCCGGTTTTATGTGTTTGGGCTTTTTTTTCTTTTAACCCTAGACATATAAAATAATTATTTTAAGAGCTGTCAAAGGGTACACAAGTTGCACAAGTGTTAACCAAATTTTGTTCAAGCAATTTGTAAGCTAGATATCAGTATATCACAACCATCACAAAGGCCGAGGAAAAGATTCTTTGATCTTTTCAAATGATTTAAAATTATTGTAACAAAAGTTACGAATTTTATCATAGTCTTAGCATCTTTCATTTACAAAAGAGTTTCCAATGAGATCAACAAGGATTAGACTAAAAGAGGTTACAGGTGAGTAATATTAAGAACACTACAAATTATACTATTATATAACTCCTGTACACTGAATGTTACTAATCATAAAAAAGTAATTTCAACACTCATTAGTTGTTTTTTTGAAATCAATCAATTTAATTCATTGTTATGATAATTTGTAAGTGTTCATTTGGATCACGTCTGCGTTTTTGCGTTTTTGCATTTTTGCCTTTTTTTTTTTTACTAGCGCATGAACAGTGCATTAAGGCAAAGTTACAGTGTTTTCAACAGTGAACAGTAACTTAGGAATTTTTTTATTTATTTATTGTTTTCAACAAATAAGTTTTCAGTTTTCAACAAAATAAACGATATCCAAACACATACTAAATGTTATATAATAAAATTTATAGTACTGTATTAATAATTTCTGCATGAGATGTCATTATTGGTAACAAGAGAATTGGATGAGAAAATGTGATAAAACTTACATACAGTATCTTAGATGTAGTATATCACATTCTTAATTAGATGGAAAAGTTAATGAATGCTTTAAGGGTATTGGTTAAGAAAATATTTTAGAAAACTTTTTTGGGAAAAAAAAAAAAAATTGATTTTTGGAAAACCTTTTATATTTTTCATAAAAGTGGTATCAAAACTATCCTAGAATAGTCCATTATCTTTTTCTTTTCTTTTTTGCACATAGTTGCATTGATCAAGAATAGTTAAATTTAAAAAAAAAAAAAATTGCACATAGTTGCATTGATCGAAAATAAATTTAATGTCAATAGAAGCTTAATGAATGCAACTATATATTTGAAATTCATTAAAGAAAGGTATTATAACTAAATTTTATCTCAACCTATGATTCCTTTCCAAATGACATACAAACAAGTTGCAAATATCAATTACTTAATCCAGCTTTTGGAATATTTTTATATTTTTTTAATAAGTCTTTTGGTCTCTTTTTGACTGCTTGATTAAGATTTAAACACACTTAATTGGGCATTGGAATCATTCACCACTCCATTGATTCTCCAACTTTTCTTCCCTCCAACCAACAATTAATTCCACGCTTCCAGTGAAGAGGAATTGCTTTCAAGTATTAGCAACATTTGGTGGTCATCCAGAGGGAAGCTCCTTAATCCACCTGACCTTAATCATTCTTCAGGTAGATATAACATGTATGCATGCATTAATGTCTTTTGTTTCTCCTGATGTCATTCTTCTTTCATATTTTGTTTGGCGAAAATAGTACGGTTCTTTCATATATCATCTCGATGTTTTTACTATTTTGCACCCAGACATCTTATTTCAACGTTTTGTTGGGCAAATTACACCCCAAGATCTAAAAGAACACTATCATAGACATAGGTATCCTTTCAACCTTAAAAGAACACTATCAAATTTCTTTTTCTTTCTAAGAGTCTTCTAAACTAAGAAACTCTTCAAGACCACCAAACATTTTGCAACAATACCGATTTATAAGACTTCAATTCTATTTTTTGAAGAACAAGGAATATCAACTTACTTATTAAAAATAAATTCACTTCCATATCAAGGAGAATTCTTATCTTGCATACCAAGGAAAAATCCTCGTCTTCCATGCTAAGGAAATACCTTTCCTTCCACGTTAAGGAAAACTAAACCAATTCTAATTAGGAATTTGAGATAATTTTCAACATGTTTGTTATTCAAGTACAAACATTAAAAGCATATGCAATTTGCAAATCACAAGCGTGCAGTTTATTCCACAATATTGAACCCTATGCTTTCATCAATACTATTAATATAGAGATGTAGTGGTGGCTATAAGAATTTTTTTTCTAGGGTAGGCATTAGGAAACTTAAATTATACAAAATCTAATATAAAAAGAACTTGAATACATCGACATAAATTAAAAAAAAAAAAAAAAAAAAAAAAAAAAAAAAAAAAAAAAACAACAAAACAACAACAACAACAACAACACACACACACACACACACACACACACACACACACAAATACAAACACAAATACTTGAAGTTTTACAAATTTCTTCTACGAGTTTTCATGTTTTGAAATTATTGCACGATAGAGTATAAAGTTGAGGAGAGTGGAGTTGTTGGCATTGCTAAAGAGAACTCACAACCACAACATCTCTCTTGATATCATTTAAAACAAAAAAAAAAAAAAAAATACAAAAATACAAAAAAAAAAATTAGAGACTATTTTTATGGAATTGGTTAAACGAGTTACGAATTTGAATGATTAAGATTTTTATTTTTGAATGAGCTTTTTGTTTAATTTTTTGTTCACTTGTTGTTGTTTGACCTAAATTTTTGCTATTATTTGGCCTAATTTTTGTTGTTTCTATTTGGGTTTTTCTTTTCTAAAATGGAGTTAGGGATTATGTTTAGGGAACCAATATTATTTTTGGGGTATTACTATGGAAAAAACCAAAAGCCGTAACAATTTTACACATTCCCAAATCAGTATGCCACATCATTACAAAAATTAATTGGAGATTATGGTGGGCCCATGTGTGAATTAGTGTGCTAATTTAAGAATATTATGAAATTGTTGTGATTTTTTGTTGTGTCACTAGTATTATTCTTATTTTTACTTAACCTAAATTATTGGAGTTCTCAAGTCGGGTGTTCTATTCTTTGAAGGTAGACAAAATATGTTAATATAAAAATAATTATGCATATAATTTAACGTAAAGCCGCCATTGGGATGGGACCTGAATTTATTTTTTGGGGGCCAAAACTTGGGGGGAGGGGAACTCGACCAATTAAGAAGAAGAAATTTACTAAAATAAAATAATAATAAAAAGATATAAAGTAAGAATAAACATTAAATAGATTAATAAAATAATTCATATATAATATTTTTTTTTTTTACATTTCAGCTGAATCATATATGATCTACCAATATGGAACTTAATGTTTTTTTTTAAAACTAAAAATCATTTACGGTTGATATTGATCTCTATAAATCTACCTTTTTAATGTATAAAAGTAAAGAGCTCGTTAGAATATAAAATTTCATTTTATTTTAAAATATAATTTTGACAATATTCATAATTAAAATTTCTCTTTTCTTACATTTTCATGGTTGTAGAAGAAATTGAGTAAGCACAAGTACAATAACTCTGAAAGCAAATATTTAGGAAATTAATTTTTTTAGTCTTTACTAGTTTTATAAGTTTTTTTGAAGTCCAAATGTCATATTATTTTAACCGTGAGTTACCATTTTCAATAATAGTTTTTCATGATTTGAAGACTTATGGATAATACTTTATTTTTCCAAACAAACAAACATCATCAATTTTAGAAATATTCATGTGCCTTTCAAGGATGCAGAATAAGCAATTGATCTACATGCACGCTCACAAAATTTATGATCTAATTGATAATGATGTTCAGTTGGAAAATTATATTGCTGATGACCAAAACTTTCAAATCTTAGGGGGCAAGTTTTCAATTTTAGAGGTTAAGTATGATTTTTTTTAACCCAGGATTTCAAATCTTACCTATTAATAATGCACTACTAAAGAATTTCTAAAATTTCTACTTGGTCGGTATGTAGCTTGACCTTTGTGTTGACATCCCACAATCTGTAACGCTTGGGTCTGATGTTTCAGCCAATAGCTCGAAGAGTGAGACTGGGTGGATCTTTATTAACCCGATAAGATTTTGGACCCAAACCAAAGTCTAGAGTACTATTTGGTTTGAGTAATGTTAGAGATGTACTGTATTTTTCATAAATGCTGGTTTGTACAGTGACATCATTTTATTAGGGTCCATAACTTATACAACTTTTATTATACACTGTAACACTAATAAGAACAAGTTATATATGTCACTAGTTGTGAACAAAAAGGTAGGTACCTAAACTTATTGTTTGTATTGATTCAGAGAAGATTCTCCCAAAAAAAGAAAAAAAAAGTATTGATTAAGAGAAAGTTCAAAAATCTCCAATATGGTCAACTGTATGTGAGTGGTGGGAAAAAAAAAAATATGATCACAACTTTTCCTCAATTAATGATTTATTTGAAAGCGATTGTTCATCACTTATAATCTAACACTTGAAGTTGTGATAATCTACCACATGAAGTTATGATGAAAATTGTGGCTAATGGTGTGAGTCATAGAGGATTTTCTGTATTAATATTAGTGTTGGTTTTGAACATGAGATGGGATTTTTATTTTTTGTTAGAAAAAGAGAAAAAATATATATTTTAAGGAAGGTTTAGGAATTAAAAGATATTATTATAATTTTTCAAAGATATATTAAGTATATTAGCCCAATACATATATAGTACGTCCAAGGCCACACTTAATTTGTGTGCAAGACAAGTCTCTTACTTGTACTCGAAGTCTAGGGTTTTGCTTCTTTTATATATATATATATATATATATATATATCCATATTATAGTCCATTGTAACACATGATTTATACTACACTCTCATATAATAAAGATATAGTCCTCGAGGACTTCCTCAGTGGACGTAACCCATTAGGCTAAACCACGTAACCTTCATGTTCTTGCTTTTCTATGCTTCCATTTCCACATCTATTCCAACATACTCAACATGGTATATCAATGTTAATATTTAATATGGTACTAGAGTCAAACTTCATTCTTGGCTTCCAGCAAAATTCATCTCTATCCAGCAAAGAAGATTCTCATGTGCATAACATAGATCCACATCAATCACAATGCCACAGCTTGCCTTTGGATCTAGACTCCATGGCATCACATAGCTACTGTTGCTACCTTGCCACTATGTACAAGATCCATAAACCTAAGAAAATCTTGCCTATCCAATCTTAGGTATGTGCAAATCAAGCATTCCTTTCATGAAACAAACCACACAGATGTGCTCCTCAGCCACCCGAGAGAAAACCCTAAAATTTGGTCACCGAAAGCCACCATACACGTCACCACTTGCAAACTCCATTCTCAGCGACAAAGCCATGTGCCTCATGAATTCTTCATGTGTAGATCTCCTTTGGTCACATGCGCCACCATGTTGGCCTTATCGTTTGACGATCAGCAAAATTGTGGAATCCGGCTTCCATACGCTTTCGCACGTGCCACCACACGTCACCTACAGTTTCTTTATGCACTTCCACGCATCAGTCAGTATCATACACACCAGAGGGCCTCTGCTAATTTCATTATGACATCATTTGAAATTAGCAGCTAAGCGAAATTGACACATCAACCTTAGACGACATCACCGCCATGTCAGCATCCAGTCAGTGCCACATCATTTGTGTTGTCAGCCTCTTTGTAGCCTTAACCCAAACCGATTTAACCCGGACAATCCAAAACCAAGCAAGACTACACTAACCGCTACCCTGATAGTTAACTATTGACTTTGACCATTTTTTACCATTGACTTTTGCATTGATGTTGACCAAAAGTCTAAATTTTCGAATAGGTCTTATATTGCTCAATTTTCTTTAAGGAAACTTCTCAAGATTATCTTATCTCAAGCCTTTATTGAGTTTCCACCTTGAGTTTGAAGAGGGGTGTTAGAAATATATTAGACATATTAGCCCAATGTAATAGACCCAAGACTATACCTACTTTGTGTGCAAGAAATGTCTCCCACTTGTACTAGAATTCTAAAGTCTAACCTCCTATATATACCTATGTTATGGTTCATTGTATCATACTCCCTCCGTCCCAATTTGTTAGTCCTCTATTCCATTTTGGGATGTCCCAAAATGAAGTCCTCTTTCTAAAATTAATAAATAAAATTTCTATCTTACCCTTTACTTTATTTTAAAAGTCAATGACATTCTTTTTCTATAGTTTAAATTAATGAGAGTAGTTCTAGAAACTTATACTATTTTATATAGCAAACAAGATAATAAATGATGTTCTCTTAAAAAGTTGAATTTTTGAAACAGGACAAAAATTGGGACGGAGGGAGTATAATAAAGATCTAGCCTGTAAGAGTTTCCTTTGTGAAAGTAGACTGTTAGTCTGAGCCATGTAATATCTATGTTCTTGTTATTCTATGCTTTTGCTTCTGCATTTATTCTAACATATTTAATATAGTATATTAGCATATATTTAACACATTTCATGATAAATTAAAATTTTAAAATGATTCAATAACTAAGGAAACTATTACAGTGCAGGTGACATAACTTTGAATTTATTATTTATTTTTTTATTTTTTAATGCTATGGACATTAACATTTTTACTTAACCTTTTGTACAACCCTATAAAGTGGACAAGTTGTTGATATCTACATGGATTCACTACTATTGTCCCTTCATTATCTCTTATTTTCGATTTGTTATCTCAGTTATTGTAAAAAAGGTTGTGTATGATAGCTTATTTTCCCACTTAAAACTCATACGTAATAATTAAGCACACGCCCTGAAACGCCAATGCCATTCTAAAGAATATAATTAAGCAAAAAAGGCTTCGAGGTCTTACACCCAATTGTTGGATTATAATAAGATTGACTTCACTTAATTTATTTAATTATTCAAATTGATTAATTGTCTAAATTATATGCAGTATACTGGAGACACAAACAATTTATCAATTTAAACTAAAGTACAGCAAAAAATAAATTAACAATGTAATTTTTAACAAATGAGAAAATCCTTCAAAGGCAAAAACCGCACTGAGTGAATTTAGGTCACTGCTCCCAAAGAATCCATAAATTAAGATCAAACGATCACAAGTATAAGGAACCTTGTCCTTACTCAACCTATTTCTAAATACCAATCTATAGTTGAACCTTTACTATAATTCTCTAATTGGACTTGATCTTATAGAAGCCTTCTCCTTTACACAAATCCTAATTTGTGACTAACTTCTTTGCATGAATCCCACTACATGATTAACTCCAAAACAACTTTTTTAATTATTGTAGTTGATTTGCAGCAGCTTCATATAAAAACACCAATGAAATCTTCAATTGTTGGTGTTAGAAACTTTGCTTAGTACAGAACCCAAAGGCACATAAGGGTCGCAACAAGATCTCTTTCTTCTGTTTGCTGAACTCATAGGTTCTAGAGATGGAGGCTAGGGTTTCAATAAGAAAACCTTATGAAACATTAATGTTAGGGTTTTCTATCTCTACCACCTAATTATTTATATAGGAGCTTAATGGACCTTTTAATAGGCTCTCCTATTAGGTTACACAATCCCATAAACAAATAACCAATTAGAATCCAAATATTGTTAGTTCTATTAGAAATATCGTCAACTCGATAGATCAAGATAGGTATAAAGGTTCATTAAATCTTGATAGATCGAAGGTATCGAGACAACTTCTTTAAGCTTTTCTTATATTGTTTCTTGAGTAAGTTTCATGTTTTCAATGAAATCACTTGTTATATGATAATCTTGAACCCACTTAGATCTACCCAAATATAAGTAACATGTGTTTTGTCCTAAGATATGCAATTACATCCAATAAAAAAAAAGACTCTAACACCAATTAATTAAGAAAAGAAAAAATTCTGGTTGGGCAAAAGTACAAACCATTATAATTATTTATAGGGTTTGTCTTTTTTGACAAAAAAGAATTATCTCTTTGTTCTTGTCGTGTGCTAATTTGGCATATGTAAAGAACTTGCACATAAATTTTGTCATGCATCACACAATGTCTATGTAATCCTGAAATCTTCCTTTTCAGGTACACTCTTTTCAGGAACACAAGCAAATTGATAAGTTGCAATGGCAACAAATGGTGTCAATTTAGACAACGGTAAATGTTTTACTTTCCCACCGTTTAATAGTGTAGGCATTTGATGAGTTCTTATCGAAATGCATATGTTTACCTACGATAACACTAAAGTCAGCAATCATTATTTTTTTTTTAAAGACTGCATTCCACCATTTTTATCATTATATTTAATATAATAATTTTTTTAATAAATAATTCAATAGTTGTGTGGGTGATTTAAATCTGGACATTTCTTTAGAACATTAGAATATGTCTTTTGAGCTATAAAACTCTTGATCAAAACAATAAAAATTCTATGTCTTGTTATATTTGTTTCATATTCTTCTTATATATTCCACCATTTTCAACCTGTCATACATGATTTCATTTTCCATTATAAAATAATTAAAGTTTGTAATAGATATTAAAGTTTATATACCATAGTTGAAGTACAAAATGAAACACTAAAAATAAGACAGAATATTTTATTCTATGAAATACTTGCACTATGATTTTTACAAATTAGTAAGAATAAATTCCTCTTACACATGAAGCAGTCAATATGGAGCGTGGGAGGCTTTATCTGGCTGCAATGAAAGGTGACTGGAAATCTATTGAGAACATGCCTGTCATTCAAAAAGAAATTTGTAAGAGCGGAGAAACCACTCTTCATATTGCGGTTGTAGCAAACCAGGAACTCTTTGTGAAGAAATTATTGGACTGGATGATATCGAAAGACTACGATTTAACAGTTGCAAATAATACTGGGAACACTGCCTTAGCCTTCGCTGCTACTGTTGGAAATATGAATATTGCCAAAATGATGGTGGCTATAAATGCAAACCTGCCAAACATAGCCACTACTGGAGAGAAGCCGAAGAAACCAGTCTATGTGGCTGCTTTCTCGGGACACAGTGAAATGGTGCGGTATCTTAAAGATAATACTGCGATGGATGAAAACGAACGGGCTGAAATATTTATCATTTGTGTTAAGAATGACTTGTATGGTAAGCCCAAGTATTTATCATTTATCATGGTTTGATTTTGTCATGCTAGAAATTGACTTGAAGTTCAAAACATAATCATGACTTAAACATTTCAAGTGGTGCGACAATTTAACATAATCTAAATGAACACTTTTTAAAAAAATTTTATAATGGGATCTAAGTTACTTATCTTTCAAATGAGAACAAGTTATACAATTTCACTCATTTTCTAAATGGGGTATCATTCAAAGGATGGCAGATCGATGATTTTGGTAATTATTTATATTGATCGGTCATCTTTACCTAATAGCTTAAATTTTTAGTTTGGATCCTCTAACAAACTTTACTATAACATCTTTTTTTATTTTTTGTCTTGAAACTATAGTATCAAATAATTTATAGTATTAAGTGTGTGTAGGTATGTTTAACAGTTAGTTTGTTTCTAAAAAAATAAAAGTGGGAGTTGTCCCACATTGCTTGAGTGTAACTCTTTCCCATTGCTTAAAGCTCATCTCTACTACTACAAGAGTTTGATTTTTTTGTAGTAGTTCTTTGGGTTAAGTAATGTATTTGAGCTTGATGAGAGAGTGTAATTAAGTATGTGTGTGTTTAACAGTTTGTTTGTTTCTCAAAAAATAAAAATAAAAATAATTTGCAGTATTTTAATATTTTTTATTTTATTTTATTATATAAAATAAAGAGAATCCTCATTATAGATTTCTATATGATTGAGATCAAACATGCCCTCTCTAGTCTCTTAACAAACGTTCTAGGACCGATCGACACTACCAGTTAAAGGAAAACCAGCGCATGAGGTTAAAATAGTTGTCAAATGGAATTGTTGGCCTGTTGCTTCTCTTTCTCATATGATTATGTCATGCTTTGTCAGTTTGTCTAATACATATTTGAAAGAAATGTTCAACATGTTCCTTCTCAGTATTTTTATTTCGTCAATAAAACGTAACTACATACGACAACACACCGAGAAGAAAAAGAATTCCGCTCATGAGTAGTTTTGCTTATTATTATTATTTTGTTATAAAATAATGCAGAAGTAGCATTGGAAATGCTTGAGAATCCAGAATGGAATTTAGCTAGAGCTATGGATGAAGGCAGAGAGACTGCATTGCATGTGTTAGCTCGCAAGCCTTATGCATTTGTTAGTACAAGTCACCCAGGATGGTTAAGGGGACTCATCAATATTTCATGTGAGTTATTCTGACTTTGAAATTCTTAAATCTTATATATATATATATATATATATAAAGCCAAAGCTCGGTGAAAATCTAATTAGATTTTAATTAGATTCTCAATTTTACACTGTGTTCAATCTAATTTTTAAGTTTTGTGTCAAGTGAATTATTGTGTATAAAATTGAAGAGTTCAGATCCAATTAGATTTTAAATTAGATTTCAATTAGAGTCTAATTTTATATCACTTGTTCATCTAAGTTTTAAAAATTTGTGGCAAGTAAATTGTTAGGTCTAAATTATATATAAAATAAGAAACCATTACATATTTAAATATATATATATATATATGGTTTAAAAAATGTGTAACTTAATACCATGTATAATTTGAAAATTTTCTAAAAAAATGTATAATTTAAATCATGTAATTGTGATTATTTTTAATTGTATCTATATATATGCACAAGATTACACATTGCTAGTGACATATAAAGACAGAAATCAAATTTTGAATGTTAGTTAAATACATTTGTATACGGACTCATTAGACTCCATTGATTGATTTAATGAAATTAAATCAATTTTGCAAATTAATTGATTATATTTTCCAATTAATTTTTGATCAATTATTACAACTTAAAATAATAATAAAAAAAAATCATAAAATGAGGAAATAAAGCCTAAGATGAATGACAAGTGATTTGTTTTGAAGTGAAAATCAATGGATGCAACCAAAAAAAAAAAAAACCTTTAGGAATTAAAAGTCTCATTTTACGGAAATTTTCATTATCAGAATCAAAGTTTTATAATAAAGAATATTTCTACTTGATACCCAGTGGTAATTCTATGGTACCCCTCATTTTTTTTGGGATACGGTATCAACTAATAGACAACCTACTATACCAAATTATCAAAACATCGCATTTAACGATATCATCTTCACATTGAGCAATATTAACATCACATGTAATTGTACTTTTTTCACATTTTGTGGTTCCCTTATTTTTTCTAGCATTTAATGGTTCTATTGTCACATTAGGCAACACCAACATTACATCTGATCATATTTTTGTCACATTTAATGATGCCCTTTTATTTTTTTTTTCCTCATATTTGACAGTTTCATCATCACATTAAGTAGTACTAACTTCACATATGGTCGTACTTTTGTCACATTTGATAATTCCTATATATATATATATATATATATATATATATATATATTTTTTTTTTTTCTTCTGACATTTGACAATTCTATGGTCACATCGGATGTACCAACATCACATATGATCGTACTTTTGTCATATTTGATGGTTTAATTATTTTTTACTCACATTTGAAAGTTTTATGGTCACATTGGACTATCACATATGATCGTACTTTTGACATTTTTTTTTTCTTCCCCTCACATTTAACAGTTTCATCTTCACATTAAATAGTACCAACATCACACTGATCATACTTTTGTTACATTTAGTGGTTCTTTTGTCTTTTTACTAACATTTGACATTTTCACTGTCACATTAAGTAGTATGAACATCACTTATGACCATATTTTTGTCACATTCAATGGTTATACTATTTTTTATTCACATTTGATAGTTCCTTAGTCACATTAGGCAATTTTAACATCACATATGACCATATTTTTGTCACATTTTGTAATTCTATTATTTTTTTACTCATATTTAACAGTTTCATCATCAAATTGGACAATACCAACATCATGTATGACCATATTTTGTCACATTTGATGCTTTTCTTAAATTTTACTCATATTTGATGGTTCCAACGTCATATTGAACAGTACCAACATCACATATGATTGTACTATTGTCTCATTTGGTAGTTCTTTTATATTTTACTCACATTTAACAGATCCATCGTCACATTACATAGTACCAATATCACATATAATTGTAATTTTCACATTTGGTGGTTTCTTTATTTGTTATTCACATTTCACAGTTCTATCGTCACACCAAACGGTACCAACATCATATATAACCATACTTTTATCACATTCGGTAGTTACCTTATTTTTTTAGTCACATTAGATGGTATTAACGTCATATTAGGCAATACAAACATCACATATGACCATATCATTATTGCATTCGATATTCCTTATTTTTCACTCATTGGATGGTCCAATGTCACATTGGGTAATACAAACATCATATATGACCATACTATTGTCACATTAGTGGGTTCCCTTATCAAATATTAATTATAAATTTATTAATTAATATATTGTAAGCTTTAGATCAATAGAACTAAAGGAGAAAAAAATAGTGTAAGGTGAATATATACCATTGATTACCCATCTCAATCCAGTTGTACCGATGAATGTTTTGAGAACTGTTCCAAGGCAAATACCATTAAAAAACAAAGCTAATAACAACAATGCATATATAAATATCAGAGGTTCATAAAGAGACTTCTGCCAAGGCCTCTAAAACAAAGAAGTGTTCAGAGCTTGACGCCAAAATATGTTATATACATCAAAAATTAAACTTTCTAAAACTCCATAAAGAAAAAAATAAAATAAACGAACCATACAAAGATTAGGAATGAATCAATAAGTCTACAAAGAATAAAAATTGCACACCAGGCAAAATTGTAATTAAATTTTTTTTTTTTTTTTTGAAAATCCAAATCAAAATTGAACCATCTGAAAACTCCAAAATTTTCATATCAAAAAATATAAATAAATACAAATCCTAGAAACAAAAAAATCTATAGGTCTCATCATTTGCAGTTAGATCTTCCTATGTTGATCCAATATTTTATATATGTAGGGTTGCGGTTTTCGGACCGGGCCCATTACAATGAATTTGTAGAGAGTGGGTCCAAAAGTTGGGCTTTGATGAGGCGATGGCTTGTTTTGGGGGTGAAAAACACACACAAACGGGCGGCCCAACGTCCTAAGGAGAAGAGACCCCTCGCCCGAGGACGGGAATCTCCAACTCCTCTCGCACCCCAGGAGCCTCTCTCCTTTCTCTGGGCCTCCTTCTTGAAAAACACACACAAATGGGCGGCCCAACGTCCTAAGGAGAAGAGACCCCTCGCCCGAGGACGGGAATCTCCAACTCCTCTCGCACCCCAGGAGCCTCTCTCCTTTCTCTGGGCCTCCTTCTTCTTCGCCCTCCCTTGCTTTGGGTGATCTCTGTTGTTATATATTCCTCTCTTCCGTTCATCCTCCTCCTACACTTGTCAGTCATCCATGCCTATCCTCGAGTGCACATCCCATCGGCCACTCTTTCTAGCGCTCTACGAGCTGCTATGGCCCCCATTGCCCTGTCCAGGGGTCACATCCACATTAATGGGGTTAGAGTGTTAGTTATGGGTATTTAATACGAAGGTGACAGCTTCTTCTGGGGTTGCTTCTCCACCATACTCCTATGGTTAGCCCATAGGGCTTAGAATCTCTTTTGCGATCCTCAAGGGGATTGCCTCGGGTGACGTGGCACCTTTCTCTCCTGTGATTTTGGCCTACCGAGGACAGGGTCGTCCTCAGTAGTACAATCTGGCAGTTTGGATTTCTTTCATTCATCCTCGGGCACTTCTTCCTCCTCGGCGTGGGCCTTAGGCATGATATTAAATGGGCTGGAGTCCCCAGATCCTTTGGCCCTACAATAGCCCCTCAAAATCCTGCTGTCCGACTCCTCAGACGGGGAGGAGGATTTTGATGTTCTCGGGCCCACATCATGGCCGGTTGAGTCTTGTTTCCCTATGGGTGCTAGGGTTTCTTCGTCTACCCATGACACGCTCCTGGTGCTTCGACGTACGAGGTGCATTGTCATCAATACTTTCTTTTTGGGGATAACGCGGATCACTTCGGTATTCAGAATGTGTATTCAATGGCGCCTTTATGAAGCGGTGCGGATTTGGAAGTTGAAGGTTCCCTTGGGAATTGGGCGAAATTTATCTTGCTTGACATTCCTTCTTTAAGCTTTATGCGCGATGAGTTCCCCCAGATTTCACCTTCTATATAAGGCCCCCTGAGAGGACCATCTTCCACACCCACCAGCCTTGGAACTCTGCAGAAGTTCCAAGTTTTTTCATTTTCCTTGAACAAAAAAGATACCGCCTGAATCATGGACGTTGCAGCTGAGGTAAAGAGAGCGGAGGCTAAGGATCCTCCTATTCTTCAACCGAACAAGAAAGAGCACTCTCCTTCTTCGACCAGGGATCGTAGCTAGTGCAAATCGTGCCAAGTTCCTGATTATCCTCCAAACGCCAATCAAGAACGTGCAGGAGTTGGCTAAAGAGGAAGTGGAAGAAAGTGAAGCGAAGTTGAGGGGAGCAATTGAGATATCAGAGGGAGCCGTCTCCGCCATTGTAGGCAGCTGGCCAGACCCATGGAGGGCGACTTCCTAGGAGTACCGATATTATATTAGGGGTCAGAGTTCGCTTCAGGGCAGCCTCAGCAAGTGGAAACCAGTTCAGGCGCTGCCGCCTCTTCTTCCTCCTCACCACCTGCGCCAAGCACGCAGGCTTGGAGGCTGCCTAAGCGAGACTGTGAATCCACCATCACCACCAACCTTCTCCCTTTTATTAGCTAGCTTTGCCGCCAGCACGCCTTGATTGTTCTGTAGTTAGTTGTAAATTGAGTCTTCCTCGGCTATTTTGTAATTGTTGTTGCCATCATTTTATTTAATAGAAAGGGGCTTGTGACCTTTACTTGGTGAAACCTTCTTTGCTTGGTAAAAAGGAATACTTTTTTATTTTTTATTTTGTTTCATATATATGTTTTTTTTTTTTTTTTTGTTTTTTTTTTTTTTACTTATTTTCATTATGCATATATTTTTTGCACTGCCTCCACCTTTCCTAGGACAGCCGAGCATATAACGATGCGCTTCACGTTGCTAACCGTGCGACCATTTAGAAAATGCTAGTTTTAGAACAAACGATCCAAGGAGGTCATGGCGCGTCATGGTTCTGTCTGAGACTCGTGGGGATGTCAGAGCGTCTATCACTACCTGTTGTCTGGTCTGAGGACCCGGGTGAAGCTACGACTGTACTTAATGCTTAGCGGGAATAAACTTTAGTTTTGTCTAGTACCCAGATAGTTGTCATAAGTTACTAGTTTTCCCATAGGTTTGAGTTCGAGGACCATGCAAGACCTTGGTTCTGTCTAACACCCAGATAGTTGTCATAAGTTACTAGTTTTCCCATAGGTTTGAGTTCGAGGACTGTGCAAGACCTTGGTTCTGTCTAACACCCAGATAGTTGTCGCAAGTTATTAGTTTCCTCATAAGTTTGAGTCTGAGGACCATGCAAGACCTTGGTTCAGCCTAACACTTAGACACTTGTCAAGAGTTATTAGTTTTCCCATAGGTTTAAGTCTGAGGACCATGCAAGACCTTGGTTCTGTCTAGTACTTAGTTTTTCTTTTAAAAGTAGCTAGTTTCCCCATAGGTTTGAGTCCGAGGACCATGCAAGACCTTAGTTCAGCTTAACACTTAGACACTTGTCAAGAGTTATTAGTTTTCCCATAGGTTTGAGTTTGAGGACCATGCAAGACCTTGGTTCTATCTAGTACTTAGTTTTTCTTTTGGAAGTAGCTAGTTTCTCCATAGGTTTGAATCCGAGGACCATGCAAGACCTTGGTTCTGTCTAACACCTAGATAGTTGTCGCAAGTTATTAGTTTCCCCATAGGTTTGAGTCCGAGGACTGTGCAAGACCTTTGTTCTGCTTTCCGAGGACTCGCCATTACTAAAGCCCCACTCAACTGCTCTAGTGGGTTAGAAGGCACAAATACCAATCTTCCAAAACTAGTCCTGCCACGGAGCCCCTTGGAAGTGCTTCACGCGGCCGCCGCCTTCCTCAATCAGGGCTCAAAGGGGTCGGCCTTGAGATTCGCGGGGGTTTGACCCCTGGTGGGGGCGAGGGCCACGCACATGGTGCCAGAGGCCCGTTGAGCTGTGAACCGTCTGGCAATTCTCCTCTTGTGGCACAGTAGACTAGCCACCATAGTCTCCCCAAGGGAATTTGGCCCCGCCTTAACAAGCTATTACACTCATCATCGCACAAGCAACTTTCCCACAGATGACGCCAATTGTAGGGTCGCAGTTTTTGGACTGGGCCTATTACAATGAATTTGTAGAGAGTGGGTCCAAAAGTTGGGCTCTAATGAGGTGACGGCTTGTTTTGGGGGTGAAAAACACACAGAATCGGGTGGCCCCAACCTCCCAGGGAGAAGGGACCCCTTGCCCGAGGACGGGAATCCCCAACTCCTCTTGCACCCTAGGAGCCTCTCTCCTTTCTCTAGGCCTCCTTCTTCTTCGCCCTCCCTCGCTTTGAGTGATCTCTGTTGTTATATATTCCTCTCTTCCGTTCATCCTCCTCCTACACTTGTCAGTCATCCATGCCTATCATCGAGTGCATGTCCCATCGGCCGCTCTTTCTGGTGCTCTGCAAGCTGCTGTGGCCCCCATTGCCCTGTCCAAGGGTCACATCCACATTAATGGGGTCAGGGTGTTAGTTGTGGGTATTTAATACGGAGGTGACTGCTTCACCTGGGGTTGCTTCTTCACCATGCTCCTATGGCTAGCCCATAGGGCTTAAAATCTCTTTTGCGATCCTCGATGGGATTGCCTCGGGCGGCGTGGCGCCTTTCTCTCCTGTGATTTTGGCCTGCCAAGGATAAGGTCGTCCTCGGCAGTACAATCTGGCAGTCTAGATTCCCTTCATTTGTCCTCGGGCACTTCTTCCTCCTCGGCGTGGGCCTTAGGCTTGATATTAAATGGGTCGAAGTCCCCAGATCCTTTGGCCCCACAATATATATATACAATCGTATATACACGTACACATACATAAATACACATATATGTCACTAGTTTCCTTTGAAACTAGGTCAAAAAGCTTAAGACTTTTAATAATTCACAAACCAAAGGCACATGGTCTAGGTTGAGAAACGATTTGGACGAGTATGGTCAGAAGAGTTGCAATGGTGATAGACATTAATAGACTTTAGACCACTCAGCATCCTAGATGGAAGTCTAGATATGAATGCGAGTTGATAACTAAGCTTAGTAAAGTTTGGTCTAATATGGCCAACAACACTACAATGATAACAGGTAGGGACAAACTCAGATCCTTCTAGTAGCTTAGGAGGGGGTCTAGACATGGCTTTGAAACTAGCATTTCTCTTATAGGTCTTTTACCATTGTTTATTCTAGCAACATTAGTCTTATACTTTTGTTTATGATTCCTCTTAAATGGAGGAGTGTAAAACTTTTGTTTATGATTCCTCATCCAATCTCTTAATCTTGTTCACTTGAGCAACAGATTAATTTTTACAAATATTATTCAACTTATTGGCTTCATCCAATTTTACAATCAATTCATGTTTTTCAAATTTGATCAAATTTATTTTTTTCTCATAATTTCTTAGCACTTTTTTGATATTTAACATAATCCCCAAGAAGTTTACTATTTGTAGTTAAAAGGGACCATCTTCGTAAAAACATCTTGAATTAAGCTGTCATGTTAAAGTATTTTTTGAAACTGAAGTTTATCTATGACAAATAAATCAAGATTCACACCCAAGAAATTAATCCTCCGTAGAGTAAACTCACTTTAATCTCAATTGAAAAGAAACGTTTAGACCTTTTTGATTAATTATGTAGGAAGTTAAATAAAATAAGCCAATTAACACTATGTGATCAAATTTCGACCAGTTAAAGCCCCCACAAGCTAGCAATTGGTGTGTCACCAATATCAAAACAATCATTAGTTAAGTAATTGACACAACTATATAATTACGAAGTGGAAAACTAATGCACCACATATAAAGGAAATACAAGTACAAAGGTAAGTCCTAACCCCAGTGGCAGAGCTAGGATTCTAGTTTAGGAGGGGCAAGATGAAATAATGAGTTGAAGGCAAAATTAATTTCAATTTTTTAATTAGTATAATTAAAAAAAAAAATACTTAACTAACTAATCAAAAAATTTGATTAGCATATAAAATATAATGTAAGTGTTAAGTTGTTTCTTTTTCCTTGTGCATAGCATTAAATTTTATTTTATTTTATAAATAGATTGTATGGCGTTTTTTATTTTTAAATCATAAAAGTATTGATGTTTATTAATTCTATGCTATATTGTGTTTATCGTAAAAGCATTATAGAAGAATTAAAGAAAGCAACATAAAAATTTTGGCATATTGGTTGGAGATGTTGTGATAATATACCATTTTTTAATTTCAAGATTACATAGAGTACATATAAGAATTTTTCTCTTCATTATATTAGACGAGTTTGAAATATTTTCAAAATAAAATTTCAGGTCAAAGCTATTATTACTAAAAATGATATTTTTAAGGGAATATAATGAGCTTCTTGGAAATCATCAGCCAAGAAAAGTACATTACAAGTGGAGCCAAAAGTGACAGCCCCGTAGCACAATTTTACATGCAAAGTTGTAGAATATAAGCTTAAAGCAAACAGAAACATACACAAAGAAAATATAGGAAGATATATATTAAGGGGGTGTGGGTTTGGGTGAGGTTAGGGGGGGCAATTGCGCCCCTCTCGACCCCCCCTAGCTCTGCCCTTGCCTAACCCCAAGAATGAATCCACTAATAAAACTGAACTTTTATAATCTAGCTAAGACATACCCATGACTTTAGACTTTACCCAGTAGATAACTTACTGACGTGCTCCCGCAAACTTAATTGAAGCTTTGAACTTCGTAGCAAATGTACTTGGATACAACACCGTAGAAAATATTTTATCTACTCTCTGAACTTATGGTATAGGTTGGAAAGTGTAAGCTAGGATTTTCTCTCTGATTAGCTTTTCAAGATCTAACTCAACAATATTAACAAAGTCTCTTGTATAATTGGGCCCTATGTAGGCATTCCACTTAGGATTGAAAAAGGTCACGATACCAACTTCATTAAAACATGTCACTAACTGACTTCTTGATTATCAATTGATTGAGCTTCTATCAAACGCCAATTAAGAATCCTCTTCTGAGATGAGATTGAAGGGCTATTGAAACCTGGATTTCGATCGATGGAGGGACGATCATATGACAATCGGAATCCTGAAAATTTGTCCTCTGTAAGCTGTATTTTGACTCTTAATCTTGAACGTTTGATAATCAGTACAAACTATGTCATGAAATTTTCCAACCTAAAACCTAGTAATTCATTCATAAGGAATATTATATATTCCTTGTAAAATGCACACAAGGTAAAAAAAATAGTTATTCCATTACAATATACTAAACGTGCTATAATACACAAAACACATGTAATAGTAGCAATTATTATTTTTTTATGAGTAATAGTAACACAAATACTCTAGATCTATTATATTTTTCTAATAAATTTAATTTAATTGAGGTATTGCTTCTTCTTTTTTTAACTTTTTTTATCATTGTCAATTCCAGGGAATCAAGAAAACTCGAAGCAATCTAAAGCCAATAAATTGTTTGAAAAATGTCTTCAGGCTTACGAATGTGACGTTGAGAGTTTAAGAAGAATTCCAGAGATTCCAGAAGTTCTATTTCTTGCAGCTGAAGTAGGAAACATTGAGTTTTTAGTCAAGTTAATTCGTTTTGACTTTGATCTATTATGGGAAAGAAATAAGGACAGAAAAAACATATTTCATATTGCTGTTGAGAAGCGCCATGAGAGCATCTTCATTTTACTTAATGAGTTAGACTCAGTTGGAGATATAATAGTAAGTGGAATACTTGGAGGTCAAAACAACATATTGCATTTAGCTGCAGGAATCGCACCTCAAGAGAAGCTCAATGCTATATCAGGAGTAGCTCTTCAAATGCAACGAGAACTATTATGGTTCAAGGTACATATTCATATGTTTTAAGTAGCAAGTGTTGAACCATGTCATAGAATATTTACCCATGTTTTCACATAGATTTAATTTCTTCCTAACATTATCAATATCAAGTCTCTCATATGATGTTTTTCTTGTTATTTGTAATGAAAGGAGGTGAAAAAGTTTGTAAGTCCTGACTACATAGATATGAAAAATGAAGACGGGGACACACCGTATGCTTTATTTGCGAAGAACCATGAGGGGCTAAGGGAAAAGGGAGAGAAGTGGATGATAGGCACAGCTAATTATTCTATGGTGGTTGCTGCACTAATTGGCTCTATAATGTTTACTGGCCAAGTAGCTGATGGATTAAACCAGAATCCTCATCTTTTTCTGGTCTTCACAGTTTCAACTGCAATATCATTATTTGGCTCATCAACATCCCTGATAATGTTCTTATACATTCTTACCTCGCGTTATTCATTCGAGGACTTCCTTGTATCGTTACCTGTTAGGTTGATGATTGGAGTCACTTCACTTTACATCTCAATTGCCGCCATGATGGTTTCATTTGCTACATCCTTTTGGTTGAAGAATTATAATCAACGGGATGTGATCTTTGTTGTCATTGGTTTATGTGCTTGTGTGCCAATCATGGACGTGTTGCTGAAGTACCGCCTGGTTTTTGATATATTCCAATCTACCTTCTTTCGGTTTCGGCCACAACACCGTCTACTTCAGGATGAGATTTCTAATGCCCCGGTGCGTAGATCCCAGTCCCACTTGCCTGCGGATCTCGCGAGTGTCTGAATCCAACACCCACCGCATAAAGCTGGCTTATAAAATAATGGAAGTTACTTTACTAGCAATGGCCAGTCTAGTAGTGCGACTAGTCAATCTTTCTGTTGCTTTCCTTTCTACGTGTGCCTAAAATGAGTATGAATAAATATGTACTATAACACTGGATGTTATTAAACGCATCTTATCTTTTGCAATTCTTTTGCAATTTAATATATATATGTTTGCATCTTTTCAATTTTTGTTTTGTATATTTTATCTACAGTGTTATATTATACTAGTTTTGAACCTGCGTCCTGCATGGGTTTTTGATAACAAAAAATAAAATAAAATAATAATCAAGAACTTTGTGATTTAGTTGTTTTTTACAGTTCTTTTAACGTGAAGAACATGATTTTGAAACCCTTTCCCTTGTTAAAAGTGAAAGGGGGGATATAATAGAGAGTCGAGAAATTGGAAGTAGGTTCAAGTTACACCTAGTGTAACTGTAAACAATATTACATCATTCAATATTTTTTAATTGGATGCGAATATTGACAAATTCACTATTAGATTACTTTATTTTCATATATTTTTCATGCTCGTAAAATTTCGAGGTGATCAAAGATTAATAACCATATTATCAATCAATTCTTAAAATTCAAATTTTTGTAATTTAAAATAATACATAAAAGATGAGTTTATAAATCAAATGGTAAATAGCATTCGATTAATATAAAAATTAGCATGTATGTTAAGAATATATAGAACATATAATTCAACGGTTAGATTTTCAAAATATTAATTCAATAACAAATTATTAAGTGATGTAACATTGCTTAGAGTTACATCAGGTGTAACTTGAACCCAATCCTATATATATATAAAAATTAAAACTTGTATAAGATAAAACAACAATCCAAACTACCGAAGTATAATTAATTCAAAAGAACAACTACTATTTTCATCATGTAAGCAAGACTTATTTCTCTTGACGAAGGTGCTACCACCACGCTCTAGGCTACGATTTCAATGCATCTTTCTATTATAATTAACTTCGAGCATCGTCAAATAGGTAAATGACTTGCCATTCCCATAACTCATATACACTCTTTCAAAATAAGTATAAAGATTCCAACAGCCTATAAAAAGTGGATTAAGACAGAATCAAGGTGAAAAATGAGGTTAGTCTCTCAGCAAAACATAGATACAAATGAGTTGAAAGAGCCAATTGAAGATAATTTCATGAGTTAGTGGGATCTCTTTAGAATCCAACCCTAATTTGAAATGAGTTCATCAAAGGAAGCATAGTATAAAAGAAAAATATGCTGTTAATTTCTCTTTAATGATGTGCAAAATCTATAAAAGCAAAAAATTGAATACGGAAGTCTATTTATAAACAATGAAGAATAGCCATTGAAAAGGTACATTTGGAACAAACACTCTAAAATGTTGTTGATGTCGTGGAAGTCTGAAAAAAATACATACGATACTCTATTTGATGCAATAGAAACAAAATTTAGGTTCTGGTAGTAAATCTCGAATCCACAACAAGTTACTTGAATTTAAAAAGTGATAAGTCTAAAATCCACCA
Source organism: Quercus wislizeni (assembly GCA_023055345.1). Taxonomy (NCBI): domain Eukaryota; kingdom Viridiplantae; phylum Streptophyta; class Magnoliopsida; order Fagales; family Fagaceae; genus Quercus; species Quercus wislizeni. The sequence continues at coordinate 16,436,262 of JALGQJ010000001.1, read as the reverse complement.
AAGAAACATAGTATGAATGCCCACAAAAACTACATAGCATATAAATATTCCAAAGATAAAACCCTAAGATGACTAGGAAAATGTAAAAATCTCTAATTTGAGCTAATCATGACATTAGGTGGCAAAATGCCTATTTTTGCCAAAAACGAAAAAAATAAGTTAAATACAAAATCATAAATTACGAATTTTAAAGGTCGTCCCAAAATAAATGGGATCTTATTTTGACTTTTGAGTGAAGACTTATTAAAGAAGAAAAAATAACTAAAAAAATGCAAAATTACTATTTTCAAGACCTTAACGGAAGAATTCGCCAAAATCAAGGCACACCACACAACAAAACAACAACTTTTGATTAGAAGGTCATTTCTATTCAATCAACCAAATATCATGCAATTCACACACTGTTGCCCCGATGATTTCTACTAAGACCTATTAGTCTTGCGCCGTGACTTTAGGCACACTACTATTCTAGGAAAGCCTATGTTGTTCTACATCAGTTATATAGCTATTACTAGTTTTTGGCCCACTACATACTCAAAAAGCCTCTTTTCCCTTGTTTTTATGCAATATTCTACTGTAACTATCTTGTTGGAGCGAATATGTATCTCTTAAGCAAGGTCTTCAGTAATTGAAATTTTAATCAAATCCAAAGTACGCCTGCACTTTGTGTGTAAGCAACGGTCAAGTCTTAAAGTTTGTCTGTATCTTTGCTCATCCCTTGCTCAAGCAATGGCCTCCGTACAAACGTGAAGCAAGCTTGCTTAGCTGAGTACCATAACCTCAGTGTATTTATTTTTATTTTTGAAATTGAACTCTATTATTTTATCATCAAAATAAGATTATTTTTTATATTATAACACGTATGCTCATATATACCTATATTTACCACCAAAATAGTGAATTTTTAAAGATTAGTTACTTTAGAAATGAGGACTGTGATAGTCCCGATCATATCTTCATCCATAAAGAAAGCAATGGACGAGAGTAACTCCAAGATTCATCCAACTAGTAACGACCAAAGGGAGAGGACGAGGCCATTCGTCCCCAATCATTGGCAAAGCATTACAAGACAATGATGAGCCTTCGTACCGTTGGAGAAATATCTCACCATTAACACCCTACAGAGGCGTTAATGATACGAAAGGAGAGAAGGAGAGAAGGAAACGTGTTACATAGGACCTCAAGCAAAGGCCATTTGCTCACCATCAAGCAAGGAGAGAAGGAAACCTTGAGGTCCTATGTAACACGTTTTACCCAAGGAACTTTGGAGGTAGATAAGGCAGATGATAAAGTACAGCTAACAACCTTCAAGGTCGAATTGAAGTCCAAGGAATTCGTGGTCTCCTTGGCAAAGAATCCCCCCAAGACGATGGCAGAAATACTCTTGAAGGCGCAGAAGTACATAAACGATGAGGACGCCCTGGCAGCCATAGAAGGAGTAGAGAAACCTAAAGAAAAGAAGAAAGAATAAGAAAATGATCAAGGAGGATGGAAAAGGGACAGTGCAGACCGTCAAAATGCTGAAGGGAGTAGACGAAGAGATGACAAGAACCCTTGTCCAGTGAAATTCACACCTTTGGTGATGCCTGTCGACCAAATTTTGATGTAAATTAAGGACGAACACTATCTCGAATGGCCCAGACCATTGCACTCGTCACCCAGTGTGCGCGATAAAAGGAAATACTGTCGCTTTCACAAAGACCACGAGCATTACACAGAGGACTGCTGAGATCTGAAGGAGCAGATAGAAGAGCTTATACGAAAGGGGAAACTGCAGAAATACGTGAAGAAGGGGAATTCCAATAGGTTCAGGGATGGTAACAAGGATCAACATGAAATATCTCAAAGGGACGAGGATCACATGCCTACTCGTCCACAAAGTGCCATAGGGGAAATAAAAACCATCACAGGAGGACCGTCCACGGGAGTGTCATTCAAGTCCCTCAGGAAGTCACACCAAAGGCAGGTGAACAGCGTCCATAGCCTGCCTCCTCTGAAGCAAAGCAGGATGGACCGAGATATGTGTTTTTTAGAAGAAGACGCCAGAAATTGCGAAGAAACTGGAGACGATAGAGTTTGTCGAAGAAGATCCTACAAAGACAACCCAGGTGTGTTTGCTTCTTGAAGGATAACCTAGATGTGTTTGCATGGAGCCATGAAGATATGCCAGGTATACCAGCAAACATCATTAAACACCGCTTAAATGTGGACCCCGAGAAGAAGCCTGTCCAACAAAGAAGAAGAGTTTTTGCTCTTGAACGGAACAAAGTAGTCATGGACGAAATGAACAAGTTGCTCGCTGCTAATTTCATCAAGGAGGTCTACTATCTTGAATGGTTAGCCAATGTCGTCATGGTCAAAAAGGCAAACAGGAAGTAGAGAATGTGTGTTGACTTTACAGACCTAAATAACGCCTGTCCGAAAGACATCTTCCCTCTACCCAGAATCGAACATCTTGTGGATTCGACAGCCAGGCACAAGTTCCTTACCTTTATAGATGCCTTCTCTGAGTACAACCAGATACAAATGGCAGAAGAAAATCAGGAAAAGACGGCCTTCATCACCAGCCAGGGGCTTTACTGCTACGGGGTCATGCCTTTTAGTTTGAAGAACGTAGGGGCCACGTACCAGAGATTGGCAAACCAGATGTTCAACAAACAGATTGGGAAGAACGTGGAAGTGTACATTGATGACATGCTCGTTAAGAGCAAAGAAAAAAAGGACTACCTGAACGACCTTAAGGAGATGTTCAACACATTTAGGCCGTACAGCATGAAGTTGAACTTGTCCAAATGTGCCTTTGGTGTCTCCTCCAGGAAATTCCTTAGTTTCATGGTATCACAAAGGGGAATAAAAGCAAATCCTAAAAAAGTGAGAGCTATCCTAGAGATATCCTCCCTGAAGACAATCAAAGAAGTACAATCTCTCACAGGAAGAGTAGCAGCCCTCAATAGGTTCGTTTCAAAAGCAATGAACAAATGTCTTCCCTTCTTCAAGACCTTAAAGTGAGCTTTTGTCTGGACAGATGAATGCAAAGCAGCATTCCAGGAGCTAAAGCATTACTTAAGCAACCCCCCACTCCTGAGTTTGTCCAAGGAGGGGGAAGCCTTGTTCCTCTACTTGGCAGTATTCACAATTGCAGTCAGCATGGCCTTGATTAGGGAAGAGAACAAAATACAACTTCTGGTGTATTACATTAGCCAGGCCTTTCAAGGAGTTAAAGCTCGATACCCACAGATAGAGAAAATTACCTTCGCCCTGATAATGGCCTCAAGAAAATTTCGTCCGTACTTTCAGGCTAACTTAATCATAGTAATGACGGACCAACCCATTAAAAAAGTAATGAATAAACCTGAGGCTGTCGAACGAATGATATAACGGGCCATTAAGCTCAGTCAGTTTAATGTACAATATCGCCCTCAGACGGCCATAAAAGGCCAGGCATTGACAAACTTTATAGCAGAATTCACCGCCCCAGAACATGAAGAAAACCAGGAGGAACTTTGGACGATCCACACAAACGGGTCATCCACTAAGAGGAGAGGCGAAGCAGGCATCGTCATCACCTTCCCTAAAGAGGACATTTTGAAGTATGGAGTCTAGCTGAAATTCCCCGTAACTAATAACGAAGCAGAGTATGAGACTATATTGACGGGGCTAAGAATGGCTCGGGCACTTAGAGCTAAAAACATTTTGCTAAGGAGCGATTCATAGCTCGTCATAGGGTAGGTCAAGGGAGATTTTGAAGCAAAGAAGACAAAAATGCAGAAATACCTCAAATTGACGAACCAGTTGGTGAGCAACTTTGATCGTGCAGAGTTTGTTCAGATCCCACGAAATCAAAATGCTAAATCTGATGAAGTGGCCCGAAGTGCATAAGTAGATGATTAGGCAAATGTGACCGATTGGAGATTGGAAAAACAAAACTCTCCCAACATCGAAGAATTTCAAACCTTCCCTGTGCATGCCCACACCAGATGGATGAGCCCCATTCTATCCTACCTTAAAGATGGATAGTTACCACCGGATCTTGAGGAGGCCAGGAAGATCCAAAGACAAGCTGCTAGGTTCACGGTGCTGAATGACGAGCTTTACAAAAGAGGCTTCTCCCAGCCTTACTTGAGGTGTGTTGAAGAGGAAGAAACCAAATATGTTCTGGAAGAGGTGCACAGGGGAATTTATGGTGATCACGTGGGGGCAAAATCCCTCATCAGAAAGATCATAAGGGCTGGCTATTTTTGGCCCTCAATGCAACAAGACGCAATAGATTTCATCAAGAGATGTGACAGTTGCCAAAGGTATGGAAATGTCCAACGAGTCCTAGGGGAGAAAATGACGATCATTTCCTCACCTTGGCCATTTACACAATGGGGGATCGACATTATAGGCCCTCTACCACAAGGAAAAAGGCAAGTAAGGTTCTTACTCGTCGCAATCGACTACTTCATGAAATGGGTAGACGCAGAAGCACTGGTAACAATCATAGAAGCAAAGGTACAAAATTTTGTATGGAAAAATATTGTATGCAGGTTTGGGATCCCAAGGACGATCATCTCAGATAATCGTCATCAATTCAACAATCATGGATTCAGGTGGTTTTGCTCAAGCCTAGGCATCAAAAACAAATATTTGTCCCCAGGACATCCTCAGGCCAATGGACAGGTGGAAGTAACGAACCGAACCTTGCTAAAAATCATCAAGGCCCAGTTAGTGGGGGCAAAGGGAGCATGGCCCGAGGAGTTACCAAGCATTCTATAGGCCTACAGGACCACGGCATGAACCCCAATAGGGGAGATGCCCTTAAACCTAACTTATGGCATGAAAGCAGTCATCCTAGTCGAAGTAGGACATATAGGCCTCAAGAGGGAATTCTTTAACAAACAAAGCAACGACGATCAATTGAAACTGAACTTGGATTGTTTGGATGAAGTTAGAGACCAAGCCTCTCAGAGAATGACCAAGTACCAGTAGAAGATGGCCGAGTACTACAACCAGAGGGTAAAACTCAAAAGATTCAACATCGGAGACCTCGTCCTTCGAAAAGTGACTCCAGCAACGAAGGACCTAGCACAAGGCAAATTAGGGCTAACCTAGGAAGGACCCTACAAGGTTGTCTACTATTCTCGCAAAGGAAGTTACCACCTGGAGGATTTGGATGGGAACAAGCTACCTCGTCCATGGAATGTTAAGCATCTAAAGAGGTATTATGAAAAGGAACCGTAGTCCAATTGTAAACAGTTAACATTCATACTTTTTAATGCAAATCAAATAAACATATTACTCAACAATTCATATATTTTGGTTATCTCTCTGTTTCAAACTAAAATCGCCATCTGGATGCTGAAACCCTGACAAAAATAAAAGATGATAAGATTCCTTAAATGGATGTGCGTCGTCCACATAAAAGACGATAAGATTCCTTAAGTGGATGTATGTCATCCAAATTAAAAAGACGATAAGATTCCTTAATTGGATGTACATCGTCCAAGTTAAAGAAGTGAGAAGATTCCTTAAATGGAAATACATCGTCCAAATAAAAGACGATGAGATTCCTTAAATGGATGTATATTGTCCAATTAAAAGACGATAAGATTCCTTAAATGGATGTGCGTCGTCCATATAAAAGACGATAAGATTCCTTAAGTGGATGTACATCGTCCAAATAAAAAAGACAATAAGATTCCTTAAGTGGATGTATGTCATCCAAATTAAAAAAACGATAAAATTCCTTAAATGGATGTACATCATCCAAGTTAAAGAAGTGAGAGGATTCCTTAAATGGATGCACGTCGTTCATACATCATCCAAATGAAGTTCCACAGGGGGATGTAAATCATTTCGATTGAAAGGCAACGCAATCTCAGCCTTCTCGCCAAAAGCCAAGGCATAAAGGTCCCAAAGACAGAAAGAGGCCGTCCTCTGAGAGGGAACAACCAAATTCACATTTGGGCAAAATTTTCTAAGTCCCTAAATGGACGAAGAGGATGACTCAAAGAAAATTCTCTAAATCCCTAAATGGACGAAGAGGATATCTCAACAAAAATTTCCCAAGTCCCTAAATGGATGAAAGGTACACCCAAAGCAAACCACAACAAACAAAAATTGCAAGCAAGACGTAGCAACAAAACTAGATAAATAAAGGTAAATGCATAGACATATAAGGTTGCAAATTGTTCAAAAGCCCTAAAACAAGCAGGGCATCCATATATGAAGAAGGTGTCTAGTAGCCCTAAAACAAACAAGGCATTTCCAACAAAAGAAGAAGAAGAAGAAGAAGAAGAAGAAGAAGAAGAAGAAGAAGAAGAAGAAAAACAGAAAGCAGTAGAATTAGGATGGGGGAACATCATCTCTATCTTTCTTGGCCCTAAGAGGATCCTCGCCAGTGGTTGCAGCAGCCTGGGCTGCTTGGGCCGCCTTGTCTGCATCAATCACTTTTTTAACAGCCTCGAAATCCAGATCCTCCAAGTCCGTCCCTAGGCCGATCTTTATCAAATACCTCCTTAATAATTCAAAGCCTTTGAAGTACCACCCAAACAAAATGGTGCTATTATACTCGTCGATAGTTTAAAAAGCGTGGACAGCCTTGGCCACGGCTGCTTTCATCCTCTGGCCAGCTACTACAAGCTGCACGTCTTTCTGCTTTACCAGCAGCTTCTCAGAGTTCAGCTGCTCAATCAAAGCCTGGACCTGCTCTTTAGAAGTGTTATGGGTGTCCATAGCATTAATCAAGTCTCTTCACAATCCAGAAGCTTCGGCCTCCAACGCCTTCGCTTTGGACATGGCCACGATGGCCTTCTCCTCATTGGCCAAGTATTGGGAAGTAATGTGCATCGTCTCTCCCAACACCTGACAACAAAAAGTTTCGTTATGAACAAGAATAGTAGGGGCAACTAGACACCTAAGGACGAAGCAAAAAGAACAAAATGAAGAAGGTTACCTGCACGAGTTTGTGAACATGATGGCTCACCATCTCGTGGGAAGGCATGTCTGAAATCTCCTTCATCTCCTCAAGAGTAAGAAGCTCGTTCGCCCAAGCCATGGCCACTCCAGCATCAACCCAAACACTAGAGCCTATCTTCTCATTCCTTTTATCCCCCGTCTTTCGTCTTTTCAAGGGAAGGACAACCTCCTCGATTGAAACACCAGGAGAAGTAGCACGGCCTTCATCCAAGGTAGGGGTGTACGAACCCCTCTCCACCGCCTCTTTCTCTTTCTCCTTGTCAGTAACCCTTAACCTCCTTTGGCCAATGCTGGACAAGGGCTTATTCTTCTTCCCCTTGATCCTTGCATACATTTCCTGATTAAATTTGGTCGTCATCACTGCACCAAAAAAGAAGAAGAAAAGAGCAAGGGGTTAAAGTCAAGAAAAAGAGGAAAAGACGATCCATTATATCAAGACGACTCATGTTTTCTCTCTTCCCGGTCAAGCGCACGGAGGACGTAAATAGAAGGCTTCGGCCCTAAACAATGACGAGGTAACGTGTGTGGATCAACCAGCTCGTCAAAATCCTCGATGGTGCTTGCGTACTTCATAGCCTCTTGCACCCGCTCCTTAAATTTACCCTTAAGCTCAGGACGCTCTTTCACTACAAAGCAGAAAATTACACAAGGTTAGAAGGACGACTAACATGAACAAAAAATTAAGAAGAAAAAAACATCTCATAGGAGGCAAACGTACCAAGCTGAGGGATCTCCCACCGACATAACAACCTAGGGATGTCCCCCCAAAAGTCGTCAGAAAGAGTCTCCTAACCATCACCCGACACGAAGAAATACCTAGACTTCCAATAACAGAAGGACGATGCGAGGTTGTCTACAAGGCGAGACCTTCTATCCTAGGGTACAAATTCATGATATCCAAACTGCTTGGACTCTTTTAAGCGGTACAGATGGATGAACTCATTAATCGTGATCATGTCCCCATCAACTATAGTCGTCCAAATCACCATATAGCTTCTAACAATTCTCCAAGAATTCAGCATAAGCTGCCCCGAAGCAATGTTTAGGTGGTGAAGGAGCTCCATAATAAATGGATGGATGGGAAATCTGAGGTCACACAAGAATGCAGCCTTATAAAAATAGACCTCACCATGAGGAAGGGCACAAGCCTTCTCACCCTTCCTAGGAAGACGAACCCTGGTCTCATCAGGGAACTAGAACCTGTCCCTAAACTTATTAAAGACATCTACCTTCAAAGCACACTTTTCTTTAAGGACATGGAATCGACGAGAGGTGGTAGAAGCAGAAGGATGAGAGGACGAAGGTGCAGAGGAAGGAACAAAGATAGCTGTGTCTGTCCCTATCCCAGCCGTGCCTACACCAGAAGACGAACCCCTCTCTAGATCACTCGATCTCACCTTGGACCCCATATTTTCCCTCCGTAACACCCCACGCATAGATTTAAACCAAGCTAGGGATAGGTAAACAGTGGATATAGGTCACCCAACGCCAAACCAAGGCCACTATCACCTATGACAAAATCCCCAATCTGTGGGTATTGATCACTAGAGGAATATGAAAGTACACCTAATGGATCACTAGAAGAATCTATCAGCGCCCTTACGTGGGTAAAAAGGAAGGCGATGGATGGAGAAGTATGCCTAATTTCAGAGTAATCCACCACTAAGGAAAGTAACACAACTCAAAAAGGAAATAAGAGCACAAAAGAAAGGAATATAGTAAAACTCAAAAAGGAAAAATGCGTAAATAAGGGGCGTACCTGGAAATAAGGAAGGAAACTGAGAAGACAAAAAGCAAAGTGCACAAAAGCAATTGTGAAGTCAGAAAAACCAAATGCAGAGAAAAAATGAAGAAATGAAAAGAGAAAGGCAAGGGTTAAAAAGGTTTGCTTTAAAAAGTGCGGGAAATTTGAAAAGGCTTCACCGGAAACGAGACCCTTTAGCCAATCAGAGTAGGACACATGGCCACGATGTGTGCCACGCTGCCACAGAGCAATTAATAAGGGGAGCAGAATCCCAAGCACCACCATCGCAAAAAAAAAAAAAAAAAAAAAAAAAAAAAAAAAAAAAAAAAAAAAAAAAACTCATATTCCTATGATCGTCCAAGCTTCTTGCTCCAATGAGGTTGCGCCGAACCTATTTCTTTTCTAGCTTTCTGATTCCGCTACTTGACCATAGCATCAACCAATATGAAATTGGTTCCTTCCTAACTGCTTCCCAAAGCACCAAACAGCCCCCTCACAGAAATGGATATGGTGAGAAAAGGTTTTGGTAATGAGCCTCTCAAGGATTTGACAATGGAGAGGAAGAAAGTGGAGGAATTTGAAGAGTCTCTTAGGTAAAAATTATGGATGAGTCAATCTTGTTTTCTCTAAGGTTTCTCTCTCAAAATTTTCTCTGGAAGCTCTCTCTAAATCGTGGGTATAAGAGTATATATATAGTAGGGTGAGAAGGAATGTGAAAAGTCAGATTTTCCCAAACAAGGTGTTCTGGCGACTTGACCTCGTGACTGGGTTGGATCACGAGTTCAAGTCACGAGCAAACGGCCTGGCCAGTCTGGGACTTTTATCCTGTAGTGCAACAGCTAGCGCAACGCTTCAACTTTTAGCATGCTTGGCACATGTGCATCATTCTGGCGGCTTGTAGCCGCGAGCCACCCGCAAAATCCAGCCACGAGTCCCTGTTTCTTTGCACAATCTTGAGCAGTTCTTCACACTCTCTCACACACTACCCTTACATGATTCCCACCTAAATACAGGGTTACTAATTGCTAAAATACAAAAAAATTTGGCACAAAATAAAGCCAACAAGATGGTTGATTAGATTCAACTTTACAATCTCCCTCTTTGGCTATTCCGTGACAAAATCCTAAAACAGACTCTAGACTTAACATGTGAGTTGGGAACAGTTGAACATAACTCACTCACACCTAATTCTAGAAACTGTGAAGCTCTTGAATCATATGAACATGAATCTCCTAAAACACAACAATACACCATGATCATTGTATGCAGAAAAACATGAAATGCATATGAAGCAAGCATGAAGTGATCAAGCAAAGATGGAGTTAAGAAACAAACCATGGCTTGATCAAACAAGCAATCACTACAAGGTAGTGACCACAATGCTCATTCACACTTGGAATGAACACTTGGACATACAAGCTAATAAGCTCAATGCAAATCACTTGCATGCCCAACATTCATGCAATGCATAATACACTAAGTATATGCATCTAGGAACAATCCTACAAAGGCACAAGAGTGACAGTACTTAAAAGGAAAATGCATGACATTTAGTTAGAAGTATTGAATAAACAATGCATAAAGACTGCTTAAAGCATGGTGCAAACCATAAAGCCTACAAACTATGCATAAAACAAAACCCTAAAAGTTTACAAAAGCAACATGGGTACAAAACACATTATATACTAAAAAAATCATCAATATATAAAATATACCAAAGTTTCAAAACCATCCATGAGTTATAAGTTAAAAAACAAACATTAACCATAACCACAGTGTATCAAACCCAACCCATAATAACAACAATTATCCAAAACACAAAACTATAACCATAAACAAAAAGATAGTAAAGACAGGTATAAATATATGTGAGCACACAACTCCCCCTTTCAATATGCACACTCCTTCTCATTCTTGTGCTGCTCTCCCCCTCACTATGTGTTGCTCTCCCCCTTTTTGGCACGAATAGCTAAAGGCTTTCTTCTAGCTTCTGTTGAATAGCATCCAGTTATGTCTCAATAGTTGTGAGACGCATTTGAGTTTGATTGTGAAAGGAGTGAAGAAGCCGTTCTAACTCAGATATTTGATGAACCACATTCGTAATCAAGTGGCTTTGCTTGGTTGTTTGAAACCCAAGGGGAACGGATGAAGTGCCAGTTGATTGGGCAGGTGTAACTGGAGCATGAACATGTGGAGTTTCATAGATGGATGGCTTACTCTTAGGAGTTCTAGAAGAATGACTCTTGCTTGCTTGGAGAGTGATCATAGAAATTGGACGCAGACGGGTCATCATTTTTCTATCTGAGGGAGGATTAATACCTTTACGAAGAATGAACTTCATAATGAGACTGCAAAATGGAATACAACCTCGTGCTGCTGATTGAGCTGCGGTCTTCCTTACGGTTTGAAAGATGTGGGCACAGATATCAATGGACTCTCCTGTAATAAGATCACATAGGAATTGAGCTCTTCCGAGATTGATGAAAGTCGTGTTGGACAGCGGGTAAAGATTGGAGAACATGATCAGCTTCAAAGTAGTCAGCTCAGGTGCAAACTTAGCAGTACTTATGGATGTGCCTTTACTAGAGACTTCATGGTCAGGTCCAAGAACTTGTAGAATGTCTTGAATCTTTGGAGTTCTATCATCATAAGGAGTTAGATTCACATTCTGAGGTCTTGTGATGTGGAGAATTTCAGTTATGGAGTTTGGGTTGATGATAAATTCCTTTCCTCTCACCCAGCAAATCAGTTCAACTCCAAGGTCACTAATATTGGAGTAGCATTCTTTGACCAGTTCATCCATTGGGTCTTCAAAATTCCTGAATAAGGCTGCCCAATCTCTTGATTCAAAGATTTGAGGGACAAAAGTGGTCTTCAAAGTGTTAAACTCAACTACACGTTCCACTATAGGAGATGCCACGTCAAAGATGCTTGAGTAGATGTGTGAGTTAAGAGGAGTTCTAAACCTCTCACAATTGGAGTCTTTAGATGATTGAGATAATAGTCGAGTCTGTTTAGCAACCGAAGTTGATTGATCACTGGTTACAATGTTTTTACCTTTAGGAGAACAACGAGTCATCTGCAAGAGAACAGTCACACAGCAAAGAGCCAAATGCAATACCACAAGGTACACACATCAGTTTGATTAGATTCAGGTATGAGAATGTGAAATAGGGAGATTTCACTCAATCACAAAAAAAGGAACCAAGTTAAAGACAAGTAATCATAAGCAACATGTACATAATAAGTGGAATAGGCAATCAAATATGGTGATGAACATTAATAGCTCAGAGTCAAGTGGGCACTGAGCATTACAAGGATTCAAATGACAAATAACGTGACAGAATACCATAAACATGATATGAATGAAACAACCACTATCATGAAAAAAAGCACAGACCCCAGACTTCATGTAAACACCAGTAAAGTTAAAAACACTAACTCTCAAACAATGAACACTCACCAAGATAAAGCAAACCCTTGAACGAGCATGATACTTGTGTATTTTGTGTGGATATCAACAACGAAAGTTGAAATAGTGTAAAATACACTATGAACGTTTAGACCCCCAAATCAAAAATACCAGTTCAAGTTTTATGACAAACACAAAGTGTGCGGAAAATGAACACAAGCTATAAACAGAATTGATAAACAATATAAGCCAATTAAAATCACATCTATAGCAGAAAATAAAAGGCAAAGATAAGGGAAGAGAGATGCAAACACAAGGACAACACAACGATGTGTTATCGAAGAGGAAACCGAAGCCCACGGTGTTAAACCTTTCCGCCGCCCTCCAAGTGGTAAGTAATCCACTAGAAAATGTAGTTGGGATACATGAACAACAATAGACCCTTCAAGCCTAATCTACCCAATGTACCTAAGTCCTCCAAGCTTCTTGCTCCAACGAGGTTGCGCCGAACCTATTTCTTTTCTAGCTTCCCGGATTCCGCTACTTGACCATAGCATTAACCAATATGAAATTGGTTCCTTCCTAATTGCTTCCCAAAACACCAAACAGCCTTCTTAGAGAAATGAATATGGTGAGAACAGGTTTTGGTAATGAGCCTCTCAAGGGTTTGACAATGGAGAGGAAGAGAATAGAGGAATTTGAAGAGTCTCTTAGGTAAAGATTATGGATGAGTCAATCTTGTTTTCTCTAGGGTTTCTCTCTCAAAATTCTCTCTGGAATCTCTCTTTGAATCGTGGGTATAAGGGTATATATATAGTAGAAGGAATGTGAAAAGTCATATTTTGCCGAACAGGATTTTCTGGCGGCTTGATCTCGCGGCTAGGTTGAGTCGCAAGTTCAAGCCATGAGCAAATGGCCTTGCCAGCCTGGGACTTTTGTCCTGTAGTGAACAGCTGTCGCGACGCTTCAGCTTCTGGCATGCTTAGCACGTGTGCTTCAATCTGGCGGCTTGCAGCCGCGAGCCACTCGCGAAATCCAGCCGCGAGTCCGTGCTTCTTTGCACACACTTGAGCAATTCTTTACACTCTCTCACACACTACCCTTACATGATTCCCACCTAAATACAAGGTTTCTAATTGTTAAAATACAAGCAAATTTGGCACGGAATAAAGCCAACAAGATGGTTGATTAAATTCAACCTTACAAACAATGAGATAGTCTTTAGTCTAATGTAAAGCTTCAATGATCAATTCAATTAAGACATACACAATTAGCACTAGATCATGTGACCCATCTCAATTATACAAGTATGCATATATGACCTCCCATAAGACTTGATAATTGGAGCTTTACATTTAACTCCATTTTTTTTTTCTTTTTTTGTCATAACATTAGATCTTTTTGATCTTTTTGGAATAGTTCCATCTCATTGTGAGAATGACTTTTGATATTTCTCCTTGATGGGATAGCCTTTGGCTTTTTGAAGAATCATACACTTTATTTTTTGGTTGCTTTCCCTTTTTCCTAGTCAAATACTAGTATGTGCGACAGGCTTTTGTAGCTCAATATCTCTTTACATTTGGAGATTTACATTTGGAGAGCTCTTTTTAGCAAAAAAATAAAAAAAAATAAAAAAATAAAGAGTGGGAAGATATATAGGCACAAGTCTATGCATGTCTCAAGATCAACAAAACTATTCACTAATCATTCATGACAAGTTTGAAGATCTATTTACAACAGTCATATAGATTTCAAGAGTTCTTTCATAGTAATAAGAGTGCAAAGGAACAAGCTACGCTCGTAAATGCACAAAGCCATTAGCACAAAGGTACAAGGAAAAACAAGTTTTAAGACAACAACTCAACAATGTCAATCAAACTTTTGATTTTTGATTTTTTATGTGGTTTTTGGATTTTTTGACACATAAGAATGAAAAGATTGATCAAAAGCAACAGTGAAAACAATTTGTATGAAAGAATGGAAAAACAAACAAACAAATTTCAAATCACATAATCAATAAGCAAACAACCAAACAAAGTCATAAAGCATAGGAAGTATTGATGCATGGACATGTTGTAATGCTTATGCATGAGTACCCTTTTTCACCCACACGTCACTTGTATTTAGGGTGATATCCTTATAGGATTAGGTACGGGAGTTAGGGCTTTCAAACCTTCGTGTGAAACTTTCCAAGCAGTTGGTGAATGCACCAATCATCTTCATCATGTCCATCATTCCGGGATCACCATTTCGACCTCTTGACGGTTCACCAGCCCAATTTCTCCTGTCATTTCTAGGTCCTCGAGACCTTGGAGCACTTGCATTATTCATTGCTCTCAGCTTTTGACAATTTGGTCTAGTATGCCCTTGAAGTCCGCAGTGGTGACACACATAGTTTGATCTAGGACCTCTTTGTGATTGAGGACAAGACTTGGCTCGGGATTCAGACTTGCCCACATATTGCTTATGAGAGTTGTTCAACATCCATTTGTCATCCACATTCCTCTTTTCCTCCATCTTGGGCTTCTCTGCAGTAGGACTAACTTCAATTTGCTCTTTGACCTTTATAAACTTCACTTCTTTGGTGACACTACCCGATGAACTACTTTCTCCGGTATATCCCAACCCAGACTTGTCTGAGAACTGTTTTTGAGATGAAATGAAATCATTTAGCTTCTTGGTGGAGACCCTCTCTATCTTGGCATTGGATTGCACAACCTCTTGCTCAAGAAATCTCACTTTTGTGTAAGCTTCTGATAGCTCACTATTCAGCTTCTCTATCTCACACTTAGCTTCCTTATGACGCATTAGAAGACTGCTATAGTTCTCCTCGGCTTTCTTCATCTTCTTCACAGCCGCCTTGGCCACACGTGCATACTCTCCTGATTTTTCAAGAAGAGAATTATAATTCTCTTGAAGATAGGTTGCATTCTCATCTTCTTCAACATCCGACGCTTCCACAATTCCTATGGATTCTTCATCACTATGTTCTCCAAGTTCTTGCACAAGCAAATTCAAGTCCTTTGAAGACTCGACATGAGCAATAGTCATAAATACAGAGTAATTTCCTTCTCCATCACAGCTCTCATTAGAATCAAAATTTGAAGAGTCCAAGTCACTAAGTGTTGTGGCATACACCTTGCCTTTCGATTTCAAATAATTTAGACATTCTTTCTTAAAACGTCCATGCCTGTTGCATTCAAAACAAGTGACACCTTGTGTAGATTGGGATTCTTTTCCATCTTTCTTTTTAAATTCCCTTTTCTCCCTTCCTGAACTTTGGAATTTCCCTTTATCACCAAATTTAACACTGTTTTTGAACTTCAAAAATTTTCAGAAATTCTTTGCAAGATAAGCAACGTCCTTCTCGATTGCATCATTAGTTGAAGAGTCATGAACATCCACCCTTTCATTTACAGTCTTGAGAGCAAGGGATTTGCTCTTTCTTTGATTGGGCAATGACAATTCGTATAGCTCTTGGACTTTGATATCATCAAGGTCCTTACTCTCTTCAATCGCTGTCACCTTGGCCCGAAAGCTTTCTGGAAATGACCGAATGATCTTCCTTACTATTTTAGAATCCTCCGTTTTCTCCCCCAAATTGAATTTGCTGACAACTACTTCATTCAGCTTGCTATAGAAAGAATCAAAGGACTCATCCTCACTCATTTTGAGCTCCTCGAACTGAGTGGTCAGCATTTGCAACTTGGTGTCTTTCACTTTCTTCGTTCCTTCGTAGGTGGTTTCCAATATCTCTCATGCTTCTTTGGCAACGGTAATGTGTGAAATCCTGTGAAACTCATCTGAAGAAACACCACAGAAAATTGCATTCAAGGCTTTACTGTTAGCATTAGCTGTCGCAAGGGCTGCTTTATTCCAAGTGGATTTAGCAGCCTCCGGGCTAGTCCAACCTGCCTCTACGACATCCCAAACAGTATCATCAATTGAATACAAGAACGCTCTCATCTGGATTGTCCAAAAGGCATAATTTTTTCCATCAAAAAATGGTGGAACATTCAAAGATTGAGACCGGTCCATCTTAATACGGGGTCAAGGATCGCACTAAGGTGTTTAAACCACAAAAAGTGCACCCGCTCAGATACCAATTGAAAGTTCAAATAGAGTAAAATACACTATGAACGTTTAGACCCCCAAAATAAAATTACCAATTCAAGCTTCATGACAAACACAAAGTGTGTGGAAAATGAACACAAGCAATAAACAGAATTGATAAACAATCTAAGCCAATTAAAATCACATCCATAGCAGAAAATAAAAGGCAAAGATAAGGGAAGAGAGATGCAAACACAAGGATAACACAATGATGTGTTATCAAAGAGGAAACCGAAAACCTCGGCATTAAACCTCTCCGTTGCCTTCCAAGCGGTAAGTAATCCACTAGAAAATGTAGTTAGGATACATGAACAGCAATAAACCCTCCAAGCCTAATCTACCCAATGTACCTAAGCCCTCCAAGCTTCTTACTCCAACGAGGTTGCACCGAACCTATTTCTTTTCTAACTTCCCGGATTCCGCTACTTGACCATAGCATCAACCAATATGAAATTGGTTCCTTCCTAACTGCTTCCTAAAGCACCAAAATACCCTCTCACAGAAATGGATATGGTGAGAAAAGTTTTTGGTAATGAGCCTCTCAAGGATTTGACAATGGAGAGGAAGAGAGTAGAGAAATTTGAAGAGTTTTTTAGGTAAAGACTGTGGATGAGTCAATCTTGTTTTCTCTAGGGTTTCTCTCTCAAAATTCTCTCTAGAATCTCTCTCTAAATCGTGGATATAAGGGTATATATATAGTAGAGTGAGAAGGAATGTGAAAAGTCAGATTTTCCCAAACAGGGTGTTTTCGTGACTTGACCTCGCGACTGGGTTGAGTCGTGAGTTCAAGCCACGAGCAAACAGCCTTGCCAGCCTGGGACTTTTGTCCTGTAGTGCAATAGCTGGCGCGATGCTTTAGCTTCTGGCATGCTTGGCACGTGTGCATCATTTTGGCGGCTTGCAGCCGCGAGCCACCCGTGAGATCCAGCAGGTGCACAATCTTGAGCAGTTCTTCACACTCTCTCACACACTACCCTTACATGATTCCCACCTAAATACAGGGTTACTAATTGCTAAAATACAAGTAAATTTGGCACGGAATAAAGCCAACAAGATGGTTGATTAGATTCAACCTTACACATTCACTTCTTTTATTTTCTCCTGTTATCTTTCCGCTTCCATATCTTGTTTGATGAAAATATGTTCGATTTTGTATGTGGTACTATATTATCTCAATAATTTTACTATTTCGCACGTAAATACCTTATTTCAATATACGCTTGTTAATCAAGCACAAACGTAAAACATATAAATCACAAGCATGTTGTTTATTCCAAAATATTGAAACCTATGCTTTAATCGATGGGTCCTGTTAACGGGTATCTTTAGAATATTTGTTCATAGATCATTTAAAAAAAGTTTTAATGTCATTTTTATGGAAAATATAAAAAGTTGTCAAATAAGTTAGTTATTATTTTCTTTTCTATAAAAAATTTCTAAAAATAATTGTTAAATAAATACCCTTAGAGCATGTATTAACTTTTTCCTTCATCAATATACTTTTGAAAAAAAAAAGAAAAAGAATTGACTAGAATTTAATCTTTGGGATTAAAAAAATCCTTCAAGGTAAGAAATATACTAAATTTCAAAACAAAATTAATACATGACTAATGAAATTAGTATATTTCATTGATAATAAAAAATATATAAATAAACTAAAATATAAAATATATATTTTTAAATATATTTCAAGTTTTCAACTCTATCATATACCATCTATTAAAATGAAATTTGACACTCTTTGAAAATTTGAACCAAATGTATGATTAATGTTGTACTAAATTTCATTGAAATGTACCTTTTTAATATACAAAACCAAAGAGTTTTTTTGAATATTATAAAAATTTCTATTACGAAATATAATTTTGACAATACTCATAGTTAAAAATCTTCATTTCATATATGTAGTAGAAATTGGAAAAATAAGCAGAAGTACTACCACTCTGAAAACAAATCGGTAGACAAGCAATTTTTTGGTCCCTATTAGTTATTTATCACTGGAATAGGTTGTACAAAAAGTTATGACATCAATAAGGTTATGCCAGAAATTACTCTATTTTTATTAGTCATGTCAGCTCACTTGTAATAGGTAATTATTGGATACTTCCGGAATATCATAAATGCGTATTTTCCCCTCTTACATAACTGTGAGTCTCATTAATTAAATTTATAGTGAGACCCACAATTCATGTGAGAGGGAGAAGTACGCATTTATAGTACTCCGTGAGTATTCAATAATTTCCCATTAAATTATTGCAATCAATAATTACAAATGTTAAGAGAGAGAGAGAGAGAGAGAGAGAGAGCTTTATTTATTTATGCAATTAATGATAGGATTCGTAAATAAGTGTAGTTAAAATGAGAATGCTAAGATGGATTAGTGGATATTAAAAAATTTCCATAAAGATAGAAGTAGCCTTTATTGATGAAAGGATGAGGAAGAGTCACTTAAAATCATTTGGTCATGTGCAGAGGAGAGCAGTCAGTGCACCAAAAAAAAAAAGAGATTATCCAAGTTGAGAGAACTGAAAAAGATAGAAGAAGACCAAAAATAACAAAGAATATATATGACTCTAAATAGAATAAATTGGACACAAAGAATCCATTAGATGGGTTTTGGAAATTTATATATATATATATATATATATATATATATTTGAGATTTTACATGGCATAAAAGAATAGATATTTCTCACTTTTTATGGATTTGTTATTCTTTAAAAATAACTATTCAATTCTTCTTAAAAAGTAAAAAAGGAAAAACTATTCACTATAATTAATATTTAGAAGGTAGCCAAATAACTATTCACGATGAATGGTCATATTCATATGCATATGCATGTGTACCAAAATGTGAATATAATACATGAAACACATGCACTAGTAGCACACTGATTCTTTATAAGTTATCTTTCTTTTTCACTTTCAATCCCAGGGTTGAAGTTAAAACAGGAAAATTCAAAGCAATCTCAAGCCCAAGAACTGTTTAAACAATGTCTTCAGGCTTACAAAGATGATGTTGAGAATTTTAACGAAATCCCAGAAATTTCACAAGTTCTGTTTGTCACAGCAGAAGTAGGCAATGTTGAGTTCTTGGTCAAGCTTATTTGTTTTGACTTTGATCTATTATGGAAAACAAATAACAAAAAATGCATATTCCACATTGCTGTTGAGAAGCGCGCCATGAAAGCATATTCAATCTACTAAAATAAATGAAGATGATAACAACATATTGCATTTAGCTGCAAGATTGGCACCACAAGAGAAGCTCAATGCTATATCAGGAGCAGCTCTCCAAATGCAGCGAGAAATATTATGGTTCAAGGTACTTATTCAAATGCATTTAGTAAGTTTTGAACCATTTCTCTCTCTCATATTCAACGTTAAATTTCAAACATAGATGCAATAACTTAAGTAGTATATTAGATTCCCCAATTAAATTGAAACACTATGTTAAATTTCAAACATAGATACAGTAACTTAAGTGTAATATATTAGATTCCCCAATTAAATTGAAAAACTTGAGTGGATTTAATTTAATTGTCCATTGAACAATTGTGTTATTACTTTATTAGATAATAAAAACTATGTGTTTGAATTTAATTGAGAAACCTAATATATATATATATATATATATATATTGCACCTAAAATAGTAGTACTACTACTATTTGAGTTTTATCCCTGAAACATTTTACCTCTAACAATTTTCACATGTGATATTTCCTATTACTGCAATTGTTGGAGGTGGAAAAGATTGTACAACCTTCCTACAAAGAAATGAAAAATGGAAATAGGGAAACACCATATGTATTATGTTTGTTTAGACCATTTAAACTAGATTGTTTAACCGAATATATTAACCAAGTGATTACTTAGATTAATTATTCAGATCTAAGTTAAATACAAATAAATCATATCATGCAAAGAAGTGGAAAAGTAAATAACACCACGATATGATGACTCAAAAAAACTAATGAAACGAACCGTTTTTATAGAAGAGGAACTGCTATTTTTGAACTTATTTGGAAGTTGGTTATCTAATACAGTATAATCTTTTCAAGCAAATTTTATATTATGAGAAGGGTAGCAGAATGAAATTATTAATGATGGCTTCTCATTTCTAATAACTTCGACCGTTTAGCCTTTCGAAAGATAAGTCAGCCACTACGATGACGTACTTAATCATCGAATTATGCTTGCAACATCATCCACTTTTTAGTGTGTTTCATTCTCACTTTCTTTCCCAATTTTATAATAAACATATTTCCTTGGAGGGCTTCACCTAAAAAATCGCATACAATACAGTTGCATAACGACATTTGTTTGCTTTTGTAAATGATTTATAACATATAGTTTATGATATTGCAATAAAACACGACTGGTGCCAAAAACCTCTTTATTGCAAGGACCACGGAGAGTTCAATTAATTCAATATGTGCCTAATTAGTGGAATCCATGACTATTGTACTAATATGTTCATCTTAACAAAAACACACATATGGTCTTGAATCTTGGGTGTTGATCAACCAAAGGCAGATAGGTATTTAGAATATGGAATTGCACCAGGCTGCTGCAACTTCAATTGGAAAAAAATAAAATAAAAAAGCCTATATGCTTTATTTTGATGATATAGTGTATGATATATCCTCTAGTGTGCAGCAATGAGAGCTTGATGGCAAAGATTTCTATTCAGGAAGCAAGGCTCATCCCCTTGGTTCCAAATCTTCATCGAATTATTATATTTAAAATTAAAAGAAAAAATAGAAAAGAACTGCACAACTAGGAATTTATTCACGAAGTCATACATAATCAAAGGAGTAGGGTTATACATTCATCAATAAAAACAAGAAAAATAAAATAAAGAGAAGAAACAACAGCAGCTGTAACAACAACAAACGTAACAAAGATACAAACACAAATGCATGGCTCATGTAGGTGAGTCATGGATCGATCCTCTCCATTCCAATATGAAATGGAGAGTGTCCAGTTAAAGGCTAAGATTGATTTAAAATCAATCTATGCCCTAAAATCAGCCACGCCATTTAAAATACACTTAACAGAGCAATGAGTTACTTAACATTAGTTTTCAACATTTCTTCTGTCTCTTCTCACTTTCTCTGTCTCTCTCATCAAAACTCCATGGCTCCTCTCTCTCAACTCAACCGAGTTTCTCCCTCACTCTCCCTAGCGCTCCACTCTCTCAACCCTGACTGCGCCTCCACCGGTCTCTCCACCTCCACGCTTGCTTTCTGCCTCTCCCTCAACCCCGTCGCTTCCCACATTCCCAACTCAAACCCATAAAAAACAGTAAATAGTAACTCACCAGCTAAGATCTCGACCCCACACACTCGCACCCTTTTTAGACCTAGATCAGAGAGAGAGTAAGGATTGGGGTTTGGAGAGAATCGGGTGTTTAAGTGAGAATTTGATGCTTTTCAGACCCAGATAAGAGAAAGTAAGGGTTAGGGTTTGGATAGAAACAAGTAAGAGAGAAGTTGATGCTCAATCTCCATGGTTACAGCTAGCAGCCACCGTGTTCCGCTCCACCAATTCCGGCGGTGGCTCTGGTAAAGTTCCCCTGTCTCTCTCTTTGATTTTTCCTTCTTTTAATTTTCTCAACAAAAAAGAAGATTTTTTAATTTTTTGTATTGTATTAGGATTTCGTTTTCTTTTGATAAAGAAACTGAATTCCCTGTTGTACTTGGGAAAAAAATAATGTGGAATTTGTGTTATTCAGTACAGTTTGTGTTCAAGTGAAAAGACAACAAAAAAACAGAATATGTATGTATACTAAAGTAAATGATGGTTTCCAAAGTGTAAGCAAACTTAGCAAAGTGAAAGATGGAGAAATATATGGAAGGAGAAAGATGGAGAAATATAACAAAATGATGGGATTTGAAACTTGTTTTAGTTGGTTAAAGATCGACTTTTTATTTTGTGCTTGTCTTGTATGTTTTTAATTTGATATGTCATTGGTAATAATTGAGCCGAATAGTTTTGTTGAATTTGATCAAAGCAGATCTATTTGAAAGAATGGTGAGAACTGATGGTCAAACTCCCTCATACAGGGAGCTGTGAAGTGCCATTGGGTTAGCTATACTTATGATCTAATTGTACTCCTTAGCAATTAGTTGATATCTTAGATTGATACGGAGGCTTTAGGATTTATCTTGTTCTAGTACATACTGGTTTAATAATTTGTTGTTTTTTGGGACTATCTTGTTTGTTTCCAAAGTGTTATTTCTTCAAAATGTGTTTTTAGTTGGCTAAAGGTTGAATTTTTATTTTGTGCTTGTTTTATGTCTTTCATGAAAAATCTTATTTGTAAACAGTGGCCAAAAGGCCATTGGCTATAATTGAGAAGAATAGTTTGTTGAATTTGATCACAAATTAGCTTCATTTGAAACAATGGTGAGAAAAGGTGTCAAAGTGCTATAAATTTAGCTCTACTTATGATTTGGTTATACTCCTTAGCAGTTAGCAGATATGGGGGCTTTAGGATTTATCATAGCTTATTAGATATTGGTTGATTTTTGGGACTTTCTTGTTTGTTTCCAAAGTGTAAGCAAACTTGCAGCACTACTTCTTGCACAGAAAAAATAAAGTTCTTTTTTTACTAGAGACATGCTTTCTTGTAGCTAAATTCATGGGCAGTATTTGGGTACAATTCCATTATCATGATCAACTTGTGAGTATTTAGGTAGTAAAAAGGCTTGATACAAATAGCTCAAGCTTGTGACTTTCATGCTACTCACTACGAAGCAAACGAATCCTTGCTTGATCTAATTTTTATGTTTTAGATATTCCCATAAAAGTTTCAAGTCCTTCAAGGCGATTGGATTAGTTGTAAATGGATGTGATGGTGGTGATTAGCAGTTATTATTACCATTAAAGTAATGCATGATAGGAAATTTTTTTTGGTCTTATTATCATTTATCAAGTTTCTTTACTGCTAGATCAAGTTTTTTGGAAATTTTGATATATGTTTATCAATGAAATCACTCTTTTGTTCTTTTGTCAGGTTGAATGGCATGATTATAGGTATGCTATTCTTCTTTTGATCACTGAGAGCGAGAAAAGGCGAGTGCTGGAGGGATTTGTGAAGACCATGAAGCTGGCTTTGTTCACCATTTTTTTTTTTCTTTTGGGAGAAATTGTTCATGAAATTTTAGATATAAAGAGCATGACTCGTATCTATTTTAGTTGGGATCAAAATCAAGATGTAGCTATTTTGGCTTTCTTGAAACACTGAAATCACATATTTATATTGTAAAGCTAATTTAGCTAAGCTATAAAGCCTTTTTGTTTTGGGTTTTGTTCATTTGGTTGTGGATAAAAATTTCAATGAATTTTTGTTGTCTTTGAGAATCATAATTATGAGCTTGTCTTTGAGAAGAAATTACTAGCTTTTATTCGCTCTGGTTGTGCCTTTTATATAAGTACTTTGTGATGACTGATTTGGAGTCACTGAAGCAATTAAGGATTAGTTTCTTAAAGATTTATAAGATACTTAAAAGCAATCCTAACATATTTATTGCTAACAAAATCAAAGGCCATAGCTTGGAGAAACTAGCACAGTTATATATTACTTGTGCAGCAATTTTACTTCTTTAAGATAAGTAATATGAGGTGGAATACTGCCAGCCACAACAAATTTACAGTAGATACTGTAGATGCTCTTCAATTGAGAATGGTCATGCTTCAATTTTTTTGCTGTATGACCGATGCTTCTAAAGCCAAAAGTTAAAAATCAAATTATTATTAGAAATCCGTCAACAACAAATAGAATGCATCTTGAAGTTAAGCACTAACAACTAAGGATTCTTTGAAATTTTATTTTAATACGAAACAAGAAAAAGGAAAGGGAGAGAGTTAAAACCATTGCACTATTCATAAGCTCAAGTGTGCAATCTCGGGTGGAAAATCTATTCCTGATTGTGTTGGAAAAAAAAATCCACAATACTCTATTGTAGGAATGTGAGAATACCACGTGAGAGAACAATTAGTACCTAAATATAAATAATTACTACTAAGGGAAAATTACTGTGAAACAAATCATATTTTGCTATCATTTCTAGTAAATTTTTTATATAAGTACAATCAACTTGAATTTATTAACCGAATAGAAAATTAAAAGGAATAAAGGATTCAAAACATTGTTTTTCCAGTACTAATCACACGTAAGTAGTGATGGTTTATATGGCAATTACAACAAATATTCTGTTACATTGAAGCTCCAACTTCATTTGAATTCACTGCAGCTCCATTAGGGGCATCATCTCCATGTAGCTGAGTAGAAACATCGTCTATGGCTGAATTCAATTGAGCAATCTTCTCTATTAATATTTTGCGGGTTCTCTGTAGTCATCACACCACCAATGCAATATCAATGCATTGCAAACATTTTAAAAAAAAATGATAACTAAAACAATATCAATAATAGTTAAAAAAGGATGAAAATACAAGTTAACACAAACAATTTGTACAGTGTTTCTTTTTCTTATTTTTTTTTAATTGAAAGCACAATTCATAAAGCTTACTTATACATACAAACCGTTATATTTTTCTTGTTTTTCTTATGACAACCAACCATAACTAGGCCTTTATTTGTAACCAAAAAGACTTTACTTTCAAAGCTGAACACATTAACAAACATGCATACACACATAATGAATAATTTAAAGGATTGCAAATGCAGGAACAGCTTCTCACCTCCAAAGTTTTCTCCTAATCATATATAAATTTTGGCAACTTCCTCATCAGATCTTTTCTGTCAACTCCAACAAGTGCCTTGCTTATCTGCAAAAACTAAACTCATCAGTACTTCAGCATAAAAAAATTTTGAAAAATAAATAAATAAACAGTGCATCTGAGCTGTTAATTGTAAGAACAGTATATAAACCACATCAATAGCCCAAAAGTGAATCAATAGCCCAATACTTACTGATGCATCACATGGCTGTTTAATCAGGCCAAATAATTACCTACATTAACATATTTCTTGATACTATGACTTTAAATGAAATATTTTTACTCTATAGGCTCAAAAATGTGACAAAAACACATGTATTACTCCAATTAATTAGAACCTAAGGAGACAGATGCACAACACTCTCATTACAAATCCACTGACAAAGATACTTGCACAATTTGGTTTTCCATCAAATAAACCAGATTTTAGATCATTAAAGTGTCAAAACGAACATATACACTACTCTACTTAATTGATAACCTAGGGAAACACAGACACCCAAGACCAAATAAGTTGGATTTCAGTAGGTATATTTTCTCAAACATCTTCAGTGCATTTCACAACTCAAACCACAGTAGTAACATAGGGAACGAGAAAAAACTGATCCATTGTGATAAACTTCAAACTAAGAAATTATTATCAAGCTAAGAATCATAGTTCTGTTTCAGTGAAAGAAACTAAGGAATAAGAAATGGATACTCTTAGGCAAAGAAATCAGGATCAGAGGAAAAAATCATAGATTTAGTATCATAGGTAAACCATCATTTACTTTAGTATACATACAGATTCTGTTTTTTTGTTGTCTTTTCACTTGAACACAAACTGTACCAAATAACACAAATTCCACATTATTTTTTTCCCAAGTACAACAAGGAATTCAGTTTCTTTATCAAAAGAAAACGAAATCCTAATACAATACAAAAAATTAAAAAATCTTCTTTTTTGTTGAGAAAATTAAAAGAAGGAAAAATCAAAGAGAGAGACAGGAGAACTTTACCAGAGCCACCGCCGGAATTGGTGGAGTGGAACACAGTGGCTGCTAGCTGTAACCATGGAGATTGAGCATCAACTTCTCTCTTACCCGTTTCTATCCAAACCCTAACCCTTACTTTCTCTTATCTGGGTCTGAAAAGCATCAAATTCTCACTTAAACACCCGATTCTCTCCAAACCCCAACCCTTACTCTCTCTCTGATCTGGGTCTAAAAAGGGTGTGAGTGTGTGGGGTCGGGATCTTAGCTGGTGAGTTACTATTTACTGTTTTTTATGGGTTTGAGTTGGGAATGTGGGAAGCGACGGGGTTGAGGGAGAGGTAGAGAGCAAGCGTGGAGGTGGAGAGACCAGTGGAGGCACAGTCGGGGTTGAGAGAGTGGAGCGCTAGGGAGAGTGAGGGAGAAACTCGGTTGAGTTGAGAGAGAGGAGCCATGGAGTTTTGATGAGAGAGACAGAGAAAGTGAGAAGAGACAGAAGAAACGTTGAAAACTAACGTTAAGTAACTCATTGCTCTGTTAAGTGTATTTTAAATGGCGTGGCTGATTTTAGGCCATAGATTGATTTTAAATCAATCTCAGCCTTTAACTGGACACTCTCCATTTCATATTGGAATGGAGAGGATCCGGATCCATGAGTCATCCCCTTTAATTATCTTGCCCGGCTGGTTCTTTCTAATCCGAGGGCTGTGACTATTCATCACAGATTCCAGTTCTGGCATCACCATCATCACCTCGGAGATGCTCAGATGACTCTTTCTGGCGATTGTTAAATGATGATAATGCAGCATCATTATCATCAGGACCACGGAATTTCTCGAAGGACTCTTTCGCATCTATGTTAAATGCATTATGTACAGGACGCCTAGGAAATGCTCACTTGACCCTTTTTGGCCTATTTTAGGTTGTGTAAGAGAGGATACGACTTCATCAATACCAAGGAAAAGCTCACTTGACCGGTTCTGGTCTTTGTTAGTAGAGTATACTTCATCATCTTCGGTAGTATACCTAGATGACGAAGCCTTCCCCTTTGATGATTTAGAGCATCGATCCGGTTTGTTAGGCTCCATTAGGTTCTTCCTTCGCTTGGAGATAGAAATGAGATCACATTGATGCTCCTTTTAAACTATTCATGAGTCAGTACTGCTTACATCTTTCTCTTATTTCTTTAAATTAACTAACAACATAGAGAGTATTAAAAAAAATGCTCATTTTTAATCCAAATGAAATGTTTACCACGACCTATTAAAAAGAAAAAGAAAAAGAGTATTTGTGTCATTTAAAAATTTATCAAGATGGTCAAATTAATAATTCTTTAGTTACTAAATTATTTTATATAAAGTTAGTTTAAAAAATTAAAATTTATATAATTTTGAGTATAATGTATAAATGTCAACTCTTGAAATTCTCCTGGGAAGTTTAAAGTATATAAAAAATTTATAATTCTTAAAATTTGAAATTCTCAAGAACTGTTTCTCCAAAAAAAAAAAAAAAAAATTCTCAAGAACTAAATCAGGTAACACAACAGTGACCAAAGAAAAATAAGAAATAAGATTAAGGAATAAACAGTTTAAAATGAGTATAGAAACCACAGTGTCTTTCATTTATTTAATTTTTTGTTTATGTTACTGAAACAATTACTCGAGGAGAATAATCCGATTTCGAGAATAAGGTTATATATGGGTCCGTAATGGCTAATTTAATAGGACTTTTGAGGAAATACACAAAGTTGACAATAAAAACAAGAAAATACACAAGTTACCTAGCCTACTCAAAGTGAAATTCTCTTGCAAAAATAGTAAACAACCTACAATTAAGAACTGAAGTACAAACTTACAAGTATAAATTCTTTACAATTTCCAATAGATTAACGTCTTTTCTTTGGGCTTTAGTCGATCTATTGTTAATTCATAATGACATGGCAATCTTATAAGCACAACTTTTCCACATGGCTCACTCTTATCCTGTCACATGTACAAGCACTACAAGAAATTTGGTTATTTTCAATGGTTGAAACCGATAAAAATACGTATTATAAGCTCTGAAGTTCAAAACATTAATCAGCTTGAACATTTAAAATGATATTACAAGTTAACACAATCTAAGCTATTCATTTTTCTGAATGAGGACAAGTTACACAATTTCACTCAATAAGAGAGAGGAAATGTTGAAATATTGACCAAGTGAATATACTTACTCCTTTCCCATTGTTTTATATAAGGCTTTTCGATAAGTGACAATGAGACTTTAATTTAGGATTATGTACCAAATGAATTTCTTCACTTAATATGTAATCCTATTTTGGATGGAGGAAAGTGTTGGAAATGAGAGAGGGGAAGAAAGAAAGGTGATGGAAATATACTAAATCTTTGAATGGAGGGAGATGAAGAGAGAGAAGGGGAGAATAAAGAGGAAGATGTAAGAGCACTTGCATTGGATTAGCATTTTGGATTTCATAGGTGAATTTTGGTAGAAGTATCCTAATACTAATCCAACGTGGGTGCTCTTAAATTTGACCAAAATATTCCATCTATGATTTTTCATCCATAAAACATAACTAAATGTTAAAGCTCACCTAGAAGACAAAGTATTCCGTCCTTGAATTTTTTTGGCTCGAAATTTTTATGCAGGAGTAGCCTTAGACATGCTGAAGGCTAATCCTAATTTTGCTACCGCTAAAAACGAAGATGGAGAGACTGCATTGTATGTGTTAGCTCAAAATCCTTCGGCATTTGTTAGTGGAAGTCAACTAGGGTTATTAAGGAGACACCTTGATATTCCATGTGAGTTTTTCTGACTTTTCGAAATTCTCAAATCTTGCATGATGATATATTTCTTAATCATGCAGCATGACATACAAAGAAGTATGATTGAGTTTAATACTTTTGTATATGGAGAGATTCATTTCATAGTTAATGATGTGGAGTATATGATATTATGTCATTTATAAATTTTAAATAACATATTACTAAAGGCACATTCAAATTTATATTATTTAATCTCAATTATAAAATGAATACATTTGAAATGGACAAAGAATTTTGTTAATGAATTCCCTACGGAAAATGATTAAGTCATATCTAATGTTTTATTAACTAATATATTTTATATATTTTTTCAAAAAATAAAGGTAAACAGTATGCATATATCCAAATTAAAAAGCGCACAATACTATAATAATTTTGTGATTACCCAAATGATGGCCATTGAAGAAATTTACAGTACAATACAAGCTAAAATTCAATTCCTCTAAGCAATGAAAAACTTCCCAAAGCATGAGCAACACCGAGATCCGACGCAACAAAAGCCTAGGCATGCACCGTGAGACCGTTCCAATACTGCAGCAAGTTAAGCAACCCTCTTTTCAGCTTCCATGGGAGCCACCAAACAATGGTAACTCGACGTCGAAAACAATAATTTTTCACTAAATACTTACTAGAAAGCCTCTCAGTTAGATTCCTTCTGCTTTTGGAAAGACAACGTTTTTTTTTTCTTTTTTTTTTTTTTTTTTTTTTCTTTTTTTTTTTTTTTCATGATTTAACAACTCTACCAAATATAAAAACCAAAGCAAGTATGACATCAGTGATCAGACAACTTTCTAACCTTAATATTTATCAGAAGCATTAAAATAGAATTAACATAATTATAGGATTTCAATACATGTAATATGAGTGCCTAGGAAAAACTTAGAAGATTTAATAGACATTGTCCCATGGAGCCAATTACACTCACTTCCTTATGTGAAATTTGTTAGGATATATGTGAATCATGTTAGAAACATATGTCAATATAGAATTGACTAATCCTTTAATAAAACACACTTTAGTTGTAATCTGGTAGATTTAGGATGTGTTTAATACTTCAAGGAACAAGATTTCAAATTCAAATGTTAAAACCATGCAAGTTTGTCCAAGAATTAAATGAAGAAGTGCTAGATTTTAAATCTTGACAGCTAGTATCTATCGAAGTTTAAAAAGCTGTTTAAACCCGATGCTCGACAGCTGCTCAATAGATAGGGTATCTATTGAGATTTAAGAAAATCAGTTTTTTAGATCTGATTTCACTCCAATCCATGAATAAATGTTTTGGCTTTCTTTTCTCACAACCCTAAACATATATAAGGAATATTTTAAGGGCCGTTATAGCTGATGCACATTAGTGCAAAAGTTTTTCACAAGCATATTGTGAATCGGAAACATAATGCCCTAGTTCATCTTTCTTTTCAAGAAGCTGCTGTGTTTGTACACCGTATGGTTTTATAACCAAGGAGTTTTGTGATTTTCATCGTGTGATGAACTGAAAGACTTTGCAGCCAAAATCTTTCTCAAGCTGGTGTGTAAGCCGCGTATTGGGATCCGCACATCGAATTGGTTAGTCACATTCTGGGAGTCGTGCATTGACAGGAGAGATTATCACTACAGAACAAGTCTAATTGGTTATTGGAGTAAGGGTTCAACGGTAGGTTGGTATAAGGTACTGAGATTTCTTTACTTGTAACTGCTTGTTATAATAATAGTGAATTATTGGGAGTAGTGACCTTAAAATCACCCGATGAGGTTTTTGCCATGTAGGTTTTCCTCATTCATAAACAAATCACCACGTTAATTTATTTTCCACTGTATATTAATTTTGTTGGTGATTTGTTTGTGCTACCATGCTTATTGCATGCTAATTGAATTAATTTATTAACTTAGATAATTAATTGGTTAATTCATCACAAGGAGTCTATACATTCTTGGCCTATCAAAATTTATAGATGGGGTTGAATCTCCTGAAAAAAAACAAAAATAAAAAAATAAAAAAAAGGGAAAGATGAGAGACATGTCTATCAGGTAAATCATACATATGGAAAAGGCCTACATATATAGATACACACATATATCCACAATACATGTATATGGAAGTTCTATATGAGGGAAAAATAACTAACTTTGAAGAATTAATATAGTATAATTCACCCCATTTAATGGCTAAAGTTTGAGTCGTGCGTAGGAAGTAAATTACGGAGTCTCCCGCTGTAAAAACACACAAAACAATAAAATAATAAGTACCAGTACCACATCAAACAAATTTAATTTGGTTTGACTAACTTTTAAAACCAAGAAGAAAATTTCAATACTTCTCCTATTATTGTCTGGATTTAACATATATCTACCTCCAACTCCTGAGTTGCATTCACTAGTGTTCCTTTTAGGCACCCCCTTTGCATCTCCTTTGTGGTAGGGCTGCTCCACCTCATCCTCAACAAGAAATACGAATAAATTGACTTCAAGCAATGCTTGAACTTCTCACTTAGTCACTTGGACTTAGCTTCAATACCATGTAAGTCACATTCTCAAGAAATCTTGCTTTCTTCCCGAAAGTTCAAATAGTGTAAAATACACTATGAACGTTTCGACCCCCAAATTAAAATTACCAATTCAAGTTTTATGACAAACATAAAGTGTGCGGAAAATATACACAATCTATAAACATAATTGATAAACAATCTAAGCCAATTTAAAATCACATCCACAGCAGAAAATAAAAGGTAAAGATAAGGGAAGAGAGATACAAACACAAGGACAACACAATGATGTGTTATCGAAGAAGAAACCAAAGCCCTTGGCATAAAACCTCTCCGCCGTCCTCCAAGCGGTAAGTAATCCACTAGAAAATGCAGTTAGGATACATGAACAGCAATAGACCCTCCAAACCTAATCTACCCAATGTACCTAAGCCCTCCAAACTTCTTGCTACAACGAGGTTGCACCAAACCTATTTCTTTTCTAGCTTCCCGGATTCTGCTACTTGACCATAGCATCAACCAATGTGAAATTGGTTCATTCCTAACTGCTTCCCAAAGCACCAAACATCTTTCTCACAGAAATGGATATGGTAAGAAAAGGTTTTGGTAATGAGCCTCTCAAGGATTTGACAATGGAGAGAGGAAGAGAGTAGAGGAATTTAAAGAGTCTCTTAGGTAAAGATTGTGGATGAGTCAATCTTGTTTTCTCTAGGGTTTCTCTCTCAAAATTCTCTCTGGAAGCTCTCTCTAAATCGTGGGTATAAGGGTATATATATAGTAGAGTGAGAAGGAATGTGAAAAGTCATATTTTGCCAAAACAAGGTGTTCTGGCGACTTGACCTCGCGACTGGGTTGAGTCACGAGTTCAAGCCGCAAGCAAACGGCCTGGCCAGCCTGGGCCTTTTGTCCTGTAGTGAACAGCTGGCGCGACGCTTCAGCTTTTAGCATGTTTGGCACGTGTGCATCAATCTGGCGGCTTGCAGTTGCGAGCCACCCGTGAGATCTAACTGCGAGTCCCTACTTCTTTGCATACACTTGAGCAATTCTTCACACTCTCTCACACACTATCCTTACATGATTCCCACATAAATACAGAGTTATTAATTGCTAAAATACGAGCAAATTTGGCACGGAATAAAACCAACAAGATGGTTGATTAAATTCAACCTTACACTTCCATTGATGATTATCTTTTATTTGTGGTGTTCTTATCAATCATGCAAGGAACACATAGAGTTAGTTCTCAAAACATAGTTTTCCAACAACTTATACAAACGCGCTTAAAAATTTTTGTGGTTTGACTTTTGGCCTAAGTCCATTGGTGCACTTTCACAAAATCCAAGTCTCAAATACATCCAAAAAGCTCTCTCAAAAGCACGCTCACAATCACAAAGCACTCTCTCAAAAGCACGTCACAAGCGAAACTTTAATTTCTCATGACAAAAGCCACGACTTAGAAGTTAGAACCCTATCATTGTTACGGCACAAATACAAGACCAAATATATATATATATATATATATATATATACACACACACACACACTATGCTAGTTGGCTAATTAAGGTTTGCGGCATAAGAGACCGAGTGGTGCCAAATAATGATTCCAAGTTGAACTTGGATTTCCTAGGTTGGTTGGGTATTAACTTGGGAAATTCATCCCAGTTTCGAAATAGGCTTTCGGGTTCTTTCCCCAGCCAGTCTATCCCATGCGTGCACTTATGTGCATCCTCTTCAAGCTGCCAATCAACACCATAATATTTATGCTCACAATATGTTACATCAATTGTTGTATCTGGAGAATTTTGACTATCATGACTTTTCTTGAACTCTTCTAATTCAACTTTCAACTTGCATTGAAAAAAATAATATCCATCTCTTGTCAATAATACCACTCCACATCATTAATATTCTTCCTAATTCTAGATTTTGATTTCGATTTGTTTCAATCATTTTTCTCACGTGATCCATATACCATGAATTGAATTAGACTTCACCATAAATTCACCAGCTTCTAAATTATTCGTTAGCTTCTTGATGTTCTAATGTTAATGTCTCCTTACCAACTAGCAGTATAGTCACCAGAGTGTCATACAAAGGAGGGAGCGGGGTTAACATCAATTTTGCTTCATCCTTCTCCTCAATCTTAGTCTGCACACCCGACAATTGAGAAGCCAATCTTAGTCTGCACACCTAGCTTCTTTTTGTTAACATTTTTCATAATTCTTAGGATGAAGTCTCATTTAACATACTATACTTTACTTCTGGGGTAAGATTTAAACAAATAGTACTTATTGCTTTTATTTTAAGATCTTCCTATTTATCATTAGATATACTATATACAAGACTTCCTTGACTTTCTATACAACGTTTAATCAATCCTTATTGCACCAAGATTCTTTGATAATGTTTTTCCAAAGACTAAAATTATTTTTCCCACAAAAAAACCTCTACATTATACTTTGTACCAGTTATTTCTAAGAACTCGAATCAATAGCTCTAATACTAAATTATTGGGACAAAATTGCCTTTTGCCCTTTTCGGGCAAATTAATCAGCCTTTTGCCCTTCTTCCCAAACTAAATAGGGAAATGCCTCTCTTTTAAAAATCGAGTTTTTCAAAATCGAGTTAAGCCCTATAGTGACGTTTTTAATGACCTATAGTGGCGTTTTAAAGGACCTATAGTGACGTTTTGTAACTTGATATCCATGAAATCGAGTTATAGGCAATTTTATTGCCTATAACTCGATTTCATGGATATCAAGTTATAAAACGTCACTATAGGTTCTTAAAACGTCACTATAGGTTCTTAAAACGCCACTATAGGTCATTAAAAACGTCACTATAGGTCCTTGAATTTTTTTTTTTTTTTTAACTCGATTTTGAGAAACTCGATTTTCAAAAGAGGGGCATTTTCCTATTTAGTTTGGAAAGAAGGGCAAAAGGCTGATTAATTTGCCCGAAAAGGGCAAAAGGCAATTTTGTCCAAATTATTGTAAAAACACACAAAACAATAAAATAGATAGCACCACAATGCATAAAATTTATGTGGTTATGCTAATTGCTAGCCTACATCCGTAGACAATACCAACAAAAATCTACTATCATTTTTATAAGAATCACAACCATAAATAAAATCTCATAAAACTCAAACATAAACTATCTCGAAATCCAATACAATCAAAGGTGCCTTGACACTAACATACTAGATAGCTCCCTCTCTCTCTCTCTCTCAAACAACAAAGCTACACCACCTTCTCTCTCTCTCAAACAACAAAGCTACACCATCACTTTATTTATAGGGACTAAGAGCATCTTCAATAAGGGGTATTCTATACAGCAAAGAAGGCAAACTTAAAAAATTTTGAGTTTGAACTATAGTGAGCTGCTATCTCTAGGTGCTCGCTGAAGTTTAAACTCAAAACAAAAACTAATTTTATAATGTGGGGTGTGAAAAGAAAAGTATTTTAATGTGTTGGTGGTTGTGGTTTTTGTTTATTATGTTGAATATATTATTTTATTGTGCTGTTTATATTATTTTAATGTGTTGAATGTTAAAATAAAACTTTTGATATTGAGTGTATTAAAGCATTAGTATTAGCGGTGCTAGAAAGCTATATTGCTATTTTTAGCACCAACAAATACAAATTTATGGCTACATTGGTGGAGCCTGTTAGTTCCCCATAACACAATATGTTTAACCTAATACTAAGCCAAGTTGAATAACAAGTTTGTTAATTTGATCTAGGTTAAACCAATATGTGTAAAACAGATACAATGCGGAAAATAAAGAACACATAGATCTGATGACTCAGGAAAACCTAATTGGTAAAAAACCTGGAGAGGATTTAAACTAGCTATCCTCAAGGTAAAAAATAGATCCACTATGAAAAGGTTGAAGTTTGTACAATAAGACTTAGTCCACTAACATCCTATTGCTACCTCGAGTAGAAAACTTACTACCACGACCACATAACAGCTCCAAGTCTACAGACTACTTCTTTCTTTGATCTGCAGCAACCACAAGTTCTCCTACTTGTGACTTTGAGACACCTCTCAAAGGTTTTAGATCTTCTTGAAAGTTATTTATGCAGCAACTGAAGCAATCATCAAGTTCTTGACGTAAATCTTGATCTTAATAACTCTATGTGTGTGTGTGTGTATGAAGGTACACACCTCTCAGATCTCACAAAAGATTCAACAAACAACTCAACAAAGACCTCTTAAACGTAGTTAAGGTTTTTCCTTTTATACTTGGAGTTAAACACTTAACCTTACACACTATATAGGCTTTGGCTGGTTTGAGAATTCTGCAGAAAATTACTAATGCACGACTTTTGATCCATCGAGCCTTGCAGATTTTGAATAGTAATTCCTGCAATTACTCGATTCCAACTTTACATCAATCCAAACTTTGAGCAAGCCTAAACTTAGACTAAATGTTTTGATCATAATTTGTCAACATATACAAATTGATGTTCTAATACATTAGTTTCTAAAGTCTTAGAAACTAACAAACTCTCCCTTTGGCAATCCATGAAAAAACTCATTACACGAAATAAAAGCTCAAAGTAAAAACAGTCCAATTACACATTATTGCCCAAAATACAATTCAACCTAAATACTATCTATCAGTTGCAAAAGTAGATAGCAACTTCAAATGAATCAACCTGTAAATTCCTGAAATACTAAACAAAATATAAATTCATGTGTGGAAAATACAAGTAAACCAGAATAAAATTCTTGATTTCACAAAAACATAAAATAAAAGACATATACCATGAATAACCTCATAATATAAATCATAACCAATGTATCATAATGTGAAACCAGAACATAAACATAAATAAAACAAGAAACATAAAAAACATAAAAACAATGTCTCTCCCTAACATATACAACACATCATTAAAAACATATCTCCCCCTAAAATACAATCTGCACCAAAATAACTCAAATCTGCTCATCTCCTCTTATTACCATGCACTCCCCCCTTTTATGACGTATTGCCAAAGCGCAATCAAGACTCATCAGAGGGTGGAGCATGTGAAGAAGCACCTCTAACATCAGCTAAATCTGCTCATAAGGCCACAACGTCATTGAGCAAATCCAACAAAATCTGTCCATAAGCTGCTTAAACGATGAGACACGTCTCCAGCATAGTACGCATAGACGAAGAGGATGATGTAGATGGTGGAGGATCCATGACAGTAGTGGGGTCCACAAAAGCATTAGCTGTGGGATCACCAGAAGAAGGGGCTCTAGATACATCACCTATAGAAGACTTGACATGAGGGCGTTTAGAGCTTGCTTTTAACTAAGCAGCCCTTTGCCTAAGAAAGGTGGCACCTATGGGAGCAATGATATGAACAGCTCAGGCATGGGGAAGTCCTCTAAACCTAAATCTAACAAAATCCTATGAATAAAAACAGGAAAGAAAAAACAATGAGACTTAGCACTACTTCTATGAACCTCAATAAGAGTGATAGGTCAAAGAATGTATTGACCCCTTGTGATAAATTAACTAATTAATTAGCTAAGTGAATTAATTAAGTTAATTAACATGCAATACATGTGATAGCACAAACAAATCACCAACTAAGTTAAATGCAACGAAAAATAAAGTTAACATGGTGATTTGTTTATGAATGGAGAAAACCTCCAAGGCAAAAACCCCACTGGATGATTTTAAGGTCACCACTCCTAAGAATCCACTATTATCACAACAACTAGTTACAAGTAAAGGAATCCGAATACCCTATACCAACCTATAATTGAACCCTTAGTCTAATACACAATTGGACTTGTTTTATAGTAACAATCTCTCCTGTTCAATGCACGGCTCCTAGTACGTAACTAACACACCAACTTGAGAAGGATGTTGGTTGAAAAATTCTTTAGTTCATCAAAACAATGAAGATCAAAAAGCTCCTTGGTCACAAAACCCTATGACATACAAACGTAGCAGCTTCTTCAAGAGAAAGATGAACTAGGGTATGTGTTTCCGGTCACAATATGCTTGAATAAAACTTTTGCATCAAGTTGCATCAAGTGTGATGGCCCTTAAAATAATCCTTATATATGTTCAAGGTTATGAGAAAAGAAAGCCTAAACATATACACATGGATATGCGTGAAATCAGATCTGAAAAACTGATATTTGTAAATCTCAATAGATAGGGTTTTTGTCGAGCAGCTGTCGAGCATTATGCTAAATTTGCCTTTTAAACCTCGATAGATACAATCTGTCAAGCTAGCTGTCAAGATTTAATATACAACACTTCTTCACTTGTTTTTTTGACAGATTTATCATGGCTTTAACTCTTGACTTGAATAACATGTTTCTTGAAGACTTAAACCATCCTAAATCTACCTAATTACAAGTAAAGTGTGTTCTGTCAAAGGATAAGCCAATTCTAAATGACATATGTTCTTAACATGATTCACATATGTCCTAACAAAGAAACGAATAAAAAGAGTATGAAAACTAATAAGAGCATCAGTGATGAGAGCATACAAGAACGCACAACTCCCAATGGGAATGATATGTATATGAGAAATAGGCCAAATGTTGTGACAAGAAATCATAAAGAACAAGTAATTGAGCTTGGTAAGCTCATGTGTGGTAACTCTAGGATTAGTACCCCAACTAATGGAAGTACTAGTAAAAACAGACATGATGTTATTGAGAGGAGGTGTCTCTGTGTAAGGATACACCAGCTATTCTACCAAAGGTACACTAAGAGCAGAAGCCACTACCTCAAGGGTAATGAAAAACTCTTCACCCCTTATCCAAGTCTTCACATAATGAATGTTGGAATCATTGGAGTGGATAGAGAGGTTCAAATAAAACTCTCCAATCAAAGTAGCCGGAAGGGGATGCTCTACATCTATAAGAGTTAACCAACCTTGACGCTCAAAGTTCCTACGAATCTCAAGGTCAACATCATCTAGAATAACTTTCCTCTCAGCCCAAACAGACCTAAAGACAACTAACTTCTCATACGTCTCTTGATTTGACTTAAAACTGAAATCTATCACTTTGAAAAGTAGAAGAGGAGGATGAAGAGGTTTTCTTGTCTCTAGTTTTCCTAGCCATGATTATAAGAGTAGAAAAAAAAATAAATAAAAAAAACAAGAAAAACATAAAAACCAAGGGTGGACTGCATTAGAAGGGGTTAGAGCACAAAAATATATCAATAAATAATAATATATATGATGCATGTAATGAATGCACATATGATGCATGCTCTAATGCACAAAAACTTGTTCAATTTTTCAACATTTACCAATAATTGACCTGCACCAAGAGTTTTAACCAAAAACCCCAATTTTTTAAAATTCCATTTTTCAAAGCCAAATCAAATTGATCAATTAATCATTATAGTAGTTAGGAAATATCATATAATGACATAATTCATCAATTACACCAGTAAATTTTATTAATTTTAAACCAATTGAACAAAACCCCCAATTCTCAAAATTCCAAGCCCTAGAATTTTCAATCCTTTTCAAATCACTAAATTAATCCAATTAATGCATGGGAATCATATGTATATGACCTAGGAACAAAAACCCATTGATTAAATATGAACAAAAACAACCCAAACATCAAAAATATCAAAAAAAAATTGTTCGAAAATTCCTAAGAAAATGCATGAAAAATGTAATTAAAATGAAAAAGAAAGGGTATTTAGGTCTTACCAATACTTGAGGACAAAAAAGCCTTGAAAAATTTGAGGAAGAAAATGACAAACAAGCTTGGATTGGATCGATCGAGAAAGAAAAGGGAGAAAAAGATAGAAAAGTTTTTGAAAAAGTGATGAACACATGTTGAGAAAAAGACTTTAATATTCTTTTCTTTTGAATCTCGATCGGTTGAGTACCAATCGGGTAACAATCGAGCCAGTCGGAAGGTTTGCTTTAAAAACTTTTAGAATTTCAATCGGTCTAAAATTGGTTTCAATCAATCAAAAAACATATTCAACTGATCGAGCACCAATTGAGGATTAATCAAACCAGGCAGAAACCAAGCTTCAAAATTAAGAGATTTTTGATCGATTGAAAAACACATTTGATCGATCAAAATTCTGGAAAATCTGAAATTTTGAAAAAATAGCAGAAGTTTTATGCAGAAAACACTCAAACCAATTGATTTCATGAATGAAATGCATGAGAATGAGTTAAAAAAAATTTTCAAAAGCATTTGTTTTACCCAAAACTTCAAAAACAAGATTATGACACTTTTTGCCTCCAAAATTTCAATCAATGAACATATTTTGTGTCAAAATCATAGAACATATAATCTTGTATGGCCAAACCAAATTCACACACAATTTCATATACTAAGTTTAGCAAAGAATAACTTATGAAGTGTGTGTAACTAGTAATAGCATGAGATACATATGAGGTGATATGTAGATAATAATCAATTACAATTTCTACATTATTCATCACATAAGTTTGAAAATGACTATCACCTTAAGAGTTACATCATATAACTCCCATATCTCCTAGAAAACAAGCTTGCAACTATGCATTTTATTTATTTATTTTTAGCCTTATTGTATACATGCATTTTCTTTTTCTTTTTCTTTCCCTTTTTTTTTTATTTTTTTTATTTTTTATTTTAAGGCTACACCTTATTTCCTTTTTGTGCGTGTGCTACACTTTCTCGAGCACAAAATATTACGATATGCACTAAGGTGTTCATGACTGGCT
This sequence comes from Quercus wislizeni, assembly GCA_023055345.1. Classification (NCBI taxonomy): domain Eukaryota; kingdom Viridiplantae; phylum Streptophyta; class Magnoliopsida; order Fagales; family Fagaceae; genus Quercus; species Quercus wislizeni. The sequence continues at coordinate 16,396,285 of JALGQJ010000001.1, read as the reverse complement.
AGTAAACAGTGGTGAGATGGTTATTTATGCATTTCTCTTAGGATTTTTTAGTTCTTACAATCAAAAGCATGTGACTTCAAAATCAAGATCATGTGATTAAAAGCTATAAACAACTCACACACAACATGCACTACATAGCTAAAACTAGCAAAAAAATAATAATAATAAGCTCATCCAGGCTAATCAAGGTACACAGGCATGTTATGCAAAGATAATATGACCAAACTTAACTACACATCCATGATATGTAACACAAAACACATTCTTCCACATTCCTCTTTCATTTTTTTTTTTTTGGTTTTAATTTTTGAAAAACAAACAAAAAATAACCTAATATGAAATGCATGAATGTAAAGCAATGCAAATCCTAAAACCAAAAGAAAACAAAAACATCAAGGAAAAGAAGGTCATAAAGGATTTTGAGATGAAGCATAAGGACCATGTTAGAAAGGCTCAATTAAATTGAGCCTTCTGCATCCATAACCTTTTAGATTCAACTCTAGTTTTGGAGTTATTATTCATATTAGAATGATCAGTAACTCCAACATTGGTACAAAGGTTTAAAACTTTTACCAATTCACCATTAAGTACCACAGGTTCTTGTGCTTAAGGCACATGTACTTTTTGCTTATTTGCTTGCTTTGTAACTTGCAACTTGAAGCAGTTTAGGTGAGTATGCTCGGCCTTTCCACAAAAATGACAAACCCACAAAAGTCTATCATGCTTCTTGTCCTTAGGAAGGTTAGGATTCTTGGGCTTAGACTCTTTCAGAACAACCTTAATCTTCCTAGGAGTAGTAACCTCTTCTTTTGATTTGACAACCTCTATATTTGATGGCTTAGAAGAAGGAACAAAATTTGTGGAATGAGTTTCAGACACTGAGATGCTATCAACAAAACCTAAACCAGATTTTTCTAAGGAAGACTTCTGAATACTCAACATGTGATTGAGTTTAGAACTAGTAGACCCATTTGTTTATTCTCTAGCAATAGATAATTTTAGTTCTAGGTTCTTAATCTTATCAAGCAACATCATATTTTTAGTCTTCACCTTATTAACCAATTCATTAGCACCAAGCAAGTTCAACAACAAGTTTCTCTTTTCAAGTTCAAGAGTGACAATCTTCTTTAGCCCTAAGTCCACACTCATAGCATCCTTTGCAACAACCTTGCATAGCTTATTATAAGCTTCTTGCAAGTCAGCACACTTAAAGAGTTCCCCATCAGAAGGTTTCTCTTCAACCAAAACACTTTCATCAACTACAGCAGTAACTATGAAAGCAAAGAAGTTTCCATCTTCATCACTTCCAGATTTGTTATCAGAAACTTCACCATCACTAAGGGTTATAGCCATAGTTTTATCCTTTGATCTCAAGAATGTTGAACATTCAGATTTCACATGACCATACCTTCGACAATGAAAACATTTTTATCCTAAAGAATTATTAGAAGATTGACCAACTTTTTCTTTTGATTTTTCAGCATTATTGAATTTAGTTGGTTCATTTTTCTTAAAATTCTTAGGTTCAACATTGTTTCTACCTCTTGCCCTTTTGTTATCATTCCTAAGAAAGCTTCTAAAGTTCTTGACAAGATATGCAATCTTTATAGAAGAGAGTTCATCATCAAATCCATTGTCATCAACATCATCAACTAACTTAAGAGCCATTGATTTAGATTTGTTTGTTTTGGGTAGGTCTAACTCATAGGAATGAAGAGATCCTACAAGCTCATCAACAGGGATGGAGTCCACATCTTTGCTTTCAGTAATGGCAGTCACTTTGGGTTTAAAGTCCTCAGTTAGGGATCTAAGTATCTTCCTAACAATCTTAGGTTGATCATAAATTTCACCCAAATTATATGCAGAATTAACAATATTATGAAGCTTAGCATAGAATTCATCAAAAATTTCATCATCAGACACCTTAATGTTTTCAAATCTAGTTGTTAATTGCTGCAACTTGTTTATTTTAATTGCCTTTGTGCCTTTATACACAGTTTGAAGAATTTTCCAAGCAGTATGAGCTACCTCAACATTTGAGATTCTCCTAAACTCCTCCATAGAAATAGCATTAAAAATAGCATTCATGGCTTTGCTATTAAGAATGGCTACTTCATTTTGGGATGTTGACCACTCACTAACAGGAGTAGTCGGTTTCTCCCATCCATATTCAATGGAATTCCACAGTCTCTCATTTATAGATTTCAGGAAGGCTTTCATCCTAACCTTCCAACAGGAATAGTTATTCCCATAAAAGTGTGGAGGGATCACAAGAGAGTGACCGTGTTCCATGACACTAGGAGTCAAGGATCAACTCTTAGATCAAGAGATCTAACACAATAGCTAACCTGCTCTTATACCAGTTGTTAGTTTTTAGACCCCTTAACACAATATGTTTAACCTAATTTTAAGCCAAGTTGAATAATAAGTTTGTTAATTAGATCTAGGTTAAACTAATATGTGTAAAACAGATACAATGCGAAAAATAAAAAACACACAGATCTGATGACCCAGGAAAACCTAATCGGTAAAAAACTTGGGGAGGGTTTAACCTAGCTATCCTCAAGGTAAAAAATAGATCCACTATGAAAAAATTTAAAGTTTGTACAATAAGACATAGACCACTAACGTCCTATTGTTACCTCAAATAAAAAACTTACTACCACGACCACAACCACGTGACAGCTTCGAGTCCACGGACTACTTCTTTCTTTGATTTGTAGCAACCATAAGTTCTCCTACTTGTGACTTTGAGACATCTCTCAGAGGTTTCAGATCTTTTTGAAAGTTTTTTATGCAGCAACTGAAGCAATCATCAAGTTCTTGACATAAATCTTGATCTTGATAACTTCATGTGTGTGTATGAAGGTAAACACTTCTCATATCTCACAAAAGATTCAACACACAACTAAACAAAGACCTCTAAAACGTAGTTAGGGTTTTTCCTTTTATACTTGAAGTGAAACATTTAACCTTACACGTCATATGAGCTTAGGCTGGTTTGAGAATTCTGCAGAAAATTAATGATGCACGACTTTTGATCGATCGAGTCTTGCAGATTTTGAATAGTAATTCTTGCAATTACTTGATTCCAATTTTACATCAATCCAAACTTTGAGCAAGCCTAAACCTAGACTAAATGTTTTGATCATGGTTTGCCAACTTATACAAATTGAAGTTCTAATACATTAGTTCCTAAAGTCTTAGAACCTAACAAAGCCAAAGCCAAATAATTTGGCTCCATAGCTACAATGCACAGCCAAAAGTTACTATCCACAGTAGATCATAGGTAAAAAAAAAAAAAAAATTAAAAAAAAAAGAGGGTATTATTAAATTGTGAGTTCAAACTACTTTATATTAAATATGTTATTTTATTCATATGTTCACACTGCTTTGTAATAAATATATTATTTTATTGTATTATTTATATTATTTTATTATGTTGAAAACTAAAATAAAACCATTGATGTTTGGTGTCTTGTAAAGTGAGAAGGTAAAATAAATAAAGTAGTTTTTTGTGAAACCATATTGCTAAGAATTTGTGTACTTCCTTGTTATTCTTCTAATTGATATGGCATTCCAAAAACCAGTAGGGAAATCTATAAAATTCTTCTTTCATGTGCTGGACTTAACAATCTCCAACAAGATTTACCGTATAGTCTCGCGTAAATATTAAATTTTAATAATTAACAAATTCACATGCACTAGTAGCACATTTACTCTTTATATTCAATTCTTTAAATAAAATTATTCACTAAGGTATGACCACTTTCTTTGTCACTGTCAATTCCAGGGTTGAAATTAAAACGCGAAAACTCAAAGCAATCTCAAGCCCATGAACTGTTTAATCTATGTCTTCACGCTTACGTGGTTGATGTTGAGAATATAAATGAAATCCCAGAGATTTCACAAGTTCTATTTGTTGCAGCAGAAGTAGGCAACGTTGAGTTCTTGGTCAAGTTTATTCGTTTTGACTTTGACCTATTATGGAAAATAGATAACGAAAGAAGCATATTTCACATTGCTGTTGAGCAGCGCCATGAAAGCATCTTCAATTCACTGATAGGCTCAATTAGAGATATTATAGTAGATGGAATAAGTGAAGATGGGAACAACATATTGCATTTAGCCGCAGGATTGGCACCTCAAGAGAAGCTAAATGCTATATCAGGAGCAGCTCTTCAAATGCAGCGAGAATTATTATGGTTCAAGGTACTTATTCATATGCTTTGAGTAGTAAGATTTGAACCATTTCATTTAATGTTTTCCCTATTTTTTTCAAATTCAACATTAAATATTCAAAATTATAGGACTAACAAATATTCTCTCACGTGATATTTCCTATGACTGCAATTGAAGGAGGTTGAAAAGATTGTAAAACCGTCGTACAAAGAAATGAAAAATGAAAAAGGGGAAACACCGTATGTGTTATTTGCGATGGAACACGAGGATTTAAGGAAGGAGAGAAGTGGATGATGAACACAGCTAAGTCATCTATGGTGGTTGCTACAGTAATTAGCTCTATAATGTTTAGTGGCCTACCAACTGATGGATTGAGTCATAACTCTAAGAAATACAATCTTGAGTTGGCCTATTCAGTTTCAAGTGCTACAGCATTGTTTTGCTCGTCAACATCCCTGATAATGTTCTTGTGCATCCTTACCTCGCGTTATTCATACGATGACTTTCTTGTATCTTTACCTATTCAGTTGATGACTGGAGTCACTTCACTTTTCATCTCAATTGCTGCCATGATGGTCGCGTTTTCTGCATCCTTTTGTTTGATTAATCATGATCATCAGGGATTCCCGTTTATTGCTGTTCTGTTTGGGTTATTTGCATTTGTGCCAATCTTATATGTGTTTCTGAAGTACCGCCAATTTGTTGACATAATTCAATCTACCTGCTGTCGGTTTCAGCCACGTCAGCGTCTACTTTAAGAGGAGCCATCTTATTCACCGCTGTGCATGTATCAAATAATAACATTCTTACTTTACTAGCTAGAAATGGCTAGCAGTCAAGTGCAACAAATCAATCTTTTCTATTTCTTTCCTTTCTAGCTACATGTATGTAAAATAAATATGAACAAATTTTATCATTTGCAGTCTTATCTTGTTTATTTTTCAAAGTATAAATTCATCAAGTTTCAAGTGATAATTAAGTGGTAATGGGATTATTGTCTATCTAAATATACAAATATAGTAATTACAAATACAATGCTCACAACATATCAATAAAATGAGTTGCTAGCCCAAAAAGGAGAAAGGCCATCATAACCCCAAAGAAACTCAGAATAATGCAGGGAAGGAAAATATTTGTGCAGAGAGGTTGAGTATAGATGGTGAACAACAGGAGTCGAATGAGGACTGAAAACCGGGTAAGTGGAAAAGAATTAGTAAAGGAGATTTTGGAAGGGAGTCAATGGTGGAAGAAGAAATGAAAGTAGGGATGAAAAGAAAAGGGATAATGCCTTTGAAAGAAATCCTCACAAATGTGTAAGTGGATAAGTGGGTTAGCTAGATGGTGATGCCCATTCTCTTGGTTTCCTCATGGCTTAACAATTTAGATCGACGAAGACTGCTGCGCAGTCCCGCTGGGAACAATGAATACGTTATGCTGGAACTATTGGGGGCTTGAAAACCTCCGTACAGTTAACACCTTGGAGAAGGTGGTGAAAAAGGAATATCCCAGTTTGATTTTTCTAACTGAAACCAAGATCCCAAAACGGATTTACCTGAAATAAAAAGGAAGTTAGATCATTTACAAGGACTAGCAGTGCCCAATGTCAGTAAGAGTAGGGGATTAGCCCTTCTTTGGAAGAAGGACATCAAAGTAGATGTCCAAACCTTTTTGGAAAGACACATTGATGCTATAATTTTAGGAGGTGTTGGTGATAAGCTGTGGACGTTTACAGGCTTCTACGGCAACTCGAAGACCAATAAGAGAGAGGAATCCTGAGAACGCCTAGAGATCCTGGTAAGGGGAAACAGTTTGCCCTGGATTTGTATGGGGGACTTTAATGAGTTGATGCATATTGGGGAAAAGAAAGGTGGGGGTCACCATCTAGCAAAACAAATGGACCGCTTTTGTGAGGCAATTAACCACTGTGGTCTATGTGACATAGGGTTTGTAGGCCAAGAATTCACATGGCGTAGGAAGAGAGGTTGAAAGTTCAAATAGTGTAAAATACATTATGAACGTTTAGACCCCTAAACCAAAAATTACCAATTCAAGCTTTATGACAAACACAAAGTGTGCGGAAAATAAACAAAAGCTATAAATAAAATTGATAAAGAATCTAAGCCAATTAAAATCACATCCACAGCAAAAAATAAAAGGCAACGATAAGGGAAGAGAGATGCAAACACAAGGACAACACAACGATGTGTTATCGAAGAGGAAATCGAAGCCCTCGGCATAAAACCTCTTCGCCGCCCTCCAAGCGGTAAGTAATCCACTAGAAAATGTAGTTGGCATACATGAACAGCAATAGACCCTCCAAGCCTAATCTACCAAATGTACCTAAGCCCTCCAAGCTTCTTGCTCCAACGAGGTTGCGTCGAACCTATTTCTTTTCTAGCTTCCCGGATTCCGCTACTTGACCATAGCATCAACCAATATGAAATTGGTTCCTTCCTAACTGCTTCCCAAAACACCAAATAGCCCTCTCACAGAAATGGATATGGTGAGAACAGGTTTTGGTAATGAGCCTCTTAAGGGTTTGACAATAGAGAGGAAGAGAGTAGAGGAATTTGAAGAGTCTCTTAGGTAAAGATTGTGGATGAGTCAATCTTGTTTTCTCTAGGGTTTCTCTCTCAAAATTCTCTCAGAAGCTCTCTTTGAATCGTGGGTATAAGGATATATATATAGTAGGGTGAGAAGGAATGTGAAAATCATATTTTGTCAAACAGGGTGTTCTGGCGACTTGACCTCGCGACTGGGTTGGGTCACGAGTTTAAGTCACAAGCAAACGGCTTGGCCAGCCTGGGACTTTTGTCCTGTTGTGCAACAGCTAGCGCAACGCTTCAGCTTTTGGCATGCTTGGCACATGTGCATCATTCTGGCGGCTTGCAGCCGCAAGCCACTCGCAAGATCCAGCCACGAGTCCCTGTTTCTTTGCACAATCTTGAGCAGTTCTTCACACTCTCTCACACACTACCCTTACATGATTCCCACCTAAATACAGGGTTACTAATTGCTAAAATACAAGCAAATTTGGCACAAAATAAAGCCAACAAGATGGTTGATTAGATTCAACTTTACAATCTCCCCCTTTGGCTATTCCGTGACAAAACCCTAAAACAGACTCTAGACTTAACATGTGAGTTGGGAACAGTTGAACATAACTCACTCACACCTAATTCTAGAAACTGTGAAGCTCTTGAATCATATGAACATGAATCTCCAGAAACACAACAATACACCATGATTATTGTATGCAAAAAATTATGAAATGCATATGAAGCAAGCATGATATGATCAAGCAAAGATGGAGTTAAGAAATAAACCATGGCTTGATCAAACAGGCAATCACTTTAAGGTAGTGATCACAATGCTCATTCACACTTGGAATGAACACTTTGACATACAGGCTAATAAGCTCAATGCAAATCACTTGCATGCCCAACACTCAACCAATGCATAATACACTAAGTATATGCATCTAGGAACAATCCTACAAGGGCACAAGAGTGATAGTACTTAAAAGGAAAATGCATGACATTTAGTTAGAAGTATTGATTAAACAATGCAAAAATGCTGCATAAAAGCATGGTACACACCATAAAGCCTACAAAACAATGCATAAAACATAACCAATGCATAAAACATAACCCTAAAAGCTTACAAAAGCAACATGGGTACAAAACACAATATATACTGAAAAACATCATCAATATATAGAATATACCAAAGTTACCAAAGTTTCAAAAAGCATCAATGAGTTATAAGTTTAAAAACAAACATTAGTGTATCAAAACCCATCAACGATTATCCAAAACATCATATCAAAAAAACTTAAAAACAGTTTCTGTAATTTCTCCCCCTCAAACAAACATTCCCCCTTAGATGCTATAAAATTATCTCCCCCTTTTTGACTGGAATGGCCAAAGGGTCAGTGCTCCTGGTCGGTGTAGATGCTGTCAAACTTGGCTGAAAGTACATCCAGCTGATCCTGCATAGCTGTCATCCTTTTAGTATGTTGATTTTGAACCTCTCTGAGGCCATCAATCCTTTCCAAGATGATCTGGAATGCATCTGGAGGTGCAGCTGATGAGGTAGAGGCCCTATTCCAAATCTAAATGGTGGAACATTCAAAGACTGAGACCAGTCCATCTCAAAACGAGGTCAAGGATTGCACTAAGGTGTTTAAACCACAGAAAGTACACCCGCTCTGATACCAATTGAAAGTTCAAATAGTGTAAAATACACTATGAACGTTTAGACCCCCAAATCAAAAATTACCAATTCAAGCTTTATGACAAACACAAAGTGTGCAGAAAATGAACACAGGCTATAAACAGAATTGATAAACAATCTAAGCCAATTAAAATCACATCCACAGCAGAAAATAAAAGGCAAAGATAAGGGAAGAGAGATGCAAACATAAGGACAACACAACGATGTGTTATCGAAGAGGAAACCAAAGCCCTCGGCGTAAAACCTCTCCGCCACCCTCCAAGCGGTAAGTTATCCACTAGAAAATGTAGTTACAATACATGAACAGCAATAGACCCTCCAAGCCTAATCTACCCAATGTACCTAAGCCCTCCAAGCTTCTTGCTCCAACGAGGTTGCGCCAAACCTATTTCTTTTCTAGCTTCTCGGATTCCGCTACTTGACCATAGCATCAACCAAAACACCAAAACAGCCCTCTCACAGAAATAGATATGGTGAGAACAGGTTTTGGTAATGAGCCTCTCAAGGGTTTGACAATGGAGAGGAAGAGAGTAGAGGAATTTGAAGAGTCTCTTAGGTAAAAATTGTGGATGAGACAATCTTGTTTTCTCTAGGGTTTCTCTCTTAAAATTCTCTCTAGAACCTCTCTTTGAATCATGGGTATAAGGGTATATATATAGTAGGGTGAGAAGGAATGTGAAAAGTCATATTTTGCCAAACAGGGTGTTCTGGCGGCTTGACCTCGTGACTGGGTTGAGTTGCGTGTTCAAGCCGCGAGCAAACGGCCTTGCTAGCCTGGGACTTTTGTCATGTAGTGAACAGCTGGTGCGATGCTTTAGCTTCTGACATGCTTGACACGTGTGCTTCAATCTGGCGGCTTGCAGCCGCGAGCCAGTCGCGAGTCCCTGCTTCTTTGCACACGCTTGAGCAATTCTTCACACTCTCTCACATACTACCTTTACATGATTCCCACCTAAATACAGGGTTTCTAATTGCTAAAATACAAGCAAATTTGGCACAAAATAAAGCCAACAAGATGGTTGATTAAATTCAACCTTACAATCTCCCCCTTTGGCTATTCCGTGACAAAATCCTAAAACAGACTCTAGACTTAACATGTGAGTTGGGAACAGTTGAACATAACTCACTCACACATAATTCTAGAAACTGTGAAGCTCTTGAATCATATGAACATGAATCATATGAACATGAATCTCCTAAAACACAACAATACACCATGATCATTGTATGCAGAAAAGCATGAAATGCATATGAAGCAAGCATGATGTGATCAAGCAAAGATGGAGTTAAGAAAAAAACCATGGCTTGATCAAACAGGCAATCACTTTAAGGTAGTGATCACAATGCGCGTTTAAACCACGTGATGTTGGTCGGTTTTGTGCATCTTTTTCATTTCCATTTTTTTTTTTTTTTTGGAACTTTGGTGACTAGTAACCGTTCTTTGTGTGATTTTTGTGCAAATACTAAAAGATTCAAGAAGGACCTTCGAGTGGTCCACGTTCGGTACCTGGATTTTATACTAAGGTCAGAAATTTTTGTTCATTCGGACGAACAGCTCCAGGCGTCCCATTTGATCCTCAAGCTCGAGCCCGTATACTCTACTTGGCAAGCGTTTGGGCTAGTTGACAGGCCCCTTCTTTCGTATATTGATGTACGGCATGCAAATTTCCTTCCTCCGAGATTAACAGTAGGAGAAGCACGTGATCTCGGCCCCCATTATACTTGCTTGGACGAACTTGCACCCAACAAGGACGAGTTTGCTGAACGTGTGTCTCATCGTCGCCGAGAACTAGCATACCAACAGGTTGAACAAGGAAATCCTCTCCCGGCAGAACCCAAGGCTCCAGCACATGAAGAAGAAGCGGCGGCTGAATCGGTTCATTCTTCTGGGGCCGAATCTGAGATGGTGATCAAGAGGGTGATGTCAATAAGCCATTTTGTGCCCGATGTGCAAGCACCCGAACAACAACAGCCTCCCCCAGCTCAAGTTCAATCTCCCCTTCCTTCTCCTCCCCCAAATCGTCAGCGTAAAAGGCCTCGCACGGTCGAGCAAGCCCAACTTGGCTCGAGAGACGTACCGACAAGAACCCCTCCCCGACAATCTAAAGGGATTACAATCCGAGAACCCACTCCTACCGCCCAGAATGTGGCGTCCTCATCCCAGACCTCCCCGGCATGGCAGCCTTCATTCATGCTGGATGGCAAGCCTCTCCCGTCCTACGTGTGTGTACGGGCATGGGAAAAGTGTGAAGAGGGCCGTATCGTGCAATGCTTGGCGCGTGGTCTACTTTTGCTCGATGACGTCCATACTTTCGAGGATGGGACAGACGAGTCATTGGGTCGGCGACTACAGTGGCACACTATCGCGATAATTCTGAATCCCCTGTTTTTCCTTTAGTCTTATACTAATTTTCCCTACCCTATTCATGTCTATCTTTGTATTTGTACTCATTGTTATTGGTTTGTTAGGCCGCTCAACTGACGCACATCCTCGATGGGCGGGTGAAGGAGCTTGCCGAGGATGTCAAGCGTGAGAAGGACCTAAAGGATGTGGCGAAGGCTGCGAGCAAGGAGAGGGCGAAGATTGCCGTGACCCTGGAGAAAAAGGCCGCCGCATCCGAGAAAGCCAAAGCGCTAGCGGAGAAAAGGTTTGTAGGTCTGGAGGCTAAAATGGGGGAGACCGAGCTGAAACTGGCCGAGGCAAACAGTCTGAATTCTGCGTAAGCGAAAGAGTTAGCTGATCTGAGGGCGACTCTAAAGGGTTGCGAGAGCAAATGGTACAACGAAGGCTTCGCAGATGCGGAGAATTCGGTGGAACCAGTCATCAGTGAGGCTCGAAAGCTGGCGTTCAAAGAGGGGTGGTTTGCAGCCCTTCAGGTCGTAGGTGTTCCCGAGGACTCCCCTTTGAAAGATCCGGACCATATCCCATTTCCTAGCCTTCCTATTACCGCCCAAAAGACCCCCGTCGTTGTCGATGAAGAGGACATGACCAGTCTGAGGGAGCTGGTAGAGCAGATCGACACCCATGCCGAACCAATCAACTTGGAGGCTACCAATAACCCAAATGCTGCCGCTCAACATGATGGGAATGTTCAGCCACTAACCAAGGTTCAGCATGCTCTAGAGGATGCCGCGCAGATCTAACTGGTGGACCCTTTCCTTTGATTCCTGAATTTGATTTTTACTTAGTTTTATCTTCCGTTGATTCAATATTTCCTGTTTTAAGGTTTGCCTACGTCACCGGGTTATGGTGACCGAACAGCTATTTTATTTCCTATCATATTCCCTAAAATCACTGGGTTTTGGCGATGAAACATTGGTTTTAACTGTGTTTGTTTTATTTGAATGGGAACAAGTTGCCGAACAATTCATTTATTGACGCTCGTCAATGTTTGTTATATAGTTTACTGTGTGGTTTTCTATGTTTTCTTTTCTTCCGTATGTATGTATTTTTAGAATGATTCTTGCAGGGGAATTCACTCCCTGGCATATTTGAAGGGGGACGACCGAGGTTCCCTTCTTTTCGGGAATACCTAATCCTAGGACTTCAATGCCTTGGCAAAAAGATATGATTGAGCCAAGAGCTAGGTGTGTCTTTAAGGCTTTTTCTTCAAGATTTCCATCCACTCGGTGATAGTAATGCAACCGAGGACTGGGTTCTTGTCCTCGGAATACTTGTGTTGTGGTTTCATCATGATCGTGGCTGTCGAGGTTCTCCCTTCGGCTCTTCGTCCTCTGATATCTTTCCTCTTTATTCCTGGCGTTTCGTTTCACGAGGTGCGATTTTACCGATGCTTCTTTGGTTTACGAGGCGACGCAGATCTAACGGCTGAGGATTTCCTTGGAATTTGAATAGCATTTAATACACCTTCCCCATCACACTTCACCTCCTATAAAAGGCACCAAAGGGGAGTCACTTTCCCTCATTCACAGTTCCTTGGGTTCTTTAGAGAGTTAAGAGAGGGAGTAAGCAACATTGAAGTTTTCAGGCCCTAATAATGATCACAGCTTGTGGGGTTAGGCAGTTATGGGTGAAGGCGAAAAACCAGAAGTTAGAAGAGCTATTGCCTCTCAATCGAGCAAGGTCACCATCTATATGGTGTTGAAGATCAAACTGGTCGCCGAACTTCAAATGATGTTACCCTCCGGTTGCCGAACTCCAAATGACATCGGCTCCCCTTCTTTCTCTTTGCAGGTACCACCTGATCCTGTTTGGTTCCCAACCGAACAAGATTGTGAATCTACCATTCCCATGAGCTCTCTCTTTTAAAGTTAGCTTTAAAACAAGTCTGCCCGAATTGCCATGTATGTGAAATTTCCGAGCTGTTATATATGCAAAGTTTCCGAGTTGTTATGTATACAGGATTATTCTATATAATGCACCTTTTCTTTATTTAATAAAAAGAGTAGTACTTTCTAAAAATTCTTCTTCTTTTTTTTTTTTTTTTTTTTTTTTTTTTTTTTTTTTGTAATAATCGTTTCTCGAATTGATGCTAGCGATAATCGTTCCCTGCACTGATATTGCTGACCCCGGCACCGGACAATTAGTAGAAATGGTTATGAATATCGTTGTATGGTTCAATTTACCCAGGGACAAGATCTCATCATTAGTTTCGTGACAAGGTTTCTATTTGCCCATTAATAAGAATTGGACCGATCACATGTTAGTTTTCATAATCTAATTCCAAGGTTTCCACCTCTCCGGTAATGGGAATTGGACCGGGCACAGGTTTCTGTCCTTTAGTTATAAGGTTTCCACCTATCTGGCAATGGAAATTGGACTGTGAACCGGGCACAGGTTTCTATCCTTTAGTTATAAGGTTTCCACCTGTCCGACGATGGGAATTAGACCGGGCACAAGTTTCTGTCCTTTAGTCATAAAGTTTCCACCTGTTCAACAATGGGAATTGGACCGAGCAGGTTTTTGTCCTTTAGTTATAAGGTTCCCACCTGTCCAGCAATAGGAATTGGACCGGGCACAGGTTTCTGTCCTTTAGTTATAAGGTTTCCACCTGTCCGGCAATGGGAATTGGACTAGGCATAGGTTTCAGTCCTTTAGTTATGACTTTTTGCTGGTCGCGATGTATAAACGAACACTAATAGGCCAATATACACTTATGAATAAACATCATACTTAGTTGACCAAATATATGTACAAGGGTACTTTTCGCCGCCACCCTTTCAGGCTGTTAATAGTAAAATTTCTTTAAGTTATGGACGTTCCATGGCCGAGGAAGTGGCTTTTCGTCAAAGTCTTCCAGATAGTAAGTCCCAGCGCCCGCGATAGAAGTAACCCTGTAGGGTCCCTCCCAGGTTGGGGCCAGTTTCCCAACATTAGTGTCTTGCATATTTCCCACAGCTTTTCGAAGTACCAAATCTCCGGCACCGAACTCTCTTACCTTAACATCTCGGTTATAACGCTGAGCGAGTTTTTGCTGATACTCGGCTAATTGAATGGTCGCCATTTCCCGATGTTCCTCCAACAAGTCTAGATGCTCCACCATCATCAGTTTATTATGGACTAGGTTAAATCCGTCAATTCATGCGCCGCACATGTTCACCTCGGCTGGTATGACAGCTTATGTCCCATACGTTAGGGAAAATGGGGTCTCTCCTATGGACCTATGGGGTGTCGTTCGATATGCCCACAAAACATTAGGCAGCTCCTCGGCCCAATTACCCTTGGCTCCATCCAATCTTCTCTTCAATCCACTCAGGATTGTCTTGTTAACGGCTTTGGCCTATCCATTGCTTTGAGGATACGTCGGGGTAAAGTACCTGTTCATGATGCCTAGATCACGGCAAAAATCGCATAAGGCCCTGCTATCGAACTGCAACCCATTATCGGAGATGAGGGTGTTCAATACTCCAAATCTTGTAACTATATTCTTCCATACAAACTTTTTGACATCAGCGTCCCAAATGTTAGCCAGTGCTTCGACCTCTGCCCACTTAGTGAAGTAATCAACAGCTACCAGTACGAATCGTCGATTGTCAGTTGCTCGGGGGAAAGGGCCGAGGATGTCTAACCCCCATTGTGCAAAAGGCCAAGGGCTAATGGGATTTAGGTGCCCTGCCGGCTGGTGAATTAAATAGGCATGCTTTTGACACCGTTCACATTTTTGCACATATTCGGCAGCATCATTTCACAACTTCAGCCACCAAAATCCCTATGTCATGGCTCGGTGTGCTAACGAACGCCCTCCTGCATGGCCGCCACACACTCCTTCATACAATTTGGCCAACAGCTCATCTACTTTTCTGGGGTGAAGGCACAAAAGATATGGTCCTTCAAAGGACCTTCAATAAAGCTTCCTATCAGCTGATAACCAGTATCGAGAGGCTATCCGGTGGATCTTGTTAGCCTCACTTTCGTCATCCGGTATTCTATCCTCGGCAAGAAATTCGATAATTGGGTCCATTCAACATGACCCAACTGTTGTAATTGCCGCCACATCAACCTTTGTGGCCTAATCTGCCATAGCGCTTATGCTCGGTTTAGTAATGAGTTCTACTTTGATCTGCCGAGGAATGTCTTCTGTCATTGCTGATGCTAGCGTGGCAAGTGAATCAGCATGCCTATTTTTTCCTTGGGCTACCTGGGTCACATTCGTTGTACTGAATTTCGCCATGATCTGCTTTGCCACCCTTAAGTACTCTTTCACCCGAGAATCTCGCGCTTCGAAGCTGCCCTGCACTTGATTAACGACCAACCGTGAATCTGAATAAACCTTCACATTTCAGGCACCCAAATCAAGAGCAGTCTTCAGTCCGGCAATGGGCGCTTCATATTCGGCCTCATTATTAAAGGCTTTAAACCCTAACCTACACGAGTGCTCCAACCTTATTCCTTCCGGGGTGATGATGACAATCCCGACACTGGCCCCCATGGCGCTTGAAGCACCATCCACAAACACCTTCCATGATCAGTTCTCCACATGGCAAACCATCTCCATGTCATTTTTGGGAGAGAATTCAGCAACAAAATCAGCGACGACTTGGCCTTTCACTGCATTCCGCGATCTGTACCGTATGTCAAAGGATCCAAGCCGTGTCCCCCACTTGGCTATCCTACCTGTGAAATCAGATCTTTTCAATAACGACTGCAATTGATACTCAGTCAAGACAAATACGGTATGAGCCTGAAAGTACTGCGGCAACTTCCGGGTGGCGTGTACCAAGGGCAGATATCTTGTCTCGGCATCAACCAAAGTCTTGCTGATGTAATATACGGGTTGCTGCACTCCCTGGTCCCATAGCAGCACAGCGCTCACGGCATGTTCGGACACTGAAAGATACATAAACAAATCCTCCCCCGCTCGGGGGCTGTCAACACGGGTGCTTGCATCAAATGAAGGATCCACATTTAGTTTATGAACAATGAACTCAGGGTCCACCCCAGGAACCTCATACGGACTCCATGCAAACACGTCCACATTCTGTATTAGAATTAGCAACACCTTTATTTTATCACCCTCCTCCATGCTTGACCCTATTTGAAAATACCTGTCTGTATCAGGTAATATCTTAACCTTTTCCAGTCCCTCGGCGCCAGTAGCCCCTTTCTCTCCTCGATGTTTCTGTAATTGCTATAACGACGTTTCCTCGGTGATTTCCTTCTGCTCAGTTTGTTCGTCCTTCTAGTGGGCGGCCACAACAAGACATTGTCGAGCAATTTTCTGATTCTCTCTTACTGTAGCAACGCCTCGTTCCGTGCGGAACTTAACTTTCATATATAGAGTCGACGGGATGGCTCCCATCGTGTGGATCCACGGCCTCCCCAAAATTGCCGTGTATAGGGAGAACGAGTTGACCACTATGAATGTCACTATCACCTCCTTGCCTTCCATGCTTACGGGGAGGGAAATTTGACCTTGAAGGATCATTACCCTCTCCTCAAAAGAAACTAACGGGGAGTCATACTTGGCAAGGTCTTGATTCTTTAACCTGAGCCCCTTGAATAGGTCCAGATACATTACATCGGCTCCACTTCCTTGGTCTATCATCACCCTTTTTACCAAGAATCCACTTATTCGGGCTACTATCACCAACCCGTCATCATGTGGCTGGATCGTCCCCTCTAAATCCTCATCATCGAAGGCAATGGGCTCTAATCGGCCTTTCGTTCTCTTTGTAGGCGGCTGGTCCTCTGAAAAATCTCTTGTGGATGCCATGGTAGAGACTCTCGTCCCGACCTTATTCTTACTCCCCGGCACAGCATGGATGACCTCGATTATCCCCAAAGGTGGTGGGATGGGGTTCCCTCTTTGCTAAGGCCCCAGCCCGGGCCCTCGATTCCCTGGCTCCACCACGAACTCCTTCAAGTGTCCTGATTTCACCAGCTGCCCCAGATGGTCTTTCAACACTCGACATTGCTTGGTTGTATGCCCTTTGTCCCGGTGGTAAGTATAATACAGGTTTTGATTTCTCCGAGAGGGATCCCCTCCCATCTTGTTCGGCCACCTAAAGAACGATTCGTTCTTAATTCGATATACGATCTTGTGCATTGGCTCCTTGAACGCTACATTTACCTCTCCCAATTACATCTCTGGCTCTTGTATCCTCAGGTCCCTTCGGGATCTTGGAGGGAAAATTCCAAGCCGAGATCGATTCAACAACGGTGCTTTTCCCTTATTCTGCAGCCGATCATCTTCAAGTCTTTTATATTCTTCAATATGCCTCATGAGTTGCCTCATATCTTCGGGAGGCCTTTTTGTCAATGATTCCCGAAGTTCTGAATTCTCGGGTAGCCCCATCCTAAAAGTGCTCGCCGCGATTCTCTCATTACCACCACCAATTTCATTGTAAAGCTCCCAATACCGACTAGCATAGTTGCAAAGTGTCTCACCAACCCCCATCTTTATAGAAAGTAATGCATCCATCGGTTGCGGCACTCGGCTGCACGTTACAAACCGTGCACCAAACTCTTGAATCAGCTTGGCGAAACTGCGAACCGAACCCTTCCGTAACCCATTGAACCATCTTAATGCCGTGGACCCAAGACTCGAGGGGAAAACTTTACACATTAGCGCGTCGTTGTGTGTATGTAGGAACATCATATGGATATAATGGCTGACGTGCTCCACTGGGTCTGCCTTCCCGTCGTAAGAGTTGAATGGTGGTCGTGTAAATCTATTTGGCATCGGCGCTAGCTCAATCTCTTCCGAGAATGGTGACCGAGCAGCTCTGTGCAAGGCTAGACTCATTGCAGCCATGGCCGCATTGTAAGGCCTCTCATCGTCGAGAGAGTTTGAACCTCGGCCAGCATGTCCATACGAACATGAGCGGTATCTTCGTCGTCTCGATTCCTGGGAATGAGAATGACTTCGTTGGTGCGACCCACTTAAGCATGAACGGTTTCTGTGCCAATGTGGTCCTCGGGAATTGGACCGAGTTCTCTGTCATTGTGATTCCCGAGAATGATCCCGCCTTTGGTGAAAGCTAGTTCAGCTGGATTCTCCATCATTGCGATCCCCGACATTATCATCTCTTCTTTCTCGATTGTCCTGATTCCGTCGCTAGCGCCTATTTCTTCCCTCCAGTTCGAAATCTCTCACCAACCTGTATAACCGCTCAATCTCTTGGTCTCTTTCCTCGTGTTGGTCATGCCCCGTGACGCCCAATACTGTTCAGAGTGTTTGATACGACCCTTCTCCAAGGCCAAACTGATCCTCCGCCAGGTCGCGCTCCCGGTCCTCACCTCTTTTCTGTCTTCGCTCCCACCAAGTGGACCCCTGAAAGGACCCCGTGGATCTGCTCTCGGCATGGCCTCTAGAATGTCATTCAGACATTGTTCCCTCCACTCAGGTCCCTACCAAACCACGGCTTTGCAGGAGATTCCCACAAATGGCGTCAATTGTGCTCCCCCACAGTTGGATTCCTGGGCTCAATCTAACTTGGGCTCGATCTAACTTGGGCTCACAACTTACTTGTATGGTGGGCTTGAGTTTCCTGCTCCGAGTGATTCTCGGTAGAGACTCAATGAGATCACTTTTCTCTTTCTCTCTTCTCTATTTTTTTTTCCTCTCCTTTTCTAACCCCTTTTTCTTCACCAATTTCTCCTATTTATAGCTCTAAGCTAGTGGTGGGATCATGATTACTGCCATTCTTAGTGCAATTAAATGTCCAGTGCTATCTGCTCTAGGTGGTCGTTTAGGCGAGAGTGGAAAATTGTGATCGTGGCTTTGGAACTTGGTTCCAATTTAAATAGATATGCCCGGTAATGAGGTCCAATGTTATCTATTCTAAGTGGATGTTTAGGTGAGAATGGTCTTGGAAATGTTTCCCACTTCCGCAATATATTCGACATCGATATTCCCAAGGATATGCCAAGCAACCGAGAAACAAGCTTGCCGATCATATTGTCGACTTCTCAGGGAATGGCTGATTATGCATGGATCAGATCGAGGAGACATACAGGACATTTGTGATTAACCTTTTCGAATGGGCCAGTGCGAGGTATGAGGCTTTGTCCTTGGGGTGGGGCTATCGTGCTTGGGTCTTGGGCTCGATAGAGTCGGGGTTTCCTCGGTCTGTACATATATAGTTAGACATGGCAATACGGGTCAGAATTTTTTGACCCGACCCGACCTGAGCCCGGTTTTTTTGATCCGAAGCAAAAACAGGGCGACCCGTGACCTGACCCGACCCCTTTTTTTTTTTTTTGCAAGCCAACCCAACCTGACCTGAATAACCCATGACTCGACCCGTTAAAAAAAATTCGCTTAAAAAATATTTAAATTATGTTCCTGATACTAAGTGCATAAAGCACAAAATACCAAAACTTATAATCAATATATTATATATTATAAAAAATGACTATTTGATTCATCAAAAGTCCAAAGCTAGCTAGCCTAGCTTTAGTGCACTGCTTTCCATTAAAAAAAAAAAATGCCTAGCTTTAGCCTTCACACATTACACCATTAGACCACACACGTTACACAAGGCAATGGCCCTTCAGTGATTGCCAATTGCCATGAGACAAGACCGCTAGACCACACACGTTACACAAGGCAAGGGCCAAGGCTGTCAAGAGTCAGACAACCATTAAAAAAAAAAAAAAAAACTCATTCAACTTAGCTACAATTTGCAAGTATTCCTGATGGTGTCAATACCTTAATCTATACTATTCTCAAACACTTTGTTGGTACTCTATATAATATTTCGTCTCGAATTTCTGACTATCTGAACAATTTGAGATGTCCTACTATGTCTGATTACAGATGGTACCAAGATGTTTTCATTTCCAGAGTTATGCTTCGGAAAGACTGCTACAAGCCTTATTGGAAAGAAAAGTTTATTGATGGTCTGTCTCCTATCTTTGCTCATAAGGTAAAACATGAATTAATTGGTAAAAATGATTCTATTGATTATGATAATCTAACTTATGGTGATATTTTAAGCACTATTAAAAAAACTTGGTATTAATATGTGCAATGATGAAAAACTATTAAAATACCAATTAAAGAACAAAAGAAAAGCTAAATACGAAATAGGTAATTTCTGTGAACAATATGGTTTGCCCCCTATTGCTCCTTCCAAGCAAAAACGGAAAAAACATGATAAAATTCACAAAAATTATAACCATAAAAATACAGAACTAATTTTGTTAAACCCGACGATTTTTATGCTAAAAAGAAAAATGTTGCTAAAAAATATGATAAACAGAACTCAAGCAAAGGTAAATGTTTTAATTATGGTAAACCTAGACACTCCAATAAAGACTGCAAGCAAAAACTTGGTAAGTTAAAAAATAAGTTTAACATGTTAAATATTGATGATAAAGATCAAGAAGATTTATTCCGAATCCTTGAATCAAACAATTCGTCTGATTCCTTGGAATAGGATTTTTCTTCCTCATTTGATTCTTGCTATCAATCTGCTAATGAATCTTCTGGTTCACCCAATATTAAAATTGGTTGTAGAGATTCCTGTTGCAATGTTATTAAAACTGTTAATGTTCTCACCAAAAGTGAAGAAAATGAAAGCTTGTTAATTACTTTGATAAGCCAAATTGAGAACCTTGAATTAAAACAAAAGTGTCTCAATAAGCTTAAGAAAAATCTGATAAAAGATGAAAATTTTAAAAAACTAAAATCAACAATAAGCTTTGAAGAAATTTTGGAAAGATTTAATAAAAAGAAATCCAAAGGTTTGACTGTTTATGATCTTCAACATGAAATTACTATTGTTAAACAATAAATAATTGAATTAAAAAATGAATTTAAAAACATTAAAAGTGATAACAATAATCTTAAACAAGAATTGTTATTGTTAAAAATTGATAAAAACCTTGATAAACAGCAATCTGATAATGAACAAGATGAGCATAAAGATGGAGATGAATCCAGTCAACAGGTTCTTTTTTCTGATAAAGGTATTGCTGATATTTTCACAGATTTTCAAATTAATCTTGTTAATAAAATGCTTCCCCCAAAATATGGTTTACAAAAGTTAAAATTGTTGTTTCCCATGATTATCATTTCAATGTTATTCCTATGATTGATTCTAGTGCAGATATGAACTGTATCCAATAAGGATTAATCCCTTCAAAATATGATGAAAAATCAACTGAAAGATTAGTTTCTACTAATGGTACTCAAATGAAATTTAAATATGAATTGAATAACGCTAATGTTTGTCATGATAATGTCTGCTTCAAGATTCCCTCTGTTCTTGTTAAAAATACGACTGATAAAGTGATTCTTGGTCTGCCATTTATAAATGCTTTGTATCCTTTCCTTGTTAAGCATGATGAAATTACTGCTAATCCTTTTGGACAGAAAGTAAAATTCAAATTTACTTCAAAATTTGAAATTGATACTGATGATGCTTTAAATTTGATTCATTCTAAAACCAAACATCTTAACTTCCTTAAGCAAGAAGTGAGATACAAGAAAATTGCAAATAGCTTTCTGATAAATTGTTGCAATAAAAAATTGATAATTTTCAGAAAATTCTAATTGATGATGTTTGCTCTGATATTCCAAATGCTTTTTGGCGTAGGAAAAAACATATTGTTAACCTACCTTATGTTAGAGGCTTTGATGAGAAGAACATTCCCACTAAAACTCGTCCTATTCAGATGAATGCTGAAACTGTTGAATTTTGTAAAAATGAAATTCATGATTTGCTTAAGAAAAAACTTATTAGGAATAGCAAGTCCCCTTGGTCTTGTGCTACTTTCTATGTTCAAAAAAATGCTAAGATAGAGAGAGGAAACCCTCACCTAGTTATTAATTATAAACCCCTAAATAAGGTGTTAGAATGGATTAGGTATCCCATACCTAACAAAAATGATTTGGTTCAAAGGCTGAGTGAGGCCATAGTGTTTTCCAAGTTTGACATGAAATCTAGGTTTTGGCAAATCCAGATTAGTGAGAATGATAAGTATAAAACTGCTTTTACCACTCCTTTTGGACATTATGAGTGAAATGTCATGCCTTTTGGTCTTAAGAATGCCCCTAGTGAGTTCCAAAACATTATGAATGATATTTTCAATTCTTTCAACCATTTCACCATTGTTTATATTGATAATATTCTTGTTTACTCTAATTCTATTGATGAACACTGGAAACATTTGTATTCATTTCTGGATACTATCAAAAGAAAGGGTCTTGTTGTCTCTGCTAAGAAAATCAAATTGTTTCAAACAAAAGTTCGCTTCCTTGGCTATGATATCACTGAAGGACAAATTCTTCCTAATGATAGAGTCATTCAATTTGCCGATAAATTTTTGGATGTTATTAATGATAAAACTCAACTCTAGAGATTCCTTGGGTCTCTAAATTATGTTGCTAATTTCTACAAGGATATGAGGAAAAAATGTAAACCTCTTTTTGATCGGTTACAAAGTAATCCTCCACCTTGGTCTGATGTCCATACTTTCCTTGTTAAACAAACCAAATCCCATGTGAAGACGCTGCCTTGTCTATGTATTCCTACTATCAATGCTTTCAAAATTGTTGAGACCGATGCCTCCGACATTGGTTATGGTGGTATTCTGAAAAAAAAGAATTTCCCCAGATTCATCAGAACAAATTGTTCGCTTCTATTCTAGAATTTGGAATACTGCATAGTTAAACTATAGTACTATTAAAAATGAGATTTTATCTATAGTACTATGTATTTCGAAGTTTCAAAGTGATTTAACCAAAAGTTTTTGTTAAGAATTGATTGCAAAAGTGCTAAATATGTTATTGAAAAAGATGTTGGAAATATTGCTTCAAAACATATTTTTGCCAGATGGCAAGCTATTTTAAGTGTTTTTTATTTTGATATTGAATATATTAAAGGATCTTAAAATACCATCTCTGATTTCCTTACCCGTGAATTTCCGCAGTGTCACAATGGCAAGTAGGCGGTCGAAAGACAAGAGCCCTGCCACTGATAAACCAATTGTCAAAAAGGAACATGTTTCTCGTTTGGAGATTGTTATGCGTTTCACTCCCTTAGGTATCATTCCTAAGCCTAATTACTCTTTTGTTTTGGCCTCATCCTATGATCCTTATGCTTTAACCCTAGTTAACCAGCCTGTTAAATCTGTTTTTCCCAGAACTTCCTTTGGTTTTTAGAACTTTCTTTAGAATCTTCCTTAGAGAGAGTTCCTTTGATTTCCTATTAGGATTTTCCTACTACTTCCCTACAAATCTTGTAACTAGAACTAGTTTCAAGCCTTGTACTGTTGAATTGTTGAAATCCTGTAATTACTATTGCTGTAAGTACTGTTGTCTATTTTCAAATAATAACTACATTCAGCTTTGTGTTTAATATATTTGCTGTTACCGCCTTCTTGGATGGTTTTACATTATTTTCAATCTAACTACTTTCAGTTTTTGTGTTTAATATACTTACTGCTACCGCCTTCTTGGCTGGTTCTACTTTGATTATTTTATTTTAAAATTGTTGTTATATATAAATATATATATATATATATATTAATAGGTAAATTTGAGAGAAAATCCAATTGGAATTTAGGTTGAAATTCAATTAAAGTTTAATTTTGTGCCACATGTCCTATCTAATCTAAGTTTTAAATTTTTGTGCCAAGTGAATTAATTCAGTGTAAAAATTGGGTTTCAATTAGAGTTTAATCTTGCGCCATGTGTACCATCTCATCTAAGTTTTTTTTTTTTTTTTTTTTTTTTTTTTTTTTTTGTACAAAATGAGTTAATTTAGTGTAGAAAACGAGGAATCCAATATAAATAAACCATAAAACACCTAATTATATAATTAAAAAAAATTCAAATTTATAAGTCATTTTTGTAATATACTATGACTCTGTACGGTCCATTACTAACTAGGTTATATATATATATAAATATTAAACCATAGTTTATAAAAAATTCAATTAGAATCAAAATTGGATTTTGCTTTTGTTAGCTTTCCATACAAATTAAATTGTTTAGGAATTTGTTATTATTTTTTCTAACTTTGAACTAATGAATATATTCTTTTATACAGTTTCCATTCAAATATTTGTATATGAAGAAATTGAATATAACAAACTGTAATTGAATTGAACGATCCCATACACCTATCTCCATTTAATTTAAGAGATATTATTTGACCAATTTATTATTTTATTTTGTGTTGTATTTAGTAGACTTTCACAGATAATAATTGTGAATTAATATTGTATTTGTAGATCCGATAGTGATTTTCAAAATTATATACGTAATAGCAATGTAATGAGAAACTTAGCATAATCTATATCATGAAAATTGCAAGAAAAAACTATTTTAGTACCTTCAAATGTACTGGTCAAACTATGTCCTTTATGCTTAATAACCTAAACTAATATTAATAGCATCACTACAATTCTTCATTCCCGTGCGTAAGCATGGGTTGCATACTAGCAACCCATAATGTGTGTATTGTACATCTTGGCCAAGTAGGAGATGTTCGATTATGTGGCCAAATAGCCCACAACATGTGCAATGGTTAAAGATTATTTTACATGAGAAAGAAATTGCACAGCAGTGTATATTAAAAATAAGATACTTATGAATGATGAGGACTGGATGTTTAGCCATGATTGACCGTGTGGGATTTGACTTGGTCAAATATGCAATTAAGATATTTTAGAGATATACAATTGTGAGTAGGGGCAGTTAGGTAAATAAGAGAGCTTGAAATATCTTAAAATTCAAGTCATAATTTGTAGGAAAAAAGGAACTTTAGGAATGTCTAATGTTCATATCCTAATTTGTAGCCCGCATAATTGAACGTTAGGAATATTTTTGGTGGGGCTATAAATAACTCACTTGAGCTCTTTAAAAAATGATGATAAGCACGCGTAAATCCTATAAAGAAAGAACCCACTACAACTCAAACACTATTCCCTCTTATTTCTCCCATTTAATTTTAGATATCTATTGTTTAATTTTTATAGAGTCCTATATCTAGTTCAGATGTATTCTATATTAGCTTCACATTTGTTGCTCTCTCTCCCTTATCATTTCAAACTCTTTCTTAGTTTATAAGCTTATTACTTTCACCTCAGTATTCTTAGTCAATCCCTATTTGCTTTTTAATTTTGATAGTAGAAGAAAATTGTAAAAATTCATATATATTTGCAATGTTAACATATTCAAGTTCTTTTTTAATTAAATTTTATATAATTTAAATTTCTTATTTAACCACCCTAGAAAAAATTGCTAAAGTCCTCACTAAAAACTCTAGAAAATCTTGGTCTCTTGGCAAGTCAGTTGGTACTATTCTTTTTGTCCAATCCTTGTTGACAGTCATGATTCATCATATTGAAAAGTATTTTGTAGAATACAATCCGCTTTACTAATTTTTGTGTTTTACTTTATAATTCGTTGATCATAATTTGTTATTAATCATATTTTAATTGATAGTGCATAACATATATAAAACACCAAAAATAATACATCGGATTTGTATTCACATGACCATTTTATTCCTTGATTTTTATAGTCTTGCGTCTCTTGTATAAAAGATGTCACTCTTTTGTAAAGAGCACCGCGGGACTGCTTACAAAAGAAACGAAGTATCAGGACCATTTTCATCGTGCACCCTGATGTGAGTTATTTTTAGCCAAAATTTTGTAAATTTTATACATTTTTCTATCCGTGGCTAATGTGAATGCGGTCCCTGATATTTAACAATTGCATGCTTGGACAGGGAAAAGACCAAAGACTTACAACATAGTTGCTACTGTATGAGCTAGATATGAAGGATCAGACAACTTTCTTTTGTTTTCAAGGCATTCACGTGATAGTGGCAGAGGGCTCCTGGAAAAAACAAGAATAAATAAATAAAATTGTCTTGTTTCTTACAAGTTTTTGTTCATATTTTAAATTTTTTTATACTCATAAATAATATTGGACTAATATGTTCGGCTATTTTATTGGGCATGTTGGACTACACATGAGTTGGAATGTTGAATATAAAATTATAAGCGATAATTCTGAAATGGTGCAATAGTATTGACTGGCACCAAAATATTTAATTTCTTTAAGCAAATTGAAACAGTATCCGATACCATATTTACTGCATTAATCTTGATCCATGTTGGGGATACAATATATATTATTACATTATTTTTATAAACAGAAGCGTCATTAATTACCAAAGCAAAAAGTAATTTTGATACTCGTTTATTATTTTGTTGACAACAATCGACCATATTCATTACCAAAGATCTGAGGTTCCAATTAGTTTAACTAGTAAAAATTTTTATAGTTGAATAAGAGATTTAGGATTTAATTCCCACTTACACCACAAACCGATTAATGCCTTAGTCTGATTATAAAAAGATATCATCAGAAGCAGATACTATAGATTAAAAGTGAAACTCTCTAAAAAAAAGAAAGTAAAATTTGTAGTGTTTTTAGCATTTTCCATATGAGAGATATCATTACGGGTAACAAAAATTGGATTAAAATATAGGATTTAAATACAGTATTTTAGGTGTAATACATTAAAATTTTCAATTAAATTAAATTTGATTACATTAAGTGTAATTGCTTTTGAAAAAGATAAGACTGTGTAACTTTGAAAAAGATAAGACTGTGTAACGTACTATACCAAAATTACCGTAAGGAACCCAACAAAAAAATAATAATAAAAAGTTACCGTATGGAACGAGTTTCCAAATGACTTACAAAGAAGTTGCCATATCATTACAAATAATTTATAATAGGACGGCTTACTTAATTACCTTATCCAGCTTCTGAAATACTTTCATCCGCCATTTCATTGATTCTCAAACTTTCCTTCTCTTCAACAATTTATTTATTTATTTTTGGCTCAAAGGTAGATTTCTTTCAACAAAACAAAGAAAGCTACAAACACTCACTACAGAGAACACAGTCCCAATACAGCCCCCAATAACAATATATACAGTAACTAGCACCATCAAACAACTGAAAACAAAAACTAGCCAGCAAGTTAGAAGTTAGAACAAAAGCCAAGGACCCTAAGGACTAGGACAAAAATAATACTACAATAAGTCCCTAATCTAGTCAAGTGAAGAAGGATAACCCGCAGTTTACATATTTTAAACTGTCCAAATCGTGACAAAAATAATAGTATAATACTACAATAAGTCCCTAATAGTACGACATGGAGTCCCAAGGGGTTGGCTTCCTACCAAGCCATACAGTTACATCTCCTTAGTTGCTGGATCTTCTAGCAATAGCACCTCGTCCTCGTCTCTAACACCAACCATGTGTAAGTATTCATCATCCACTCTCTCTTTGCCTTTGAACAATACCCTTTGCTCTCTTGGCTCTAAACTAGTTACCAATGACAATATCATCTTCAATTCTCCTGAAAACAAAAAGTTACGAAGAAATTTAACTCATTACAAGAGAAGATTGCAATGGTTATACAATTTTTGACCTATGACCAAATTAAATGGTACAATTTCTATTGTAAAAGTAGTGTCAATGACAGAGCTACGTGAAATTAATATTTTACCGATTACAACTTATCATTTCAATAAATTATAAAAAAAATGTTTATTCTTTTGTGTCTCTAGCAATAGTAATGATACAATTATCATTTTTAATCCTTTCAACCAATTTAACACAAATGAGTGATTACAGTAAAATATTAAAAGACTTACCACCAAAAGTTGAACTACAAAGGAAATGTTGTGTCATTTTCGTGGAGTCATCTCTTGCTATTTCACTAGCAAGTATATCAATATTAACGAAGGAATGAGAGAAAAGTAATCAATTCAATGATATCAAAGCATCCGCTTTCAGCCAAAGAATACGTTGAAGGCATGCAGAAAAATGGTGAGGTGTCCAAATTAAATCCAGACCTTGGAATGAGGCCAATTACTCAGCTTATGCATACTTTCCATAAAGAAGCAAAGGACATTACCATATAGTGATAGTTGCCCTCGGGGTATATAAATGATGTCTACTCTTGATCTTTTGGGGCAAGGATAATCTGATGGTAATCGTGAAAAGCCCCTAGCTCATCAGCGGATGCCCAAATGCAATATCAACCGGCTGATCTATTTACCTTAGTAATTTCTAAACAAATTCATTCAATTACATCCAAGCTTCTCCAGATTCATCTTACCTCTATAATTATACTACTATATTGTACTAACGGTCTTACTTCCCCCCCCCCCCCCAAAAGAAAAGTAATTTTTCTGTTTATTGTACTAGCTTGTCATACCTTTTTTTCAATTCTCACAAGTCACAACAGCTTTTCTTACCCCCTAATACAAATAGACTTACACTCCTACTACAACTCTTATATAAAACTAATGGGACCCACCTATACCTATGTTAGGACATATGTGATTCACTTGTTAGGAACATATGTCACTATTTTATGTAATTGGCTTATCCTTTGACAAAATGTATTTTACTTGTATTTGGTTGATCTAGGATGTGTTTAATACTTCAAGAAACTGTTTTTCAAGATCAAGTTTTAAAGACATGCAAGTCTGTCCAAGATTCAAGCTGAAGAAGTGCTGTTCATTAAATCTCGACAGCACCTCAACAGACAGCTATCGTCGAGCTTTATAAAAAACAGAATTTCAGTTCTGTTTTGACTCCAATCCGGTTTTATGTGTTTGGGCTTTTTTTTCTTCTAACCCTAGACATATAAAATGATTATTTTAAGGGCCATCAAAGGGTACACAAGTTGCACAAGTGTTAAGCAAATTGTTGTGATTTTTTGTTGTGTCACTAGATTACATATATAAATCTAGAAGCTGTGTAGCACTTGGAACATATATACCTACTTCTAAAACTTGTTATTCTTTATAATCTGAAATTGGAGCATTTTTTTGTATGTATATTCATGTGTATGTGGGTTTTACTTGGTGCAATATTGATATGTGTATGTTGGGTTGCTGGAGCTTTTGTATTCGTTTGCTGGAGATTAAGGGGCACTTATTAGTCATTGGTATCCACAACAAAATTTTGTTTAGTGTTTGTTCATCTATGCTTGATGCTACTTGGGAAGGCTTGCTAGCTTGCTATTTTGGAAGCAAACAAATTAGCTTTGTCTTCTATATATGAACTTTGCTATTGTGGTTCTGTTTTGGTTCTGCAGGTTTGTAGGTTGTGTTGCTTTCTCTGGCTGGGGCTTATTTGAGGTTCCTTTTGGTTTGTTTTTGTTGGTCTCCCTTTTAAGAGCCTTGTCTGTATTGTTGCTGGTTTGGGCTGTGTGGTTCTATTTTGTTGTTGGTTCTCCAACTCTTTCAATAAAGATTCTTGATTATCCAAAAAAAAACACAATGTTAATAGATTAGGAGGAGGGTATGTTAAATTTGTGCTTCGATGTGTGTGTTCATATTTTTATCTTTTGAAATTCATCAAACACTAGTTGGTTTTTCAAATCTTTTTACAGCCTCACGTGTTCTAACATTGAGAATAAGAATCACCTCAGTATGGAGGATTCCAGTGCTACATAGCCATGAGAATCAATTACGTATTCAGTTTTTGGTGACTTTGGTGGCAGGGTGGTGAAGCAAGAAATGGGGAATATTGGAAAGGATGTAACTGAGCCGCTATCACACCAAGAAACAAGCAAAGCATGGGAGAAGAAGCCAAAGTCTTACATCATCTTCAAGGATCTGCTCAAAAGCATTTTCTTCTTCTTTCCTTTGTTTGAATCTGGAATTATTGGAAGGCAGTCGAAAAAGAGGCATAGTTTTGCTCCTCAGGATTGTTTTTGGAGTGTCTGGAAGGAGAATGGCTGCCTATTTGTTTTTTTTTTCTTTGGGGCTTGTAGGGTAGGCGTTAGTAGGCATTAAAGAATTAACTAGAAAATCAAAAAGTAATGATTTGTCATTGAAGATGGAGCATTGATCCCATCTGAAATTTGTACTCACAGCTTTGTTTTCCACAATATCTGTGGTGGAGTCTATACAAGTGAATACATCAAGTTACAGTTATATATTGTTAATACTTCTCATTTCTGTAGTTATTTCTTCTTTGGTGCTTATACATGTACAGCACAATGAATCAAGTTATAAGTTTGTCAAACATTGGAAAGATGAGAAAATGTTTATGTTTCCCATGTCTGAACTTCCAAACATAGAGAATACATTCACCTTAAATAAAACTCGTCACAATTTTTTCTATAAAAGTTTCTAATTGAGAATACATTCACCTGAAAAAAAAAATCTGTCACAATTTTTCCTATAAGAGTTTCTAATTAAGAATACATTCACCTGAAATAAAACTTGTCACAATTTTTTCTATAACAATTCACCTGAAATAAAACCTGTCACAATTTTTTTATTATAAAAGTTTCTAATTGAGAATACTTTCACTTGAAATAAAACCTGTCACAATTCAATTCATAAAAGATCATATGATTGACCATACATCTTGATATAAAATTTGCCACAATTCTTTTGGAAAATTTCTAATTGAGAATACATTCATCTAGAATAAAACCTATCATAGTTTAATATACAAGAAAGATGACCCTACGTTGGAAATACAAAAAAGAATATGGTTCTATGTCTATCCACCACAATTTAAACATTATATAACCAAATAGCTCCAAGTACATGAAACAGCTATCAAATAGCTCCAAGTACATTGGTACATATAGCTCCACTCAATAAACTTTATTACATAAAACAACTCCAAGTACCTCCTTATTTGCACTTTGGTACATATAGAGAGCAAATTGACATTACAAGTAGGAGTAAATTATATTTGAAACTAAAAATATTTTAATAGCTATCAAATAAATGATACCAACTGTGTCCTAGAGGCTAAAGTTGACAGTGGAGAATTCAATAACCACAGTAAGTAAACTTGTCGGAAAGGCACCTGTAAGAAGCAAAATTGAAAGAAATACAAATCCAAGAAAAAAAAAAGAAACAATTCAATCAAGGTTTTAAGTCAAGGTTTAAAAAAAAAAAAAAAAAGGAAACACAAATTGAAAAATTGAAAGAAATATATATAGGAAACAATTCAGCAATCCTATCATACAATAAGTAACAAACTCGACTCTGCCCTTCATACAGTGAAGCAGTCAAGTCAGTCAGATTACGATTAAATTCAACTTGCAAAAGCAGTCCATATTATATTCAACCTCTCATTGTTCTAAGAAGTGTGTATGAAAGTCACGACATAAATCAATCTACTTGTCATGTTTGTTTTGTGTGAAAGAGTGCTGTGTCATGGCACAAAATAGTGTTTCTCTAGTTATGTGTAAGAAAGATCTTTGAATGTATCTAAGCTTCAAGTTTATTGAGAGAGTCTTTGTACCACTATTATAGTTCCCTAATCAGCTCACCAATCATTTTGTCTATCATCATCATATCCTTTAGGACACTCTACAGATTCACTCAATTGCTTCTCTTGATCAGCTCACCAATATTTTACTAAATCACTTCCACTAGGCTGCTTTCGCAATTATACATCCAAACTTGGTATCTCTTAACCCATCTTGAGTTCAAGTTTATTGTTGGAATATATCAAGTAGGCCCATACTATTGAGTACCACACTGCCTTGTACCTTTATACAATAGGTCTATAGGTGTAACTTATACTATCCTAGCAAGGTTAGTAGGCATATATATAGTGGCTCTCATGCACTTTATATTTAATTTTAATTATATTACTCAGTTTTTTCATTACCAAGATAAATTTAAAAAAAATTAAAGAAACTGTAATACCATCTCTCCTGAGCCACTTGAAGAATGCTACTAGCCCACATATATGCTTAATGTCCTAATCTTTTTAGTGGACAGTCTGAAATATGAGTACATTAACTTCTAAATTCACAATCCAACTGACTCTTCCTTATCAACATATGTCCTCTAAAGTTATCAATTTGGAGTTTCAATTCTGACCCCTCACCACACACACACAGAGACCTTAAACCAGTTTAAGGAATTCATAGAAAGAATAAGATGTGTTAACATATTAGAAAGTTTTTTTTAACTTAACCAAAAACAATTAAAAAAAAGAAAATACAAATGTAACAGAAGGCTACAACCTAATTTCTTGCACTATCTCTTTCCTCTTTAAATGGGACATGCCAAGAAACTTATTAGATGACAAAGATTGTAACATGCATCACTTCCATTCATACAAGATTTTCCCCAACTAGTTCTCAGAATTTCCTTGAATGTATCCCAATTCTTCATAAATCCAACACGCAATAATTAATAGACACAACATATATAATCAATACAATTTCTGAACCAATAAGATGACCACTAGTTGAACTGTTGCAACATTTGTACCAGAGTCTTGACAGGTCCAGGACCAATTGAAAACTGAAGAAATAAAAAAGCTAACTCTGGAGAGGATTACCTATACATCTCCAGCAGCAAATAAACCTTCAACTGAAGTTTTTGCAGTACCCTATACGTACAGCAATCAAAAAGCAATCAGAAAACAGAAAAACCAAAATAATTCAAAAACCAAACAAACCCCAATCAAACATCTCTAATTCAAAAACCAAACAAACCCCAGATCATATCAAAACCCAACACAGCATCTTTCATTAGAACAATACAAGATATGAGAGAGCTCACATTCAAATTTTCCGGTTTTGAAACCAAATCATCAAAGCTTAGATTAACTAATAGCAGCAATCATGCAAATTCACTTAATTGAGAGAGCTCACATTCAAACTTTCCGGACACATAGAAGATTTTCCTCAAATCAAACACACCGAAACCAAACAAACCTTTGCATCGCAACACCATGCTCACGGTGGCTCCGGCATGTTTACAAGCTCTAGCAACGAATCCGGTGACTTGTGTGGCGGTATGCTTCGATGTGTGGTGTGGTGGAGATTTGGGCAAGAGGAAGTAGAGGGTGGAAGAGGGAGGAAGCAGAGGAAACCAGAAATTTTTGCCTAACTCGTTCTGGTTCTGATTTGGGGTTTAAGCGAGCTGTACTGTTTAGTGGCGGTGGTGGAGGCGTGAAGGAAGCAGAGGAATGGCATGAGAGCTGGTTTTCTTTCTTCGTTCTGCTCCGGCGATCAGAGGAATGGTGTGAGAGCTTTGGGGTTTTTTTGGAATTTTTTTTCTAAATAACAATAAATATTAAAAATTTTAGTTAGTTGTCACGTTTCAAAACAATGTTGAAAACTAGCATCTCGAGTGTCTAAAACTCGAGTTCTAAGATAAAATTCGAGTTTTTAAGTCTCGATTTGAAAGAGAAGTGGTTTAAAGTGAGAAAAAAACCAATGTGAAAATCGAGTTTTAAAGACTCAATTTCCATAAATTGCAGAAAAACGTCGCTATAGGGCTTTAAAACGTCACTATAGGGCTTAAAAACGCCACTATAGGGCCCCCTAAACCTGGTACTTACAAATTTTTTTTTGCAGGAAAACGCCGCTATAGATCTTTAAAACATCACTGTAAGCCTTAAAAACGCTGCTATAGGTGAATTTTTTTTTTGCATAAAACTCGAGTTTTAAAGACTCGAGATCTATGTGGCACCTTCTCACTTGCAAGGCGAGTCTTTTAAACTCGATTTCTAATATGGATCTCGATTTTCTAAAACTCGAGATGCTATTTTCCTTAATTCTTCAAAATGTTGTCTAACTAACTATATAGAAATCCTAAATATGTTTAGTCCGATCATTCCCCCGGTTTTTTTGTTTTCTGGCGTGAGTTGTTTTGGCTGTTTGGAGAGGGATGGCTGGGAGTTTTTTTTTTTTTTTTTTTTTTTTCTCTTCTTCTTCTTCTTCTTCTTCTCTTCTCTTCTCTGACGTGGTGTGGTCTGATTGGCTGGCGTAAAACACTGGTTTTACGCCAGCTCTGGACCTAATGTTTACTCTTTACGAAAATGGGTTTAAGGTTTTATATTCACATATAATTTTATTTACTTTTAAGTTTTAACAAAAACATTATTTATTTTGAAAAATATTTACCATTAAGATAATTTCACACCTAAATATTTCTCCCAAAAATATTAGTATTTATTATGTAAATATTTTATGCTTGTCTTGCAAAATGCAACAAGCCACTATTTCTGTTATTTACGAAGCGTAAGTAAGAATATGGGAGTCACAAAGTGGTCTCCCACCTAACCATCAGGCATCAACGTGGCCAGTCAACATCCAACCACGTTGATGCTAAAATTTAAAAAAAACAGAATACTATCAAATGATTTTTTTGCATCAACTAAACTTCCACAAGCAGAATAAAAATCTACCAAAGCATTAGCTACGAATATATTTTCAAACCCTGTGCAATAGTTACCACCTCAATGTTCAAATAAAATGAGACTTTCTAGCATATAAAAAAACATTTTTTTCTAGCATATGAAGAAACACGCAATTATAATTTTACAGGTAGATTATGATCTAGTGTTTTCAGATTTATGACAAACCCCAAAATATAATTAGAACTTAGAAGGAAAAATTCTTGGATTTAGAAAAGCCTTTTGACAGGGCTGATTTGTCTTTTATACTTGCTGTCAAGAAAATTCTTGGATTTTCCCACAAATAAATTCAGGTCACACACCAATGCATCTCCATCTCCACTCCCCACTTTGCCATCCTCCAAAATGGAAGTCCTGTTGGTCATTTCCAGACTCACTAGGCTTAAGTCACGTTGACCCCTTATCCCATTTTTATTTATCATGGCAACTAACATTCTCTCTAGACTCTTTATTAGCAAGGAGCAAACTGGCCTTTTAAGGACTGTACAAGAGATAGTACTCGGCCAAATTGCAAACTGAATGTGCTAAAATTGCCTTCACTTAAAGGTGAAAGGTGCTTACAAAGCTTCCTTATTTAACTCTTACAACAAACACCCAAGTCACATGTTATGCACACCACTACTCTAAATTCTCTGCATAACCTATACAAACCAGCTTTAAGACCAGCTGGTTTGATTTACAAAATTAACCAATCCAAACCAGAGCAAATCAAAGTTAACCACCAAAAGTCCTAAAAAGCCTATAAGGATTTCAAAATTCAAGAATTTATGAAAGTTATGGACAACTGGAGATGAATTGGAAATACCAATGATCATAGCAAGATAACTTTCCAATGGCATATTTTATAGATTTCACCTGATTTGCAGTGGTTTCTTCAACTGCTTGTTCAGAACAAGCCACTGCATAGACAAAAGTATGTGAAAAGAACCATACAAGACCCCAAAAAAAAAAAAAAAAAACAGTATTCAATAGTTACCACCGCAACTTGAGTCAGATAAAGAAGTGAAAAACTCCAATCCTACGTTGAAGTGCCAATATGCTACCATATGATATCTAGGACAACAGAAGATCAAAGCAAGAATAACTCTTATTAATAGCAGAAAAGCAGAACATCCATTTGAAATTTCAGAGCTATAATGACAATGACATCTTTCAGTCAATTCCACAAAAAGAAAACATTAAAGTTGCAAAGTTGGACTGTTATTTAATACTAATATTGTTAATTTACATTTCTCATATTCACACACAATACAAAACAACATGGTAGGTTCCAGTTAGTTCAACTGGTAAAGTCTTTGATGGTTGTATAAGAGATCTGGGGTTCAATTCCCGCCTACACCAAAACCTGATTGGAGTTTTGGTCTGATAATAAAGAGTTATCATCAGGAGCGGACGCCATAGGTTGTGACAGTTGTGTATAACAGTCGAAATTTAAGGTTTTTATTAACATTTTTTAGTGACCATAGATAAAAATATGTTGAAAAAACTCAAGTTTGTTGTAGTGTCTCTCTATCACAAACGTGAAAACCAAATATCTCCATCAATATAACCACGTCACTGACGAAGGTAGGGAAGCCATTCAATGCAGTCAATAATGCCTAGGACGATTACAAAACCAACTGTAGAGACTATTAAAAGCCCATCAAAGCCCACATTACTAAGCGTGAGGTGTTACCAAGAGAGGCATTAAAACCACATTAACAACCACAATGGCTAGGAGCTATGGAAACATATATAAAGACCTCACAGCACCAACACAAGGTACATAGACACATCTAAAAGCACTCATAGTTACTTTGATATTCTGTGTTATTCTCTAAAGGCTTCCCTATAATGACTTTGGCATCGGAGACGTTGTGGCAGGCACCACACCAATAACCACCCTGAGGGAACCATTTTACCATATTTCCAGAGACACAAACACGAACTCGGCTTCATCTAGATGCACTTAATAAGACTGACGATTTTCACCTCATCAATTTGGCGCCGTCTATGGGAAATGGCATTTTCATACTTAAGTCTGGAAGCGTAGTTTCCGATTAATTGCTACATTCAAATGGAGTCTAACCAAGATTCTGCAGCATTAGCTCTGCAAGTCTAAGCTCTTGTAGCTAGCATCGAAGAGCTCACCAAACAGAATCAGGAAATGAGGCTACAGCTTCAACAAGAGGAGAACCGATCTAAGGCTAATCAAGAGGATGAGGGAGATAGTCGTAGAAGGAGCGACTGTCGAGGACCAACTACCCCAGATGAATAGAACTTTGATCTTCTCTAAGAGATGAGAAAGGAGATTGATGAGCTGAGAAATGCCATTAAGGAGAAAACAGACTGAAGCCTGGATAGAATGGTCAGGGCAACAGATTCGCCATTCACCACGGCAGTCTTGGAATGCCCTGTGTCGTCAAAATTTCGATTACCTCAGCTTAAGCCATTTGACAGACTTAAGGACCTCCAGGACCACCTCAACACCTTCAACAGCCTCTTGATGAAATACTATGTCGTTCCTTCCCCACCACTCTCAAAGGAGCTGCAAATGAGTCATTCACGAAGTTACCAACATCGTTCATCGACATTTTTAAGCAGTTAAGCAACACCTTTTTGTGCCATTTTGTTAGGGGACAATGTCCTAAGAGGCCAGCAAACCACTTACTCACCATTAGATAAGGGGAGAAAGAAACCCTAAGGTCGTACGTGAAATGCTTTACTCGGGAGACTCTGGAGGTAGACGAAGCTGACGACAAGGTGCAGTTGACAACCTTTAAAGCGGGACTGAAGTCCAGAGAGTTCATGGTTTCACTCGCAAAGAATCCACCTAAGACAATGGCAGAGATGCTCTTGAAGGCACAGAAGTACATGAACGCTGAAGATGTGTTAGCCGCCATAAAGGACGTGGAAAAGCCAGAAGACAAGGGAAGGAAGGAGGACGATCGTAGTGGATGAAAAAGGGAGGGCTCAGATCGTCGGACTAGTGACGAGAGTAAAAGGAAAGACGAAAAATCTCCTTGAACGGTAAAATTCACTCCTTTAGTTGCGACTGTTGACAAAATTTTGGCACAGATTAAGGATAAGCACTACCTCAAATGGCCAAGGCGATCACATTCGTCGCCCAATGTGCGTGACAAAAAGAAGTACTGCCGGTTTCACAAGAATCATGGCCACTACACAAAGGATTGCAGGGACCTAAAGGAGCAGATAAAAGAGCCTATACGGAAAGGGAAACTACAGAAGTATATGAAAAAGGGGGAATCTAGTAGATTTAAAGGCGACAACAAAAACCAACGCGAATCTTCACCTAGTGATAAGGATCACACGTCCCAGCACCCGCCAAGTGTGATCGGGGAGATAATGACGATCACAAGTGGCCCATCCACAAGTGGGTCATTCAAATCCCTCAAGAAAGCATGCCAAAGGCAGGTGAACAGTGTCCACAAAATGCCCCCATTTAAGCAAAGACGGACAGACCGTGACATGTTTTTCTTAGAAGAAGATGCTAGAGGAGTGAAGTAGCCTCATGACGACCCCCTGGTCATAATGCTCGCGATAGAAGGATTTAATACCAAGAGAGTCCTTGTGGACAATGGCAGCTCTGCGGACATTATCTACCTCTCCGCTTTTCAGCAATTGAAGCTAGATCTAGGAAGGCTTCGCCCATTTGACTCCCCCTTCGTTAGCTTCAGAGGAGACAGAGTGTACCTCAAAGGCATAGTGACACTGACGGTTACAGTGGGTACTCACCTGAGACAGCTGACTCGTCAATTAAACTTCTTGGTGGTAGATTGTTCTTCATCTTACAATGTGATCATCGGCAGACCCACGCTTAACCGTTGGAAAGCAGGCATGTCCACCTACTACTTGAAGGTAAAGTTTCCAACAGAGAATGGTGTGGGCGAGGTAAAAGGAGATCAAGTACTGGCCAGGGAATGCTACCAATCCGTGCTAGCTGCCAAAGAAAACCATACATGGATGATCAAGGAGAAGGAAGAAGATAAAGTGGAAGCCTTGGAGATAGTGGAGCTAGTCGAAGGAGAAGCAGCAAAGACGACCAGAATAGGGACGACATTGAGCCTCGAGATGAGGACGAGGCTCGTCCAGTTCCTTAAAGAGAACCTAGACATATTTGCATGGAGTCATGAGGAAATGCCAGGCATATCCCCAAAGGTCATCCAACACAAACTAAATATGGACCTTGAGAAAAAGCCTGTCCAGCATAGATGACGGGTCTTCGCTCTAGAACGAAATCAAGCTATTATGGACGAAGTGAACAAGCTCTTGTCAGCAGGTTTTATTTGAGAAGTTTACTATCCAGATTGGCTCACCAATGTCGTCTTAGTGAAGAAAGCGAATGGAAAATGAAGAATGTGCGTGGACTTCACGAACCTGAACAAGGCTTGCCCAAAAGATAGTTTCCCCCTGCCAAGGATAGACCAACTAGTAGACTCTACAGCAAGGCATAAGCTATTAATGTTCATGGATGCATTCTCGGGATACAACCAAATAAAAATGGCAAAGGAAGACTAGGAGAAGACTGCTTTCATCATGAGTCAAGGGCTTTATTGCTATAAGGTAATGCCCTTCGGACTAAAGAATGCAGAAGCAACCTACCAGAGGTTCGTAAATAAAATGTTCAGCAAACAAATCGGGAGAAACATGGAGGTATATGTGGATGACATGCTCGTCAAGAGTAAAGAAAAGCTTGCTTATCTGGATGACCTCAAGGAAACATTTGCCACACTCAGACAATACCAAATTAAGTTGAACCCCAGTAAGTGTGCCTTTAGAGTAGCCTCGGGGAAGTTCTTGGGGTTCATGGTATCCTAAAAGGGGATAGAAGCAAACCCAGAGAAGGTGTGAGCCATACTCGACATGACATCGCCAAAGATTGTCAAAGAAGTCCAGAAGCTCACACAGGAAGGATAGCGACACTCAACAGGTTCGTCTCTAAAGCGACAGACAAATGCTTACCCTTCCTCAAGACTTGAAAGCAAGCCTTTGCCTAGACCGATGAATGTGAGGTAGCGTTTCAAGAACTCAAGCATTACCTGAGCAATCCACCCCTCCTAAGTCCGTCTAAGGAAGGGGAAAACTTGTATCTGTATCTGACAATATCAGCCACAGCTGTGAGTGTAGCCTTAATTCGAGAAGAGGACGGAAAACAGCTCCTAGTTTACTACGTCACCTAAGCTTTCCAAGAGACAAAATCCAAGTACCCAAGGATTGAGAAGATTGCGTTCACATTAATAGTAGCTTCGCGTAAGTTACGACCTTATTTTCAGGCAAACCCCATCTTGGTAATGACAGACCAACCCATCAAAAAGTCCAAGAACAAGCCCGAGGTAGTAGAGAGAATGGCGCAATGGGCAATCGAGCTTAGCCAGTTTGACATCGAGTACCACCCTAGGACAACCATTAAGGCGCAAGCTTTGGCGGACTTCATCGTTGAGTTCACTCTTCCAGAAAAGGACAACTCCACCG
Source organism: Quercus wislizeni (assembly GCA_023055345.1). Classification (NCBI taxonomy): domain Eukaryota; kingdom Viridiplantae; phylum Streptophyta; class Magnoliopsida; order Fagales; family Fagaceae; genus Quercus; species Quercus wislizeni. The sequence goes on along the minus strand of JALGQJ010000001.1, from coordinate 16,356,749 downwards.
ACGAGATAGAATGGTGGATGATACAGACTGATGGTTCGTCAGCCCAAAGGAGGGGAGGAGTAGGGTTTGTCATCCCCACCTCAGATAGAGAAATTCTTAAATATGAAGTCCAACCAAAATTCCTGGCCACCAATAATGAAGTCGAGTACGAAGGAATATTGACGGGGCTAAGGGTCGGAAAAGCATTAGGAGCTAAAAACTTGCTCCTCCAAAGCGATTCTGAGCTAGTGATAGGGCAGATAAAGGAGGAGTATAAAGTAAAGGAGGAAAGAATGCAAAAATACCTTAGGCTGACGAAGCATTTAACACGGGAGTTTAATAGGATGGAATTCGTGCAGATCCCCAAGAGCCAGAACATGATAGTAGGCAAAATTGCGAAACTAGCATCGTTAGAAGAAGGATCAACGAACATGGGCTCAGAGATGGAAATCTAGAAACGCCCTAGCATTGAAGAAATCTTTACATTTGCAATCCAAAGAACAGGAAGTTGGATGACCCCGATCATATCATTCCTCCAAGATGGACACCTTCCACAAGACGTCGAGGAGGCCAGGAAGGTCAAGAAGATAGCAGCCAGATTCATGATCCTGAATGACACCCTATACAAGAGAGGCTTTTCCATGCCCTACCTAAAATGCGTAGATGAAAAGGAAGCCAAGTATAATTTGGAAGAGATTCACGAAGGAGTTTGCGGAGACCATGCAGGCCTTAGATCCTTGGTAAGTAAAGTTGTCAGAATAGGTTAATTCTGGCCTACAATGCAACTATCATCGAAGCAAGAATCTAGAGCTTCGTATGGAAAAACATAATTTAGAGGTTCGAAATTCCACGGACGATCATATCAGATAATGGGTGGCAGTTTGACAGTTAAGGCTTAAGGGATTTTTGTTCGAGTCTAGGGATCAAGAACAAGTTCTCATCCCCGGGACATCCACAGGAAAACGGATAGACGGAGGTGACTAATCAAACACTACTCAAGATTATCAAAGCCAGGTTGGACGACGCTAAAGGGTCCTGGCTAGAAGAATTGCCCAATGTCTTGTGCGCTTACAGGACTACACAACAAGAACCCCAATGGGAGAAACCCCCTTCAGACTCACTTACGCCACTGAGGTAGTAATCCCGATCGAAGTAGGGATGAGTAGTATCAAATGAGAGATGATCCACGAGGATAGCAACGACGATCAACTAAGAGTCAACCTGGACTGTCTAAACGAAGTCAGAGACGAAGCCTCTAACAAGATGACAAAGTATCAACAGAAGATGGACGATTGCTACAATAAGAGAGTGAAGCTCAAATGACTTGACATAGGGGACCTCGTCCTACGCAAAGTCACCTCAACAACCAAAGACCCTGTCCAAAGGAAACTCGGCCCAACTTGGGAAAGACCCTACCGGGTCATTCATTATTCTAAGCAAGGTAGTTATCACTTGGAGACTTTGGATGGGCAGAAGGTCCCACAACCATGGAACATTGAGCACTTGAAGATGTACCACCAATATATGTAACAGACAATTGTATTCATTTTTGAAAGCAATAAAAGAACTATTTAGCCAATGACTTAATACAAGCAAACCTAGCAGCCTAGAAGCCAAAAAATTGGCTAAGTAACAAGATTCCACCTAGACGGATGTAAGTTACTGACGAATCCCTTAAATGGGTATAAGCTAAAACTTGGCTAAGTAACAAGATTCCGCCTAGAAGGATGTAAGTTGCTAACTTATCCTAAACAGAAGTAAGTTACTGATGAATCCTTTAAATAGGTCAACGATGGGTGAAGTAAATGGGACTCCCTGTGGACGGGAGTAAGTCATTGACGGGATGATACCTTCAACAAAGGTGCAAGCCATAACAAAAAATTTAACTAAGTACATGGTATTAACGCAGAAGAAATGATTAAAGGAACGGAGCAAGCAAAGATCACGCAAAAGGAAAAATATAAATAAAGGATTCATCAGTAACTTACTTTCGTTTAGGCGGAATTTTGTTACTTAGCCAATTTTTTGGCTTATACCCATTTAGGGATAAGTTAGCAACTTACATAGGTCAACGATGGGTGAAGTAAATGGGACTCCCCGTGGACGGGAGTAAGTCACTGACGGGATGATACCTTCAACAAAGGTGCAAGCCATAACAAAAAATTTAACTAAGTACATGGTATTAATGCAAAAGAAATGATTAAAGGAACGGAGCAAGCAAAGATCACACAAAAGGAAAAATAAAAACAAGAAAGTATATAATCATATATTAATTAAAAGCCCAAAAACCACGGGCACCCATCATTGTTTCAAGATTGAAGTTAAAAAGCCCATAAACACTGGGCCAAAAACATTGTTCTTAAAATAGAATGAAAACATTGTTCTGGAATTAGAAAGAAAATGGCCCAAATACACTGGGCATCCCAAACAAAAAGCAAAAATAAAAGTAACAGGTTCAGGCATCCACAGCTAGGTCGTCTTCAGGCGGAGGTAAAGGAGTACTCTCTGGGGCGTCACCTACGAGGGTCGTGGACTGAGAGGCCTCATCAGCACCCATTTCTTTGTCTACCTCTTCAAGATCGAGGTTCTCCAAATCCACTCCAGACGGGTGCTTAATGAAGTATCGTCTCAGGAGTTCAAAACCCTTGAAGTACCAACTGTAGAGCATAATATTGTACTCTTTAGTTTGCTGAAAAGCCTCAATGGCCTTAGCAGCAATGGTCTTAAGTTTCTCCCTCGGCGCCAGAAATTGTTCGTCATTTTCCATCATCAGCAACCGTCCAGCCCTGAGGTCGTCTCTCATGACCTTGAGCTTCTCCTTCACGGAGTTGGCCTCATCCGTAGCGGCAATCAAATCTTTTTTCAGCCTCAAGTTCTCCGCCTCCAAAGCCTCCACACTAGACACCGTAGATGTGACCTTGGCCTCTTAAGTTAGGAACTCTGAGGTGATGTGAAGGCTCTCCCCCCAACACCTAAAAGAAGGAACCAGATCTCAAAAAAAAAAAAAAAAAAAAAAAAAAAAAAAAAAAAAAAAAAAAAAACCAAAACAAAAAAGAAGAAGAGAAAGCTTAGCATAAGTACACTACCTGGACAAGCTTGTAGAGATGACGACCCATGACCTCATTAGGAGACATGCCCGAGAATGCCTTCATCTCCTCAGTAGTAAAGGTCTCCTATGCCCAGGCTAGTGCGACCCCAACATCGTCCTAGACACTGGACGATCTAGATTCAACTTTGTCCTTCAGCTTATCCCCAGTACGCTGTTTTTTTATTATGATAAGGAATAAGAGGAATTTCTTCAACTGAGGCAGCACGGGAGGTTGTCCTCATCGTCTCAGTGCTAGGAGTAGCTGAAGTAGCAAGAGTGACAGAGGCACCCTTATCCATCACCCTCACATTTTAGGCCCCAAGATTGGAAAAAGGGCTCATTCGTCTTGGCCCTTATTCGGGTGTACATACTTTGATTAAATTTTGTTGTCATTCCTGTAGGAGGAAAACACTTGTGAGAAAAAAACATATGTGCAAGAAAATCAACATGGCCGAGATTAATGCTTGCTCTTTTTCTCCTTGGTCTCAATATTGCGTAGGATGAAGGCAAAGGGATCTGGACCAAGGCAATAAAAGGCAAGAGTCCGCAGGTCCACTAGATCATCAAAGTCCTCGATTGTCCTCACATACTCAATGGCCTTCTCCACGCACCCCTTATACCTACTTTTAAGCTTAGGTCGTCTCTTAACTACACGAGACAATGAACATAAGAGTTAGTGACGACGAAGTAAGCACAAATAATGAAGATTAAGGGACTAAAAGAAATAATGACGCACCTAAGTTTGGGGTTCTCCACTGATGGAGCAGCCTTGGGAGATCACCCCAAACCTCATCAAAGGGAGTCTCCCAGTCGTCCCGAGACACAAAAAAGAATCGGGACTTCCAGTATCTAAATGATGAAGGCAGATCCCGGACGATCCTAGTCCTCCTCTCCCAAGGCACCAGTTCATAATACCCATGCTCCTTAGACTCCTTTAAATAGTACAGGTAGACGAGCTTGTCCACTTTAATCATATCTCCGTCCATAGCAGCCAGCCATATCCCCATACAACTGACCACTATCCTCCACGAATTAGGCATAAGTTACCCGGGAGCAATACCAAAATGGCCTAAAAGCTCCATAATAAATGGGTGGACCGGAAGCCTAAGTCCACATAGGAAGGTAGCCTCATAGAAGTATACCTCCCCAGGGAAGAAATGGCAAGTCCATTCCTCCTCACTGTGTAAACGAACCCTAACCCTATTTGGAAACTGGAATCTATCCTTAAACCTAGAAAGTGTATTGTCATCCAAACCACACACCTCTTCAAGGGCATGAAAAGCCCTAACCTCTCGAAGGGTAGAGACGGCGATAACCCCCTCCACTGGGTCGTCGTTAGAAGACAACCCAGTCTCGAGCTCACTAGATCTAACCTTAAACATTCTCTACCTCTCACCCACTAAACCTTCAAACCAATTGATCGATTGACTAAGCACAGGGAATAACTCACCCAATGCAACACCTAAACCACTACCCTCAAAAACAAAATTCCCAAGAAAAGGAAGAAAAGCACAGGAAGTATCTAAGGAAGCCCCCAAACGAGCAAACAAGAAGGAATCGAGGGGCACACCACCTTAACCTCAAAGCTACTGACCATGAAAACCAAAAAAAATGCAGAGGGAAAGAGGAGAATGCTGAAAACCCAGAAAACCAAAAACAAACACAAAAACAAAAAACAAAAAAAAAAAAAAAAAAAAAAAAAAAAAGAGAGAAAAGAGAAAATGAAAAATTTATCATAGCTTATATCTACGCCAAAAAGAAAAAGAAGCAGAAAAAATGGAAGAAAGGCATACCTTAAAAAGAGAAATATAGAAAGCTCAGCCACGACACGCACCAACTTAAAGAAGAATCACAGAGAAAGGTTGGAGAAGAAGAGCCTCAGTGCAATGATTATGAGTTGGAGAAAATAAAAGGGAAAGTGAAAAGAAGAGAAGTTTAAAAGCTAAAGCATATAAAACTGGAAAAAAATAAAAATAAAAAAATAAAAAAAACAAATCCGAGAGTCACACAAAATGGAGCATAAAAACCACCACTCAGGTTACGCCACGTGGCCACAACACACACAGCGCCGCCACTGCGCATTGAATTTGGAGGGAAATCCCAAGAGACCATGTCAAAAAAAAAAAAAAAAACATTTTGCCTCTTAGTGATCGTCAATACACGGACGACCACAGAGCTTGGGGGGCAGCTGATAGGACCAATGACCTTTCTCTATCGTAAACATGAAAACCAAATATCCCTGTCGATATAACCACATCACTGAAAATGATAGGGAAGCCATTCAATGCAGTCAATAATGCCTCAAACGGTTACAAAACCAGCTGTAGAGACCGTTGGAAGCCCATCAAAGCCCACATTACTGAGCGTGAGGCGTTACCAAGAGAGGCATTAAAACCACATTAACAGCCACAACGGCTAGGAGCTGTGGAAACATATATAAAGACCTCACAGAACCAACATAAGGTACATAGACACATCTAAAAGCACTCATAGTTACTTTGATATTCTGTGTTATTCTTTAAAGGCTTCCCTATAATGACTTTGGCATCGAAGACGTTGTGGCAGGCACACGCCGGTGACCACTCTGAGGGAACCATTTTACTATATTTCCAGAGACACAGACACGGACTCAACTTCATCTGGAGGCACTTACCAAGATTGACGATTTTCACCTCATTAGTAGGTATCATTGTTAACAGGAACGAAACTAGGATTCGAACTTGGGGAGGGCCAAAGCTTAAAATATATATATATTTATATTTTTTTTATGAAAATAAAAACTAACATCTATTTTATATTCAACAAAATACTACATATAAAATAAGTGTTTATTAAACATTTGATATTATAAACATTTCGACAAAATATAACCTACAAAATAAGTGTTTCTTAAACATTTCAATACATTTGTTGGTTTTTTTTTTCTTTTCTTGTGGGTCAATATCTAAACATTTCAAGAGGAGATCCAAAAATATATATATTTAAGGGAAAACTTAATTTTTCAGATTACATATGTATTTAGATTTTTTTTGGGGGGGGGGGGGGGGGGAATGCCCCTGATCGTTAATTTGTATTATCTATTTGATTATTATAATGAAATCTTTTATTTTTTTTTAATAGTTGCTTTAGTACTCTTTTATCCCTTTTTTTTTTTTTTTTTTTTTTTTTTCATCTTAATGACGGTTTGATAGGCCATAGATTAGAATACAGTCATATCATCGACTCTAGTTTCATATTTCTTCCGTTACATTCTGCGATAGTTGCGGGCCATACTAATCCCGTGTCACCCAACTTTTAGGCACTTCCATTAAAGGTAGAGACTCTACCTAATATTTTTCTTATGATTAATTGAAATCACATGATTTTCTACATGTTTACTAATGTATATTTGTATAGAATGCAAAATAAAATGTGATTTCCTCGCCCAATAAATGAAAGTTTATAATATTTGTGTACGAAGTCAACCATTACATTGTGTTTGGTTAGGTTGGAAAAAGAGAGAACGGAAAAAAGGGTAAGGGAAATAGAGGAAAAAAGGGAACTGGGCTGTCCATATGACCCGGGGATTCTCGATGGGATGAAAATAAAAGAAATAGGGAACCACATGCATCGTAGACTAAAGTAATTGGAGTCCATGCATCACGATCGTTTACATTAATTTTTATTTAAAATATTATACGAAGTGATCTAAGCTGTACGTTTACAAATTTGCATTCATTAGGTATTGGAATTGTTCAAAGAATGAAATATAATTATCTCTCCTCGTATGGTTGGTAGGTTTAATAGATTTTCAAGGACAAAATTGGCTTCTGACCTTTTCAGGCAAACTAAGTAGCATTTTACCTCATTTTTCAAACTAATTAGGGAAATGCTCCTCTTTTAAAACTCGACTTTCTCAAATTCGAGGCTAAAAAAAAAAAAAAAAATTTGGAGCCCTATATTAACGTTTTTAAGGACCTATGTTTTAATGACCTATAGTGGCGTTTTGTAACTCGAGCTCCATGAACTCGAGTTCTATGCAAGTTTTTTACCTATAACTCAAGTGCAAGGAGCTCGAGTTACAAAATGCCACTATAGGTCCTTAAAAACGTCACTATAGGGCTTAACTCGATTTTGAAAAAGTCGAGTCTCAAAAGAGAGACATTTTCCTAATTAGTTTGGGAAATGGGATAGAATGCTACTTAGTTTGACCGAAAAGGACAGAAGCCAATTTTGTCTAGATTTTCAATGATTGAACATACTTTATTTTCTCATCCTTCCAAAAATTTCAAGGTAAATAAAAAAAGTCTGCGAGTCACACAATTAATAAATGCCAGTTGCCAGATATACCTTTTTTGGGGGGAAATGGATATACTTTATTTTTCACATTCTAGACTAATAGGCCATAAACTAAATGACCCATTGTGATAGAAATTAATTAATTAATTAGCCAAGTTATTTATTAATCAATTTATCATGCAAACACGTGGTAGCACAAACAAATCACCAATAAACTAATTATGCAGCAGAAAATAAATAACACGGTGATTTGTTTATGAATGGGGAAAACCTAACGGCAAAAACCCCACCAGGTGATTTTGAGGTCACCACTCCCGAAACTCCATTATTATCACAACAAGCGGTTACAAGTAAAGGAATCCCAAGTACCTTACCAACCTACAGTTGAACCCTTACCTCAATACCCAATTGGACTTGTTCTATAGTGACAGTTCCCCTTTCTGATGCACGACTCCCAAGTACGTGACTAACCAATTACGCGGATCCTAGTACGCGACTTCAATCACCACCTAAGAAGATTTTTGGCTGCAAAGTTCTTCAGTTCATCCACATGATGAAGATCATGAAGATGCTTGGTCACAAAATCCTACGGTGCACATACACAACAACTTCTTCAAGAGAAAGAGATGAACTAGAGCAAGAACTTCATCTCCGGTCACAATTTGCTTGAACAGAGTTTGCTCAAAGCTTGTGCAACTTGTGAACTGTTTGATGGCCCTTAAAATAATCCTTTTATATATCTAGGGTTAGGAGAAAAGAAGACCCAAAGACATATTCACGGATCCCAAGAAAATCTGATTTGAATTCTAAAATTCTTAAACCTCGACAGATAGGAGGTGTCGAGCAGCTGTCGAGAAGGTGTCGAGCACACCAAACTTTGAACAGCTTTCTTAAGCTCGATAGATGTAGCTGTCGAGCCTACTGTCGAGCCAACTGTCGAGCTTTAATAAATTTGCACTATCAGCTTGTTTTCTTGGACAGACTTGAAGGCTTCAATACTTGATCTTGAAACATGGTTTCTTGAAGTATTTAAACATATCCTAAATCTACCCAAATACAAGTAAAATGCGTTTTGTCAAAGGATAAGCCAATTACATAAAATCATGACATATGTTCTTAACATATGAAACACATATGTCCTAACAATCTCCCCCTTTGGCAATCCGTGACAAAACCACAACAAACAAATGAACATATGAGAGAATTCATAAATCACTCAACTCATATTCACTTGTTAAATACAATAAAATCTATCCTAACACAAACTCTTAAAAAACTTTGCAAGAAGAGTGTTTATGGCAAGTAGACTTTGACAACCTGTATTTCTGAAACACTTTAAACAAAACTCATCAAGGCATCTTTGTGTGAAACCGAAATAATAGATTGCATACAAATATAAGAAACATGTGTATTAAGGGAAAAAAGAAACAACACATGAAGGGATAGGTGAAAGAAAGACATACATCAATATGAATAAGGAGAAAAGTACAATGTATGTCAATAAATGGTCACAAGACCTCATGTACAAAAATAATGTATCTAAAAAGAAAGAAAAGAAAAGATACATACTATCCTCACTACATCCCTCAAATGAACATATGAACACTCCCCCTAACAAAATGGTCCAATACTAACTCTCTCCCTAAGAATGACTCATATCCCAAAACTACTCCCCCTTTTTGTCACGAGTGACAAAGGGTAAGAGTGTCAAGTAGACATCTTATCAGTAGAGCTAGCATCTCCATTAGCATCATCTGAAGCATAATCGTCATCACCATCATCATCATTCTCATCCTCAGAATCAGAAGCCACGGGAGAAGGTGGTGAAGGAGTAGCCTCAGGAGCAAAGCCACCCATGGATGCCTGTTGCCGTGCAATACGACTGACATGAACATTCACCTGATACAACTCCGTAAAGAGTGTATCTAGGCGAGCATCCATATGCTGCAGCTGCGTCATGATGTCTCCTAAAGTCACATCGCCCGAAGAAGAGGAAGGAGCGGACGAGGATGGAGCAGAATAGGATGGAGCTGAACGGGAGGGAGGAGTTACTAAATCCGACTGCCACGACCGAAACTGGGCCTCGCTACGTTTAATGATAGCGTAATCTGTGGCACACATGACGGTGAAAGGGTCGAAAAAGGGAAAACGAATGGAAAAATGGCGTAAGATCCTCGTGATAGTGGAAGGAAAGATGAGTTTATCACAGGACGCCGAATCTAGATGAACATCTATAATAGAAAGAATGAAATGAGAAGGGAAATCTATAGTAAGATGCTCAAGAAGAGATAAAAAAAAAATCGAGCACGAGTCTCTGTAATGGAGTTATAGTGAGAGAGTGGATGCAAAAACAAAGGTTATCACCATGTTCATGAATCTAGGACCTTTAGCAAAAGGTCGACATGGTGTAAACAGACGCTCACCCCAAACAGAAGGGTGCTCACAGAAAGCAGACATGAGCTCATCCTTGGAAACAGTCCTCTAACATTCACAACTAGGATAGTTAGGAAACTCTATCCTAGGGACCCGAAGCACATTCGCAACAAGTTGCGGTGTGATAGGAATGGACGTACCTCGAACGCGAGTGAAGATAAGAGGTACTGAACGATCAATCCCGTGCATGTTGGAGTAAAATTCCCAGATAAGCATGAGAGGACAGGTTACCGGGACGTCACACAGTGACTCTCATCCCCTACTGTGAATGACAGAGGGAAGGTCAGTGTCAGCAAAGTTTGACAAAATGACTTGGCATTCTGAATGAATGCCTCATTTAGAAAAGTTATCCAAGAATGCCTTAAAGGCATCATCATCACGAAACCAAATATGAGATATTGTAGGATCAAAGGACAAAGAAGCTTCGGAATGAAGAGGGTTTCCGGCTGGAGTGGATTTACGCTTAGGTGCCATAGACACAACTAACGTAAACAGAAAGAGAGGGAGAGAAAGAAAAGACAATCAGAAAAGCCCCAAGAAATTTCAAATATAACAAGTATATTGAAAAGAGAGTACGTATGCATGAGAAATGCATGAACATGTGACATGCAAAGGAAATTGCATCATGGGCTCAACCCAATCCAAACCTATCAGCACACAAACAGATAGCACAAATCTAATGCATGACAATACTATTATAATGCTAATGTAATGCAATGTATGAGGTTTTAAACTCATTTAAGTGAAAACCCATCCCAAAATTTCAATAATAACTCATCAATTTTGAAAAACCCCAAAATTTTTCAAAAGCCCCAAAACCTAGGTTTTAAAACATGAAATGCATGAATGTGAAAGGATTAGAAGCTTACCAAGTGAAGAAATTCTTGAAAAAGCTTGAAAAAATCCCTGAGGAACAAGGATTGGAGTGAGTTGAGAAAGTTTGGGAGGGAAAACAGAGAAGTATCGAGAAAGATATCGAATGAAATAAGTTCCAAATCGCACAGGGAGCTTAAATAGTGCTAGCAGTAAATCTCGACAGATGCAGGTGTCGAGAGGTATCGAGACACCTATCGAGGAAGGTGTCGAGAAAATGGTCATCGACAGCTGAGGTATCGAAGAGGTGTCGAGGAACAACCCAACAGAACCAAGAACAGAGGCTCAATCGATCCACCAGGTGTCGAGAAGCTATCGAGGATGCAGACCCATTCTCAATCGATCCATCTGGTATTGAGAAGCTGTAGGGATTGCAATAAGAAAAAACTGAAGAAGCTCGACAGACAGCAAGGTATCGAAGAGGTATCGAGGAAGTGTTGAGCCAGCTTTTAAAACTAGTTTCTCAAGATGAGAAAAACACAGACATGAATGCAATCCAACATGCACCTCAACCAATGATCCAATTAACATATTAAGCTCTCAAAATCATCTCTCAATAAAAATTTTAAGCACATGGATCTTCCAAAAGAAACACACACACACACACTAAACAAATCTAACCAATTTTATATTTCAAAAACAAGTTAAGATAGTTTAGTGAACATACATTAACACATGTAAAACCTTGTGATGGCCAAATCACATTATACCTGCACATGTCTCAAGAATAGCAAAGAATATAGGGAAGAGGTGCCAGTTGAGCTCAATGACCTTACCAGTAATTTAAAAAAAAAAAAAAATACTATGTGGTATTTCTTGTACAAAATAATCTGTTACATTGCATACAACCTAAAGATGTAATAGATAAAAATGCTCTTACATATCACAGATTTGGACAAGAAAACCCTTCCTATCACCCTTTGGTTGAAGTTGTAAATTGAAACTTATTTACTCCCCAGGGGTAGGTCCAAAGGGCCTTGCCTTGGTGAGGTTACCTTCATAAGAAAAAATATTGATATGTAACATATGTTAATTTATGCACCTAGAGTTATGGGGTTTGAGGGATACTCTGGTGGTTCTAGCACCTCTTGTGTTGCTTGGGCACTAGGATTCGGATCCCCCCCCCCCCACCCCAAGCCGCACGGCCTTTACCTAGAAATCGTTAATCTGCCTCTGATTCTCATAAGGTTTACATCAGAAATCGTTAATCTACCTCTGTACTTTTTTTTTTTTTTTTTTTTAATTTCGATTCTCTGATATAAGGAAATTGGTACAACTTAAAATATTTCATCTATCTGATTATTACACTTAAAATCATTACCCTATTGCTTGAAATCGTGTAGTTGGTAGTCATTTTCCCTTGCAAATATTGTCTTGATGGTGGCTTGGGTTGCTTGGCTCTACCTTTTCTATCCTAGTGCAGATCTATTTGAGGCTTGTTTAGGGGCATTATGAGGCAGTATGACAGTTGCAAATGCACTGGTGGAAACATATTATCTCTATTTAACTTATTATCCTCATTGTTTGTTAACCATCCTTTGTGTGGTTATTATTATTAATCCTCAAAAAACATATTTAATCTGGACTGGTTGATACTATATTATAAGACTACCATGTTAATCATTAGGAGATTAGATTGTTGCATAATTTTCTGCAAATAATTTTAATGGTGCTTATAATATCAGAGGCATCATCTTATATTGCTTTAACTGCATTTTGTTGTTATTTTCTCAGTATTCTATAGTTTGACACAATCCATTTCACTTATCTTAAATCTTTTTCAAAGACATACAGTTTTGGAGTTCAGTTGTGATTTCAGATTCTGCCTTATGTGTCTTTCTTTTTGGGTTTCTCTTTTGTTAGTAATCTGATGTTGACGTGTTTGGCTGAGATGTTCTTTATAGTATATAGAATCAAGTGTTTGCTGTTTTGTTTGGTGTGGGTATATAAACTAGCAGAGGGAGTTACTGATCACCATCAGTATACTTAGGACTAAACTGAAGTAGTAATCATGTTAGCAGTGCCAATTAAAATGTACCTTTCACGTTATATATATATATATATATATATATATGTCAACTGTATCACTTATATTTGCTTTAATTTTGTGATCTCAGGAGTGAAAAAACAAAGCTTCTTTTTTGTACCACAGGCATTCTTCTGAGAAAATTTGCGATATGCTCTTCTGTCTGTTTGGGTGATATTACTGAATCTATTGTAATCTCTATTGTACTCATGCTGATTTTTGATTTCACATCAGATCTAAATTCTGATTATCATGTTGTTACCTATCCAAAAAAATAAAATTATTGTTATGTTGTGGTGGTGGTTGTTTTGGTTCTAGTACTATAATTTTTCATGTCTATAAATTGTGTAGATGCTTGAAATGCTTTACTTCACGAACTCTTACCGATCTATTAATGGCAACCTAGCTATTTTAAATTATCATTCTTCTGTCTAACATATTTCTCTCTCTCTCTCTCTCTCTCTCTCTTCCCCCCCCCCCCCCCAATTTTAGTGGATAAATCACAAGTCACTAATCTTTCTCTTTGTCCTTCGCTTTTCTTGCTATAGCCTTAAAAATCTAGTATGCTTAAGGGGTATTAAATATCATTCAAAGTGGAGTGAACATAACATTTATTTAAGATACTTCTTTGATTAAGATAAAAAGAAAAGCATATACTTGAAATGCCGCTCCACCTTTTTTTTTTAATGATTAAATGTCATTTAGAATATACTCTTTTCTTTCATTTTAATTAAAGGCTTATCCTAAATTAATTAATTGGTATAAGACTTAGTTGAGTTAAGTTGGTTGTGTTTCATACATTACCTTTAATGATACATAATAATTATTTCACCAAATTGTTTCAGATTAATGAATTTCTTGTGATTACAACCATTATTAGTATAGTTTAAAGCGGTCTTTAGAAGTGACTGCCTGGTGTCCCTTTTTTTAATATTCTATACTTGGTTTGACATTTGTACGTGTGACTTAAATATTTTTTAACTTACCAAAGTTATTGTTTCATGATGATATGACTAGTTATATTTTAGGGGAAGTATTGCATTATTATGTTATTCTTCCCCTTAGAAGCACAGTAACCTTAATTGTTATGTTTCTCAATTTCAGGGGGACAAGAACTTGACTGACGTCACGCATGTCATAGTTGATGAAGTGCACGAATGGTCTCTTTTGGTGAGTTAGTTTAACTTTAGGTTTGATATATGTACACATCATAGTTGGAAACTTTATTATAACATTCTAGATAATTTCTATGTATTCTTTTGTGCAGGACATTCTATATAGTTAGAATGTATTCTTTTGTGTAGGACATTGTACATAGTTGTTTAAAATGTATTATTTTGTTCATAACATTCTACACACTTGGGATGTATTATTTTGTGTATAAAATTCTAGATATTTGGGATGTAATTATTGATATGGTGTAATTAAATATATTTAGTTTCTTGCTTTATTGTGGTATGGTATTTGCTATTGGAAAATATGAATTGTAGTTCATTACAGCTGCTATAAAATAAGCATTGGAAAATATGTATTTTAGGTATATTACAGGTGCTAAAAAAATTTTAAAATTTTTTTCAATTTTTTTTAATTAAAAAAAGGACCTATACCAGTGCTTTTGAAAGCGCTAGCATAGGTCCTTTTAAATTATATTGATTCGAGAACTATGTCAGTGCTTTCAAAGCACTGGCATAGGTCCTTTTAAATTATATTGATTCGAGACCTATGTCAGCGCTTTCAAAGCGCTGGTATAGGTCTTTTTAAATTATATTGATTCAAGACCTATACCAGCACTTTTTAGAATGTTAGAATAGGTCCTGCCTATGCCAGCGCTTTCAAAAGCGCTGGTATAGGTTTTTTGAAAGCGCTGGTATAGGTTATATTCACATTTTCGTAAAGGCTGTCCTGACACAAGTAAAAAAGCCAGAACAGGGTCTAAAAAGCGCCGGGACCTATCCCGGCGCTTTTGAAAAGTGCCAGTACAGGTCTGGTGACCCTATCCCGACATTTAAACCACGGTGGTTTGAAGTGTTGGGAAAAAAAACGCTGGGATAGGAATTTTGACCCTATCCCAGCGCCTTTTGGGACTATCCCAATGGTTTTCAAAACGCTGGGATAGCCCCATTTTTTTGTAGTGAAGATTATGAAATAGTAGTTTTTTCTTTTTTCTTTTTCTTTTCTTTTCTTCTTTTTTTTTTTTTTTTTTTTTTTGAGATCATTTCTTTTTAGTTTTGGTAACAACACACGTGTGGGGTTGGCTGAAACTAAGAAAAAATTGGTCCTAGTTCGATCATCCCACGTGTGGGCTTTATTGTCTTATTCTTCGAAAAAGACTTCAATATTGTCTTATTTATTACGTAAAAATTTTGCAGTCCTTCCGCAGCTGTGGATCTCAACATTCTCAACAATGAAGAAGAAGAGAAGAACTCCCACTGCCCCCAAATTTTATAAAAACTTCTCTAATTGTTGGTAAAACTAAAACTAGGTCAATGAGTTAAGACCCGGCCCCCCTCCAACACGTTTAAGTCATAAAAATGTCCCCACTCCAAATCACAACTTCGCAGCCTCCTTTTGTCTTTTCCGTTCTCCTCAAAAGCAAATCAGCGCAAAGCAACCTCTTTTTCTTCTTCTTCTTCTTTATTTATTTATTTTTTTTTTTTAAGACTTGTATCTAGAATTCTTCACCCAGTTTTACAATTTTACCCTTCACTTTTATCACTTTTTAGCCATAATTTTTTAATTGTTCAATTTTTAAAAAATAATAATATTGTTTTTATATTATTGGTCATGGTAAATATGTATTTAAATTTAATTGAAAAACCTAATATATTACACTTAAGGTATTTTACTTAAACTTTGTACTAATTGTGATATATATATATATATATATATATATATATATATATGGTTGGGTTCAAGTTAAACTTAGAGTAATTTTAAGTAATATTACATCACAAAATAACTTGTTATAGAATTCATATTTTAAAAATCTCACAATTGAATTACATGTTCTATATGTTATTAAAATGCATACAAATTTTTATGTCAATCTGATCTTATTTACCATTGGATTCATAAAATCATCTTTTATATATTATTTTAAACTACGGAAACTTAAATTTAAACAATTGATTGATAAAATGGTCATTAATCTTTGATCACCTTGAAATTTGCAATCATAGAGAATATACAAAGACAATGTAATCTAATAGTAGATGTGTCAAAATTTGCGTCCAATTAAAAAATATTGAGTGGTGTAATATTGCTTAAAGTTATACCAAGTGTAATTTGAACCCAATCCATATATCTAAGACTTACTTTGAATTTAATATTTTTTTTTCTAATTCTAATGCACGAGGGCATGTATATATGTAAGTATGTCATACTTTGAGTTTTTCTTAATATTAAATATGTAAGTATGTCATATTGTATATGTTAGAGAGGATGTGGAAGAGGAAGCATAGAATAAGAACACTGAGAACACGAGAGTTGTGTGGTTCAACCTTGTCATGCTTACGTTCACGGAGGAATCCCTTAAGAGTTACATCTTTATTATGTAAGAGTGTAGTATAATAACCTGTGTTACAATAAACCCTAACATAAGTATATATAAGCGACTAAACCCTAGACTACTAATACAAGTAGGAATAGGCTTGGGCCTATTATACTGGGTTAATATGTCTAATATATCTCTAACACTTAAATTGTAAATCAATATAATAGTTTTCCTATGCCCCCTCAAGTAAAAATTTCAATAAGCGACTAAAATCTTCTTATTGAAGAAGATCAGTTGTTGGCCCATGCCAAAGACTGCATCAACCACCTACCGCTCCATCCTCTATACGGTTGGATCAATCTTGCAATGCGTCAAACTAAAAACTTAAGCAAAAGTAATATTGGCGTGGGATCATAGGATCTGCGATACTAACATCCTTAGTCATGATTCTGCCAGCTTCTTAGTGATCCTAATCATTTGATATAAGTGAGACTCTTTGGATCGCGATTTCAACTTTAAAAACTTCTTATCTATATATAGGTCATTGTTTTAAAATTCAAAACTTATTTATATAAGTTAATTTGCAATAAAAAATGATTAAGAGTCTTGTAATTCGTTTGACCTTTTTTTTTTGGTGATTTTAACAAAGATGTCTGTGGTTCAGATCTTCATTTATATATATATATATATATATATAAAGTTTAAATGAAGAATGAAAAATAAAATATTTTTATTGATATAATATGTGAGTTCAAACTTTTATTAATAACGTGAATTTAAAATGATTAGGTGTAAGATGTTTTTTATTTATTTATATTCTATTTTTTTCTAAAACATGAATAAAGTCCATAATATAAGTAATTGCATGTGTATGAATAAAATATTCAAAACACAGCCATAAAACGTGTTTAAAATTTATATAAATTGATTTATAATAAGTTAGTAACATCTATTCTTTAAATTCAAATCCAAATGCAATTTTAAGTTTTAAAAAACTATGCTAGCTAAAGGATTCCTCCTTGATATAACTCAAAAAAAAAAAAAAAAAAAAAGAAGAGTCTAAGTGGATATTTTTCTCCTTTATAGCTGCTTTGAAAAGAGATAAGATTAATTGTGAGATTTATTTGAGTTCCACTCACTCACAGTTCATTTTCTAGCAGTTTTAGACTTTTATATGGATGAGACGGAGACTCATCACCAACTGTCCAGTGTCCACAACCATCAGTTTTAATTTTAAGATATTGCAATGTCAAGATGCAGCCTTTGTTACATATATAACAAGGCCATGATTTGGGTTAGTGTCGTAACTCGTAAGACTTTTAAGTGATGAGAACGAGCCGGGCTATGCGTTTGGACTTTTTATCTCTAAGTTGGTTTCAAACCCAGGTCTATCAACAAATTATTTTTCATACTTTTTTTTTTTTTTTTACAAGATGACATACTATACGGCAAAGTAAAAAAAAGTAGTGTAAAACAAATTTGAAAGTAATGTTGCTCCTATCATACAGAAAATGTAATAGTACTCTTTCAAATCATCATATAGTTGCAAATTTAGAAAATAACAATAAAAATAAAAATGTGTCAAGCTCCAATCCAGACTCTAGCACCTGACCTCGAATAACTTTATACCAATTAAATGTATTAAAAAAATGGTATGGTTAAACAATCCACTTGAAATGAATTCACTTTAGCCTTGTAATATAAAACTTTAATATTATTCCTTTAAAAAAATATTTCTCCTAAAGATTCTAACTCATTAATGATAATGATAGTTTTTATTTTTTATTTTATGATATGATAGTTCCTCGACTAAGTTCTATAGAGATTGAATACTCTCCAGTAAATGCTTTTACGTGGAGAAGGAAACGATAGTAATCGACCGCTCGGGCACGTCTACGTACTCTTTGCTGCTAATCATGCATACACGAACTCAACCTCCATGTGTTCTTAAGAATCATATACCAATTTGATATATGATTCATATATTACATGCATGTACATATATCGTATGCGTTGCATGGTAATTTTCTAATATGTACACATAAGAAGTACATCTTTTTGCTCCGATTTAATATGTACTGTACCTAATAACCTTATCCACAACAGCAATCCCTTTCATATGGTGCACATTGAACAATTATAATTGTGACTAGGAATGGCAATTGCGACCCGACCAGCGGGTATCCGGTCTGTCCCGACCTTAATAGGTCGGGTTTTACCTGGCCTGATAAAGAATAGGGTTTGGTTTGGGTTTTTTTTTTTTTTTTTTTTTTTTTTTTTTTAACCTGAAGCGGGTTTGGGTCGGGTCTGGTTTTTTTGTAAGACTCAGCCTGAATCCGAACCAAACCCGACCAGATTACAAGTTAAGAAAATTACATAAAAGGGCGTGTAGGGCATAAGGTTGGTTGTGTTCCCTTCTTACCGTCGTTGGTGCCACCCTAGTCGTAAAGTGAATTCCTAGAACCAAACTGTAAGGCCCGTTTGAGCCAAGAGATGGCGTGTAGGGCATGAGAGGTATAAGGTTGGTTAGGGTATGTGTTACGAAATGCAATGGTTGTAAGAAAAACATGATAATTGAGTGTTAAAACTAGGATAGTATGGATAGATTGTGGAGATCCAACTCTTCTATCAGCTCCAGGACTGGTTGTCCTCCTGATATAATAATTGAAGAAGATCACAATGTTGATGATAGTGGGATCCCTGATTTCAGTAAATGGACTATTCCTAAGATTGATACTAAAAATGTTTATAAAATAAGTTGGGTTGAAAATACTTTTCATTCTGCTTATAAAGTTAGAACTGTTGAACAAATATTCTATATTTCAAAAACTCATGAAAAATGTTGCTTGTTTACTAAAAAGAATATTGGTGAATTTCTTGCTTCTAAAAAATTCAGCTATTTGCATATTGGAATGGTTCAAGTTGCTATTAAACCACTCACCCGAAAGGGCATTAATGCTTCTGTTCTCATGCGTTTACGTGATGCTATATTTAAGAACTTTAAAGATAGCATTCTTGGTATGATTACTGTTTCTTTGTATGATGGTCCTGTTTACTTTAGCTGTTATCATGATCTTACTTTGGCTGTGGATGATCCTAACATTATTAAAGCTTTGACTTTAAATATTGCTTCATCTGGTTATCACATGGAAGAAGGTAGTAAACATTTTGCTTTGATTTATCGCATTTATTATAGATTGTTGGGTACTCAATTAAATCCTAGTGCTATAAATCATAGAGAACCTTCTGGTAAAACTATGTTAATTAAATGTTCAACTCTTGATGCTAAAGTTCAAATTCCAAAAATGACTCAATGGCAAGACATTAAACTTCCCACTGAATGGTTCTTGGAACAAGAATCTCCCATTGCTAAACCTATTTTTGATGAGCTTGATCTTACTCATATTCAACAATATCTTGATGGTACTGTTAAAATAAGTTTTCAAAACAATCGACCCTTAAGAATCAACGAAGGAAGACATTCTTTTGCTGGATCTAAAAGTATTTCAAAAAGAGACCAAGATCTCAATGAATTTTTGAAAAAGAATTTTGAAAAACTTGCTGATTTAAAATCTAAAAGTATTTCAAAAAGATACCAAGATCTCAATGAATTTTTGAAAAAGAATTTTGAAAAACCTGCTAATTTAAAATTGAAAGGAATTTCAAATGATAAAGTTAGCTCTGTTTACTATTCTACTAAACCAGAAGCTTCCTCTCCATATAGCAAACCTGCTAGTGAAGAAGAAGATGATGGTAAATCTATTTGTCCATCTGCTGGAAATTTTCCTCCTATTGAGGACTCTGATTATATTAAGCAATTGAGAGTTTTGACTGTTTTAAACGAAAATTTTGAAGTTAATCTGATTCCTTTGTATGATGAGTTTATGCTTTCAAAAAACCGAATTAAATGAAAATATTTCCAAGATAATTTTGCTCAATCTGAGAAAAACCGTGTTAAGAGAAAATGGTTAGAAAAGATGAATCAATTGAAAAAACATATTTTGTTTTTTTGATTTTCTTGAAAACCATTATGTTTCAAATGATGAAGTTTCAAAACAACATTTGAGTGTGATAAAAAAATCAAATTTTGTTAAAGCAGCTGATAAAGCCATTATTCGGTCTAGTCATCTACCTCTTGAGATAGTTTTGATAACTTGTCAAGATCAAAAGACGGAAGTTAAGGCCACTCCTTTCAAAATTGCTGATGATCAAACCCCTATCACTAGTATTATTGAACAAAACAATTTTACTAATGAATCCTTGCATGTTATTGGTCAGCAACTTAACCGTATTGAAGAAAAAATTGTTGAAAGAACTGTTTCTATTGAAAACCCTGCTTCTGAAAAATCTGTTTTTGTAAAAACTAAGAAACCTTTGATTGATTTACCCAGTCAAAGAGAGAAAGTTATGTTCAAAACCTCTCAGTCTAAAATGCTTAAAGTTGTTGACAAAATGCTTTATAATTTAAAGATTAAAACTGAAGGTACTTCTAGAAGTATAGCTTGCACTATTTCAAAGAATGGAAAAGAAATTGTTTCTGATGAAAATACAGATTCTGATACTGTTTCTTCTGTTTATGCTAAAAAGATTTTTGATAATGATTTACCAGAAATTAAAAGATTTGTTGGAAATCCAAAACCCATATCTCTTACAAAAAACTGGTATTCTAAACCTACTCCTCCTGATATGCAGTTTGAAGAAAGAGTTTTTCAAACACAGTTTTCTGTCTCTACTAATAAGCTTTATGAATGGAATATTGATGGTTTGTCTGAACAAGAAATCATTAATAAAATGAGCCATATGTCTATGGTTGGTATTACTTATCAAAATAACCATGATCTTGATCAATTTGATATTGTTAATTTACTTGTTACTGGTTTTTCTAGTACTCTTCATGGATGGTGGGATTCATATCTCACAGAAGAATCCAGAGATTCTATTAGACATGCTGTTAAAAGGAATGATGAAGGTTTGCCTATTTTTGATGAAAGTATTGGTCGCAGTATTCTGGATGGTGTGAATACTCTGATCTATACCATTCTCAAACATTTGTTGGTACTCCATCTAATATTTCATCTCGAGTTTCTGATTTATTGAATAATTTGAGATGTCCTACTATGACTGATTACAGATGGTACCAAGATGTTTTTATTTCTAGAGTGATGCTTTGGAAAGATTGCCACAAGCCTTATTGGAAAGAAAGGTTTATTGACAGTCTGCCTCCAATCTTTGCTCATAAGGTAAAACAAGTGTTAATGGGTAAAAATGATTCTATTGATTATGATAACCTAACTTATGGTGACATTTTTAGTGCTATTAAAAAACTTGGTATTAATATATGTAATGATGAAAAATTGTTAAAATATCATTTACAAAATAAGAAAAAAGCTAAATATGAAATGGGTAATTTTTTTGAACAATATGGTTTGCCCCCTATTACTCCTTCCAGGCAAAGAGGGAAGAAACATGATAAAAGTCACAAAAGTTATAACCATAAAAAATATAAAAAATATAGAAATAATTTTGTTAAACCTAATGATTTTTATGCTAAAAAGAAAAATGTTTCAAAAAAATATGATAAACAAAGATCAGGTAAAGGTAAATGTTTTAACTGTGGAAAACCTGGTCATTTCAGTAATGATTGTAATCAAAAACCTGGTAAATTAAAGAATAAGTTTAACATGTTAAAGATTAATGATAAAGAGCAAGAAGAATTGTTTAGGATCCTTGAATCAAACAAATTCTTCTGATTCTTTGGAAGATTATTTTCTTTTTCATCTAATTCTTGCTAACAATCTGCTGATGATTCTTCTGATTCCCCTAATATTAAAATTGGTTGCAGAAATTCCTATTGTAATGTTATTAACTCTGTTAATACTCTCACTAAGGGTGAAGAAAATGAAAAATTAATAATTCAATTAATAAATCAAATTCAAAACCCTGAGTTACAAAAAGAATATTTGGATAAATTTAAGAATAATTTGTTAAAAGATGAAACTGGTAAAAAAATGAAATCAACCATAAACTTTGAAGAAACCTTGGAAAGATTTAGTAAAAAGAAATCCAAAGATTTAACTGTTAATGATCTTCAACATGAAATTACTATTGTTAAACAAGAAATGATTGAATTAAAAAATGAGTTTAAAAATATTAAAAATGATAATTACAATATTAAACAAGAATTAATAATGTTAAAAATTGATAAAAGCCTTGATAAACCACATTCTGATAATGAACAAGATGAGCACAAGGATGGAGATGAATCCGGTCAACAAGCCCTTCTTTCTGATAAAGGTATTGTTGCTAACTCTCAACTTAGTCTTGTTCACAAACTGATTCCTCCAAAATGGTTTACAAAAGTTAAAATTGTTGTTTCTCCTGATTATCATTTCACTGTTATTGCTATGATTGATTCTGGTACGGATATGAACTGTATCCAAGAAGGATTGATTCCTTTAAAATACTTTCAAAAATCTACTGAAAGATTGGTTTCTGCTAATGGTTCTCAGATGAAAATTAAATATGAATTGAATAATGCTCATGTGTGCCATGATAATGTCTGTTTCAAGATTCCTTCTGTTCTTGTTAAAAATTTGACTGATAAAGTGATTCTTGGTTTGCCTTTTATAAATGCCTTGTATCCTTTTCTTGTTGAACATGACGGAATTATTACTAATCCTTTTGGACAGAAAGTAAAATTCAAATTTGCTTCAAAAACTAAAATAGATATTGATAATTTGTCTTATGAAAAAGATTCCCCCATGAATGCTCTTATCCAAGAACTAATGATGAGTTCTTGTCAATGTTTCACAGATGATTTTAAAGACAATACTATCAACCATTCTAACATTATCAATACTTCTTTGCAGGAATCGGACGATGATGCGCGGATAAGTACCACTAATAAGTGGGATAATAATAATATAGGGGAAGGAACACAGCGTTGGAAGTGCTTGTTTTGGGGTAAAATCTAGTGAAGCAACATCCCTTCAAGGAGATGTCTCGGCAGAGGTGACATACTCTAATGGTGATATAATAATTGCTTTACAGGAAGTTTTGGCTCGAAATTTACAATTCCACAATGGTATCTACTCAGAATTACCAGATTCTATTAAACTCATTCTTGATAACCTTCAATTTGCTTTTACCAAAAACCACCGTGATGTTTTTCAAAAAACCCTCCAAGCTCTCGAAATCCACCTTGTTAACCTTACTACTCAAAATGAAGTTTATGCACACTACTATGCTAACCTTGTTTCAAAAAAAAACCTTTGCTTCAGAAGATGACCTTGTTTCAGAATATGAGGCTTTTAGAAGCCATCTCGTTAAATATTCAAATATTACAAATGATCCCTACCTTAGTCAACTCTTTGGCAAAGAGGATATCCATTCAAAGGATAAAATGACTATAATGGGCACTAATTATGCTAGATTGAGTCTTAAGACCCAATCCATGTTAAGAAATGTTGTTGCCAACTTGCCAACAGATATACAATTACGTATGCTGGAAAGTAAGGCTATGTTTAAGTCTTTTGATCTATGGTTCAAAAGTTTCAAGAAACTTGTTATTGCTATTATTCCTGATCCAGATGAGCTAGATAAAGGTTATAGTGTTTTTCTCCAATTAGAATGGGAAGAACACTTTGGGAGTACTCTCAGAGTGTATGAAAAGAAACACCCATTTCCTGGCCTCCTAATAAAAATGATTAAAAGGCTTCAATTTACCTAAGGTATGTGGTCTGAGGAGCTAGGGAATGGGTGTTTCTTTTAATCATTTTTGCCCCATTCTGGCTTGTTTGGCCCCTCTTTGGGGCTCAAGTTCCTGGGGAGGGAGGGTTTTTCCTCCTTTTACCACCTTCTTACCCTTTTGCTCCCTCTTCCTTTTATGGTCAGCGGGATCAGATCGGAGGGGTTGGGTGGGTGGAGGGATAGGAAGCCTGGTCTGGGCTACCTTCCTAGGCACATTCCCCCCCGTTGAGACTCCAGTAGCTCTTGAATAGTGGACCTCGATTTGCGCTGTATCCCCATATCATTTGGTACGTTAATAACATCTTGGTGGTGAGTGGATTGGGCTGAGAGAGGTTGGCCGAGGCCACCAAGGGGGATCTCTGGGGACTAAGGTTGGTTGAAGACCTCGTAGTCGTCCTCTGAGTCTGAGACGTCTATTATCTCTTCTTATTTTTCTTCTTCTTCCTCTTTGATGGCAGGATGAGAAGAAGTGGCCTTTCAGTTGTGTATTGAGGTGGCAAGGGTACTTTAGGTATGCCTTCTAGGATGGCATCGGTGATGAGAAAACCCAGAATGGCAACGCTTATCTGGTACAAGCATGGGTCCTTGGCTTTTATAACACAATTTGGCACCTGCAAGCAGTGTTCTTGTCTGTAAAACCATTAGGAAAAAAAAAAAAAAAAAGCACGAATCAAAGGAAAACTCATATACAAACACAAACAAGAGAAAAGGGGAAGGGGGTGACTTTGAAATAATTAGCCTAGACCTAAAGCCTCACTTGGTCTCCCATCTCTCATCAGACAGGGGAGGCCATTATGCCACTCCCCTAAAACGATCAAGAAGTCCTTGTTTAGGCCTTTGTTGGAATCAGGGAGTCATTGGATAAGCCTAACCTCGGGGTGCCTAGATTTCAGGTAATACCCTTGCCCCTTTAGGTGGTGGAGGTTGTAAATCCAATTAATGTCATGATGGGTTAGACCTAAGCCCATCTTCTCATTAAGGGAGTCTACACTCCCTAAAATCCTAAACATGTTTGGGGCATACTGGGTGGGAGCTAATCTATGAGCCTTAAGGTAGTCCCTAGTGACGATTCTCATGAGAATTCTCATCCCACCCTCTATAAAGGCAATCATTGGGATGACCACTTCTCCCTCTTGCCTTCTCTCGTGCCATTCCCCTTCCTTACAATTCCTAATGAAGACTCCCGATGGGATTCTGTATTGAGCTTTAAAGTTCTCAATACTTTCCGTGGAGTCTACCAAGTAAGCGAATCTACCCATTTAGTTGGAGATAGGTTAAGTAAGAAGGAGAGAAAGGGAAATTAAGAGGGCCGAGGAGGAAATAACTGTGTGAAAAGAAAAATAGAAAGAAAAGTAAACAGGAAGGGTTGAAATAACTTACGTGAAATAGGAAACTCTCCTCAGACTAGTTCTTAGTATTTATGATGCGAAGGTTAAGTTTATGGGTGCAAAGGTTCAGTATATGAATGCTAAAGTGAGGTAAATGAGGTGTTCGAGCAATATTTATATTAGAAAAAGGGTGACGAGCTGGAAAATTCTTGCCCAAGTTCCAATAAAATCTCTAGCCGTTGGATCCACATTGCACCGTAGAACGTGGAGAACATCAAGAAGGCATGTCTCAGATGCTGAAACATCAAGAGCGTGTGTTAGGCAACTAAAAAGGCACCTGCGCAGATAGGGATGATGTATGATAAGGGTAGAGTGGTTGTGGCGATATCGAAATCCTCCATTTGGCCTGATGAGCAAAAGAGGAAAATTTTGAGGGGCTATTATAGGGATGTTAGGCTCAGTAAAATATATTGGACCGAGAGCCCAGTCCGAGGACACCTCATAAGTCCAAGGATGGATAAACATGTGATAGAGGTCAGTATTAATAAATAAAGGAAGGGATTTGGGTGTGATGTTCTAGGAAAGTGATCTGAGGAGGAATGCTTCCTCGGCTAAGCAAAGCTGAGGTCAGAAGGTGCAGTTTGACATCAAGAGCAACGCTCCGGATAATTCCAATAATGAGGATAAGTATCAAGAAGGAACAGGACAGAGGAAGGCTATGAAATATTTAAAGGGAAAGCTGCTACCACCGCATTGAATATTTTGTAGCTAACTTTCTGGCCGCATTAATGAAGAAGTGATACCAAAACAGTAATTTTCAGCCTTACAGCTACTATCAGAGACTTCAAAAAGGTGCTGATGGGACAAGGATCAATACCAGCAATCTACTCTACACATGGAGGGTAGAAATGAAAGGAGGAAGAACGTATAAAACAGAAAGAAGATCCTGAGAGAAGGGGATCAGAGAATTAAGAGAAAAACATTGTAGCAATCAAGAGTGGAACTTGTGACTAGGGGTGGCAATTCGTGTTCGTGTGTTGGGTTCGTGTTGTATTAACTCATGAGTATTCGATGATATAGGTCAATACTAAGCCGTCATGTTTATTAAACGGGTCAAAATTCCTCAATCTTAACACGACTCATTTATTAAACAGGCCAGTCGTGTCGACCTGTTTATCAAATTTTATCAAAATGAAAAAAAAAAATTATTAAAAAACAAACAAATAAATTTTTTTTAATATAAAATTCAAAACTAATGAATAATTACATTACAAATAATCGTTCAAAATTAAAGCATATCACAATATCACAAATAATCAATCACAAATATGTTAAAGAAAATAAATTACAACAACTAATAAATTTATATATTTAGAGTTTGAAGGGTATATTATTAAAATGTCATTTAATTAAACAGGTTGATGGGTCAAACGGGTTCTATATGTTCAACATTAACCCAACACATTTATTAAATGGGTCAGCTATGTCAACCTGAATATAACACGAATCCATTTAACCTCAACCCATAATCTGCTAATTTCATGTCGTGTCGTGTCGTGTTGGATTTACGAGTTGTGTCCAATTTCGCCACCCGTACTTGTGACCTTGTCCATATATATGATCCGGAGATTCTGAACAGTGTAAAAATAAAAGAAATAGGGGTCACATGAATTGCAGAATAAACTACTTTAGTTTTATTTTTTGATGGGACATGCTAAACTGTTTGTGTGTGCTGGTTTGCAGTAACTACTAATTAGAGCCCATGCATCAAGATCGTTGACCTTGATTTTCATTTTGTACGATGTGATGATGGTTGCACGTCAACATCAAATTTTGGATGCATTAAGGATTTGAAGTGTTCAAAGAATGAAAATATAACTGTAATATAAACTAATGAAAAACCTTATTTTCATAAATGACGAATGCGATACGAAAGTTTTTAACTCTTAGTCACAAAGTCTCCAATTGTGCTTTCTTTTAAAAGTAAAATAATAATAATATAGTGCTCACATCTCTAAGTCTAGGAATGGCAACGGGATGGGTTCAGGCCGAGTTTTTGCATACCCAGACCCGACCCGCGAGTCTGAACCCACAACCCAGACTCGGCCCGATTATTAATCGGGTTTTTTTCCCGGGGCCCAGACCCGCTCCATCGGGCCCCGTTTAGCTCACGGCCCAAATTGTGGCCCAAGAAAAATTTTTTTTTTGAATGAAGCCCAAATTCATTTTTGTCTCCTATCTTCATTTAGGCACTGCATTTACAACAAACACAAAACATAATATACACAATTTCTTCCACAATATATTACAATTACACCACAAAGTCTCAGAATTTCAAGTCTTGAAACTATAATAACTAGAAATAGCACAACCCATCTGTTGAATCCATAGTTTAAGTAGAAAACACCAAACAAAAAAATTGAGACAAACATCTCATATTCTCAGAGACTCATATTAAAAAAAAAAAAAAATTGAAGAGAAGTAGAGAATAGATCGGCGGTGAGAGCTTGGGTCAGGGATGAGATTGAGAGTGAGTGAGAGCTTGGACTGGCGGTGGTGAATGCTTGGAATGGTGGTGAGAGGCTGAGATCTTGGGCGGCGCTGCTTGAAAGTGAGTGAGATTGAGAGTGAGTGAGAGTGTGATATGCCACTAGAAAACCAAAAATATGATACAAGGAGAACTAATCCAATCTTCTCACAATACATGCATATATAGACATCTGTGTATGCCTGCCATGTACATAATTAGGAAATAAAGAAAACAATTTAATGTGATTAATTAATTTGTCAAAAATATTATTAATTGGGTCGACCATATATATCATTGAGTATCCAGTACTCCCAAAGTTCAAGATGCTCCAGTTGGAACTTGAAAGTGTTTGATGCCATGAAAGACCCGTTAGGCCACTTGGAAACTAATACTTATCTCTTTTTTTTTTTTTTTTTGAAACATAATGCTTATTTCTCTCTTCACGCTGCCCCTCATTCGTTTCTCTTTGGCTTAAACGCAGAGCATCCCAGCAAGTCTTAGAAGACCGATGCAAAGAAGGATTTTTTTTAATTGTGGCTTAGAAGCAAAATGGGCCTATTTTTCTTATATAAACCTCTAGACCCATCAATGAAAATCCTATAAATGGACAATTTATCTCGAACCCCTTTGAATCATCTTGTTAACCATTCTAAACCAGTTCAAGGAAACCATTGTAAAATTCAGTGATTATGTGGACTTTTTAAGTTTAGTAATACCTACAGTGACGAAATATTTCGTCACTAAAAATTTCAACTTTTAGTGACGAAATATTTCGTCACCATAGATTAATTAAATTCGCGCCAAAATTTCCCTCTACTGGCGCCCATTTTTCAGATCACAATAGTGACGAAATTTATTTTTCGTCACTAAATGTTATAATTTTTTTCATTATTAGTGACGAAATTCATATTTCGTCACTAAAGCGGTATTTTTAGTGACGAAAAATATTTCCTCACTAATTTTCGTCACTAAAAATACATTTTGTTGTAGTGTGAGACCGTGTGAGCTGAGATTGAGATAAAGAGAGAAAACAACTTGACCGGAGCTGCACGTGATGGCCGGTGGTGACAGAGATCAGAGGTTGGGGAGAGCAGAGTGATGTGAGGAGAGTGAAAGGGAGTGAGAGCAGCCAAGTGATGTGAGGAGAGTGATTAAAGGTTGGCGGTTGAGTGAATTGGGATTAGGGGAGTAGGGTTTTTTTTTTTTTTTTTTTTTTTAACTTATATATATATATATATATATATAGATTGGGGTATTTTGGTATTTTATCCTTAAACGGGTCGGGTCCGGGCCTGGTATGGATAAAACTCGAACCCAACCCATACCCATTTTGGGTTTTTTTTTAAAACCCATACCCAACCCTGTAATTTATCGGGCTGAGTAAAATTCAACCCATTAGGGTCGAGTTGGGCCGGGTATCCGCGGGTTGAATATAAATTGCCATCCCTACCTAAGTCTCAAATGCAAAGTGAATAAGTAAAAAGTATTCTTTTTGGTTTAATGGGATACTAATAAATTAAAAAGGTTTTATTAAAAATATATAATTATTTATTTTTAGGAATCTATTTCTTGAATATGCTTTTTTTTTTTCTTTTTTTTATGGAAACAAACATACACACATAAGAGAAAGGGAATGAATTCTAATACAAGGGCGTACAAAAAAAAAAATAAATAAATAAAATAACTCATTATAGTCATTTATATAAACTTGTCTATTTTTAAGAATATATGTATTAAGTACATTTTGATTTAATCAACCACGTAATGTATGAGAGTATATAAGAGGAAAATGAAATAACATAATATCACTTATAAACAATTGTAGTAAATTTTTTCCCCACAATTTAGAGGGCAATTAATTAAATTTCAAATATATATACTTCTTTTTTAAAAAAATAATAATAATGAAGGGTAGAAGGCATGAAATAATGTCACCTGATCCGACATATATATAAGCTTATTTATTACATTTATTTTAAATTTTTTAATATGATTTTTGTTAGTATTTTTAGAATTAGTTTTAATAAATTAGGTATATTATATGGAGTATAATAATTTTTCTAAAAATAATAATTTAAAAGTTGGTAAAAATCATTTTTTTACAAGGCATGAAATATTTAAGGGTATGTGCACCCCCCTAAATGCACATATGTAATAAAATAAATAAATAAAAGAATAAGAAATCAATTTTGAAATAAGAAAGTCAGAATGCATCGTGCCTTCAGGTGTTTGTTTTTAATTACAATTCAGTTTGGTTTGTAGTACTCTATTCTGCATTAACAATTACTAATTGTGTCAGATGGTCTCATAACAATGACGCCTTCATGATTAGCTAAACGTAATTTTTTTGTTTTTTATTTTTAAGAGAGTTTCAACCTAGGTCCTCCTATCTTATTGATAGTTCTTTATCACCAAACCAAGACACTAATCAGTTTTTGATGTAAGCGGGGATTGAATCCTAAATTTTTTATTCAACCATTAAAGATTTTATCAATTTTTGCACGCTATTGCTTTAGTTTGATTTTTCTTAATGTTTGTGCATAATAATAATAATAATAATAATAATAATAATAATAATAATAATAGGTGAAACTAAGAGAAACTCAAATTGGAATTCCAAATTACAGTTTCAATTTTGCGCCATGTGTCCTAAATTATTTATTCTTAAAATGTTTTATTTCTTAATTTTAAAATCAAATATGAGACCACATCATAAATATTCATCCAAGTGAGTTATTAAGTATAAAAACTAAAGAGTCTAGAATAAATGAATCGTAAAAAACAAAAGTACTTCACAGTAACTAAAAAAAAGAAATGCACAATTTGCATTTATACCTAATAATAACCTTACAAATTTTTTTAAAGAGTTAACAAAATATAAAAATGACTATCAATAGTATTTAAATTATATATATAGAAATTATATTATATATCTCATCGTATATCTTTAAGTGTATCAATGCATATGTATGGGGTTACAAGCTAGTTTTTATAATGACATGCAATTAATTATAATAATTAAAATGATTCATTTGCAAGGAGTGAACGTAAACGGAGATCTCTAAGGACCAAGGGTGGACCTAGGATTTCAAGCTAAGGAGCTGAAGTATAAGAAGAAAATAAAAACCAAATAGGTATCTATATAGTATTAACAAACTATAAACCAAGATAAATACACAAAATTATTGTTTCTTAATACATTAAGATGCAATCATCTACCAACAATAACAAAAAAAACACAAAATAATATTGTTTTTTTAAGAGTATTAGCTATTGCAAAAAATAAATAAATAAATTCACAAACCAAAAATTACTTTTGCTACTTTAATATAGCATTTGAAATGTCTTGTAGGATAGTTTTTTTGGAACTTGGTGCTCTAAATACTAAATATTTAACATTTAGAACACCTGATGCTAGTATTCTAATACTGAGCTAACTAGGATTTTTTATTTTTTATTTCAAAGTTTTGTCTTGTTAAGTTTTTTAGTTGAATAATTGCTAGTTAAGCTAGGCTAATTAAAAGGGAATGGGTCTAAGTTTTTAGAAAAGGCAAGCGCAACTCTAGAAATAAAAAAATATAATGAATAAGAAAATTTTCTTTTTTTTTCTTTGGGCCAGGGGGTCCCAGGCCCCCCTAGCTCTGTCCCTGCTTGATAGGCCAAAAACGAATTGACCCATTGTGATGAATTAATTGACTAATTAGCCAAGTTTATTAATTAATCAAATTAACATGCAAACACGTGGTAACACAAACAAATCACCAATTATACTAAGTGCAGCAGAAATAAATTAACACAATGATTTGTTTACAAATGAGGAAAACCAACATGGCAAAAACCCCACCAAGTGATTTTAAAGTTATCACTCCCGAAACTCTACTATTATCACAACAAGCGGTTACAAGTAAAGGAATCTCAGTACCTTATACCAACCTATAGTTGAACCCTTACCTCAATACCCAATTGGACTTGTTCTGTAGTGACAATTTCTCCTTTTCATGCACGGCTCCCAGTACGTGACTAATTAATTGCGCGGATCCCAATACGCGACTTCAATCACCAACTAGAGAAGGTTGTTGGCTACAAAATTCTTTAGTTCATCTCAAAGATAAAGATCAAGAAGATGCATGGTCACAAAACTCTACGGTGCATAAACACAGTAACTTCTTCACAAGAAAGATGAATTAGGGCAAAATTGTGTTTCCGGTCACAATTTGCTTAAACAAACTTTGTTCAGCACTTGTGTAACTTGTGACCACTTTAACGGCCCTTAAAATAATCTTTTTATATGTCTATGGTTGTGAAAAAAGAAAGCTTAAACACATAATCACAGATTAGAGTCAAAACAGATGTGAAATTATATTTTTCATAAACCTCGACAGATACCTTATATGTCAAACTGCGGTCGAGCCACGGGACTAAACAGCTCTTTAAGTTCGATAGATGGCTAGCTGTCGAGCTTTAATGACAGACACTTTTTAGCTTGAATCTTGAACAGACTTACATGGCTTCAACACTTGATCTTGAAACAAAGTTTCTTGAAGTATTAAACACATCCTAGATCTACCCAAATACAAGTAAAGTGCGTTTTGTCAAAGGATTAGCCAATTACACAAAATAGTGACATATGTTCCTAACAAGTGAATCACATATGTCCTAACAATCTCCCCCTTTAGCAATCCGTGAAAAAACCACAACAAACAAATGAGATATGAGAGAAGTCATAAATCACTCAACTCATATTCACTTGTTGAATACAATAAAATCTATCCTAACACAAACTCTTGAAAAACTTTGCAAAAAGAGAGTTTATGGCAAGAAGACTTTGACAACCTGTATTTCTGAAACACTTTAAATAAAACTCATCAAGGCATCTTTGTGTGAAACAAAAATAATAGATTGCATAAAAGTAATAAGAACCATGTGTATAAAGAAAGAAAAGAAACAACACATGCAAGGATAGGTGAAAGAAACATACATCAACATATAAACAAATTAAGTACAATGTATGTCAATAACGGTCACAAGACCCATGTACAAGAATAAATGTATCTAAAATAGAGAAAAGAAAAAGATACATGTAATCCTCACTATATCCCTCAATGTGCACTCTCCCCATAACAAAAATCTCCTATGCTAACCCTCCCCCTAAGTATGTCTACTCTCATAACCAAAACTACTTCCCATTTTTGTCACAAATGACAAAGGGTAAGAGTGTCAAGTAGACATCTTGTCATCGCTGGGTGAGCTAGCATTGCCATCATCCTCATCATCAGAATCAGAATCAACATCATCAACATCACTCTCATTCGCAAGGGCCACAGGAGTGGAAGGCATGGTATAACCACCCATCTCAGCCTGGCGTCGAGCAATGCGTCCAACACGGGTGTTCACCTGACACAACTCATCACTGAGAGTGTCGAGGCAAGCATTCATATGCTGAAGCTGCGCTATGATGCCCTCTAGAGTCACTCCGCTCATAGAAGAGGAGGGAGCGGATGTAGATGGAGCAGAAGGAGTGGGAGGAGCTACCGTATCGGACCGCCTTGATTGAAACTGTGCCTCGCTCCGTTTAACGGTAGCCTAGTCAATGGCACACATAATAGGGAAATGGTCGGAAGAGGGAAAAGGAATAGAAAAATGGCATAAAATCTGCGTGATAGCCGAAAGGAAAATGAGCTTATCACGGGTACCCGTATCCGTATACACATCTATAATAGAAAGAATGAAATGTGTAGGAAAATCTATAGTGAGGTGCTTTAACAAAGAAAGCAAAAATAAAGCATGAGGCTCTGTGATAGAATTATAGTGAGAGAGTGGGTGCAAAACAAAAGTCATCACCATGTTCAAGAATCTAGGACCTTTAGCAAAGGCCTTACATGGTGTAAACTGACGATCACCCCAATCAGAAGGGCGCTCGTAGAAAGCAGAAATCATCTCATCTTTGGACACAGTCCTCAGACGCTTACGTCTGAGGCAGTCAGGATTCTTTACCCTTGGAATGTGGAGCACATCCGCAACAAGTTGCAGTGTGACAACAATGCGCGTACCTCGAACGCGAGTATGAAAGAGAGGTACTGAAGAATCAATTTCATACATGTTAGAGTAAAACTCCTGGATCAGCACGGAAGGACATGTGACCGGGATGTCTCACAGTGACTCCCAACCCCAATTGTGAATGACATCAATGTCGACGAAGTCCGCCAAAATGACTCGGCATTTTGAATGAACACCTCATCAAGAAAGGTTCTCTGAGAAGTACTTTCGGGCATCCTCATCACGGAACCAAATAGAAGAAGGGTAGGATCAAAAGATGAAGTGGAGGCCCTAGAACGCAAAGGGTTCTAGGACGGAGCAGATTTACATTTTGGTGCCATTGACACACTAACGTAAACAAGAGAGAGAGGGGGAAGAAAGAGACAATCAGAAAAGATCCAAACAGTTCAAATATATAGAAATTTATAGAATGTAAGGTACGTATGCATGAAAATGCATAAGCATGTGACTTGCAAAGTAAAAAGCATCATGGGCTTAGCCCAATCCAAACATACCAGCACACAAGTAGTTCAACATGTATAACACACAACTAAATGCATGAAAATACAGTTATAATACACATGGAATGCAATGCATGAAGTTTTTAAGATTAAATCTTTAAAACCCATCCCAAAAATTGCACAAAAACCTCTTTGATTTTGAAAAACCCCAAATTTTGCAAAAATCCCAAAAACTTAGGCTTCAAAGAATGAAATGCATGAAAATGAGGGATTAGAGACTTACCAAGTGAAGAAAAACTTGATTAATCTCAAAAAATGCTTGAGGATGAGGTTTAAGGGAGAAAGAAGAGTGTTTGGGAGGTGAACAGCCACGAATAGATCGAGAGAGATTGAGAAAATGAAGTCTAGATCGCATAGAACCTATTTATAGATCCTCAGTAATTCTTGACAGATAGAGGTGTTAAGAGGTATCAGGCCAAGTGTCGAGACAGGTGTTGAGGAAAAAAGGCATTGACAGATGAAGCAATCGAGGAGCTGTCGAGGGACAATTCAACAAAAGCTAAAAAGAAGCTCGATCAATCCACCAGTTGTCGAGAAGCTATTGAGGGTCTAGGAATTTTCCCGATCGATCCACTAGCTGTCAAGACAGCTATCGAGATTGTGATAAGACACAGCTTAAGATCTCGACAGATAGGCCAAGTGTCAAGGAGGTGTCGATATTTCTTAAAAACAGTTTTTCAAGAAGGGAAAAACACAGATATGAATGCAATCAAGCATGCAACACAACCAAAGATCCAAATAACATTTTGAATTCTCAAAAACATCTCTCGACAACAATTTTTAAGCACATGGATCCTAAACACACACACACACACACACACTAAACAAGTCTAACCAATTTTATATTTCAAAAACAAGTTAAGACAGTTTAGTGAGCATATATTAACACATGTAAATCTTGTGATGGCCAAATCACATTGTACCTGCACATGTATCAAGAGTAGCAAAGAATATTGCGTGTTGTGTGTAAAAAACATCGCAAGATTGCATAAGTGTATACATGTTGTTACGATTTGAGATATGAGAAAATCACTTTAACTCACACACAATCATAACTGTTTGATAGGGACTATCACCTTTAAGGTACATCTTATAACTCCCACATCTCCTAGAATACACGCTTGCAATCATATTTAAAGCAGTTTGATCTTTTTGCTTTTATTTTCTTTGCATATTTTCTTTTTAAGCAAATCATGCATGGACATATAAGAGAGAGAAAAGAAATACCAAATGATGTTAATCATTTGACATTCCAATTTTGCTATACTGAAGCACACAAATGTCATTTCATGATTAGCGGGCAACAGTGGTGAGATGGTTATTTATACTTTTCTCTTAGGATTTTCTAGTCTTTCCCGTCAAAAAGAGTGATGCGAGTGTTAAGTACAAGTGATAAGATGATGTTAATCATTTGACATTCCAATTTTGCTATGCTGAAGCACACAAGTGTCATTTCATGATTGGCAGGCAACAGTGGTGAGATGGTTATTTATGTTTTTCTCTTAGGATTTTCTAGTCTTTCCCGTCAAAAAAAGTGATACGAGTGTTAAGTACAAGAGATTACTTAATCTTACTCATCACAAACAAGAGCCACAAAGCTCACTTGCTTAGCTATGCATAGAGATGCTCATCCAAGTTACAAGAGATACAAAGTTTATAAAACTTTATTTCAATGGCCATCCAAGGTACACAAGTACCAATGTACACAAATTACACACTGTTTTTGTATTTTTCTGATTTTTCAATTTTTTTTTAATTTTTATTTGAAAAAAAAAATAAACAAAAATGAAAACAAACAAAAACATGTTAAACAAAGCAAAGCATAAAAACTAGACTGACTCAAAATAAAAGCAAAACACACAAGTTATGCAGAAACAAAAACAAAAACACAAAGAGAAAGAAGAAAGTGATAGAATCACTTGGAGCCATTTTCCTTCCACACCTTGGAAGAACATTTCCTTTGATTAAACCCTTGAATCGCCGGGGGGGGGGGGGGGGAGAATTGAAATTGTTAAAGTTCGAAAGGAACATGAGGGCTTTGAGAAGATCTCCAAAAGGAGCAAGAGAGGATTGAAGCTGATTCTTGCTTCCAGATGCTATCATGCCGTTCCTCTGTTGAGTGGCTAGCCACTTATAGCAATTTGGTCGAGTATGACCGGCAACTCTACAATGATGACAGGGATGCTGCTTCTTTTGTTTAGGCTTTTCAAAGTTAGCATTCTTAGCCCTAGGGTTTTTAGTTTCCTTCTTATCTTGCTTAGGGAGTGCTCTTAAGATGGATTTACCCTTGTCTATGTTCTCACTAGCTAAATCATTTTTAACATCATTGTTCTCAATTTCAACATTATTACTAGGAGGAACAAAAATAGTAGTACTAGTAGAAGCAATATTAGAAGAAAAGAGACCATACCCTAAGCCTGTTCGATCAGAAGCAGATTTCTGAAAACTGAGCATCTCATCA
This sequence comes from Quercus wislizeni, assembly GCA_023055345.1. Lineage (NCBI taxonomy): Eukaryota > Viridiplantae > Streptophyta > Magnoliopsida > Fagales > Fagaceae > Quercus > Quercus wislizeni. The sequence goes on along the minus strand of JALGQJ010000001.1, from coordinate 16,319,954 downwards.
AGTTTTGCACTTGAGGTCTGATAAGTGTAATTTTTACATGATTTTTATTATCCTCTTATTTATTAAAATTGTTAGTTTTCCTTTATTTCTTTTGATTTGATTTGATTTTTATTTATATTTATCTATTCATTTGTGCTTTTAAGGAATGAGAAGATTTCAGATTAATTTACAAGGGCTTTACATGCAAAGTGGGGCTTGGCCAATTGAATCAAGTCAACTTACATCCAGCCAGGCATGAATTCAAGAGAAGATCAACCCAATTAAATTTAAGTCCAATTCGGATTAGGATTTCAGCCTGCACATCAGTTAGTATTTTTGGCATAACTTTCGGCTCAGATATCCAATTGAGATAATTCAAGTTGGGATGGAACGTTAACCTAAAGGGATACAACTTTGTAGTTTACCAAAAGTCCGAATTATGACATTAAATGGGTCAAAATCGTTGGTTAACTGAAGCCTAAAATCTGGAATTTTCTCCAAACGGGAATAGGATTCCTTGACCTATTTAAAGGCTCTTTAGGAAAAAAAAAGAGGGGGAGAAACCTGAGAGGAAAAGGGGGCGCCGCATAGAAGAACTTGTTTTGGGAGTCTTTATGAAGAGGAGGATCTGAGGACAAAGGCGAGAGCTTCATGTTGATCAACCAATTCAGATGAAAAACATAAGTTTTATTTGTTTTCTTTTCAATTTGATTATGAATTAAATTTTATTTTCTAGAGCATTGATGTAGTCTAGCAATGAATACACAATTTATATTCTGAGTTATTTTATTTTTAATATTTCCATGATTGAGTGTTTAATTCTTATTCTTAATGCTTACTATTTTTTTTTACGAATTATTGTTTAATCAATTGAATTACAATGAGACCGAGAGGTGATTTGTTAATTTTAGTTCTAGAATTAAACACCATTAGTTGAGCGAAAGTAGAGATGTTTTACCGCGATTAGTGTGATTTTTTTTAGAAAATTCAAAGTACGTAATGAATCTCCAGTTAATTAAATTCGCATAGAGATATGGAATTGTTAGTTGAAGATATTTTTGATATTATTTGAGAGGAGATATTGAATAGTTGAGGGATTTTTACTCATCAATTGGAGATTATTAGAATTTAATAATTAGGAAGAATAAATTGTGTGGGATTTGTTAGGTGAAATCAATCGCTCTAGATCCATTCTTATCATATTTTTTTTTCTTTAAACTTTTAGACTTTTATGCTTTGCTAGATTTATTTTTATTAAATAGTTTGATTTAATTTAGATAGTTGAACATCCCTTTTATTTTCGATTTTCCAAATAGTAATTAATTTAGCGAATTTCGGTATTCAATAACATAGTTAATCCCTCTGGGTTCGACATTCGTTTTCTAAAAACACTTTACTACTTGTTACGATTCTGTGTGCTTGAAGATTATTTTTTGCGAACAAGGTCCTTTCCAATTGAGCTCTGACTTGAAACAACTCCGCTTCAAGCTTCTTGGTCTTCTCAACCAAGAAATTGTTCTTAAACCTCAGTGCCTTAATAGTTTAATTTGCTTCATCAAACTTTGTGGATAGCTCTTCTCGCTCAAGCTTCACATCACTAAGCTTCTTGGAGGCCAACCTATACATCTTCTCATGCTTTTCTGAGACCTTGTACAACTTTGCATAGGCTGTGTGGATGTCATCTTGGTCATCCATCTTCTTAAACTTGGACTTCACCAATTCCTTGTCTTCATCCACATCTTCAAAAATCCCCTCAATAGGATTGACAATGGCAGTGAAGGCATTTAGGATTCCGTCATCGTCATTGTCGGAATCATCCTCAGGCTCGATGTCGCACAAAGTAGCAGCAAGTGCCTTGCTCTTCCCAATGCTCTTGAGATATGTAGGACACTCCTGTTTCATGTGACTAAAGTCTTAACACCCAAAGCACTTAGGTCCTGCGGGAGTAGTATACTAACTGCCATCCCTAGCATCCTTCTTCCCTTTGTCTTGGGCTCTTGAATTGAGAAGAACTGGATTGCTTACAATCCTTGTCGAAGCCCTTCCCATTGGCATTCTTCATGAAGTTCTTGAATTGCTTGGTGATGTAGGACTTCATCTTAGAATCTTCATCGTCTGAAGACTCATCCATGTCACTGCTCTTGGCCTTCAAGGCCATGCTCTTGCTCTTGCCCGACTTACCAATCCTTGTTAACCCTAACTCGTAAGTCTGCAAATTACCAATCAGCTCTGTCAAAGGAATCTTGTCACTATCCTTTAATTCTTCAATTGCCGTAATCTTGGCATGAAATCTCTCAGGTAGAGATCTAAGCACCTTTCTTACAATCTTGGGTTCCGGAATGGTTTCCCCAAGATTGAAAGCTGAGTTCACTATGTCCTTGAGCTTGGCATAGAACTCATCGAACGACTCATCCTCCTCCATCTTAATCTCTTCAAAGCTTGTAATGAGCCTCTGTAGCTTTGAATCCTTGATAGCCTTGATTCTCTTATAGGTTGTCTGGAGGATGATCCATGCCTCCTTAGCAGTTTTAGTAGAGGAAATCTTCTTGAACTCCTCATTAGTGATTGCACTGAATAAAGCATTCAATGCCCTGCTGTTGAAGTTTGCCGCCTTGATCTTGGCATCATCCCAATCAGCCAGCGCTTCCTTTGGCTTGGTCCAACCAATCTTTACAGCTTGCCACACCTTCTCATCTAGAAACTGCAAGAAGGCCCTCATGCATACTTTCTAGTACACATAGTTAGTGCCATCAAATAAAAGAGGTATAATTAATGACTATCCTCTATCCATGACAAACAGGGGTCAATGGATCAACACAGCAAAGATTAACCCTAATCAGAGTGTGCCTGCTCTGATACCACTTGATAGGCCAAAAACGAATTGACCCCTTGTGATGAATTAATCGATTAATTAACCAAGTTTATTAATTAATCAAATTAACATGCAAACACGTGGTAATACAAACAAATCACCAATTATACTAAGTGCAGTGGAAAATAAATTAACACGATGATTTGTTTACAAATGGGGAAAATCAACACGGCAAAAACCCCACTGTGTGATTTTAAGGTTACCACTCTTGAAACTCTACTATTATCACAACAAGCGGTTACAAGTAAAGGAATCCCAGTACGTGACTAACTCAGTACGTGACTTTATGTCTATCACCCATTTGTAAACAAAATTCTTATTCTTAGTTACTCATGGCAATAAATCTCTAATGTCTCATCTCTTGACTTGTAGTCTTGTGCATAGTATCAAACTCTAAGTTTTTGCTGTAAACTCAAATTTTAATTAAATAGGAGAATAAAGAAAAAAAAATTGAATACTACATTATATTTTAAAAGTAATTAAGGCAACAAAGTGATATACAGCTTATCAAAATATTATTATACTTTTAAACTCTTACATTATATTTTCTCAGTTTATTTTGAGTAATAAATTATAAGTTTAAAAATTTATGCACTTAGATTGATCTCTTCAATTGATTTTTATTAGCAATAAATTGATTGTTTTTATTATAATTGTTTATCTATTTTTATTAATGTCAACTAATAATTTTTGGATCAATTTTTCTTGCAATCCTGTCTTTTAACCTTATTCCACTAGTCTAAAATAATGGCTCCAAGAATATACCCATATTATACTCACGGTTATTTTATAATTTTCCCAGCTTTCTTAACTGATCACGTGCAAAAAAAAAAAAAAAAAAAAATAGCCAATATAATTTTGTCGTCTTCATTGGAGGAGTGTTTTTTCAATATTTAAGGTCATGATTGCGAATTTAATAACCTAGTTTAGTACTAATACTTCTGCAAAAATAAAAGAAAAGTCCTCATAGATTTTCGTCTACATTCACTCCTTGTAAATGAATCATCCTAAATATAATAATTAGTATAATATTTAATTGCTTACCACTTGTGAAATACTATGTTCATATTCAACGCAATTATTTACGTTAACTGAGCATAAAGACGTCATTGTGATGATGTCATGTGTGAACATAAGAGAGAAACACATCTATAGTGGACATAAAGTTAGCCACATACTGGGATTCCTTTACTTAGAGGAAGGTCATGTACTTGTGACAAGTAAGAAGAATAAGACATAAAGTTAGCAAAACATTTATCACGTGCCCCAGTATGTGATGTACGGATCCTAGTACGTGACTAACTCCACAGCAACCCTTTGATTGTTGTAGTTGATTTGCAATAGCTTCACATAGAAACACCAATGAGATCTTCGATGATGGTGTGGGGGACTTTGCTTGGTTACAGAACCCAAAGGCGTACAAGAAACAGCAAGAACTCGTTCTTCTGTAGGAGGTGGCTAGGGTTTTAAAAAGAAAACCTTATGAAACTCTCTAGGGTTAGGTTTTTCTTTTTCTTCTACCTCCTTTAAATAGGAGCTTAAAGGGCTCTCCTATTCCAAATAGGTTTACACAAACCTTGGACTTTCCTAGTCCAATAAGGATTGTACAAACCCATAAACAAATAGCCTTTGTAGAATAAAACGTTTCTAGCTATATTCTGAATCCCGTAGTCTTGACAGATTCGGTATGTATCGAGCTTTTGTCGAGCTTCCACTTTAAATCTCGATAGAAGTCCTTTCTGTTAAGATTGTTGTTGAGATTTAATGAACAACTTGTTCTTCACTTGTTTCTTGGTTAGATCCTCATGGCTTTAACACTTGACTTGAACACTTGTTTCTTGAAGTACTAAACCCATCCTAAATCTACCCAATTACAGGTGTATTTTGTCAAAGGATTAGCCAATTACATAAAATATATCCCTAACACATTATTGACAAAATAGCAACAATTTTCTGTCTATTTCTTCAGTGAAATTTTACACATAAAGATATATATATATATATATATATATATAGAGGAAATTTTAAAAAACTAAAGTAAAACAAAAACAAAGAAAAAGATGGGCGATGGCTACACTAAACCAAGAAAAACCTTTACAAAGACTTCTAGTCCTTTATACTTTTCCAATTGCCCATGTTTGAGAGGTTGTTTACTTCCAAATACTATGATCACCACATGTATACTGGAGTCCCAATTTTGAACCCATAGAGATTAGGAAGCCTTGGACTGATCAAAAGATTGATTTTGCAGTCGGTGGATCAACTTGTAGCAACAAGTAATGTTGAAGGGACAAGGTAGAGGTTTGCAATTTGTTAGGTTTTAAAAGTTTAGAACAATTAGCAAACTGTGAATACAAACTTGTCTAGATATAGATCATAGAGTCTATAAGTTATATTAGACAATGCTCAAGGTGTTGCAAGTCAGAATATAAGAAAGAGGAAGCTGTAGGTTCAGGAAATTCGAAACATGCCAAGTTCGACCGATCGAGAAGAAGACTTGACTAATCGAGATGCAGTTCTACAGAATTTTAAGTTTGGCCCATTAGCCCAAACTTGTCAATTTGAAGCCCAAATCGTGATCTGTTTGTTGCAGTATTTAAAGGACATTATATGCCAATCCTAGGTGTGGTTATTTAGAGAGAATAGAGTGCATCTTGTGCTATCTATTGTAGAACTAGGATTTTTGTACTCAAAGCTTTCTAAAATCTTCTACCAACAATATTCCTTGAAGAAACTCAAGATTCGATGTTGTAGAAGTTGCTGCATACAAGATCAATTTCTGCTGATGAACTAATCCTTTGAGTGAGATCTCAAAGTCACAAACTGGAGTGTTTGTGTGCAACAAATTCAGATAAAAGAGTTTATGCATTCTGATAGGCTAAAGATGTATTGACCCCTTGTGATGAATTAACAAATTAATTAGCCAAGTTAATTAATTAATTCAATTAGCATGCAATACATGTGATAGCACAAACAAATCACCAATTAAACTAAATGCAGTGGAAATTAAATTGACACGGTGATTTGTTTACGAATGGAGAAAACCTACATAGCAAAAACCCCACCGGGTGATTTTAAGGTCACCACTCTCGAGAATTCATTATTATCATAACAAGCGGTTACAAGTAAAGGAATCCCAGTACCTTATACCAACCTACGGTTGAACCCTTACTCCAATACGCAATTGGACTTGTTCTGTAATCTCTTATTTTCAATGCACGGCTCCCAGTACATGACTAACCAATTCAATGTGTAGATCCCAGTACGCGGTTTACACACTGACTTAAGAAAGATGTTGGCTGCAAAGTTCTTCAGTTCATCACGTGATGAAGATCAAGAAGCTCCTCGGTTGTAAAACCCTAAGGTGTACAAACATAGCAGCTTCTTCAAGAGAAAGATGAACTAGGGCAAATTCTGTCTATGGTCACAATTTGCACGAACACAACTTTGCTTCACACTCGTGCAACCTTTGACAGCCTTTAAAATAATCCTTATATACATTTAGAGTTATGAGAAAAGAAAGCCCAAACATATACACACGGATTGGATGAAAATCAAAGCTGGAAATTAGTTTTTTATAAACCTCGATAGATAGCTTATCTATCGAGCTAGCTGTCGAGCATCGGGCTTTAGTAGCTTTTAAACCTCGATAGATACTAGCTATCGAGCTAGCTGTCAAGATTTAAAATCCAGCACTTCTTCACTTGTTTTTTGGACAGACTTGCATGGCTTTAGCACTTGGACTTGAAACCTTGTTCCTTGAAATATTAAACACATCCTAAATCTATCAAATTACAAGTAAAGTGCATTTTGTCAAAGGATTAGCCAATTACATAAAATATTGACATATGTTCCTAACATGATTCACATATGTCCTAACAATCTCCCCCTTTGGCAATCCGTGACAAAACCACAACAAACAAATGAATATATAAGAGAAGTCATAAATCACTCAACTCATATTCACTTTTTGAATACAATAAAATCTATCCTAACACAAACCCTTGAAAAACTTTGCAAGAAGAGAGTTTATAGCAAGAAAACTTTGACAACTTGTATTTTTGAAACACTTTAAACAAAACTCATCAATACATCTTAGTGTGAAACAAAAATATAAGATTGCATACATTAAATAAGAAACATGTGTATAAAGAGAGAAAAGAAACAACACATGGAGAGATAGGTGAACTCATCAATGCATCTTAGTGTGAAACAAAAATATAAGATTGCATACATTAAATAAGAAACATGTGTATAAAGAGAGAAAAGAAACAACACATGGAGAGATAGGTGAAATGTGATAACAACATCATCAAATATATATATCAAAGATAAGTACAATGTTTACTATCACTAAACGGTCACAAGACCAATGTATAAGAGATAATGCATCTAAAATAGAAAGAAAAGAAAAGATACAAAAATCCTCACTACATCCCTCATATACACTCCCTTTATCCCAAAAATCTCCTATGCTAACCGTCCCCCTATGTGTATGACTACTCTCATATCAAAACTACTTCCCCTTTTTGTCACGAGTGACTAAGGGTAAGTACATCAAGTAGACATCTCATCATCACTGGGCAAGCTAGCACCATCGTCCTCATTAGCACTACCGGAGCTCTCATCACTCTCATCCTCAAAAGTCGGTGGAGAGGGAGAAGAAGCAATAGTGAAACCACCCATGATAGCCTGTTGTCGTGCGATATGACTAACACGGGTGTTCACCTGACACAACTCATCACTAAGAGTGTCAAGCCGAGCATCCATGTGCACAAGCTATGCCATATTGGCCTTAAGAGTCACTTCACCCACAGAAGACGAAGGAGTGGAGGTGATGGAGTGGTAGAAGCTGGAGGAGTTGCGTTCTCTGTCTAGGGTCATCTCGGTCTAAGCTGTGCCTCACTCCGTCTGACGGTAGTAGCATTTATGGCACACATAATCGAAAAAAGAGGAGAATCGAGAAAGGAGATTGAAAAGTGGCGAAGAAGCCGCGTGATAGTCGAAGGAAAAATGAGCTTATCATGGGTCATCATATCCCTATAGACATCTATAAGGGATAGGATGAAGTGAGAAGGGAAGTTGATAGAGATATCCTCCAAGAAGGATAACAAAAATCGAGCACAAGGCTCTGTAATAGTGTATAGTGAGACAAAGGATGAAGAATGAATGTCATCACCATAGTAAGGAATCTCAAAGCTTTTGCAAAGGCCGACCAAGGGGTGTTTTGACGGTCACCCCAAGATGAAGGTGTCTCACAGAAGAGAGACAAGAGTTTGTCTTTAGACACAGTCCTCAGACGATTGTAGCTAGGGTAGTTAGGATGCGCTACCCTAGGAACGTGTAGTACCTCGGGAGATTTTCGCCGTGGAAATTTAGTACTTTGCCCAAATGCCTTAGGAAAGCATAGATTGGGACCACACCCATTCAAAAGCCAAACCTCAAAGCTCCCATGCATGCAAAGCCCCGAAAGCCAATGCCAAAATCATGTTTTTACTGTCAATCTCCGAAAATTAAGGTTTTATCAAAACAAAAGACTATCCTTGGACAGGCGTTGTGGGGTGCCTAACACCTTCCCCACACATAACCAAACTTCAAAACCTAAGAATCAAGATTTTTTGCCATCTACACTAGATTAGGAAAAATGCCTTTTTATTGCCAATCTGGTGGTAGATCCAACCTGTATGATACCTTACCAATCCTTTGTAAAATCTGAAAAGGCCTATAATATCTAGTTGACAGCTTGCCCAAATGCTTTTGCTTCAAGGATTTCTGCTTGTAGGGAATCAATCTGAGATATACCCAATCTCCCTCAGCAAATTCCCTCTCAGTCTTATGCTTAACAACATTCACTTTCATCCTTTCTTGAGTTGCTACCGAATTCTGCTTCAACAAGCCCAACAGCTGCTGTCTAGTCCTCAATTGAACATCCACACTATCAACCTTAGTGGTGCCTGGAATGTAATTTAACAACTTGGGGGGAGGATATCCAAATAAGGCATCAAAAGGAGTCAACTTGGTAGAGGTATGGAAATTGGTATTGAACCAAAATTCAGCAAATGGTAGCCACTTCACCCAAGTCTGAGGTTTATCAGCTACAAAGGCTCTTAGGTAATGTTCCAAAATCTTGTTAACCACCTCAGTCTATCCATCAAATTGAGGGTGATAAGTTGAGGACATAGCAAGTTGAACCCCTTGTAACCTTATCAACTCTTGCCAAAAATAAGAGGTAAAAATAGGATCCCTATCACTTACAATTGAAGTTGGCATGCCTTGCAATTTAAACACATGTTGCAGATAGAGGTTAGCCACCTTGGCAGCTGTATAAGGATGAGACAAAGGTATAAAATGAACAAACTTGGTAAGCCTATCCACTACTACTAGAACCACATCCTTGGAATGGGACATAGGAAGGCCTTCAACAAAGTCCATGCTCACACCAAGCCAAGGTTTGTCAGGAATAGGCAAGGGTTGCAACAATCCAGCAACATGACAAGTTTCATACTTAAGTATTTGGCATATATCACATTCCTTAACATGCCTCTTCACATCAGTTCTCAAACCAAGCCAACAAAAGTCTATCTGCACCCTATGTAAGGTTTTAAGGAAACCTGAATGCCCTCCTAAAGGACTCTCATGAACTTGCTACAAAACAACAGCCTACAAAGCATCACATAACCTAAAATAAATCTTACCTTTATACAACAACAACCCATTCTGCACAGAATAACCTTTTGGAACCTTTCTTCCCAATTGAAAAACTTGGAATATATCTTGCACCTGCTAATCAAAAACATAACTGGCCTTAAGGACAGTCAACCATGCTGGAGAAGGGAAGGATACCATGCATAATACCCCTTCATGAACTTCTAAAACTCCATTTGAATTACAATCATCAAAATCAGTTTTCCTTGACAATGCATCAGCCACTAAATTGTCTTTGCCCTTCTTGTACTCAACAACAAAAACATACCCAAGCAATTTAGCAAACCATTTATGCTGAGCTAATGTGCCAATTTTCTACTCCAAAAGGTACTTCAAACTTTGCTGATCAGTCTTGACAGTAAAAGGTCTGCCCACCAGATAAGCCCTTCATCTCTTGACAATGATGACTAAAGCAAGTAGCTCCTTCTCATATGTTGACAAGGCCAGATTTTTCCCTTTAAGAGCTTGACTATGGTAAGCTATTGGCTTGCCATTTTGCATTAGCACTGCACCTATTCCCCTTCCAGAAGCATCACACTCCACCACAAAACTTTGGTCAAAATTTGGCAAAGCTAACATAGGAGGGTGAACCATAGCATCCTTCAATTGATGAAAAGCTAACTCAACCTCCTAGATCAACAAAAATAGTCTTTTTCTAATAGGGCTATCAAGGGTGTTGCAATATGGCCATACCCTTTGACAAACTTTCTATAATACCCAGTGAGCTCTAAAAAACCCCTTAGAGACTTAATATCCTTAGGAATTGGCCATTGTTGCATGGAAACAACTTTCCTAGGATCAGTATGAACCCCCTCAGCAGTAATACATGCCCCAAATATTCTACCTCCTTGCAAGCAAACATGCCTTTTGACCTTTTATCATATAACTTGTTCATAGCTAAAATCTCTAGAACCTTTCTTAGATAGATTACACGCTCAGACAAGGACTTGCCATAGACTAGTATATCATCAAAAAATACCAATACAAACTATCTAAGGAAGGCCTTGAATACCTGGTTCATCAATGATTGAAAGGTTGAGGGAGCATTAGTTAAACCAAAGGGCATCACCAAGAATTCATAATGGCCCTCATCTGTTCTAAAAGCTGTTTTAGGTATGTCTTCTTCCCTCATTCTGATTTGGTGATACCGAGACCTCAAATCCAACTTGGAAAAAATGACAGCTCCAGCCAATTCATCCAATAACTCATCAATGACAGGAATGGGAAATTTGTCCTTGACAGTGATGTTGTTAAAAGCTTTATAGTCAATGCACATCCTCCATGATTCATCAACTTTTCTTACCAACAAAACAAGAGATGCAAAGGGGTTGCTGTTGTTCCTAATTGACACCATAGACAGCAATTCTCTCACAATCTTCTCAATCTCATTCTTTTAGTAGAAAGGATACCTATAAGGTCTTTGGCACACAGGTTCAGCTCCTTCTTTAAGAACAATTGGATGTTCATGACCCTTAAGAGGAGGTAATCTTGTAGGAGTCTAAAAAACAACCTTAAACTCCTACAATAAGAATTCCACTTCAGCAGGAAGTCTCACCTCTGACGCACCTGCCTCCACACTAGCAATCTTTAGTAGCAGTCCCTTCTTCACAGGCACCTTAAAATATTTCTTACAATCCATAATAGAAGACCTTGAGGATGGAGTTAACCCTTGCAGCAATACTTTCTGATCCTCATAGCAGAAGCACATAGTTAGAAGTTTAATGTTCCATTGAATCTCACCCAAAGTTCTTAACCATTGAGTACCCAACACTGCATCGCAACCCCCTAATGCTAAAACATGGAATTGAATGCATACAACCACATTCTCCACTTCCTCCTCTAACTTAGTAATAGGTACCCCAGACTGCACCCCACAAGGTAATTCAATTCCCTCCAATAAGAACAACTTAGCATTCTTACACTTGTGCCTAACCCCCCACTTCTCATCACAATTATAGCAAAAACCCCTCTTTTTTCTCTCATCCATCTGAGCAGGAGTTAATCTCTTAATTGGTATCTTAGGTTTAGATTCTATTACTACATTATTCTTAGGCAAGCCCAAGATAGAACTCTTACTTGTTTCTTGTTGGAATTTGGAACTCTTCTTGCAACTAAACACATATTCCTCTTGAATCTTGGGCAGACCAAATGCTTCATTCAAGGTGTGTGGATTAAGCATCCTGACTAGAAGCCTGATTTAATCCTTTAAGCCACTTAGGAAGCAACTGAGCTTGTGCAAAGGAGATAGACCCTTAATCCTATTAGACATAGCTTCAAACTCTGCCTTGTACATTGCTACAGTTGAAGATTGCCTTAGCCTTGTCAGCACTTCCATAAGATCATCATAAGCAGTTGATCCAAACCTCACATGTATGGCCTGCACTAAGGAATCCCAATTAGTAAACACACCAACCTCTTCAACTTCTTGAAACCAAATTAGAGCCTCCAATTCCATATTAAACGAAGCAATGAGCAATTTCTTTGCAACTAGAGTTTGGTAATAGCCAAAATACTGATTGGCTTTATAAACCCAACTCGCAAGATCATCTCTAGAGAAACGTGGAAAATCCAATTTCACAGGTCTTGCAAGTGTCAAGGTTGAAGAACTTTGATTCACTGGTACAGTTCTTTGTGGTGTATGTGAATTGCTATCTTGGGAATTCAATTTTTGTAGAATGGCATTGAGGTTTTGATTCATTTCATTCAAGGTCCTGGTATGGATTCCTTAAATCTTTTGGATCTCTTGGATGTCATTATTGTGATGGTCTGAAGTGGTACACAGAGAAGCAATAGCTTTATTCACCATGTTCATGGCAGCAACACGCGTCTCAGTCATGGTAACGCAGGAACAAGGCTTTAATACCACATGTTAAGGTTGGAACTTGATGGTTATGGGTTCTCTAGCTGAATTCGAGGCCAGCTGGTCCACCAAAGAGAAATAGAGAAGAACAGAAAGGAAATAGAGAGAAGAAGTGCAAATTGAGTGACAATCTTATTATCCCCTTCTTTACAACTCTCTTACCTTTATACAATTGCCTAATGCCCTGCCTTCTAACCCATGGCTGTTACACAGAGCTAATCCCAATTTCCTAACTAACTCCTAACTAAATAACTTGCCACCCTGTCATAACCACCTTGCCACTTGTCTCACTACCTTGCATACAACAATCTCAACGCCAACACTATACAATATCAATACTGAACTACTAATACAATTGCATTACAATCATACCACAAATATCCCTAACAATTGTTCCTATGCCTAAGAAAGATGGGAAAGTACGCATGTGCATCGATTACAGAGATTTGAACTGGGCCAACCCTAAGGATAACTTTCCATTGCTGCATATTGATACACTGATTGATAATATCGCTACCAACATGTTCTTCTCCTTCATGGATGGATTCTCAAGCTATAATCAGATCAAAATGGCCAAGGAAGACAAAGCTAAGATAGCATTCACCACTCATTGGGGAACTTAGGCGTATGATGTCATGCCATTCGGCTTAAAGAATGTCGGTGCTATTTGTCAGCGAGCCATGGTAACCTTGTTTCATGATATGATGCATAAAGAGATTGAAGTCTACATAGACGACATGATTGCCAAATCCTGCATTGCCAAGGATCATTTGGTAGATTTGAGAAAGCTGTTCAAGCACCTTGTTAAGTACAGGTTGAGACTAGACCCTAACAAGTGCGTCTTTGGAGCTAGTTCAGGGAAATTGCTTGGCTTCATAGTCAACCAAAGAGGAATCAAAGTGGACCCAGCAAAAGTCCAAGCGATCCGAGACATGCCAACACCACAAACTGAGAAACGGATTCGCAGCTTCTTAGGCAAAGTCAATTACATAGCTCGCTTCATAATGCAGTTGATCGCCACATGTGACCCACTGTTCAAGCTCTTGAAGAAAGACACAAAGATAGAATGGACAAATGAGTGCCAAGCAGCCTTTGACAAGATCAAGCAGTATTTGTTGAACCCTCCTGTTTTGGTTCCCTCGACACTGGGATATCTGTTGATCCTCTACCTAGAAGTACAATAAACCTCCATGGGCTACATGTTAGGCCAAGCGGCTGAGCTCGACCAGAGAGAAAGGGCAATTTACTACTTAAGCAAGAAGTTCATCAGTTTTGAGATCAACTACATTGCCATTGAAAAGACATGTTGCACCCTAGCGTGGACATCAAGCAAGCTGTGGCAATATATGCTCTACTACACCATGCGGCTCATTTCCCGCATGGATATCATTAAGTACATCTTTGAAAAGCCAGCTTTTACAGGGAAGATCTACCATTGGTAAATGTTGCTCTTTGAGTTCGACATTGTGTTTGTGATGAGAAAGGCCATCAAGGGCCAGACCATAGCCAACTACCTAGCGAACCAACCGCTTAATGATCCAGAACTTTCAGAATCCCTCTTCCCTGATAAGGATATCATGGCACTAAAGCCAGAACTAGATAGTGTGGAACCGTGGCATTAGAAGCTTTATTTTGATGGAGCCACCAATTCTACCGGAAATGGAGTGGGAGCAGTCTTAGTTTCCCCCAAGGGCCAGTAAATCCCTGTTTCAGTCAAGCTGAATTTTGATTACACCAACAACGTCATAGAATACGAAGCATGCGTAGTTAGCCCACAAATGGCCCTAGAGTTCGGCGCCTATGACTTAAGCGTCTTTGGAGATTCCCTGTTGATCATCTCCCAAATCGAAGGAAAATGGCAAGCCCAAGACACCAAGCTAATTCCATATTAGAAATGCATCAACCGCTTGATTTCGAAGTTCCAAAACATCACATTTGCCTATTTGCCCCGAGCACACAACCAATTTACAGACGCCTTAGCTACCCTGGGTAGTATAGTCAAGTTATCAGAAGGAGATGATATGTGGCAATTGCGCATAGAAGTCCGTGGTGTTCCAGCTTATTGCATGAACATCGAAGAATGCATGAGTGTTGAAGTCGAAGTCGATGGAAAGCCATGGTACCATGATATCAAGGCTTATATCAAGAACAATGAATACCCATCCAGTACAATGGACAGTGAAAAGAAGTTTATCCAGCACATGGCCTGCCAATTTTTCCTGAGTGGAGAAGTCTTATACAAAGGGAACCATGATTCTACCTTGCTCTGATGCATAGATGCCTTTGAGGCTAATCATCTGGTGGAAGAGATGCATGAAGGCTTACTTGGAGCTCATGCCAGTGGATCCCTATTGCTCGCAAGATTATGCCAGCCAGTTACTATTGGCTCACCATAAAGGGTGATTGCATTAAACACATGAGGACATGCCATTGTTGCCAAGCCTATCAAGATAGGAAGAACGCTCCTCCTCAACCTTTGCACTCTTTAGTAGCACCATGGCCCTTCTCAGCTTAAGGTATGGATGTCATTGGACCTATGATTCCAAAAGCTTCAAATGGTCAAGAGTACATCTTAGTGGCCATCGATTATTTTATAATGTGGGTGGAAGCCACTTCGTACAAAAGCGTCACTCAAGAAGTGGTGGCCCAGTTCCTAAACATAACATTATTTGCCGCTACGACGTACCAGGAGAGCTCATTACAGATAATAGGGTGAACCTAAATGGGAAATCATCCAGCAACTCTATCAATAGTTCAAGATCGAGCATAGAATTTCGGTTCCTTATCACCCTTAGATGAATGGTGCAGTAGAAGCTGCTAACAAGGACATAAAGAAAATCTTGGTGAAGATGACAAACACATACAAAAGATTGGCATGAGTACTTGCCATTTGCTTTGTGCGCATACCGCACTTCTATCCGTACTTCCATAGGTGTGACCCCGTATTCATTAGTATATGGTATGGAGGTCGTCCTCCCCGCAGAGGTACAGATCTCGTCTCTCAGGATTTTGTCTCAGACAGAGCTGTCAGAAGCTGAATGGGCCCAATCCCGATGTGAACAACTGAACATGATAGACGAAAAGTGCATGACCACAATGTGCCATAGACGGTTGTACCAACGCTACGTCTAGCAAGCATTCAACAAGAAATTTAGACCCAGGGTCTTCAAAGAAGGTGATCTAGTCTTGAAGAAGTGCAACCAGGCCATGCCTAATCACAAAGTAAAGTTTGCCCAACTTACGAGGGCCCATACGTGGTTAAGAAGGCCTTTTCGAGGAGCCTTGATTCTAGCCGACATGGACGGGCAAGACTTCAATATGCCCACCAATTCTAATGCCTTTAAATGGTACTTTTCATGAAGGAGCCTCTCAGTGCACCTCATTTCTATATTTTGATGTAAAAAAAAAAAAAAATGTAAAAAGGTAGATTGAAAACTCGAAAGGGCAATTTAAGGAGAGCCAAAAGAAAGAGAGTGTGAGAAAATACGAAAAGGTAGATTGAAAACCCAAAAGAGCGGTCTATACAAAAGGAGAGCAAAAGAAAGAGCATGAGAGATCCTACTAGATTGAAAACCCGAAAGGGCGGTCTAGGCAAAAATTAAGGCAATCAAAAGTCAGTTGAACTACGTGATGACCTAATCCTTCCTAGTGGAGGTACGTAGGCAGCCATCTTGGTTCGGTCATGTTTTAAAAGAAAAAAAATCAGTTAGTTGAGCCTGTTTGAATTTCTGCTTAAGATCAAAAAATTAGATGGATCTAGCATCCAAGACAAGATATGAAGACACTTATGAGATCGCTCTCTATCTACAATATTGCCATGACCTGGTGGTCTACTCAAGATGTTTTGGCTTATGCCAATGGGAAATTGTACCTCAATGGGAAAAGGAAAAGATCCGTCTAAAATAGGATGTATCCTTGGGAAAATAAGATATTGATAGGCATGGATTTTACATGTATCACTTATTTGTATAATCTTGCATTTTCAAAGCATTTGCCTGCATATTCATTAACATGCTTGTATTGTGCCATTCCGTTTTTTCCATACATTCTGGTATCAAAACATGAAATCTCATCTCATAAATATTTTCTGAATATCACCATAAACATCTCTCTACACCATCTCTCAGTTTCTAAGCATGCTTAACAAACTAGACTATGCTTTAAGAACTTAAACAGAAAGAGGAAGGGCTTACGCAGTTGCCTAGAAATTTACGAAGGACCTTTCCATACATGGTAGGATACTAACTACATAGCTCATGTGCAAAAACTAAATAAGCAGAAAAGAACACCAACAAGTCAAACGTGGCCCAGGCGATCAAACACGACTTGACACAATCTCCCAAAACTAGTACGGAGATTTGGGTCATCATGAGCATGAGTGCAAAGTAACCTGGCTGCATCAAAGCCCAGGTCTCTGCGATCTCTCTGAGTCTGTCATGTGAATGTCGAAGACGGACCAGCTCCCTCTCCATCGTGGAATCAAAAGTAGTGCCCTGTCTCTCAGCTGCTAGCAAAGCCTGCAAGGTGCCCACCTGTAGTAGCAACTCTCAAAGCCTCCTCCCTCTCAGCCAGCTCAATCTGAAGGCGACGAAAGGCCAACTGTGGCTCACTAGGCTCATCGCCCTCTCGCCCATACTCCATGCTCAAAGTGGAATGAATGTAGGCACTCGCTTGTACTAGCTCCAATGCTAAGCCATCGGCCCTGCTACTAGCCTCGGCCCTACCTGCCTCCAGTGCAGCCCTCTCCTCATCCTAGGTATGATCCAAAGCGGCAAACCTCCGAGTAAGATCCACAAGCTCACCCTCCAAACCTGCAACCCAAGATCTCAGTTGAACACACTCCGCCTCTATGCCTAGAGGGGCTGACCCCTTCTGATCAAGCTCTACCCTCAGAGTAGCAAGCTCATTCTCATGTACACTGCTCATCTCCTCAATATCCTCCATAAAGGTATCAGTCAACTCCCAACAGCAGTCTCTATCCTTGACAGCCTCCTTCAGGCACTCTCTCAGATCCATAAGGGCCCTCTCAACCCTGATCTCGAACTCCAGAGTATAGTCCCTCAAAATATCAACCGGAAGTGGTAACTCATCCGAGACTGGTGATGATAAGTCAAACACAAAGCTAGGATCTTTAGTGTCTCGCCATACTCTAAACTCAACAGAAACCACTCCTGGTCATCCCTAGAACAAAGGGGAAAGTCAATGCTCGACTTGCGCACCTCCCAGAACTCCGAGGCACACCCTATCACGACTATATTGATATCCATGAGCCCGTACTCACAAATAACAACAGAGATATCACTAAGTCGAGGAATATGCTAGATACCCCCAAACTGAAATGGATTAGTCGTTATCTTGACTAATCCAATTTTTAGCCACGTTGAAATGGTTCTTCTTGTCGTTATCTTGGAAGTTGTGGAAAGCTGGGAGGGAATACAGCTTTAATTCATATACTTTATGCACTATGTTATTCAGTTAACAATGCAATAAAATGTCTACCTATAATTAAAAAAAAACAGAATTGCTATTTTCTATTAAAAAAATATAGTATATATATATAAAGAGAAGGAGATAACAAAAAATTTCCTCATAAGACTTGGTATTCCATAATAATTGAAATTGACTTCTTAAGTTAAAAATAAGTAAATAAATAAATCATCTACAAATAACCAATTTTAAAATTTCTCACGTCACTTTTAACTTAATATAGCAGGTCCATATTTTAAACTTAAAATAATTATTATAAAATAATAATTATGACTTATTTTCTCACACCATTAAATTCCTAATATCTTATCCTTCCACTAATTTGTTTTTCTTTAAATTTCATGTTTAATCTTTATTTACATAGATTAATCTTTTGAATATATTGTTATTAGTTATAAATTGATCCCGGCTCCTGATTGATGTAAATATTTTGAAAAACAAAAAGATAATATCAACATTAAAACATGAAAAGTAGATATAAAATAAGTTAGGTGAGAAAATCATTACCTGAAAATAGATTAAATAAATTGATATATATATATATATATATATAAAGAAGAAAAGGTTAATATGAATAAACTAAAAAAAAAAGAATAAACTCATGTATATATTAAAAAAAAAAAAAGTAAAACTCATGTATATATCTGTGACTTAAAAAATATATAACTCTTGCACTAAATATAATTTGAACATATAAATATACATAACTGTAATTGTTTTTAATCGTATTGTGCATATATACAAATTATACACTAAAGTCAATTTATTCTTTCTTTTGTTAATTTAGCTTAGATTCATTGAGAAAAAGTACATAGAAAAAAACCCAAAAACCAAGAAAGGTATCAGCATAAGGAACCTCCCCTGCAGCAAACAAATTACAAACCTAACTAAAAAATAAAAACATTAATTCTTAGAATCAGTCAACCCATTAATTGCTTTGTCTGGGTATAACTAGCAAAAACACGTATAACATGGATGTTGACCTTTGTGAAACTAAAGACTAATGATTGTTCTAATCGGTCGGAGGACATGACAGTGCATCACGTATTGGTATTGTGGGTTTGATATTGCTAAGGATACGCGTTCTATTCATGTTGATTCACGTACTAGTAAGGACACCCCGTGTTATGTGCATGGCTGGTTGACAAGAATATGGTATGATACCGCTATAGCAAGCAAAGCAGTATACTTGTAATTTTTTTTCTTTCTCATAATTAAATAAAGTTCTAACTCTTCAAAAAAAAAAAATTTTTAATTAAATTAAATTTATACTTCAAAAAATTAAATAAATATGTAAAACATGCTATATTTAAAATAAAGAAAAAACAAGGAAAAAGCGATAAAATAAAAACTATGTTAAGAATTGAAATTCAAATTTTCCATACAATTTTTATTTTTTAAAACTCATCTATCAAATTTACTCTAAAATTTCTCACGCACTTCTGCTCAAAGTATCAACAATAACAAAGCAGCAGTATTGAGGGGACGTAGGCCCAAATATATAAATTGGGTCTTGGGTCTTGTCTGAGGAAATACAATGGTCCGAGAATAGATCAATAATGAGTAAAAAGTGAGACTTTGAATCTCACAAGCAAGCTATGACTGTCAAGGCTAGGAGAGGTAGGCTGAGGAGGAGTACCTTCTCAGTTAAACAATGGAGTCAGAAAGTATGTTCTGTCATCTAGAATGGTGTTCTAGGAAGTTCTATTGATAATGGTGTGCATTGCTAACGTATAGGACAAATGAGAGCCAAAGAATATCTTAGAAAAAGCTGCTACCACCGCATTGAATGCTCTACAGCTAACTCTCTAAACGCATTTATGTGGAGAAGACTCCTTAACAGTGCTGCCTTGGTTGCCCTAATTCACAGAGGGGCTGTAAGGGTATCCGATGAGACAAATACTTAAGTAATGGCTTAGACGATCAACAAGTGGAGGGTTAAGATTATTTAAAGGGAGATATATAATGTAAGAGACCCCAAAGGAAAGGGGATTGAGAGGTGGAGGGAAAAACATTGTAGCAATCAAGAACTGAACTTGTAATCAAATTTGAGAATCAATATATAAGAACTGATCTTCTTGGACTGTGCCGAGGACGATTTCCTTTAGTTTAAATTTGTCTACCTTCATTCTTTTGTCATCAAAATCTACTTTACTTGTTGTCCGATTCACTAAAACTCAGTTTTCCAACCCACTCTTTACAAATTCATTATTTCTGACTTTTTGGGCTTAAGTCCATCCACCCTTTGGGCTAGGAATCCAAATTGTGCCCCTACAAGTACCAAATTTTGGGATTAGTTAGAAATCCCCAATAAATTAGTTAGAGTCAGTTTTATATATATATATATATATATATATATATATATATATTATATTATATTTGAAGTCACACTTCGACTCAAAATAGTTCGTCCATATTTTAAACTTAGAACAATACTTTTTAATGAAATGCTTATGTCTTATACTTTCTAATGCCAATAAATCTCTAACGTTTCCATCACTCCAGTACTCCACTAATATTTTGTTCTTCAATCTTGACTTTTGCATAGTTTCAAACTCTAAGGTTTTGCTATAAACTCAAGTTTTAATTAAATAGGAGAATAGAGGGGAGAGAGGGCGCGGGCGGGAGCTTAATACTACATTATATTAAAAGCAATCCAGGCAGTGAAGTGGTATATACTTGCAAAACATTATTATACTTTAAAATTTTTACATTTATATTTTCTTAGTTTATTTTCAGTAATAAAATTATGCGTTAAAGCTCTTAAAAAAAAAAAAAAAGATTTTGCATTTAAACTTTAGAACAAAATTTGGCTACAAATTAACTTAGTTGTAACATAAGACTATAACTTTCATTAAAATAATTAATATGGCTATATATTTTGAAAATATAATCATTGGAATGCATTTTCTTTATACTTTTTAACACACGTCAAATTTTGTGTAAATCAAATGTTATTTACTATATAATTTATAAATTTATTTTATATGAATAATTTTAAACTACAAAAACTTACCATTTAAACTATTGATTGATGTCATAACTATTCATCATTGATCTTTAAACTACACTTATTTACATTATTCTATAATTTAAATGTCATGATTGGGAATTTAATATCACAATTTAGTACTAACAATAAGAAAAATCAAACTGCAGCAATAGCGTGCAAACATTAAGAAACATGATTAAGCAATTACGTTAACTAAGCATGAAGGCGTCATTGTGATGATGTCATGTGTGACCATCTGACAGCCTGGTTATGTTCTCATTTATAAGATCCAAGGAACATGGAGCCCTAAATATAATTGTTTCGCCTTAAATAAGTCGTTGTTAATGCAGAATAGAGGACTAAAACCGAATTGAATTGTATTAAAAACATCCACTTGAAGGCAAGCTACTTTATGACCTTCTCATTAATTTCAAAATTGATTGCTTATTTATTCTCTTCTCAGTTTCTTTTATTTATTTATTTTATTAAATGTGTGCATTTACGGGGGTTGCACATAAGATATGAGGGAGGCTTGGAGAGTTTTTTCAGCCCAATCAGACATTATCAAATTGAGAAATTTTTTATCCAAGCCTACCATTCACATATGTAGAAGCACATGCATATGAGTTGAATTGGTTTGACAAGTTGGTCTTAAATATTTCATGTCTTGTAAAAAAAATGTTGTTACCAAGTTTTTAAAAAATAAAATTTTATAATCCATATAATATGTTAGGAACACCTATAGGTATATAGATAATAATTATCATAATGTTGCATTTAATTAGTTAGTTGGTTAGATAGTTACAATTCCAAGCACGTTAATCACATTTAGCACATATTAAAATTATTAATACACATGAGGAATGATAGAACCATTAGAATAAGGTCATGTGAGCCAATAGAATAGTTTATGGTTCTATAAATACCTACTTGTAATCACGTTTTCATACATTGAAAAATAAACCAATTGCTTAGTGCATTTCTCTCTCTCTCTCTCTCTCTCTCTCTCTCTCTCTCTCTCTCTCTCTCTTAATATTTCTCTATGAAGGGTGGTTAACTTGAATTAAATTAATTTCCCTACAATTCTCATCCATCCCTATTAGGGCCCACTAGGTTCCTAACATAATATACCTAATTATATTCCTATTTATTAAAACTAATTCTCAAAATATACTAACAAGAAAATCATACTAAAAAATTAAAAATAAATTTATTAAAATAAAGTTATATATATGTCGAGTCAAGTTGAGTTAGATGGGTTAAAAATTATTAACACAAACTCGACCAGATTGAGATTAAAAGAAAGTTTCCAACCCAACTCATGAAAAAACCAACATGAAGCGGTGGGTTGGATCAATTTTATCAGGTCAACAAGTTGGATGCACACTTCGATGTGCATTGTTTGGAAGAGAGAAGTATGAAATTGTAACATGGAGAGTTAGCCTATAAGAATTTCAAATTTTAAGACTTATAAATTCTTGACAATTTAAATTACAAGTATCAAATTTTTTTGGAGTTGACATTTATATTTTGCAAATACATTTAAAATATGAATATAAACCATTTTTTTTTTAAATTATACTTAAAAAAAATTTAATGGTTTAAATTAATTTATATAAACTCATTTGTTATTGTAGGCGTGTTAGGCCCAATAGTATATATCTATATGTATGTTGGGCCAAGGGCCTTGTTCGAGGACATTTAGTTGTCCAAGGACAAGGAAACATTGATATAGAGGTACGAGCTAGTGAATGGAGGAAGGTGGTTGGTCATAAGGGTTTAGGAAGTTGGTCCGAGGACAAATGAATCCTTGGCTAAATAGAGCAGAGGTTAGAAGGGCGGATGTGACATCAACAACAATGCTCAAGATGGTTTTAATGGAAAGGATGAGCATCAGGATGGGATAAGGTAAAAAGAAAGTGAGAAATATCTGAGGGAAAGCTGCTACCACCGCATTAAATGTGTTGTAACTAACTCTCTAGCCGCATTAATGTGAAAGTAATGCCTGAACAATGATAATCAGCCTTACTACTACTCACAGAGACTTCAGGAAGGTGCTAATAGGACAATGATCAAAGTCAACCACTTGGTCTACACATGGAGGGTGGAAATGAAAGAGAAAGGGTAGTATAAAAGGGAAAGAAGCCCCTGAGAACAGGGATCGGAGAATTGAGAGAAAAACACTGTAGGAACAAAAATTGGACTTGTAACCAAATTCAAAGGATATATATACAAGAACTGATCTCCTTGGATTGTGTTGAGGACAATTTTCTTTAGATAAAACCAATCTATCTTTACTTTCTTGTCATCTGAATCAATTATAATTGTTACCCAACTCCTTTTACCTTATGGGCTTAGGAACCGAATTGTGTCCTTACAATTGGTGCCGTTTGTGAGAAATTCTTGTGTTGTAGTGAGTTTAACGTTCAATTATGGTAGGTTCAGGTCCGAATTGGAAGGAATCCATGGGGTCCCAACGTCAAGATCATTTTCTCAATCTTAAGCGAAGAAAGGACCAGGAAGTTAGTGTGCATACCACCCATACTAGCAAGAGCCATTCTCAAAATGGAAGCCATGTCTCTCATAAGGAGAATACTAGAGCCATGCATCTATAGATTGATCGTTTGAGAAAGAGGTTACGCTGCAAACGATGAAAACGAACTCCTTACGATTATGATTTTTCTTTTAACAAAGATGGAGATCGCAATTACATGCCCAGATTAAGGACTCCCCCCCAGTGAGTCTTTCTCATGTGATAAGGATAGCCATTGTGAGCATAGAAATAAGAGCTCATCTTGCCAAGGCCTGAGAAATGATGCTATGAGTAGAGCATTAAACCAAATTTCCAAACCACCTTTCACACGCAGAATTGAAGGAGGAAGACTTCCTCGGTGGTTCACTCAGCCAACATTCACCATATACAATGGTCGAATAGACCCTATAGAGCATGTGAGCCATTTCAACTAGAGAATGGTTGTGCACCCCAAGAATGAGGCCTTGATGTGCAAGGTATTCCCATCCAAATTGGGGCTTGTGGTAATGGGGTGGTTTGACAGCCTGGGAGCAGGTTATATTGATTCCTTTAAGGAACTCACCTGGGCGTTTGGATCTCATTTTATTACATGCAGTAGGGTTCCTCGGCCCTTAGATTCCCTGTTGTCTATGACCATGCGAGAAAGGGAAACCCTGAAAATGTACTCAGACAGATACTAAGAGATGTTCAATGAGATAGATGAGGACTTTGATGACATGGCCATAAGGACTTTTAAGGTCGGCCTACCAGCCGAGCATGATTTGAGAAAGTCGTTGACCAAGAAGCTTGTAAGGAGTGTGCATCGGCTCATGGATCGTATTGTTAAGTATAAGTAGGTCAAGAAGGGCCAGCAGCAAGGGAAGGGGAAGGCAAAGGTTATCCCTCAAGATAGGAGGGATTTCAAGTCGGACAAATACAATAATAACCGGCCCCGAAGAGATTTTGCTAGGTAATCTAGGTCTACTACTGCTCAGATGGTCAACACAGTGTTCCGTGAGCCAGTGCATCAAGTCTTGGGAAAAATTAAGAATAAGCCATACTTTAAATGGCCAAATAAGATGGGAGGAGACCCTATGAAGCTCAATCAAATCCTTCATTGCCAATACCACCAGAAGCAAAGAACACCATAGAAGATTACAGAACCTTATGGAATAATTTGGAACAGCTGGTCAGAGAAGGGACGTTAAAGCAATTTTTACATCAGCCTAGCAGGCAAGGGGGCCACTCAGGATTGGAACCTTAGAGAGATGCTTCTTCGAGAGCCCCTTTAGGCACGATTAATGTTATCCTCGCTGCTCTAGGGAGGACTATTTCTCATCCCTCCAAGGTGATGTCTATAGCTTGGACACCAACAGAGAACTCCAACTCTGAGCCGAAGAAGGCTAGGATAGAGATCCGACTAGTGTTGAGTTTCTCGGATGAGGACAAGGTTGGCACCATACAGCCACATAATGATGCCTTAGTGGTCACCCTCAGGATAAGAGGGTATGATGTGAAGAGGGTGTTGGTGGATTAGAGTAGTGGGGCAGAGATTATGTACCCTGATTTGTACAAATGGCTAAACTTGAAACCTGAGGATTTGACAGGTTAAGATTCACCTTTGTTGGGCTTTGATGGGAAGATTGTTATTCCAAGGGGCCAAATTAGACTACCCATGCAAGCAGGTTCGGAGGTGGATTTCATTGTGGTGGATGCTTATTCTCCCTATACTGCCATCGTGGCAAGACCTTGGCTTCATGCCTTAGGGCTGTTTCTTCCACCCTTCACTTGAAAGTGAAATATCCGTTCGAAGATCAAATTGAGGAGCTGGTTGGGAGCTAGTTCATGGCTAGGCAGTGGTGAGTGGCTGTAATTATACATCAGCCTAAAGCTGGGTCCTTGGCCTCTATTAATAGGGGTTTATAGCAATCAAGGATTCCGGTGTTACCCATGGATGCGATATCAGAAGGGGCAAAGTGTGAGGAGTTAGAGAAGATTGTTGTAAATGATGATTCAGAAAAGTTTCTTCAGGTCAGAGCTTAACTACCTCTTCGAGAGAAGGAGGAGCTGTGTCTTGGCCTTCTAGTAGCTTAAGGAATACCTTTCTCAACCACCTGTTATGTCCATGCCCGAGGTGGATGAGGTTTTGTTTGCTTACATTACTGTGGCTTCCCATACCGTGAGCTTGGTGCCAATATGGGTTGACAATGGTGTGCAGAAGCCAGTTTACAATGTGAGCAAGTCTTTGCATGAAGCAGAAGTTCGTTATTTACCATTGGAGAAGGCCATTTTGGTAGTAGTACATGCTACACATAAATGCCTTCACTACTTCCAATCCTACACAGTTGTTGTTTTTATCCAACTTCCGCTTCGATCACTACTTTGGAGTGCTGATTACACAAGAAGGATTGCCAAGTGGGGTACAATCCTAGGGGCTTTTGATATCAAATATATGCCTTGTACCTCTATCAAGGGCCAGGTCCTCAGATTTGGTGGCCGAGTTTGCTGAATCCCCATTAGAAGAGGAGGTAGAGAAGCAGGGCATAGATGGAAAATCAGTTGGCATGGTCTCCTTGCAAGAACATTTATCCTGGAGGGTATACGTTGATGGTGCAGTAAATCAAAGAGGATTTGGAGTGGGGCTAGTTTTAATATCTCCTAAGAAGATCACTATTGAGAAATCCTTAAGATTGGGTTTCTCGGCCATAAACAATAAGGCTGAATATGAGGCTCTATTGGTAGGGATGACTATGGTTTAGAAAATGGGAGAAAAAACAGTGGAGATATTCTCAGATTCAAGGTTGGTTGTAGGCCAGATAAAGGGATACTTAGAGGCCAGGGATGGGAGAATGTAAGAATATTTAAATCAGGTTAGGCGAAAACACACATGTTGATTCTCTGGCCACTCTTGCAACCTTCTCGGCGCAAAGCTTATCCCGGGTTATCCTTATTGAAGACTTGTGCAAACCTACTGAGATGAAGAGAGAAATGGTCAATAGTCATTAAATTAGGGTGGGACCTAGTTGGGTGGACTTTATTGTGCTATTCTTTAAGGAGGATATCTTGCCCGAGGGGAAGTCCAAGGCTGACAAAGTGTGAAGAAAGGCTCCTCAGTTTTGGCTGTCCGAGGACTAAAAGTTGTACAAACACTCTTTTTCCAGGCCATATTTGCTATGCATACACCCTAAGGCATCAGAGCTACTCCTAGAGGAGTTACATTAAGGAATTTGTGGAAGCCACACAGGGGCCAGATCCTTGTCTCACAGAGACCTCACTCAGGGATATTGGTGGCCGAACATGTAGAAGGAAGCACAAGAGTACGTGAAGAAGTGTAACTAATGCCAAAAATTTGCCCCAAAAATTCATCAGCCAGAGGGGAGTCCTTAATCCTCTGTCCAGCCTTTGGTCATTTGCTCAATAAGGCTTGGATATTGTAGGGCCTTTCCCTAAGGCAGTAGGGAATAAGAGATGGCTGCAGGTCGGCATGGATTACTTCACCAAGTGGGTTAAAGTTGAACCACTGGCAACTATCAAGGACGTGGATGCCAAGAGATTTTTTTGGAAAAATATTGTCACTCAGTTTAGGATCCCTCATACCCCTCTCGGACAATGACCTTCAGTTTGATAGCAAAGCCTTCAAGAGGTACTATCGTGACTTGGGCATTACGAATAGGTATTCCACCTTGGCTTATCCACAAGAGAATGGACAGGCCGAGATAGTCAATAAGGTCATAGTGAATAGACTCAAAAAGAGGTTGGATGATGCAAAGGAAAAATTGGTGGAAGAGCTATCACACGTCCTTTGGACATATCAAACTACACTTCGTAGGTCAATAGTGGAGACACCTTTTTCAATGACTTATGAGGCCGAAGCTGTTATTCCTTTGGAGACCGGATTCCCAACACTGAGGACAAGTTCTTTCACTCTAAGTAACAATGATGGGCTGTTAGAGAAGAGCTTAGATTTAATTGAAGAGCGAAGAGAAAATTTCATGGTTCAATTGGCGTATTATCAACACACGCTCAAGCAAGGGTACGATGCCAATGTGAGGTTAAGGCCATTAGCGCTTGGAGACTTGGTATTAAGAAAGATTTTAGGTAGTGCAAAGAACCTAACATGGGGAAAGTTAGGGCCCAACTGGGAAGGGCTATATCGCATCACCTCAATGGCTGGAATAGTTGCATATTACCTGGAAGACCTAGATGAAAATGTTGTACCACGCCCTTGAAATGTAAATAACCTATGAAGGTATTATTATTAATGAAAGTCTTTTCTGCCATACTTTTGTTTACGACATTATGCGTTACTTCTTATTATTTGTCTAAGTATTAAATAGAACCTTAGTCATACTTGGCTTCTCAGACCACATACTTTGGGTAAATTAATACTTCATATCATTTTTCTAAGTATTAAATAGAACCTTGGTCATGCTTGGCTCCTCAGACCACATACCTTGGGTAAATTGATACTTTCTGTCATTAGTCTAAGTATTAAACAGAACCTTGGTCATGCCTGGCTCCTCGGACCACACGCTTTGGATAAATTAATACTTCTTATTATATGTCTAAGTATTAAACAGAACTTTAGTCATGCCTAGTTCCTCGGACTACATACTTTGGGTAAATTAATACTTCATATCATTTTTCTAAGTGTTAAACAGAACATTGGTCATGCTTGGCTCCTCGGACCACATACCTTGGGTAAATTGATACTTTTTGTCATTTGTCTAAGTATTAAATAGAACCTTGGTCATGCCTGGCTTCTCAGACCATATGCCTTGGGTAAATTGATAATTTCTATCATTTGTCTAAGTATTAAACATAACCTTAGACATGCCTGGCTCCTCAGACCACATACTTTGGGTAAATTTATACTTCATATCATTTTTCTAAATATCAAACAGATTCTTGGTCATGCTTGGCTCCTCGAACCACATACCTTGGGTAAATTAATACTTTCTATCATATTTCTAAGTGTTAAATAGAACTTTGGTCATGTCTGGTTCCTTAGATCCCATACCTTGGGTAAATAAATAATTCCTGTTGTTTATTTAAGTGTCAAATAGAACCAGCCATGCTTCATGGTAGTAACTTGATCAAATGGACACTTTTGAGCATCACTTAAAGCTTTTGAAATTATTCTATGTTCTATTTGAGACCTGATTATTACCTCTAGTTTCTTAGACTTACTTTTAAGCGAAAAGTTATGTGGAGTCTTGGGGGGATAAATGCTCCACCGTTTTTTGAAATTAAGAAAAATCCTAGTGATATGTAGGGGTCTCTGAGTTAATTCTTCTTAAGGTATGTTTTTGGAGTGAAGGATATATTTTGTTGAGATTGTAAACATATAATCATTTATGCAGATAAATAATTGAAGTCGTGTCTCATTTTCATATTGGTTAAGTGTTAAGTGAAATAAAAGCTATATTAGGACTTGTATCACAAGAGTAATGGAAAAGTTCATAAATTGTCATTAAGTTAAGCCTTAGAAAAAGGCGAACTAATTACAGAAAGATCACATTGGTTATAAATTCTAGAAAAAAAAAAAAACCTACTCCAAACTACTTCTTTTTTATTACAATCTTTTCCTTTGTTGGGGCCTTGGTAGACTAGGAGAGTGCTACCTCTGAGGATTCTGGGCCCTTACCCTTGAGGTCACCCGTGTTAGGCACTAAGAGAGTTGCCAGGACAATCTCCATCTTTGATGGGACTTCTTTCTCTTCAGGGAGGTCCTGGGGCGCAGCTAGGGGCTTCATGGCATCAGAAGCTACTCCTTTGGTTGTGTCTAATTCTTTCTCAATAACCCCAAGCTGCTTGGCCACCTTCGAAGGGCTGTTTGGAGGGAGAGGGTCCTTAACCCCGGCTTGGTTGAGGGCCTCATTCCATACCTAGAGGTAGTAGCTTTTACATACCTCCGAGACCTCAACCCTGAGGGCCTCCTCAGTCTCTGCCACCTCCACGTCATACCCATACTGCTTGGCCTGATCCCTAGCCTTCTCGGCGTCCTCCAATTTCTTCTTAAGGGCCGTGATCTGCTTCTTGGAGGCAAATAGCTGGTCCTCGGTCTGGTGAAGTAGCCTTCGTTGACCTTTAGCTTGCCTTTCAGCCCCTTCCAAGGCGGCTTCAGCACTTTTTTTGTCCCGGTCAGCGTTGTATTAAGCTCTTGGACCTTTTTCTCCGCCACCTTGAAAGCTTCCAATGCAACAATGCGCTTGGCTTCTTCATCCTTCATCATTCTATGGAAGCTGTTTACTATTTCCTCGACTCTGTACAAAACTTCGACAGCCTTTTAAGGAAGAAAAAATACAAGTATTAGAAAAAACAAGTAAAAAAAAGGGGGGAAGGGGCAGTTAATAGATTTACCAGAACAAGGTCCCTCTTCAAACTGAGGAACACCTCGTGCTTCCTCATTGACCTTGGATCGGCCATGTCCAGGTAGCAGTAGCACCTGTTCCACTGCGTCAGCCACGTAGCCAGCCCTCCATTGCTGGAAGTTCCTAATAAAGGCGTCGGTGGGCAAAGGAGCTCCATCCAGCATTAGGGTAGTGGTCCAGGCCGGAGGTTCGACTTGAGAATCACTTCTCTTGTCCGCCACTGTCTATACCACTCTGGCTTGTTTGGCCCTCCTCTGGGGCTCAGCCTCTTAGGAGGGGTGGCATTTTCCTACTTCCACCACTTCTTTGGCCTTTTGCTCCCTCTTCCTCTTATGGTCGATGGGGTCAGATCGGAGGAATTGGGTGAGTGGAAGGGTGGGAAGCTTGGTTTGGGCTGCCCTCCCCGGCACGTTTCCACGAACTCGGGACTCCAACAGCTCTTAGAGACTTGACCTTTTCCTATGCTATATCCCAATGGCGTTTGGAATATTAGTGACTTCCTAGTTATGGCTAACTTGGGCTAGAAGGAGATGGTCGAGATCACTAGTTAGGATTTCTAGGGACTGGGACTAGTTGAAGATCTCGTAGTCGTCTTCTGAGTTTGAAACGTCTACTATTTCTTCTTCTTCCTCTTCTTTAATTATTGGTTGATAGGAAGTTGCTTCCATCTCGGCTGTAAATAGAAAAGGTAGCTCTACTTGCAGTACACCCTTTGGAATGGGACCAGAAACAAGGAAGCCAGGGACTGCTACATTGATTTGGTGCAAATGTGGGTCCCTCGCCTTGATCACACATTTAGGTGCCTGAAAGTTGGACGAGATCGAGTCGTTGTCAAGGATAAGGTGGGCTGCCTTTAACTGCCTTTAACCAGCAAAAACAAAGAAACATTGTTCAGAAAACAAAGAAAGGCAACATGAATCAGAGGGAATTAAAATTGTAAGTGCAAATAAAAATAATAAT
The DNA here is from genome assembly GCA_023055345.1 of Quercus wislizeni. Classification (NCBI taxonomy): domain Eukaryota; kingdom Viridiplantae; phylum Streptophyta; class Magnoliopsida; order Fagales; family Fagaceae; genus Quercus; species Quercus wislizeni. The sequence goes on along the minus strand of JALGQJ010000001.1, from coordinate 16,289,213 downwards.
AATAACAAGTGTGGGAGATGTCAATGAGAAAAGGGGGCTGTATTACTAAGAACAATAAACCTAGACCTATAATACCCCACCTGGTGTCCCTTCTTTGGTCGGACAGTGAAACCCAGTGTGCCACTCCCTTGAGACGATTAGGAAATCTTTGTTCATGCCCTTATTGGACTTAGTGAGACATGATATGAGTCTAACTATAGGTTCTCTAGTTTTTAGGTAATATCCCTGCCCTATTAGCTTGTGGCAGTTGTAAACCCAATTAACGTTGTGATGGGTGAGGTTCACACCCATCTTTTTGTTGAGGGCATCAACACTACCTAAGATTCTAAACATGTTGTGGGCACATTGGGTGGCGGCTAATCTATGAGCTATTAGATAATCCCTAGTGACTCTGCCCATGGGGATTCTCCTTCCTTCCTCTATGAAGGCAATCATCAGGATTACCACTTTTCCTTTTTGCCTTTGGGCGAACCAGTCCCCTTGTTTATAGTATCCAATGGAGACCCTTTGTGGGATTCTATATCGAGCTTTAAAGCTCTCTATGTTCTCTAGGGAGTCTACCAAATGAGCGAATCTACTCGTTTTGTTAGAGATAGGTGAAGGGAAATTAAGAGGGCCGAGGAGAAGAGGACTCTATGTAAAGAAAAGTAGAATGAAAAGTAAATAGAAAGGGTTAAAAAGACTTCCGCAAAGAAAGAAACTCTCCTCGGACTAGCTCTTGATATTTATGAGTGCAAAGGTTCAGTGAATGAAGTGTTCAAGCAATATTTGTAACAGAGAGGTGGACAAGCAGGAAAATTCCCGACCAAGTTCCAATAAAACTCACAGCCATAGGATCTGCATCGCACCGTAAAACGTGGGGGACATGGAGCCTCTGAAATTTAATGAAGGTGCGTCTCGGATGTTGAAGCATTAGGAGCACGCATTGGGCAGTTAAAAAGGTACCTGGGCAGACAGAGATAATGTATGATAAAAGCGAGGTAATTGTAATGATATCGAAATCCTCCTTTCTTCCCGAGGAGCAAGAGAAGAGAATTTTGAGGGGCTATTGTAGGCATGGTAGGCCTAATAGTATATATCTATATGTATATTGGGCCGGGGGCCCTATCCAAGGACATTTAGTTGTCCGAGGACAAGGGAACATTGATATAGAGGTACAGGCTAGTGAATGGAGGAAGGTCGTTGGTCATAAGGCTTTAGGAAGTTGGTCCTAGGAAAAATGAATCCTAGACTTAATAGAGTAAAGGTCAAAAGGGCAGACGTGACATCAACGGCAATGCTCAGGGCGGTTCTAATGGAAAGGATGAGCATCAGGAAGGAATAAGGTAAAAAGAAAGTGAGAAATATCTGAGGGAAAGCTGCTACCATGGCATTAAATGCGTTGTAGCTGACTCTTTGGTTGCATTAATGTGGAAGTGATGCCTGAACAACGATAATTAGCATTACTGCTACTCACAGAGACTTTAGGAAGGTGTTGATAGGATAAGGATCAAAGTCAGCCACTTCGTCTACACGTGGAGGGTGGAAATGAAAGAGAAAAGATAGTATAAAAGGGAAAGAAGTCCTTGAGAACAGGAATCGAAGAATTGAGAGAAAAACATTGTAGGAACAAAAACTGGACTTGTAACCAAATTCAAAGGATATATATACAAGAACTAATCTCATCGGATTGTGCTGAGGATGATTTTTTTTAAGATAAAACTAGTCTATCTATACTTTCTTGTCATCTGGATCTATTATAATTGTTACCCAACTCATTAAAGCCTACTTTTCTAACCCACTCTTTACAAATTCATTGTATTGTGCTCTTTGGGCCTAGATCCTTTTACCTTTTGAGCTTAGGAACCAAATTGTGTTCTTACAATTATTATCTGAGTAATAATTATATTCACCTTCATTTTTTTAAACTAGCTTCAAACCCCTGCAATGCACAAGAAAGTTACAGAAAATGAAATGCAATTTTTTTTTTTTTTCTAATTTATTTGAAATGAGGCATGTGCCTAAAAAACTAAGGAAGAGATATTATTGAACTTGGATAGAGGCAGTGCCAATGTGCCGTAATTTTCATTCTATACAAATTATTACACTTTGTAATAATAATGCATATTAAGGATGCATTACAACCATGTCAAATAATCTAAGCTTATATATATATATATATGAAAGATGGAGGGAATCAAAACCTAAAAAATAAATTAGCAAGCATGGCTCAATGACTCTATTAGTCACATGGTACATTTGTCCTTCTTTGTCCAAGACAGTGACATTAACAATATAAGCGTACAAACTTATAGATCACTCCCTGTGATAATTATACATGTTAAGCATGCATTACCACCATGTCAAATATTCAAGCTTGTTTAAGAAAGGTTAAGGGAATCAAAACTCGGAAAAATCACTTACCAAATACGCACAATGACTATTGGTCACATGGTACATCTGACCTTTTCATCCTCTAAGACAATGGCATTGCAGTACTGAATTGGTACATAGATCATCAATTTATGCCTAAGCATAATATCAAGTTTATGTTATTCCTAATAACCATCTTTGACATGAAGCATTGGCTACACCATACCATATAATCAATCCAGAAAGTGGAAATAATTTTAATAACAAAAACTCACATCACATCCAATAAATATAAAATTAATCTGCTTATACATGTAGGCTTCCACCTGTCATGGATGACATTAATGGTCATTATTATAAACATTGTATCTGTGTATGTTGTAGTCCCATTTTTTACCACAAGACAGGTCAAGGTTAAATCTTCTTGGTCCCAAAGTACAACAAAAAGCCGTTTCCAAGCTCTTGGCATGGTTCTTTCTTTTCCATGGTGTCTTATATGCTCCCAAAAGTGCAGCTCACATGCCTTTGGGGAAAAAAATTTATTAACTTCCTCAGAGAAATAGAATGAAAATTCCTCTTAATAGATTAAATAATCTCTTTCTTTAGTTTCACCAAGTCTAAAGTTGAATTTAGTAAAAATGAGATCTTATGCAGTAGTTTAAGAATATTGGTTGGTTTTTGTTTTCGCTACCAAATGTCCAAAACTAACACTCATATTCTTCCATTTCATGCAAAATATATTGAGCACACATGTAATGCACATAACATGCTATCAGAATAAATACATATTGTGATACAAATTACAAAATTGAGATCACATACAAAAATTACACTACATAGTTGCACACAATAGTATAAACTCAATGAAATGCATCAAACTGGGTACAAACTTGTCCATCAGGTATACTTTGTAATTGATAGTTTTTAGACCCCTTAAACAATTGATTAAACCTAGGTAATTAGCTAAGTTGTTACTTAGTCCAATTAAACAAGTCTAGGTTATCACAATAATAAAGATCAAATCATGCAAAACAGCGGAAAATAAATAACACACCATATGATCACCCAGGAAACCAAACCGGTAAAAACCTGGGGAGGATTTGACCTAGCTATCCTCAAGGTAAACCTGAATCCACTATCTTGAAAGAATCGAAGTTCATACAAAAGGACTTACAAGCACCCACGCTCGACTTCCTAATGCTACCAACCAGTAGAACTTACTGACACGACCACGTGCAAGCTCCGAATCCACGGACTCCTTCTTTCATGGATTCTCCACAAAATACAAGCACACCCGCTTGTGTTTTCTTTAAGCTTCAATGGCAGCAACTGAATTGATCATCAAGGCGTAGATAAATCTCCTCCTTGAAAACCCTAAGTTTGTGTAAAGGAAAGCTCCTCTAGATCTCACAAGAGATTTACACAAACCGCAAATATGAGCTCACCTAAAACGTGGCTAGGGTTTGCCTTTTATACTTAGGATAAATAAGAAATCCTAAAAACGTTTTAAAACAAATAGGGCTGAGTTGGACGAATCTGCAGAAAAGCATTCTGCCTAAGCTTCAATCGGTCGAGCCTGTCGTTCGATCAATCGAGCCAGGCCGAAAGGCACAATGCTTCCTTGCTTTAACTCGATTCCAACTTTACATTGACACACAACTTTGAGCTAGCTTTAAACACTTCTAAACACATTGTTTTGATCATGGTTTGCCAACAATAGACATTAGAGTTCTAAATACATAAAATCCTAAACTTTACAACCTAACAGTAATGCATGTGCAATAGGTGGGAATAATACCATCAGGGTGGAAACTCATACCTACCTTCATTATGTAAGTAAGAGTATGGCAGAGAATAACTCCAAGCACCTTGATATTTTTCTCAATACTAACATACTGATATTCATGGGAACATTAAACTTTACTGGATATAGCTAACTAAAAAAGAAAATGAAAATAAAAATAAAACTATCTACCTTTTAACATGCTATGATACTAGAATTTTTAAAATTCCTCCCTCTTATATTTTTTTAATAAATAGTAAGAATACATATTATAAAATTTTTAAACTAATGGCTCCTATTTTTAATTACATTTACATAACTAACAGCGGCATCATTTTATTACATTTATAACATTAACAGCCCATTTGATCAAAGGTTTTTCAAATTTCAAGACATATTAAACTTGTATAATTTTTCCTTGAAGTCAAATATTGATTTTGCCACTTTTTGAGGCGAATTATAACCACAAAGGGTGTAATTTAAAATGTCTTGCTAAGAAATATTTTACTTGTGAGAACAACCTAAGCTACATATGATATATATATATATATATATAAAAGAGTAATAATAGAAGAATAATTTATTATTCAGCAAAAATATTATTTTGGTCTTTTCATTTTGGGGACATTATCAATTTGATGTCTGCATTTTGGTAGCAATTAATTTGGTCCATATTATTTTCAACTTGCAATCAATTTTATTTCTGAGTTGACAGTAGTGACCAAATCGATTGCTATCAAAATTTAAGGTCCAAATTAACAGTGGCTGCAAAATGTAGGGATGAAAATGATATTTTTTTCCTTTATAGTTATATATATATATCCAAACACCCATATACATACATACATACAACTTTTTTTTTTTTTTTGGTATTGGGTTTTGAATGAATTTGGAATTGAAAGTTGAAGAAATATTCATTGTTTAAAGTAGTACTACAAGTTGAAGATTTAGGTTGGTGACTATGTTATTTGCTCCATCTAAGTGTTTGTAAAAATGCCTAAACCAAACTTTCCATCACTTAGGAAGTACAAGGTAAAAAATCTAATAGCAAACTTTCCATCCATACTGAAAGTTATTTTGAATCTTAACTTCAATGTGAAGGGTTTCACAAAATATTTTAGATAAACTTTTGCTTTGAGGAAAATATTTCCTATTAATATAGCAAGTTCTATTGGTAAGTGCTCTACTTATATTCCTTTTGGAGATTACTTTATGGGGATATTTAGATTTGCTTAGGAACTTTGATTCATGGAAACTGTTTTTGTTAAGGTGGTGCTTATTACAAAAAGAGGAAAAGGAAGTTTATAAAGAGCATAAATCAGAGAGAAAGAAATGGTATTTCTTTGCCCATTGTTAGGAAGTGTTAGGTTTTTTAGATCCCTGTAAACTAGATTGTTTAACCTAATTAATTAACCAAGTGAATATTTAGATTTATTATTCAGATCTAGGTTAAAATAATAAAGTCATATCATGTAAAGCAGTGGAAAAAAAAGAATATAATGATACGATCACCTAGGAAAGCCAAACCGGTAAAACACTTTGGGAGGATTTAACTTAGCTATCCTTAAGGTAAAAAGCAAATTCACTAGAAAGAATTGAAGTTTACAATAAGACTTAGACCACTAGCATCCTATTGCTACCACATATAGAACTTACTAACACGACCACATGCAATCTCTGAATCCATAGACTCATTCTCTATTAGGCCTTTGCAACATAAGCACCCACATTTGTGACTTTGAGATCCCACTCAAAGGTTTAGCAACACAAACTCTCCTGTTTGTGACTCCAAGACCACCCTTGAAGGTTTAGATCTTCAACTATTGTTGATTCTTGATGTAGCAACTTTAGATCTACCGGTTCTAAAGATATGAGAGTGATATTCAGTAGTGACTTTGATAGAGGAAGGCACAGAACCTTTTAGATCTCACAAGAGAACCTCCAAAGTCATAATAAAACATGCCTAGGGTTTCCTTTATATACTAAAAGAAATAGATTTGAAACCCTAATCCTTTTTGGGTTTGAATTGCTGTTGGGCCAAACTTAAAATTCTACAGACTTGTATTTCAATCGGTTGAGCCTGTTTCTCGATTGGTTGAACCAGGCAGTTTCTGAACTCTTCTTTCTGCAACTTGTATATTCTTGAATCTTGACTTATATCACCTTAAGAATTGTCTAATAATACCTATAGACTCTAGGAGACAAGTTTGTGTTCACGGTTTGCCAATTGTTTTAAACTTTTAGAACCTAACAAGAAGTTTGAATATGCAAAAAATTGATAACCTAAATTGCTTCTTACTTACCCAAATTTTGTCAGTGATGTTGTTACTTTTGTTGGTGTCATCAACCCAAAAGGTATAAGGTACAATGATTGATAATTTAAAGTGCTTCTTACTTCCTAAAAATGCCAATAGTAACTATTGCACTTGAGCTTGGGACTTTTATGGCTTGTATTGTTTAAGAACTTTGTATGTTTGAAGTAATTTAGTAATAATTTTTATACATTTTTTTATCCTACTTGGTTTTTGAAGATATTTTTTTCATCTATTCTTTGTTTGCCAATATCTATTTCTTGTAGAATTATATCTTCCTAAAGAGAATTTTATGTGGCCCACATTTAAGTAATAGATGAAACTTATGTCTTAAGTTTCTTATTTCATGTCTTAAGTTTCCTATTTGTGAAAGTTACATGTTAGGTGTAACATCCTTTAGTAACTCTCAATTGGTATAACCTCCTGGGTTAATAAAACACCATGAAGTTACAATTTTGAAGCTCCTTGATGGAAGGAGAGCTATGGAAATCTTCATCTAAAAGGGTCCCTAGTCTAACCTATATATATAGCCTATGTTTCCATCAAAAGGATATATGTGAGGTAAAGGTCATAGACTAGAAGACACATTTTAAATACACTATCATATAGTGAATTTTCTTTTTCTCTAAACACTTAAACAACTATGGTTAAAAGTATGTTTATGTTTGTTTATTTTTAGTTGCAACTCAAAATTTTATTCTTACATTTCTTTCTAATGGTCAAGGTTTCAGTGACTCTACTTCTTTGCAATATCAATGTTAAAGTTGTTCTCTATATACATGTGCTAAATAAGCCACTGGTTCTAAAGATAGCACCTTAAGATTGTGGAAGGCAATTAGAAGAAGCCAATATGCTGTAACTCAAATAATGAAGAAGGAAAGCTACTAAATTAAAGTAATATAATGAACCCTTTGTGCATAAGTGTTTTTTTATTTTTTTATTTTTGGCAGCGTATGCCTAAATTTTTGTTGGCTTAGTTTCTTATTCTATGCCATAGTCAAACATTCTCTATATTTGTTTTTGCTGTTTTTATATTTTTCTGCAAATTATGCAATATAATTTTGTATATTCTTTTGGATGCATAATTTTGCTTACATTTGTTATAGCGAATCGAATGTTTTGCACTAACAAAATGATTTTTGTTTCATATGTATATAAACTTTTATGGGTAAATTATTTTACTTCAAAATTTTAACACATGGCTAACAATGATTCACGCACATGAAAACCATTTTTATAAAAGTACAAAAATACCCCCTCATCTCATCTCTTTGACACAACTTGATAGGAACACAAACACAACCTATCGGCGACCCCAGCATTCAAACCCACCGGCGACCTTAATTATCAAACCCACCGGCAACCCAATCACACCACCACTCTCCACAACCAAACCATGTTCACAGACTCACCAGTCCAAAAAAAATCCAAACAACCACCAAACCTTTCCACGGGAAACAAACACAACAAACCCACAAGCGACTCCAAACCGGTCATCTTTAGTACTTTGGCGTCGTTCACTCCCAACTCGTCTCCCTAACCCACCTTCTATACAGTGACGTTTTCTCAACGTGGCTATTTTTATCAGTGAAATCTAGGATGTGTTCTTGGCCTCACCCCAAGGTTTGCGAAGCTATGTATCAATCGGAAGAAGTCTGTCATTGAATGGTTGGGCCATGGGTTTGATGTGTTTGTTTTCGGTGGAAGTTTTGGCTGATTAGGAAGTGAGGGGTAGAGAGGACTCTGATTGGATGAGACTAAGAGGAATGAGTTTGATTTGGGTGTTTTGTTGTGTTTGGATTTATGGGTTTAAGTTTTTTGGTAGGATGGTGGGTTTGTGAGCGTGGTTTGGTTGTGGAGAATGGTGGTGCAATTGGGTCGCCGATGGGTTTGAAAGTTGGGGTTGCCGGTGGGTGTGGGGTTTTAGGTTTGGGTATGGAATTGCTTATCGGGTTATGTAAAAGAGAGAGAGAGAGAGTGAGGAGTATTTTTGTACTTTTGAAAAATGGCTGTCATGTGTGCGAATTTTTGCTTGACACATGTCAATTTTTTAAAAGTAAAATAATTTAGTCTAAGTCACATACTATGTGAGCATTCCGTTAGGCCACATACGTAATAAACTAACAGATATAAATTGAATGTTGAAAAGTATAAGGTTTTGCAAAGTTTAGAGACGAAAAATGAACTTTTAAAAGTTTAGGAACAAAAAACTAATTTTTATGAAAGTTTAGGGAAGAAAATGATATTTTACCCAACTTTTATTTTGAACAAATCATCATGCATTGTACGAATTAGCGACTAGTATTAAGAAAAAACAAACCCTAACCTTATATTCCTAGTACCATCAGTTTGCACATCTCTGCAGTGCGTAATATATGAGAGTCAACGTGAGAGAGTCATTGAAGATATAAGATCTGGGAATTGTTGATATACTAAATAAAATTCAAGAGTTGGTGCATAATTAAAATAAGTTGCCTAAGTTTTCATTCAAAGTATAAAACTTCAAGAGTACGAAGCTTAATTTTAAAGGTCGCCATGTGCATGGTCTTGCGTTTTTGTTGGGGATATTAAATCCTAGGACTGGAAAGATTGGCTATCGCCTCTCATATTCCTATTTTCTATTTCGTGTTGAATATGAAGGTATTCACACGGGGTTGAAGTGGAGTGAATCAGTGAACGTAGATGAAGATCTGAGGAGGACTTTTATTTCATTTTTGCAGTTCCCAGTTGGATTTTTTTTTTTTTTAATTCCCCTAATTTGAATATGAAATTCCCAATCATGGCATATTAATATTGAAAAGACTCTTCGAAGGCATAAAATATCTTTACTACAATATATTTTTTGCTAGTGTAAGTCTGTAATCAATCTGTTAAGAAAGCTGTATTACACGAAGGTAGAAAGAAAGAGGAGGTAAAGAAAGAACCATGAGAAAACAGAATGCAAAGAAAGGCAAACTGTATTCAATGAACTGAAGGTTTACATGTGGAATCTAGTGTCCATGAGAAGTGACGGTATGCAGTGTATTGGATGGCCGTGGTGATTTTAGGATTTATTTTATTTTATTTTATTTTTAAAATAGCCATTAAGAAATTTAAATTATACAAAATCTAATAGTCATATAATCTATTATATCTGTTGGGTTAAAATGAATTGACCCCTTAAAATTAATTAATTAATTACCCAAGTTAATTAATTAGATCAAATTTCATGCAATAGCGTGGCAGCACAAACAAATCACCAAATTATCTAAATGTAACAGAAAATAAATTTGACATATGTGAATTGCTTATGAATGGGGAAAACCACCGAGGCAAAACCTCACTGGGTGATTTTAAGATTACCGCTCTCAAGAATCCACTATTATTAATTACAAGCAGTTACAAGTATAAATAATCTTACCAAACCCTTTGGCCTCTCCTGAAATACCAACCTACAGTTGAACCCTTACCCTAATACCCAATTGGACTTGTATTGTAGCAGCAATTTTTCCGTTCAATGCACGAATCCCAATACGTGACTAACTCCATCAACTTAAAGAGGTTGTTGGCTGCAAAGTTCTTTAGTTCATCAGCGATGAATATTAGGAAGCTCCTTAGTCACAAAACCCTTGGCATAAAGAAGCAGTAGCTTCTTCAAAGAGAATAATGAACTAGGTCACTATCTGCATGCGTGACGACTTTTAAAATAAGCCTTATATATGTCTAGGGTTGTGAGAAAAGAAACCCTATACAAATATTTCAGCATGGGCCGAAAATCAGATCTGGAAGTTCTGATTTCGTAAGTCTCTACAAAAACAACTTGTGTCGAGTTTCGACTTTAAATCTTGATAGAAATCTTTTTGTCGAGATTGCTGTCAAGTTTTAATGAACAACTCTTCTTCATTTGTTTCTTAGTCAGATCTTCATGGCTTTTACACTTGAATTGAACAACGTGTTTCTTGAAGTCTTAAACTCATCCTAAATCTACCTAATTACAAGTAAAGTGCATTTTGTCGAAGGATTAGACAATTATATAAAATTTGTCCCTAACAATCTCCCCCTTTGTCAATCCGTGACAAAACCACAACAAAACAAATAATCATGAGAGAAGTCTTAAATCACTAAACTCATAACCACTTGTTGTATTACAAAAGTAAATCTATCTCTACTACAAACTCTTGAAAAACTTTGCAAGAAAAGAGTTCATGGCATGATAGACTTTTACAATCTGTCTTTCTGAAACACTTAAACAAAACTCATCAAGGCATCACGTGTGAAACAGAAATAAGGATTACGTATATATAGAAACATGTGTATAAAGATAGAAAAGAAATAACACATGTAGAGGTAGGTGAAGAAAAACATACATCATCATCATATATGAAAATAAAGTACAATGTATGTAACTAAATGGTCACAAGACTGAAGGTACATGAGGCTAATATAACTAAAAGAAGGAAAAGTACACATAAACCTCACTACATCCCTCAAAGCTATATACATTCCCCCTAACAAAATATCCTATACTAACTCTCCCCCTAAGTACAAGACTACTCTTAAAAACCCAAAACTATTCCTCCTTTTTGCCACGAATGACAAAGAGCAAGTCACTGAGAGGTTGTCATCTCGTCATCACTGGAAGTGTCAGCATCATCCTCATCATCAGGAGAGGCCTGTAGAGAAGGAGCACGACCAGCCATGCGAGCCTGTCGGCGAGCAATGCAACCCACTCAAGTGTTCATCTGGCACATCTCATCAGTGAGATAGTCTAGACAACCACCAAAGTCAACCTGCATCCTTTGGAGCTACTCCATGATGGCCTCGAGAGTCACACCACCAGCCGCAGAGGAAGAAGGAGCAGAAGAGGACGGAGCAGAAGAAGGTGGAACAGCAGGAGCTACAGGATCGATTGTCTCCACACGTGGCCACTTCGACTGAAGCTGAGCCTTACTTTGCTAGACAGAACCAGTGTTGATGGCACCCATAACAGTGAAAAGAGGAGAGAAAGGAATAGGAATGGAGAAGTGCTAAAGGATCCACGTGATAACCGAGGAAATTTTAGCTTATCACAGGTAGTAGTGTCCTGATACACATCTATGATAGATGTGATGAAGTGAGAGGGAAAGCCGATGGTAAGATCCTCCATCAAAGAAAGAAGAAAACTAGCATGAAGCTCAGTGATGGAGTTATAGTGAGACAATGGTGTGAGAGTGAAGGTCATCACCATGTTAAGGAATTTTGGGCCTTTTGCAAAACACGAGCATTTAGTGTTTAGCTTACCACCCCATATGGAAGGAGTCCCATAAAAATAGGAGATGAGTTCGTCTCTAGACATAGTCTGGAGACGATCATAGCTAGGATAGTTAGGATGCACGACCTTAGGGACTCGTGGTACCTCAGCAACAAGATCAGGGGTAACTACAATACATGTACCTTGGAATCGTGTAGCGAATTGAGGCACAGAGGTATCGATGTCGTGTATGTTGGAGTAGAAATCCTGTATAAACACAATAGGACAATGCATAGGTCTTTTCACATAGAGATTCCCATCCTCAAGTTCGAATGACATCGGGTAGCATAGTGTCGGAGAAATCCTACAGAATGACTTGGTGTTCCGAATGAACACCATGGTCCTGGAAGTTTTCAAAGAAGTTTGTCTTGGCCTTCTCATTACAGAACCGAAGATGAAAGGGTATGGGAGGATTAGAAGAGGATGACCCAAAACCTTGAAGAGGGTTCCGAGCTAGAGTAGATTTGCATTGTTTGGGTGCCATAATGCAGTCTATTTAAGAGAGAAAAAGAGAAAGAACAGAAAGTAGACACAAGTTCAAAAAAGGAAAGATGGAAACAACCTATGCATGAAAAATGCATGAGCATGTGACATCAGAATTTAAGAGCATCATAGGGATCACCCAATCCAAACCTAACAGCACTTAACGATAATAATCAATCACACACATCTAAATATGCATGAAACATTGTTATAATGCAATGAGGATGCAATGCATGGTCATATAATATCAGATTCACAAAACCCAACCCATATATTTCACAAAAATTTCAAAATCCCCAAAAAAAATTTCAAAACCCTAAACCCTAAGTCTAAATGCATGAGAAAGAGAAGATTTAGAGGTCATACCATAAGAATGAGGCTTGAACTAGGCTGAAATCTTAATTGGAGTGAAGATTTGAGTGAGGGAGAAGGGTTTGGGGAAAGAAAGAGAGAGAGAGAAAGAGAGATCTATCGAGGGAGAGAAGAGAAAATGAAATCTGAAATCGTGCCTGTCCTATAAATAGAAAACGTATCTTGATGGATCGAGGTTTCTATCGAGAATCTATCAAGTTTTAAAATTCGACAGAAGTGAATCTATCGAAGATCTATTGAGAATCTATCAACAGCTAAAGGATGGTCTCGATGGATCAAAGATCTATCGAGAATCTATCGAGAAGATAGAGAGCACAAGAATTTTTTTCGATGGATCGAAAAAATTGTCGAGAAGCTACCGAGAGATAACCCAGAAATCTCGATGGATCAAGAAGCTGTCGAGAATCTATTGAGAAGACAAAGAGCACAGGAAAAATTCTCAATGGATCAAGAAGCTGTCAAGCTTGAAGAAAGAAGGTTTTTTAAGAAGGGAAAAACACATAAAGATGAATGCAACAAACAAGCTACTCAAACAAACATCCAAGCCATATATTAAGCTCTCAAATCTCATCTCAAACAAGATGCAAAGTATTCATAGATCCAAAAACACACACACATGCTAAACAAGTCTAACCAATTTTATATTTCAAAAACAAGTTAAGACAGTTTAGTGAGTATATATTAATACATGTATCTCGTGTGATGGTCAAATCATATTGTACCTACACATGTATCAAAAGTAGCAAAGAATTTGCATGTTGTGTGTGAAACATAGCAATAGTGCATAAGTGTCTCATATTATAAAGATTTGAGATATGTGAAAATCAACTACACTCACATAATCATAACTATTTGATAGAGACTATCACCTTTGAGGTATATCCTATAACTCCCATATCTCCTAGAAATACGCTTGCAATCAAATTAAAAGCATTTTGATATTTTTGCTTTTATTTTTTTTCTTAGCATATTTATCTTTTAAGTATAGCATGCACGGAATATAAGGGAGAGAAGAAAATATCCAATTATGTAAGCTCAAACATCCCAATTTTGCTATGCTGAAGCATACAAATGTTATACATGACTGACGGGCTTTAGTGGTGAAATGGTTATTTATGTATTTCTCTTAAGATTTTCTAGTCCTTCTCGACAAAAAGAGTGATATGAGTATGAGATATAAGAGACAATCTTAATTGTATTCATCACAAACACGAGCCACAAAGCTCACTTGCTTAGTTTTGCATTGAGATGCTCATCTAAGTTACAAAAGATACAAAGTTTAAAAAACTTTGTTTTAATGGCCATCTAGGATACACAAGTACAAATATACACAAACACACACTGTTTTTGTATTTTTCAATTTTTATTTTTTTATCTTTATGAAAAACAAAATAAAACAAAAACTGAAAACAGCCAAACAAAAACATAAAGAAACACAGAAAGCATAAAACTAGACTAACTCAAAAGCTTAAAAACAAGCAAACAAAACATGCAAGAACAAAAGAGAGAGAAAGTGACTTAATCACTTGGAGCCTTTCTCCTTCCACACTTTGGAATTGGAGGAAGATCCTTTCTAGAGTTGAACCTTTGTTCCAGAGGTGAGGGGGAAGAATTGAAACTGTTCAAGTTAGAAAGGAACATGAAGGCCTTGAGAAGATCTCCAAGAGGACCTAAAGATGGTCGAATCTAACCTTGACCACCAGATGATAACACACTATTGCTCTATTGAGTGGCTAACCACTTTTAGCAATTTGGACAAGTGTGTCCCGAAACTCTATAGTGATGACAGAAATGCGGCTTCTTTGGTTGAGACTTCTTATTTTTAGCCTTATTGCTCTTAGGGTTTCTAGTCTCTTTCTTCTCTATCTTAGGGGGTGCTCCTAGAATAAATTTGACTTTGTCTAGATTGTTCTCACTAGCTATCTCAGTCTTAGTTTCATTTTGCTCAAGATTTTCATTATTAGTAGGTGAGATAAAAACAGTCTTACAAGAGGAGGCAATATGAGAAGAGTTAGAGAGTTCATACCCCAAGCCGATTCTATTAGAAGCTGATTTCTAGAGGTTCAGCATTTCATCCAGCTTTGCACTGAAAGTCCTCTCCAACTGAACTCAAACTTGGAACAAATCTGCTTCAAGCTTCTTATTTCTTTTAGCAAGGAAGTTGTTCTTGAACCACAAAGCTCCAATGGTCTAATTTGCTTCATCAAACTTTGTGGATAGGTCCTCTCATTCCAGCTCCACTTCATTAAGCTTCTTAGTGGACAACCTATACAATTTCTCATGCTTTTCAGATACCTTGTATAACTTTGCATAGGCTGTATGGATGTCATCCTGTTCATCCATCTTCTCGAACTTGAATTCCACCAAGTCCTCTTCTTCATCCACTACTTCAGCGATCCTTTCAGTAGGATCCGCTGTGGTAGTGAAAGCACTCAAGATTCCCTCGTCACCACTGTCATCTGACTTAGTTTCAGGCTGGGTATCACTCAAGGTAGTAGCAAGAGCCTTGCTTTTCCCAATCGAGTTGAGATATGTTGGACATTCTTGTTTCATGTGTCCAAAACTTTGACATTTGAAGCACTTTGGTCTGGAGGGAATAGTATATTGATCGCCATCCTTGGCATCCTTCTTCCCTCTGTCTTTACTTTTGAATTGAGAAGAATTGGATTGCTTACGGTCCATGTCAAAACCTTTCACATTGGCATTCTTCATGAATTTCTTGAACTGTCTAGTGATGTAGGACTTCATCTTGGAATCTTCATCATCTGAAGACTCATCAGTCTCATTACTTTTGGCTTTTAGTGCCATATTCTTACTTTTGGTTCCTTTCCCAAGTCTAGTCAAACCCAATTCATAGGTTTGCAAGTTACTAATCAGCTACGTCAAAGGAATGGTGTCAATGTCCTTTGATTCTTCAATCGTTGTTATCTTGGCATGAAATCTCTCAGGGAGAGATATGAGCACCTTTCTCTCAATCTTGGGCTTGGGAATATGATCACCAAGATTGAATGCTGAGTTCATTATATCCTTCAGCTTGGCATAGAACTCATCGACCATCTCATCATCCTTCATCTTTATCTCCTCAAAGCTAGTCTCGAGCCTTTGGAGATTTGAATCCTTGACAGCCTTAGTCCCTTCATAGGTTGTTTGGAGGATGGTCTATGCTTCCATTGCATTTTTAGTTGAGGATATTTTCTTGAACGCCTCATTAGTCACCGCACTGAATAAGGCATTCAATTGTCTACTGTTGAAGTTTGCCACTTTGATCTTGGCCTCATCCCAATTAGCTGGCACTTCCTTTGGCTTCACCCAGCCCATTTCCACAGCTTGCCAGACATTCTCATCTAAACATTGCAAGAAAGCTCTCATGTGTACTTTCCAGTATGCATAGTTAGTGCCATCAAATAAAGGAGGTATAATAAGAGACTATCCTTTATCCATGACAAATAGGGGTCAATGGATCACACTGCAAAGATTAAAACCCAATCAGAGTGTGCCTGCTCTGATACCACTTGTTGGGTTAAAATGAATTGATCCTTTGCAATTAATTACTTAATTACCCAAGTTAATTAATTAGATCAAATTTAATGCAATAGCGTGGCAGCACAAATAAATCACTAAATTATCTAAATGCAGCGGAAAATAAATTTGACACAGGTGATTTCTTTACAAATGGGGAAATCACCAAGGCAAAACCCCACCAAGTGATTTTAAAGTCATCGCTCCCAAGAATTCACTATTATCAATCACAAGTGGTTACAAGTATAAGGAATCTTACCAAACCCTTTGTCCTATCCCAAAATACCAACCTATAATTGAACCCTTACCCCAATACCCAATTGGACTTGTATTGTAACGGCAATCTTCCCGTTCAATGCACGAATCCTAGTACGTGACTAACCAATGATGCATAGATCCCAGTATGTGACTAACTTCAGCAACTTGAAGAGGTTGTTGGTTGCAAATTTCTTCAATTCATCAATGATGAAGATCAGGAAGCTCCTTGATCACAAAACCCTTGGTGTAAAGACACAGTAGTTTCTTCAAAGAGAATAATGAACTAGGTTACTATCTGCATGTGCGACGGCTTTTAAAATAAGCCTTATGTATGTCTAGGGTTGTGAGAAAAGAAATCATATACAAATATTTTAGCATGGGGTTGAAAATCAGATTTGGAAGTTCTGATTTCATAAGTCTCGATAAAAACAGCTTATGTCGAGCTTCAACTTTAAATCTCGATAGAAGTCTTTTTGTCGAGATTGCTGTCAAGCTTTAATGAACAGCTCTTCTTCACTTGTTTCTTAGTTAGATCTTCATGGCCTTAATACTTGACTTGAACAACATGTTTTTTGAAGTTTTAAACTCATCCTAGATCTATCCAATTACAAGTAAAGTGCTTTTTGGATTAGCCAATTACATAAAATATGTCCCTAACAATATCTATTGAAATATAAAAATAATTCAACCAAAACACAATAGTTAATTAAAATAGTCTAATAGTTTTTTTCTTTCCCCTAATAGTCTATTATAAAAATTCAAGAGTTGCGCACAAGCCAAAAGGTAAAAGGGGTTAAAATTTAAAACTAACAAAATAAAAAATAAAAAAAGGGACCGATAAAAGAAAAAAAAATGAGAATTGAGAATGTTGTGTTGAGAGGAATATAGCATGAAAGAGTCTGAAATGATTATAGAGAAGAGAAAACATGGAGAGAGAAGGAAAGAGGCACAAGGTAACAGATGATACAAGCTGTGATAACAAGCCAAGTTGTCAAGGAAAGTAGACCTATTGGTGCCGATGAGGATAACTCATGATTGCAGTATCTCTCTTAATAACTATTTTTCTAAATAAAATAAAATTAGGGATTATTTTTATAGAGTGTGGGTTCAATGAGTTTTGAATTTGAATGATTAGGGATTTTTCTTGAATATTTTGTTCATTATTTGTTATTTGGCCTATACTTGTTGTTATTTGGACTATTTTTGTTGTTATTTGAGTTTTCTTTTTCTTTTTCTTTTTAGAGAAAAAAAATAGATTAAATTAAAAATAATTATATATACATCGATTATAATTGGACACTAACTACATTAACCATTAGTAGCAATTATATTATTAAAAGAATGAATTATTTGAGGAGGTTTTCAATCCAAGATCTCATGGACATCATGAGGCTTTAAGAACCAATAAGCTAGCCCCTTGAGATTAAGCTAATAGTACAAGATAAAGCAATTATTGAGTTGACTATAAAGGGAGTTAATTCTGTACCAAAGTCCGTTTCAGTTTGGCCAAGGGATTGAAATATTTTGATACCAGTTCACAGGGACGAAGCCAGAACTTAAAGTTAGGGGGGGCAGCTTTACTATTAGTTGTGTGCAGTGATTTCGATTTTCGACTTCGTTGCTACTTAGTCGCATAGCTGCTAGTTGTTTAAATTTTTTTAAAGTGTCAGATTGTTTGTTTTAAGTAAAATTGGTTGACTAGGCTTAATTTTTTTTTTTTTTTTTAAGTTTTACTAATTTTTTTGGGCTTGTATATTGCTTTTTTAGATTTTAGACTTATAAATATTTTTTAATGGTCTTTAAAATGTGAAAAATGTTTGAACTATAAACCTTTTTACAAATTGCTGATAATGTAAGTGGTGAGCCTAAATGCGAACCAATAAGAATTTGCTATCTTAACCGTTTGTAAAAATGTTATAGAAAAATTTGTGACTATAACAATGCTTTTAAAAGAATCAATGATATTTTTAAGGGAACAAAAGTGTAATTTTCTAAAACAAAATTGCTAAAATTAGTACCCATATATTTAATAATATTTAAAAAAAAAAAATTAGGGGGGGCCATTGCCCCCCCAAGTCCAACCATGGCTCCGTCCATGCCAGTTCATACCTGTGTACCGTTTCAAAGTTACCATTATGTGTGTGTATGTGGTTGAATTTATTTATGCATGTATGAATTTATTAATTTTTATGTTTATCAACATAAAACTTAAAATCTACATATTTTATAAACCAAAATATTAGCCTAAAAACAATAACCTAATGTATTAGCTTAAATAAAATGTTTTTAACAATTTTTTTCAATTTTTTATAGAATCGGCTGATACGTCATTACCAGCCGAAACACCAGAAAAGTCTTTGGTACAACTAGTACAAGCCAATACAACCTAGTGTTTATTCTGTACATTTTAGAGGAGTGTCAGTACCGATATAATATTGACCTTCTTGTTGACTATCCGCCTTTATTTGTTTATTTATAGTATTTAGATAATATGCTTATGCTGAACTACAAAGAGGGACTGGTATTTTTGAGGTTATCTTGTGGTCGGTTAACGACAAGTGGTACAGTACAGTTTAGTCCTTTCAAAGTAATAACCCTTTGTTTGCCTATTGAATAATAACATCCGTTTGGTTTTATGAATGATTTATAACTGATATTTTAAGATTCTGCAATAAAAGACTGGGGCCAAAAAACATCTTCATGGCGAGGAGTGTACGTGCTTAGTACAATCCATATCTATTGGACTACAATGTTCATCTTAGCAAAATATATAATTCGTTCTTTGAATCTCGAATGTTAATTAACCAAAACGAAGATTGATATTTAGAACATGGAAGTGCATTAGGATGTTGCAACTAATTTAAACGGAAAAGGTTTATATACTTTATTTTGATGATATTATATGATACACTAAGAGCTTCCACACAGTTGAGGAATATATGTCTTAATGTTAAAAAAAAAAATATAAGCTCTAATTAGTTCAATTGATTAAATCGAGCAATCATCGTCAAGTGGGTATTATAGGTTGAAAATATATCATATTTATATATAAAAAAAAATAATAATAAAAATGTTAGAAAATATATGGTCAACTGTGCAGCAATGAGGGCTTGATGGCAAGGATTACGATTCAGGAACCAAGGCTAGCTCCTCCCTCGGGTTCCAAATCTTCATCGAATTAGTATATCTCATAATGCCAAGGATAACAAGATTGCAGTTAACATACCTGGTTGAAATATAGTTTCATTTATAAGATAATAGGAAATAAAAATACACAACCAGCATTTCACCTACTCATTCAGGAGTATTTTGATCATTAAAAAATCAATCAGAAAGGTTAAATTAAATGTTCTTTAATTATTAAAATAATTTTATATACAATTATTTTCAAATTTTAAAATTATATATTTTTTGAAGTATAATGTTTCTTTAAATGCGAAATATACAAATTCTAAAGATATTCGAAAATCATGAATGCCAATTCATGTTAATTTTAAAGCTTGGAAGTTTAAATTATCAAAATTATATAATTCTTAAAAGTCGAAATTCTGAATAACTAAATAAGTTAACGTTTGACGCTAGTATTTGTTTTTACTTCTCTCTTTCAAATATTGTACATATTTGTTTTTGAAGAAAAAAAAAAAAAAAAAAACAACAACAACAAAAGAAAAATGACACTAGGAAAGGAATAAACATTTTTAAAATGAAATTAGTTTAAAAATTACATTTGATATCAAACAATTAAAATAAACTTTTATAAAGCTGATTTTAAAAGGTTTATGCCTTTAAATAATAAAAAGAACTAATAATAATTACATATTTTTTTAATCAAATGCACACACAAGAGAAAGGAAATGAGATTATAAGAAAAAATGTATTGTTAGCTTCCATAATCTCCTTATTCCCTTTTTATAATAAAATCTCACCTACTATAGATTTCTAGCTAAATTGGGACTTCTAATCAAACTAGGAAACAACATAAAGATAAAGATAAATTAGGAAAAACAGGAAATTTAAATCCCAATTCAAAATTGAAATTCAAATAGTATTTCTAAGTCCATTTACACTCCGTTTGATTTGAAGTAAATTAATTTCAAACCTAACATATTTTTAAGTGTTTGGTGTAACATGTAAAAATTTTCAAGAAAACTACCAAAACCATTGGCCTATCTATTAGAGTCGCTAATGCTGGTGGTTTGATGATCAAACCACCAGAATAGTGGCTCCAGCCAACTGACCACCGGTGAATGCCGCTAGAATGGCGTCTTCAGTTGGAAAAGAATTCTTCCTCAAGTTCAAACCACACTTTCCTCAATCTCTTGGATTTCCCATTAATCACTTCTATCGTATTCTTCTTAGCTATACTAGCTAAAGTATCACGCTGCTAATCAATCCCTTTTTTCTCATAAAAATACATTATGAAGCGAACTCCTGCGTGAGACTTTCTCCATTTCAATTCAAAAGGTGAAGCCACGACCATGAACAAGTCAATATATTCACTCATTAATGCTAAAACCTCTCTAACACAAACACACACAATATATATATATATATATATTTATTGGAGCTTCCATCACTAACATTGTGGGTTATTAATTAACTCGCTTTGTATTTGTAAACACCCCCATTTTGCAACTCATAATTAACCTTACTTACATTATATTACATATTATCACCATTTCATATCTCTAGGGCAAAACTATAATTTTAGCTGTTTGATCTTCAAATACTTTTAATGAAATAAATCTCTAGGTTATAACAATAAAAACTATTGTTCATGAGCATTAATAGGACCACCAAATTGAAAGATATCAAGAAAACAAGTTTTAACGGTAAAGTGCATTTACATGAATCAAATACCAACCATAGGTGATTGTGATCTCTTAATTTTAATTGGTCTATTTTCAATCTAATTTAAATTAAATAATGTGTCACAATCATATTGGAAGAGGATAGGGTTTATGATAAGGTTGCATGCAACCAATTTAATCCAAAGTTGAAACATTTATTAATTCCTGGCAGAATAAATAGAAATTAATTAATTAGACAAGTAATTAATTCATTGAAAAATTTTGGAATTAATTTGCTGATCTTAAGGGCCAAGAAAACCAAAAAAGAAAGTCAAAATTCAGAGGAAATTGGATCCAAATTGAAAACTAAATAGAACAAAAAATGAAAAGATTTAGAGGATTTAGGACCAAGTGTGCTCAGCACTTAGGTTAGATCCCCCAAATTTTCTTCCTTCTTCAGTTCAGCTTAAATTGACTTTGATTCCAATATTTTTGCTTTAGAAAACCTAATTTTTCTAAGTCTCACATTGCCTAGAGACTCATTCCTGGCTCTCCCACCCTAATTATGAATACACCCCCCCCCCCCCCCCCCCCGCGGCAAACAATTCGAAAACATATTGAGTACCTTAGAAACTGTAGAAATTCTCAAACTTTCTCAGCAAATTGAGATTTATTCTCTCTCCCTCTATTATTAGGAAGGTGTCTTTGGTGTCTTGGACCTTTTGGTCTCAGACTACTGACTTCCTACTTACGAATCCCCCTCTAGAGTTACTGTCTAGCTTAGAATGCTCAAGAGTGCTGGTGCATATAGGTAAGGTTTCTAAAACCTTTTGTTTATTTTATTCTTATGCCCTAGCTTTCAAATTCAAGCATGTTTTAGTTTTTAGGTTTTTCACATGTTCTTGTTTATTAGCATGTTAGATCTAGGATATTCACAGTTTTTGCATAATTAGGCTTTCTTAATTTCATATGGATACATGCTCTTAGATTAGGGGTTTTCAACTCATATAACATGTCCATGCTTTTACATTAGAGTTTATCACATCTCACACATATTCATCATCTCTTTCAATATTAAATATATGCATGCCCAGAATATGGTTTCATCATGCTTTTCTTTGTTTCAATATGTTTGCAATCACATGTTTTGGATGATATAAACTGTTTGAATGATACGATATGATTATTGCCTATCGTAGTTTAGAAAACTGGTTTTACGAGACAGTTAAATGCCTAACACCTTCCCAGCCCTGGAACCTAACCTCCGAAGTTAGATCAAGGGTTTGTAGATTAGACTTGTCCTTTAAGTTTTATACTTTTTATTTTAGATTGTATCTATGACCAAAACAATGTAATTTTTGGTTATTATCAACAAGATGTACATTCTAACAGGAGTGAGTGCAATGCAAAGACCAAACAAGTTACTCTCTCACCTCATAATGGCAGCATCTGTCTTTTAAGTCAAATCATTTCTTAAGATGGCTCCTCTTGTTTGACAATGATCCAAGCAATAGCTCAAGAAGGCAGATGAGTACATCTAGAGAATAACTGAAACTAAAAAAGGCGGGATAGCACTGACAGTAAGAAAGTAGGTCATAGTGGCTGTTATAAGTAAGGTAGTCCCAAGCTATTGAGATGTTGGCACTGACTAAACGATGAAAATAATGCCGGTCTGTTAATAGATAAGAGGACTAATACTTCAAAAAATAAAAGAGCTTTTCAATTCATCAATAAAATTGAAGTATCTTTCAATTTTTTTTTTTTTTTTTTTTTTGGTTTTCTTAAGATGTCTCCTCTTTAGTGCCAAAACCCCTATCTAAAAAAGGGGGCTCAGGCCGAGAGATGCGGTGGTTGAATGTGAGCATTAAAGTAAACCTCTGCTTCTTTTTCATATAATATGCAAAACAAGAATATTAAAAAAATTTATTTCAGGCTTCAAAAGTTGAATCAATATCTTCTTCTTATTTGATTCCACTAGTCACGTAACAAATGAAAAATTATTGTCTTTGGCTAACTTTATTGTTAGGACATATGTAATTCACTTGTTAAGAACATATGTCACTATTTTATGTAATTGACTAATCCTTTGACAAAACGCACTTTACTTTTATTTGGGTAGATCTATGATGTATTTTATATTTCAAAAAATTATGTTTTAAGATCAAGTGTTGAAATCATGCAAGTCTATTCAAGATTAAAGCTGAAAAGTGCAAGTTCATTAAATCTCGACAGCTAGTCATCTATCGAGCTTGAAGAGCTGTTCTAGTCCCGTGGCTCAACAGCAGCTCAACAGATAGGGTATCTGTCAAGATTTATGAAAAACGGAATTTCACATATGTTTTGAATCTAATCTGTGATTATGTGTTTGGACTTTCTTTTCTCACAACCCTAGATATATAAAATGATCATTTTAAGGGCCATCAAAGTGGATACAAGTTGCATAAATATTGAGCAAAGTTTGTTCAAGCAAATTGTGACCGGAGACAGAATTTGCCCTAATTTATCGTTCTTATGTAGAAGTTGTTGTGTTTGTACACCGTAGGGTTTTGTGACTAAACATCTTCTGGATGAACTGAAGAACTTTACAACCAACAACCTTCTCTAGTTGGTGATTGAAGTCGCGTATTGAGATTCGCGTAATTGGTTAGTCACGTATTGGGAGCCGTGCATTACAAGAAGAGATTGTCACTACAGAACAAGTCTAATTGGGTATTAGGGTAAGGATTTAACTGTAGGTGGGTAGAAGGTACTAGAATTTCTTTACTTGTAACCGTTTGTTTTGATAATAGTGGATTCTCGAGAGCGGTGATCTTAAAATCACCCGGTGGGGTTTTTGGCATGTCGGTTTTCCTTATTCATAAACAAATCACCGTGTCAATTTAATTTCCGCTGTACTTAATTTAATTGGTGATTTGTTTGTGCTACCACGTGTTTGCATGTTAATTTGATTAATTAATAAACTTGGGTAATTAATCAATTAATTTATCACAAGAGGTCAATTCATTTTTGGCCTATCATTTATCATTATTTAGTTGCTCATCCAATGATAATTCAACCAAGTTGAAGTACATTCGATTTGGACAATTACACCTGATGTGACCATATCGTAAGCACTTATTAGATCTCAATGGTCTCCCGCTCCTTGCTTTGTGAGAAGTGGGAATTGAGTCATGTTGATTATTTGCTTGAACATTGAAGCTTACGTTGTTGAATATTTCTGTGGCTGACACTGTTGGAGCAGTTATGGCTGAACTGGTTCCGTTGAATTTTATATTTCCCGTTTCAAAGTTTTATTCCGCTGCAAACAATTCACGTTCGTCACTTTCTGCAAATTCAGAACCATAACAAAAGAAAGAACACAGTTTAATACTAAGAAGTTTGCGGACAACTACTTAATGGTAGTAGGGTAGCACTATCACACCATTCAGAGCCATTATATAATACCAAAAACATTTTTCTTTGTTACTTGTTGACGTTTACATCAAGTTTGTAGACAACTACTTAATGGTAATAGGGTAGCACTATCACACCATTTATCTCTTTTAGCAATCCACCCAAATAATGTGCAATTTTTTTCTCTTCCACCTCTGTCAAAGCACACCGCATAGTAAAAAAGATCGAACTCCTCCGTGTACTTACCTACCATTAGACTAGACTCCCTTGTCATATGTTGTACAACCGAATGTAGCTCTTGCTATAGTTTTAGAATAAGAACTCTTTTTCCAATTCGTTCTTCATCATTTCTCACATTGTGGTTTTGAATTTCCCAGTCGTGCTCTAGGAACCTTGAGTTGCTTTCACCAAACTGAAGCATATCTCTTCTGTTTGACTGCAATAATTTTCACCTTTTTTCTCATCCTGAAACTTCTTTGTAACGAGATTAAAGATTAGTGTCAATAAAACTTAAATCAATATTTTTTTTAAAACTTCTTTAATTAAGAAATTTATCAATAGTTTTATTTTATTTATATATAAAATAATTTTTTTTTTATTTTTTTTTTCTAGTTGAACTATTTTTATGGAGATGATTCTGGCCAATTGAAATTAATTAAATTCAATTTAACATTTTTATATTTAAATACTTCCACCTGAATAAACTATTAGAGATTCAATGTGAACATTGAATAGAACCTCCCTTGAGCAGCAAAGAAGCAAACAGGTATTTACTGGGTTTCAGCAATACATGCATAAGTAATATCAATATGAGAAAAACTATCTCTACAACATTTTTATAACAAATCTTAAGTAGTAAGTTGTTACTGGCTGTTTTTGATAAACAAAAAAATAATTTTAATAGTGAATTTAAATTAGTAACTAGAAATAACTTATCATCTAAGATTTATTTTGAAAGTATTATGAAAATATTGTAAAATAATAGCAATAGCTTAGCTGCTAACCTTATTCATGCATCATGCATTTGTGACATGTGACAATTCCTAGTTATGTGCAAGCTGCTCATGAATATAAAACCCTTATTAGTATAATTATTATTTCACGTTGAATAAGAGCGAGCCAGGCTGGGTAGGAGGTTACAGAATTATTTATTTGCTTATTTGTTTTTTTATTTATTTTTAGTTGTGTCACTATAGTCATGCTCAGGTGAAAGACACAAACTCAAATCGCCTCCCTCTACTCATTTTCTTTCATAAAAAAAAAAAGAAAAAAAACGTTGCAGATCAATTTGAAAACTACAGATCTAACATAGAAATTGTTTATGAATCAGAAATTCCTAGTTATGTACGTACAAGCTGTTCATGAATCAGAAATTCCTGCGAAAATTCCTAGCTTTTACTTATCCATGCATCAGGCATTTGTGACATGTGACAATTCCTACTTATGTACAAGCTGTTCATCACTACAAACGCAGTACCTCTGGGTAAAACTTGGAACACAGTACCTTTGAGTAAAACTTACGGTATTTTAGGTGCAATACACTAAATCCTCAATTCAATTTAAACACTTAGCTGCATTAACCAAAATGATAAGAATAATGTTATTTTTTTTTAAATGATTAAATTCAAACCTACAAGGGCTTGAATTCAGTTAGGAAACCTAATATACTACACAAACAAGGGTTTAAATACAATCCCTTATTCTTGTGAAATTATGAACATTTTGTGTTAGATTTAGACCCCTAGTAAACATAGTTTGTTTAACTAATTTATTAAACAAGTAGTTACTTAGGTCTATTAATCAGATCTAGGTTAAACATACATCAATTATATCATAAACAGCGAAAAAGTAAAGAACACAACAATATTATGACTTAGGAAAATCAAGGAAATAATCCAATTTCAAGGTAAAAAACCTGGGAAGGATTTAATCTAAACAATTCATAAGGAAACAATTCACTAATAGAATGAAAGTTTTTATAATAGACTTAACCCTAAATCTATTGTTACCTCATATAGTACTTACTCACATTATCACACGTAACTCCGAATTCATGGATTCTTCTATTATGAATTTGTTGCCCATAAACATTCCAGTTTGTGACTCTGAGAACTCCACTCAAAGTTTTATATCATCAACTGTAGTTGATTTGATGCCGTAACTTTAGATCTACCGATTCTAATGATATGAGAATGATTTCCGATAGTGACTTTTAATGGGGAAGGTACAACACCTTTTAGATCTCAAAAGAGAAGCTTCAAAATCTCTACAAAATGTGTTTTAGAGTTTTCTTTAAATACTTAGTGAAATAGATCTGAAACCCTAATATAAACACTAAAATATATATTTAGACAAGTTTGTATTCACGGTTTGCTAATAGTTCTAACCTTTTAGAACCTAACACTTTTTTTTTTTTTTTCCTAAAAGTAATTCTTAGAAGTTAGAGACTACTAACTCTATGTAAATACTAATAAATCTAAAAATCTTGGCATACATACACGAGTTGAGAAATGGTGGAAAGATAATTTAAGTTTAAAAACAATTATCAGCTAGTAGCTTGGGCTAGTGGGATAAATTTTGCACTAAAAAAACCACCAAAGATAAGAGTTATATTAACAATTATATTTCTTTATTGGTTTGATTTTATGTGTTGTTTTGAGATGATGTACAATTTATTGTAAATGTGAAATATGAAGGGTGTTCTTGTTAAATCCACCAAAGTGAGCCAAAAAAAGAAAAGGTTGGTTGTACTAAAATTATACTTGAATATTTCCTCAATTTATTTTGAGTAATCAAATTACATGTTTAAACTTAATGTACTTTTATTAATCTTTTCATTTGATTTTTTTTAATAATATGAAAAATTGTCGAGCGTAACTTAGTAAATTAACCTACGTGTGAAATACGAATTATAGACTACATTTACATTACATTTTTCATGATGATTACATTGTCATATAATTGTTAATTTATTTTTGTTAATGTCGATTAATATGTTTTGGATTAATTTTGCTTCTAATATTATCTTTTAATCTTTCCATTCCCCTAAACTAAAATCCTGGTTTCGTCACTACTTGAACTTTCTTAAAAAGAGTGAGTGTTGTGTCTCAACCTAATTGAGGCGTCTGATTACTTTTGTTATAATTTTTTATATTATGTATTTCCAATTATTTTTTTGTTCTAATTTTATTCCATGTGATCTTTATTTTATTTTAGTGTCACCCCAGCAAAGAGATAATTATAACATGTTATGTGTAAGAGAGGAAGGTGTTTTGCTAATTTACTGATTTCTCATTCGATGGTGGCTATCCAAGTAGTGCAGTTTGTGTTCGAAGTTGATATGTGAAACATTATTCAAGGGGATTGATTATGAACTCTTTGTAAAAGTAAGTTGAGCTTTTATAAAGCATGCTAGCGGAGGACTTGAGCTTGCTCATTGGTTAGTTAGGACATGGAAGCTGAGAGCTATACTCTGTTTCAAGACCAAAAAACAGATTATCTTGTAAGTTAGATTAATTTTCATTAGGTGTGAATGAGGAGAGGATTTGGTTAGATGAAATTCCACTCTAGTTAAGGAATTTAAGGTGATGTATTAGTTTAAGCACATGTATAGTCCAATTCTCGTCATTCTATTTGTCAGCAGATTATATTAACATGCAATGGGAGGAACGTAGCCACGTTGAAATGGTTCTTCTTGTCATTATCTTGAATCTGTGGAAAGCTAGGATGGAATATACCTTTAATTCATATACTTATGTACAAGTTAAAAATGCAATAAAATTTCTATACCTTATAAAAATAATGTTATATAAAATATGCATCACGGAACATTACCTACGTGATCATAAACGTAATGGACCCGGAGGGCGATCGAGGAGGTATGTTTGGTATTGTGGGTTTGATATTGCTAAGAATACATGTATTTTATTCATGCAGATTCATGTAGAGTTAAGGACACCTCAGTGTCTGAGGCTCAGTTGTGTGCATGGCTGGTTGACAATAATATGAAATAGTCATATAGCTACACCATCAAACCGCATACTTGTATATTTTTAATAATAATTAAATAAAGTTCTACCTCTTCCCAAAAAAATAAAATAAATAATAATAATAATAAATTCTACCATTTATACTTCAAAATATAGAGTCCCATAAAGAAATAAGTAAAACATGCTGCATTTATAAATTAATAAATAAATAAGAAAAAAAAAAAAACACACGAAAAAAGAGAGCATAAAAACTAAGTTACAACTGAAATTCAAATTTTCCATATAATTATTCTTTTTAATTTAAAAATAATCACATCCACTGAACCTAATTTAAAATTTTTCATGCACTTCCACTAAGATATGGATCCAAAAAAATTAGTTAGGTCAGTTTTTTTTTTTTTTTTTTTTTTGATAAACTAGTTAGGTCAGTAACATTTATTGTTTTTCTCCCGTTCTATTCTATTTTTAAAATTTAGAATTTTTTTTTAATACAATTCTTTCTCATGGCAATAAATCTCTAATGTCTCCATCCCTCCACTAATCTTTTTTTCTTCAATCTTTTTGTCTTATGCATAGTTTCAAACTCTAAGTTTTTGTTATAAACTCAAATTTTAATTAAATAGGAAAAAAAATTGAATACTACATAATATTTTAAAAGAAATTTAGGCAAATGAAGTGTGGTATACAACTTTTACATTTACATTTACATTATATTTTAATATTTTCAAAACATTATTATACTTTTAAACTTTTACATTTACATTATCTCAGTTTATTTTGAGTAATTATAAATTATACGTTTAAACTTTATGCACTTAGATTCTCCCTTCAATTGATTGTTATTAGAAATAATTGTTTTTTTTTATTATAATTGTTTACCTATTTTTATTAATGTCCACTAAATTTTTTTGAATCAATTCTGCTTGCAATCCTGTCTTTTTACCTTATCCCTCTGGGCTAAAATCATGGCTCCGAGAATATACACTCGTTATGCTCTCCGTTATTTTATAATTTTCCCAGTTTTCATAACGGATTGGTTACAAAAAAAAAAAAAAATGTAGCAAATATAATATTTGTTGTCTTCATTAGAGGAGTGTTTTTTCAATATTTAAAGGTAATGATTGGGAATTTAATAACCTAGTTTAGTGCTAATACTTCTGCAAAAATAAAAGAAGAGTCCTCATAGATCTCCGTCTACATTCACTCCTTGTAAATGAATCATCCTAAATATAATAATTAGTATAATATCTAATTGCTCACCACTTGTGAAATACTATGTTCATGTTCAACGCAATTACGTTAACTGAGCATAAAGACATCAGTGATGATGTCATGTGTGAACATCTGATATAACTGTTTCACCTTGAATAAGTCATTGTTAATGCTTGATTAAAAAGGACAAAAAAAAAAGTAATTTTTAATGCGGAATAGAGGACTACAAACCGAATTGAATTGTAATTAAAAACATCCACTTGATGCTTTGTCATTTCAAAATCGATTGCTTGTTCCATTTTCTTTTAGTTTCTGATATTTATTTATTTGATTTGATTAAATATGTGCATGAGGGGGTGAACTGTGCACATATGTGGTTGGGTTGGAGAATTTCTTTTCAGCCCAATCCGACATTATTAAATTGAGAAAATTCTTTAATCTTTATCCAACCCTAACCTTCACATATGTAGTCATATAGAAGCACATGCATATGGGTCAAAAGAACAAGTTTGTATTTCAAATAGGTAGGATTGATTCTAGTACGTATTCCCATTGTATTAAAAAATGAACTGAGTTGTAATTTGAATAAATCATTGAAATTATATTTTTATTCACTAATAATAACCAGCAACAACCTACTAATCTTTGGCATAACATTTCTCTATTATAGAAAACGAAAAAATGATACACACATTAAAAAATGAAAAATAGATATAAAATAAGTTAGGTTAGAAAATCATTACCCAAAAGTATATTAAATAAATATATAAATATAAAAGTCAACCTGTTAATTGCTTTGTCAAAATTAAGAGAAAGGTATTAGAATTCATGTAATAATACACTTCAAGAAAAATAAAACAAGAAACAAAATAAAATATTTTTATCTTTTTGAAATTTTTAAGGTTTTTGGACATTTTTGAATAATAAAAAAAATCCAAAAATAGAAAGTAAACATGCCCACAAATAATTGAAAGAATTAAATCAAGGACAAAGCAAGTAACACTCACTTTAAAAAATATTTTCTCACCCATACAACACATGACTTTGGCTTTGCAAGTGAAAAACCATGAAAAATGAAGTGTACTTAAGGGAGAATAAAATTCTTTTGAGAATGACAGAAATCCTGAAATTTTCTTTCACAAGCCAACAATCTTGAAATTTTCAAAACCATGCCAAATAATTTGTATGGACCTATGGCATGGGGTATATGATCTCTTGTCCTAAACTGAAACACAAAATTCTTAGATTTTAATTTACGACAGTTAGGATGAATATGACCAGAAACACCACAAAAATGACAAATAAGAATAAATTTTCTAGTTTAGCTTTGGACTCAGCTAAATATCATTCCAAGCTTTTCATCTTTTCATCTTGAGAAGTAAATTGGTTTTTTTTTTTTTTTCATTCTTTTTATTTAATTCATCCAATCTCACAATTAGTTCCTTTTTTCATGTTTTGCCATTTTTAACTCTTCTTGGAATTTCTTAGAAATTTCAAATATTTAAATAATTCCTTATAGAGAGTTTCACGAATATCAATAAAATCAACATAAAAATCAGTGTCTTCTTTATTTAATTTTTTATAGGCATGAGTAACAAAATACTTAAAATTATTCATAACAGCAGGAGTCAAGGATCACACTCAAGATGTTAATCCAAACAGTGTATCCGCTCTAATACCGATTGTTGGTTATATATAGACTCCTGTCAAAACACTATATTTAACAAATTTTAAAGTTAACTTAATAATTAGATTTGTTATAAATGCTTTAGGTTAAACACATTGTAAGGTTGAATTTATTCAATCATGTGTTGGCTTTATTTCGTGCTAAATTTGCCTGTATTTCAGCAATTAGATACCCCGTATTTAGGTGGGAATCATGTAAGGGTTGTGTGTGAGAAAGTGTGAAGAAATCAAGTGTGTGTGCATTCAAGACCATTCTTGTAACTGCAACTCTTGAGTGGCTTGCGATTGATAACTCGCCAAAATGCCACACGTGTGAAGTACGCAGGAAGCTGAAGGGTCACGACAGTTGGAGCACTATAGGACAAAAAAGGACAGTCTGGCCAGTCAGTTATTTCGCGACTAGAAATCGCAACTCATCCTAGTCGCGAGTTAGTCGCCAGAACACCATGTTTTGTAGAAAAATGACTTTTCACATTCCTCACGTACCCTACTATAAATACCCTTATACCCACGAAATGTAGAGAGTTTTCAGAGAGAATTTTGAGAGAGAAACCCTAGAGAACAATAAGATTGACTGATCTATAGTCTTATACCTTTGATTCTTAAATTCCTCTACTCTCACCCTCTCTATTAACATACCCTTGAAAGGTTCATTAGCCAGATCCTTATCTCACCATACCCATATCAGTGAAGAGGTTATTTGGTGCTTAGGAAACAGTTCAGAGATGACCAATTCATTTGGTTGATGCAACGGGCTTATTGCGGGATCTGAAAAGTTAAAGAAGACACAGTTAAGCTTAACCTTGTTGGAGCAAGAAGCTTAGAGGGCTTACGTGCATTTGGTAGATTAGTCTTAGAGGGTCTATTGCTATTCATGTATTCCAACTTTATTTTTTAGTAGATCATTTTACTGCTTGGAGGGTGGCAGAGAGGTTTTTCGCCAAGTTCTTCAGTTTCCTCTTCGATAACACGTACCGGTGTTATCTTTGTGTTTGCATCTGTCTAACCCTTACTCTTGCCTTTTAATTTCTACTGTGTTGTGATTAATTATGATTTAGAGTAGTTTGTTTATTTGGGTATTGCTTGTACTTATCATGCACATTTATTGTTTGAGTCTAAACTTGTGTTGGTTAATTTGAAATTAGGGGTCTAAACATTCACTAGTGTTTTATACACCAAGTGAACTTTCACACATCATCATCAATATCATGCAAGTGCAAAAATTTAAAAGAGGCACGGCATGATGACCAAGGAAACCAATGAAACAAACCATTTCATAGTAAAAACCTAAGGGACTTGACCTTATCAATCCTGAGGTGAACATATATATTCACTATAAGAAAGATTTTCAGCCAGAACAATAACAGCTCTAGGAATTTTTTTTAGGGTAGTCACTAAAAAATTTAAAAATTATACAAAATCTACTAAAGCGATAACTTAAAATTTTGCTACAACTGTGAGTCCAGTCTCTAAGGAGAGAAAATTTGTTGCAACTGTAAAGCCAAAAAGAATAAAATTGTTGTCACCATTAAAGAGAACTGACAACCACAATATTTTTAGAGAAAAATGAAATTAGAAATTATTTTTATTGAATAGGTTTAACGAGCTACAAATTCGAATATTTAGCGATTTTTATCTTTTTGTTTTATAATAGGCTTTTTGTTGAATAATTTGATTACTTGATGTTGTTTGGTCTTGTCTTGTTTTTGTTTGGTTTATGTTTGTTGTCATTTGGGCTAATATTTATTGTTGTTATTTAAGCCTTTTTTTAAAAATTTTATAAATTGGATTAAGGATTATATTTGGGGGACAAAATTAATTTTGGAATAATGCTACGTCCACAACATTTTTACAATAAATCTTATGCAAAAAGCTGTTATTAGTGAGTAAAAAAATAATATCATTATTGAGCCCAAATTAGAATTAGTAACAACTTATCACATTAGATTTGTTGCAAAAGTATTGTGAAAATGTTGTGAATGTAACATTATTCTTATTTTTGTTGAACCCAATTTTTTGTAATTCTCAAATTAGGGTGTTCAACATTTTTATTAGGGTGGTTATAATACATTATTTTAACATATAATAATAATATTTTGACAAGTGTGACTACCCTGGCTTGCAACATTTTTTTTTTTTTGCAAGTCAGGGTGGTCCTGTGACTACCCTGGCTTGCATGTAGGGCCGCCAGTGAGTTAGAATAACCTTATTCATTGTGAATTTAACTACGGTTACTGAACTGAGCTCTAAATCCCTCATGTGTCTCTGTTAAGCTAATTAATAGCAATCTACTACTCTGTGAACCTCCAATCCACGACTTCAATGTTCTCTTGAAAATTTAGATCTCTAGTAACTTTGATGACTAGTACGAGGCAATAACTTCTACAACACCAAGTCTTGAGTTTCTTCAAAAAAATATCACCGGTAGAAGATATGAGAAAGTTTTGGGTATAGAAACCATAGATACAAATTAAATAGGAGGCACAAGAGTCACCTCTCTCTCTCTCTCTCTCTCTCTCTCTCTCTCTCTCTCTCTCTCTCTCTCTCTCTCTCTCTCTCTCTCTCTCTCTCTCTCTCTCTCAGTTTTTCACATCCTATGGCCTCTTTTATAGTGTAAAATAAGTGGCACGAAAACCTAGTAAATTGAATGATGGACTTGGGCTTGAAATCAGCAAACTGATCTGATTTTCGATTGGTCAAAAATTCGCGTTCTAAATTGCAAAACTTTGCAACAATCTTATCTTCAAAAATAAAATTTTAAAGACACCTAAGACTTATATTTTTCTCATGAGTTGCCAGCATATAAAACTTAACAGTTTATTGAGGTCAACTAATATTATTTGGATCAATTTTGCTTATAAAATTATCTTTTAGTTTCCCTCCACTCCTAATAGATGTACATATTTTAAAAGACAGAAAGATAATATCCACATTTAAAAAGTGAAAAAGTAGATATAAAATAAATTGTGTGGAAAAATTATTACCTGAAAATAGATTAAATAAATACATAAATAAAGTTAATTCATTATTATTATTATTATTATTATTATTATTATTACTTGATGAAGTGTAAATCGTCAGTATTGTAGGTTCATCCAAATGGAGCTAAATCCTTGTCACTACCTCCGAGAATGTGGGACAATGACTCCCTTAAGATGGTCACTGGTGTGGTGCCTGCCACCACGCCTCCAATGCCAAAGTCAGTATATAGAAGTTTTTAGAGAATAATAAAAGAGTACTGAATATCAGAGTATCTATGAATACTTTTGGGTGAGTTTATGTACCTGGTTCGTCTCTGATTAGAGTGTATATATATAGATTCATGGTTCATAACCGTTGGGGGCCTTAATTCTGGCTTTAGTGCCCTTTTTGTAACGCCTCAAGGCTCATGAATATAGGTTTTGATGAGGCTTCAACGGTCTGCCAATTGTTTGGTAGCTGTCCAAGGTATTGAATGCTCTTATTAATGGCTCTCCTGTGTTCGTCCGTGTCATGCTAATATGGATGAGTACATTTGATGAGATCATCCAAGGGAGTTGAGTTCGTTAGTCCCATCAACTACTCCCCGAGTTCTGTGGTCATCGTGATGAGTCATAACAACCATCAGAAGATGAAAGGTTTTCTGTTCGAATATGGCTCTTGG
Source organism: Quercus wislizeni (assembly GCA_023055345.1). Taxonomy (NCBI): domain Eukaryota; kingdom Viridiplantae; phylum Streptophyta; class Magnoliopsida; order Fagales; family Fagaceae; genus Quercus; species Quercus wislizeni. Next base: position 16,254,152 of record JALGQJ010000001.1, on the reverse strand, counting down.
GATTTCACTCCACGTTTAATGCGTGGTGGCGGCACCACGCGTGTCATGGCCACGTGGCGTGTTCTGACTAATGGAGTTAATGCTCTTATTGTGTGACTCTTTGGGTTTCCCGCTGAATTTTAGTTTATGTGCCTTTGTTTTTAAACTTCTCTTCTTTTTACTTTCCCCTTCACTTTCTCCAACTTCCAATTATTGCTCTGAGCTTCTTCTTCTCCAACTTTTCTTTGTGATTCTCTCTGAGTCGGTGCATTCTATGGTTGAGCTCTCTGCATTCCCTTTTGAGGTATGCCATTTTCTCCTTCTCCCCTTTTTTTATGGCATAGATATATAGATTATGATGGGTTTTTGATTTTCTTCTTTCTCTTTTTTTTTTTTTTTTTTTTTTTTTTTTTTTTTTTTTTGTATTTGTATTTGTATTTGTCTTTGGTTGTTGGGGTTTTTAGGATTCATCTCTTTTCCTCCATTTTTTTTTGTTTTTTTTTTGTTTTTCATGGTCAATAGCTCTGGGGTTAGGGTAGCTTGCCCCTCGGTTTCCTTCTTCTTTGCACGTATGGGAGCTTCTTTAGGTGCTTCCCATGCCTTTCTCCAATTGGTTGGAAATTTTGTTTTTGAGGGTAGTAGTTTAGGTGTTGTGTTGGGTGATTTGTTCTCATTGCTTAGTCAGTCACTTGACTGGTTTGAGGGTTTAATGAGTGGGTAGGGTGCGATGTTTGAGGTGCGATCGATTGAACTTAAGACCAGGTTGTCATTTAGTGACGATCCCGTGAAGGGGGATTCCGCTGTCTCCGTCCCTCAAGAGATTAGGGCTTTCCATGCCCTTAAGGAGGTGTATGGTTTGGATGGTGAGACACTCTCTAGATTTAAGGATAGATTCCAATTCCCTGCTAGGGTTAGGGTTCGTCTTCCTCGTGAGGAGGAACGAGCTTGCCATTTCTCTCCTGGTGAGGTATGCTTCTATGAAGCTGCTTTCCTGAATGAGCTTAGATTACTCGTCCACCCATTTATTATGGAGCTTCTAGGATGTCGGACCGTGTGCCTTACCGATCCATCCAACAACCAATTGGTGAAGGATAAGAGGGCACAAATCTTTTATAGCATTTGATCGTAGACCAAGCCCATTGGTATTGGAGTGAATTTTGAAATCCCTCACAATCCCTCCCTCACAATCCCTCCAACGACTCGAACTTATGATCGGGCTCTGATACCACTTGTCGGACCATGTGCCTTACCGATCCATCCAACAACCAATTGGTGAAGGATGGGAGGGCACAAATCTTTTATAGCATTTGATCGTAGACCAAGCCTATTAGTATTGGAGCGAATTGTGAAATCCCTCACATAGGACATTTTGGTATTGCTCTTGGGCAACTTATGCCCAATTCGTGGAGAATAGTGGTTAGCTGTATGGAGATATGGCTGGCTACTATGGATGGAGACATGATTAAGGTGGACAAGCTCGTTTATTTGTACCGTTTAAAGGGGTCTAAGGAGCATAGGTACTACGAACTGGTGACTTGAGAGAGGAGGACTAGGATCGTCTGGGATCTACCTTCGTCATTCAGATAATGGAAGTCTCAATTCTTTTTTGTGTCCAGGGATGATTGGGAGACTCCCTCTGATGAGGTTTAGGGTGATCTTCCTAGGTTGCTCCGTCGATGGAGAACCCCGAACTTAGGTGTGTCGTTATTTCTTCTAATCCTTTTACCTTCATTCTTTTTTTTCATTTTGTTGTCACTAACTCTTCTGTCCATTGTCTTGTGTAGTTAAGAGATGGCCCAAGCTTAAGAGTAGGTATAAGGAACGCATTGAGAAGGCCATTGAGTACGCGAGGATGATCGAAGATTTTGACGATCTAGTTGACTCGTGTACTCTAGCCTTTTACTGCCTTGGCCCAGAGCCCTCTACTTTTGTCCTTCGAAATATTGCGATTGAGGGAAAAAGAGAGTAAGTGTTAAGTTTGTCTATGCTACTCTTTTCCTCTTCCTTTTTTTTTAATGAGTGTTTTTCTTTTGCAGGGATGACGACAAAATTTAATCAAGGAATGCACGCCCGAATGAGGGCCAAGAAGAACGAGCCCCTTTTGAATCTTGGGGCCAAAACTGTGCGGGTGATGGATAAGGGTGCCTCTGTCACTCCCGCTACCCTAGCTACTCCCGGCACTAAGACGACAAGGACAGCCTCCTCGGCTACCTCGGTTGAAGAAATTCCTCTTATTCCTCTTCGAAATAAGAGGTAGCGTATCGGGGATAAGTTGAAGGATAAAGCTGATTCTGGATCATCCAGTGTCTGGGACGATGCTGGGGTCACGCTAGCTCGGGCACAGGAGACCTTTACTACCGAGGAGATGAAGGTATTCTTGGGCACATCTCCCAACGAGGTTATGGGTCATCATCTCCATAAGCTCGTTCTGAGATCTGAGATCTGGTTCTTTTTACATTGTTCTAAGATTTGGTTATTTCTTTCAGGTGTTTAGGGAGAACCTTCACGTCACCTCGGAGTACCTAACTTAAGAGGCCAAGGTCGCGTCTGCAGTGTCCAGGGTGGAGGCCTTGGAGGCAGAAAACTCAAAGTTGAAAAAAGACTTAATTGCAGCCATGGATGAGGCCAACACTCTAAAGGAGAAGATCAAGGTCATGGGGGACGACCTCAGGGCTAAGCGACAACTGATGATGGAAAAAGACGAGTAGCTCCAGGCAGCCAAAGAAAAGATCAAGACCATTGCTACTAAGGCCATTGAGGCTTTTCAGTACACTAAAGAGTACAATACTGTGCTCATCAATTGGTACTTCAAGGGATTTGAGCTCCTGGGGCGATATCTCGTCAAGCACCCTACTGGAGCAGATCTGGGGAACCTTGATCTTGAGGACGTAGACAAAGAGATGGTTGCTGACAAGGCCTCCCAGTCTGCGGCTCTTGAAGGTGATGCCCCCGAGAATGCTCCTGTGCCCCCAGTTGATGACGATGTGGCCGCCAATGCCTGAACTCGCTACTTTTTTTTTTTCTTTTTTTTTTCTGTTTTAGGTGCCCGGTGTATTTTGGGCCTTTTTAATTATAAATCCAGAACAATATTTTTCATTCTAATTTAAGAATAATGTTTTTGGCCTAGCGTTTATGGGCTTTTAGTTTTAATTTTGAAACAATGATGGCCACCCGTTATTTTTGGGCCTTTAATTATATTTGTGATTACATACTTACTTGTTTGTATTCTTGCCTTTGCATGATCCTTGCCTGCTTCGTCCACTTAGTTGCTTCATCTGCGTTGGTACCTTGTACTTAGTTAAATTTTATATTGTGACTTACACTTTTGAAGGGGTATTGGCCTGTCAGTAACTTACACCCGTCTAGGTGGAGTCTTTGTTACCCAAAATTTCTTTTCTTCTTTTTTGACTTACACCTGTTTAAGGGATTTTGTCATTTTTATGGCTTCATCAATAACTTACATCCGTCTAGGCAAAATCTTGCTACTTAGCAAATTTTTGTGACTTACACCCATTTAAGGGGTCTTGTCATTTTTATGGCTTCGTCAGTAACTTACATCCGTCTAGGCAGAATCTTGTTACTTAGCCAATTTTTGTGACTTACACCCATTTAAGGGATCTTGTCATTTTTTGGCTTCGTCAATAACTTACATCCGTCTAGGCGGAATCTTGTTACTTAGCCAATTTTTGGCTTTTAAGTTACTGGTTTTGCTTGCATTAAGTCATTGGCTGAATAGTTCTTTTATTGCTTTAAAGAATGAATACAATTGTCTGTTACATCTATTGGTGGTACTTCTTCAAGTGCTCAATGTTCCATGGTCGTGGCAGTCTTTGCCCATCTAAGGTCTTTAGGTGATAACTGCCTTGTCTAAAGTAATGGACAACCCGGTAGGGCCTTCCCAGGTTGGGCCGAGTTTCCCTTGGACAGGGTCTTTGGTTGACGAGGTGACTTTGCGTAGGACGAGGTCCCCTATGTCAAGTCTTCTAAGCTTCACTCTCTTATTGTAGTACTCGATCATCTTCTACTGGTACTTCGTCATCTTGTTAGAAGTTCCATCTCTGACCTCGTCCAAGCAGTCCAAGTTGACTTTTAGTTGATCGTTGTTGCTTTCCTCGTGGAACATCTCTCATCTGATGTTGGTTATTCCCACCTCGACTGGGATTACTGCCTCGGTGCCATAAGTGAGTCTGAAAGGGGTTTCTCCTGTTGGGGTTCCGGATGTAGTCCTGTAAGCCCACAAGACATTGGGTAATTCCTTGGGCCAGGCTCCCTTAGTGTCGTCCAACCTAGCTTTGATGATCTTGAGTAGTTTTCGCTTAGTCACCTCCATATTTCCATTTGCTTGTGGATGTCCTGGGGATGAGAACTGGTTCTTGATCCCTAAACTTGAACAAAAATCCTTGAAGCCTTGACTGTCGAACTGCTGCCCATTATCTGATATAATCGTCCGTGGAATCCCGAACCTGCAAATTATGCTCTTCCATACGAAGCTCTGGATTTTTGCTTTGGTGATGGTGGATAATGCCTCCATTTCAACCCATTTTGTGAAGTAATCGATAATGACTAATAGAAAATTTACCTGTCCCTTACCTCGGGGTAGTGGGCCGACGATGTCAATTCCCCATTATGCAAATGACCATGGGGAGGCTATCGTCGTCAGTCTCTCGGTTGGAAGGCGTTGGACATTCCCGAATCTCTAGCACTTGTTGCACTTCTTGACAAGCTCCCTTGCATCTACCTGCATAGTTGGCCAGAAGTAGCCTATTTTGATAACTTTGCTTACCAAGGATCAGGGACCTGCATGGTCTCTGCATATCCCTTCATGGATCTCTTTCAGAATATACTTGGCTTCCTCTTCATCGACGCACTTTAAATAGGGCATGGAAAAGCCTCTCTTGTATAGGGTGTCATTCAGGATCGTGAATCTGGCCGCTCTTTTCCTGACCTTCTTGGCCTCCTCAACGTCCTGTGGAAGGTGTTCGTCTTGGAGGAAGGATATGATCGGGGTCATCTAGTTACTTGTACTCTGGATTGCAAATGTAAAGACTTCTTCAATTCTGGGGTATTTCTGGACTTCCATCTCTAAGCCCATGCTCTTTGGTCTTTCTTCTAACGAGGCTTGCTTCGCGATCTCATCTACGATCATGTTCTGGTTTTTAGGGATCTTCCACTCTGATCACATGCAAAAAATAAATAAATAAATAAATAAATAACCAATATAATTTTGTCGTCTTCATTGGAGGAGTGTTTTTTCAATATTTAAGGTCATGATTGCGAATTTAATAACCTAGTTTAGTACTAATACTTCTGAAAAAATAAAAGAAAAGTCCTCAGAGATCTCCATCTACATTCACTCCTTGTAAATGAATCATCCTAAATATAATAATTAGTATAATATCTAATTGCTTACCACTTGTGAAATACTATGTTCATATTGAACACAATTATTTATGTTAACTGAGCATAAAGACGTCATTGTGATGATGTCATGTGTGAACATCTGAGAAAAACACGTTTATAGTGGACATAAAGTTAGCCATGTACTGGGATTCCTTTACTTGGAGGAAGGTCACGTACCTGCGACAAGTAACAAGAATAAGACATAAAGTTAGCAACACATTTATCAACTGTATGCTTCCTTAGTGTAAGTTCATTCATGTTTCCCATAATAACTTCTAGAGGATGATTCAATTTGACCCTTGAGGAAGGTCCTTTCTCTTCAGGGGATTCATAATTAGGTGAAGTAGATATATCTGCTGAATTTTCTACAACACTTGGAGTACCGAGAGTACTTGGAGATGTGGGCTCTTGTTCAACAATTTCTTAAACTTCTTTGGGCTGGGGAGGAAGAAACTCTTTGGGATTTCCTCACTAAATTTCTCAGAACCAGATAACAACATTCACTGTTTCTATTACCTTCATGGTTCTCTTGTTGTATACCCAATAAGCCTTGCTTGTAGAGGAATATCCTAGAAATATTCCTTCATCGCTTCGGGAGTCAAATTTTCCCACATTCTCTCTATCCTTGAGAATGAAACAAGTACTTCCAAAAATTTTGAAGTACTTCACATTTGGCTTCCTTCCCCTCCATAACTCATATGGAGTCTTCTTGGTATTGGGTCTAAAAATACACCCTATTAACTGTATGACATGCAATGTTTATGGCTTCTCCCCACAAGTTCCTAGCCACATCCTTGTTGTGCAACATGGCTTTAGCCATCTCTTGAATAACCCTGTTCTTTCTTTCTACTACACCATTCTGTTGAGGAGTAATAGGAGCAGAGAATTCTTGAGATATACCTGATCTCGTGCAAAAGGACTCCATATATGAGTTCTCAATTTCCTTACCATGATCACTTCGAATCCAATCAATCTCCAGGCCCTTTTCATTCTGCAATCTTGTGCACAGGGCTTCGATATGCTCATGAACATTAGACTTGGATCGTAGGAGTATGACCTAAGTATACTAGTGAAGTCGTCTACCACAACCATGAAGTACCTCTTTCCACCAAGAGACTCGTTTCTAGTTGGACCCATAAGATCCACATGTAATAGCTCCAAAGGTTTGGATGTAGCAGATGTCTGAGTGCCCAGATGTTTAGCTCTCGTCAGTTTCCTAAGCTGACATGGTCCACACACCACATTGCTCACTCTACTGAGCTTTGGTATCCCCAAAACTAACTCATACTTAGATACAATTGAAAGATGTTTGTAACTAGCATGTCTTATCCTTTAAGGCCATAGATCTTCATTTGGTAGACGAATGCTATTGCACATAATATCAACATCAAGAACCAAGCCATAACGATTGTCTAGAGTGCGAACACCACTTATGAGCTTTTTTCCAGACTCATCCATGACAAGACATTTTCCCTTTAAGAATAGTACCATGAAGTCTTAATCACATATCTGACTTATGCTCAACAGGGTCACTCTTAAACCTTCTACATATAAAACATTTGTAATGTCTGGCAGTCTAGATAGAGAGATGATTCCCTTTCCTTTAATATGTGATTTGCTCACATCACCAAAAGTGACATTACCACCTTTCTTGGACTCGAAAACCTTGAAGAGAGATCGGTCTATAGTCATGTGTCTTGAGCAGCCGCTGTCAAGGTACCATAAACACGTCTCCATAACCTTAAATGCGGACTTCATCATGAAGCACACTTCGTGCTTAGATGACAGATAAGTGGGAATGGTGTTTTCTCTCATTTGCCTTTTGTGAACTAAACCTTTAACTTTCAATCTTCTCGAATGAACTCCTTTGCACATTTTCATTCTGAGACAGTCTAGTTTCTTCTTTGTCAAATTGAGATCTTTTCCAATAATCATCATAATAGAATTCAAATAACTTTTAGACTTGCATTTTCTAATACACTCAAACAAGATTTATTTCTAGGAATCTATTTCTTGAATATGCTTTTTTATTTTTTTTATTTTTTATTTATTTTTATGGAAACAAACACACACACATAAGAGAAAGGGAATGAATTCTAACACAAGAGCATAACACAAAAAAAAAAAATAATAATAATATAATTCATTATAGTCATTTATATAAACTTGTCTATTTTTAAGAATATATGTATTGAATACATTTTGATTTAATAAACCACGTAATGTATGAAAGTAATAAGAGGTAAATGACATAACATAATATCACTTATACATAATTGTAGTAAATTTTTTCCCCCACAATTTAGGGGGCAATTAATTAAATTTCAAATATATATACTTCTTTTGAAAAGAAAAAAAAAAGAAGGGTAAAAGGGATAAAATAATATCACTTGATCTGACATATATATAACCTTATTTTATTACATTTATTTTAAAATTTTCAATATGATTTTTGTTAGTATTTTTAGAATTAGTTTTAATAAATTAGGAATATAATTAGGTATATTATATAGAGTATAATAATTTTTTTTAAAAAAATAATAAGTTAAAAGTTTGTAAAAATCATTTTTTTACAAGGAATGAAATATTTAAGACCAACTTGTCAAACCAACACGTTCCATATGCATGTGCTTCTACATATGTGAAGGGTAGGGTTGGATAAATATCAAATTGGGCTGAAAAAATTCTCCAACCCTCCCTCATATGTGCAACCCCCTAAATTCACATATGTAATAAAATAAATCAATAAAAGAAACTAAAAAAATAAAAGAATAAGCCCTCAATTATGAAATAAGAAAGTCAGAATGCATCGTGCCTTCGGGTGTTTGTTTTTAATTACAATTCAGTTTGGTCTGTAATACTATATTCTGCATTATTAACAATTACTAATTGTGTCAGATGGTCACTGACGTCATCACAATGACGCTTTCATGTTTAGTTAAACGTAATCGTGTAATCATGTTTCTTAGTTTTTTGCACGCTATTGCTTTAGTTTGATTTTTCTTAATGTTTCTGCGTAATTTTTATAATGGCATGCAATTAATTATAATAATTAAGATGATTCATTTGCAAGGAGTGAATGTAGACGGAGATATCTGAGGATCAGGGGCAGACATAGGATTTCAAGTTGGGGCCGAAGTATAAGAAAAAAAAAAAAACCAAATAAGTATCTATATTAACAAATTCTCAACCAAGATAAATAAACAAAATCATTGTTTTTTAATACATTAAAATGCAATCATTTATCATCAATAACAAAAAAACACAAAATAATATTTTTCTTTTAGGAGTATTAGCTATTGCAAAAAAAAATTATTTTCACAAACTAAAAATTACTTTTGCTCCTTTAATATAGCATTTGAAATGTTTCGTACAGTAGTGTTAGGGCCTGTTTAATAGGCAAGCTCAAACTCACATTTTCAGTTTTTAAACAATCTTACATACATTTCCATACATTTTTTCACTCATACATATTTCAAAATACTACAAACAACATTATTCAAATTTCTCTACCAAACGGGTCCTAAATATTTAGAATTCAAAACATCAGTTGATAGTATTCTAATATTGAGCTAACTAGGATTTTTTATTTTTTATTTCAAAGTTTTGTTTTTGTTAAGTTTTTTAGTTAAATAATTGCTAGTTGGACTAGGCTAATTAAAAGGAAGTGGGTCTAAATTTTTGGAAGAGGTGGCGCAACTCTACAATATATATATATATATATATATATATATATAACTACTAATTAGAGCCCATGCATCAAGATTGTTGACCTTGATTTTCATATATATTGTACGATGTGATGATGGTTGCACGTTAACATCAAATTTTGGATGCATTAAGGATTGGAAGTGTTCAAAGAACGAAAATATAACTGTAATATAAACTAATGAAAAACCTTATTTTCATAGATGACGAATGCGATACGAAAGTTTTTTTACTCTTATCGTGATTGATTTTTTAATGATCAAAATACTCTTGAATCTTGATAAACATTTGACTTGAATGAAAAATGTACTTCACCAAAAAAAAAAAAAAAAGTCCACTCCATGTTAGATAATTTAGGGGAAAAAAAGTTTCACATAAGTAATGCTTAAAACAGAAAATGGGAGAGTTGTCATTTGTTAGTACGTGGTGGAGTTAAAAATTCCCACGTTTCACGGGTATAGTTCGATGGTTGGCGTAGTCTGTAAATTGTTATTGATCTTTAAATAAATAATAGAAAGAGGTAGTAAGCAGGTAAGCAGTTCTTCAGTGAAGGTGTTTTAAATGTTTATAAAAGGGGGTTCAACGTGATCATTTCTATCGTCAAGCGAAAAGCGAAAAAACAAGGCAAGAATATGGCAGATAAAGCTAGATTGTCCTTTGGTAACACCAATATAACTTCTACAAATGGTGGGGAGAAAAAGAAAAATAAGGTTGTTAAACCTGTTGTCCTAGGGGAGAGTGAGTTGAAAAAGAAAACAGAGGTTGATACATCTGTTCTCCCATGTGAGAATAAGTTGGAAAAGAAAAAGGAAGAGAAAAAGAAAAAAGAGGTTACTAACAGCCAACAGAAGAGAAGAACCGGGTAAGAAAAATAATCGTGATGGCTAATATGCATGAGACATGCATGCATGCAGTCGTGGCTTCTCGATCGACTCACATGATGACTTCATTTGGGTTCGTATCTTTCCTAGGTTGTTGTTGCAACTGTTGTTATTCCTTTAATTTGCCTTATTTTATTTTTCCTTGTTTTCTGCTCAATAACCCTACTCCTACGATAAGTAGGAGGAGTGCTAGTTCTGTATTTTTATTTCCTATCATGTTATAAATTAAACTACATTTCAATCAAGAAAAGCTGCGATCTTGTTATCCTTGGCATTATGAGATATATTAATTTGATGAAGATTTGGAATCAAAGGGATGTGCTATAGACTTGGTCCCTGAATCGTAATCCCTGACATCAAGCCCTCATCGCTTCACAGTAGACAATATATTTTCTAACATCTTTTCTTCTATAGATATGAATGATAGATTTTCAATCTATGAAATCTACTTGATGATAATTGCTCGACTTTGCTAATTGTGATAACTGATACTACATATATATTTTCTAATATTAAGACATATATATTCCTTGTCGCTGTGGAAACTCATATCGCATATCATACACTATCATGAAATTAAACCATATAAACTTTTTCCGTTTAAAGTTGCAACAGCCTAGTGCAATTCCATATTCTAAATACCAATAATCTTCCTTTTGGTTAATCAACAATTTTTTTTTCTTTTGGCTAAGATGAACATTGTAGGCCAATAGACATGAATTCTACTAAGCATATATTGAATAGTTTGAACACTCCTTGCAATGAAGAGCTATTTTGGCACCAGTCTTTTATTGCAGAATTTTAAAATATCAGTTATAAATCATTCATAAAACCTAACGGATGTCATTATTCAACTGTATTGTACGCCTTTGTTAGGTGAAACACAAGAAGGAAAAGATATTTCGAGAAAATTAAGATAGAAAATGAGAATGAAAACATTAAAAGTGGATTATGCCTCGATGACTAAATCATCATTGTAGGTACAATAGTGAGGCACACTACAAGAAATTTGATCTTTAGCGACGGCATATAGTCGTCGCTAATGTTTTAAATATCGTCGCTAATTATATTGGCGACGAAAAATGTCGTCGCTAACTTTCGTTAAACGAAAGTGGTAACAAAAAAGTTTTTTAGTGACGATATTAAAGTCGTCACAAATACAATACTATTAACGACGACGAAGTCGTCACTAATAGTGACAATTGTCATCATAAATAACTCGAGAACTCAAAACGAAATGTCGTCGCTACTAGCTCATTAGTAGTGATGAACTTTTTTGTTGTTGCTAGTAGATTATTATTAACGATGACATTTTTGTTGTCACTAATATGTCATTACTAGCGACGACGCTTGCTGTCGTCACTGATAATGATATATAAGGGACCACAAACATGTCATCACTAAAAATTGCATATTAGCGATGATATTATTTGTCGTCACTAATGATTTGATAAAATATTAGCGATGACATTGTCGTCGCAAATAATATTTTACATTTTTTTTCTTTAAAATTTACGTTCTGAATTTTACATGGGTACCTGTTGGGAAATAACAAAGCGCAATCTTGTGCACATTATGAGAAATAATAAACCACAATTCCACACATCATAGATACTCATAGAAGCATAACAACTGCTCAATCAATAACTACTAATAAGGAAAAATAATACCCAAGTGCAATATCATATACATAATTTAAATTAAAATTTACTGTCTCAAATACGAATCAAATAATAATACATTTTTCAAGAAGATATACAACCAAGCTTGCAATGAAATATATCTCCCCTCAACATCATCAGTAGCCCAAGGCATGCGAAATTTTAACCTGAAAAAAAAAAATATATATATATATATATATACTAATGTAAAAGTCAACTAAAGTAGATGACAAAAATGCGTACAAAATAGTTTTAACATCTAAGTAAAACTTTAACATTTTTATTTTTCAAAAATGTCATAGATGAGAAGATATGAAAGCTTTCTTCTTGATTTGAGCTTGAAACATCATTATCACTATATATTTCTTCTTCATGGTTGGAGTATGTATCCCATTCCTCATTAGACAAGTCATCATTGATGAACATACTTTCATCAAGTTGTACATATACATCATCAATAGCTATTAAGGTCCTAAATCTATTGCTAGCACATCATCTCTAAACTAAAAAGACAGCAGTCTAGCATCATAGGAGAATCTTTCTTTTGGAGAATAATAGAAAGGCAATAGCCATGTTGAGTCCCAATATCCCAGAGAGAGAGAGAGAGAGAGAGAGAGAGAGAGAGAGAGAGAGAGAGAGAGAGAGAGAGAGAGAGAGAGAGTTAATGTTTTTTCCCTACAATGTACAATGCACAATTCAATATACAATTTAAGTTATTTATTGTTCATAGTATGCTACAAAAAAAGTGTAATCAATTATTACATGAGTTAGATATGTTTGAAAAAGCAAGAAATATTATAAAATTAGATTCTATACCATATTTTTATCTATAAATGGAGAAATTGACAAGAAGCTCAAAGTAATTCTACATTAGTTCTGCACACTCATACTAAAAAAGATGGAAATTTTGTGAGAGATGAATGACATAGGAAGTGGTTTTCCTGGGTGATCATATCATTGTGTTCTTTATTTTTCGCTGCTTTACATGGTATGACTTTATTGTTTTAACCTAGATCTGAATAATAAACATAAGTATTCACTTGGTTAATTAATTAGGTTAAACAATCTAGTTTAAAGGGATCTAAAAATGTACAAAAACCAATATGAATGTTGGATAAAAATTGTGTTATGAAATTATAATGTATCCTAATGTTTTAAGAAACATCTCAGGTAGTTTAGTAGCTGAACATAACATTTTGTAACAATCAACATGTAGTAAGAACTTTCAATATCTAGCCTCATTTTCAAACATATTTTATTCAATAAGTAGGCTAACTTACATATATGACAACTTAGCAACTGAGAGAAGACTTCTGCTAAAAATTATGTGGCACCATCAAATGCCAAACTTGTTACCATGCGCTAGTAGCTTTTGAGACATATTTGATTCTTCCCCTTAACCAAAATGTTTCTGCTTTCCTTTAGATCCAATTTTCCCACCATGTTCCACAATGAGGCCCATACAATCATCGTAGAACTCCTAATCATAACTTGTGGCAAGTTTTCAAAAACTCCATTTAACTCAACTTTATGGTTTTCTTCCACTCTATCTATGCAGGGGAGTGCACTATTAGGTCCATAGTCCATTGTAAACATCCGTCTCTAGCCAAAAAAAGGTATATAATATTTAATTGAATAATTTCCATTTAAAACAGAATTTGGATGCATTTTAATTCAATAACTTAGGATAAAATTATTTAATTGGGGTTTCTTTGAATATATTATATTGACCGTATAATTATATATAAAATCTATATAAATATTTCAAAGTAACTATGTATTACAGGTTAATACAAATGGAAAACATAAACCTTGAGATTGAAGACGGGTAGCTCATCATCTTCATCTAAGACCCCCATATAAAATCATTCACATCCAATAAAACAATATCCTCTGCTTATGAACTGCAAAACATAAACATAAAAAACTCATCAATTTTCTCCCACAAGAAAACAATAGTACTAATAGAAAATAAGTTTATCACTAAGTCCTTATCATTGAAATAGTAAGCAACATAAATTAGTAAATCAAGGAGCTTTAAAAAAGAGCATCAAGAACCGTCATTTTCACTTTCGTGTTTGTGTATTGAATTGATATCAGTTTCATTGAAAACTATAAATATAAAATAAAATACTAATTGCACAAATAAAAAACCCATTAACATTTTTCTTTTCTTTTTCAACTAAAAATAGTGTCAACACAAAATAAGTGAATCATTGATTCCATAACATCCAAATTATGAGCAACACAAAAACAGTGGATCAAAGAAGACTAAGAAAAGTGTAAAACGCATTCTAAAATTATTAAAATTACAATTACTTGAATAAAAAATTAATTTGAATCATTATCCGAAAATGGAGAAACCTAAAAACTTAATAAGTCTCAAAGATGAAGTTCCTTGGATATATTTCGGCATCAATGTCAGGGTTCAGCCAACAAAGTATCTACGACCTTCCTCCATTGAATTATGCATGCATTAATGTAGTTGTTTGCAAATTAAAGTACCACAATGCCATCACCCATCAATATGTATCCTAGAAAATTACTTATCTACTGATTTCATCTTTGTAACATAAGTTGGGTCCAACATCATAGATATTTAGTCAAGGGCATCAAATTTGAAGTCATCAAACTAAAAAACCTAAGTTTTTCAAAATATATGACTGCAAAACAGAAACTGTTGGTTTTTAGACCCCTTAAAAATAATCTAGCAAGATATTAGTAAGGCATGCCAAGAAACTTACCAAGGCCAAGTCCCTCTTCAGGGATAGAAAAAGATCTTGCTGCCTCATAGTCTGCAGTGCAGCCATATCCTTAGGCAACAACAGGGGTTGCTCCAAAGCCTCAGCAAGGTAGTGGTCGTTCCTTCTTTGGAACTCCCCAATGGTAGAGTTTCAGGGTATGGCTGCCCCATCCAACTCCAGCCGAGGCTCCCACACAGGGTTCTAAAGATGCACCTCTGCCACACTCTGGTTATCCTTGCTTTTGACAGAGGAGGTCCTCCCCTTGCCTTTGGCTGTCTTTCGGTGCTTGGGAGGAAACTCCTCCTTCTGGGGGGACCAACTCCCCCTCCTCAACCACCTCCTTCTCCTTCTTCCACTTCTTCAGGTTGGTAGGAGCAAATGAGTTAACTGAAAGAGGAGGAGGAAGGGAAGGTTGAGACCCCGAGGCATCCTTGGGCGCCGACCCCATAGCCTTGAGGAGCTCACGTAAGCCCTTCTTCATATTATCAAACAACATTTCGTTCTCCTCTTCCAAACTACTATCTACACGTGCAACAATGAGCTTAGAGGAACGGATGATGGAAAATCTGTCGAGCTCGTCTTTTACATTCGAGACCTAGATCATGGGCTCTCCCTATTTCTCCCTATCTTCCTTAAGCTAAAACTAATCTATCTCCACCTCGAGTGATAGGCGAGAGGAAGCTATTTCTTTTCTCGAAACCGCAGCTTCAAGTGGAGCATGGTGGAAGGGTAGTTCGACTTGCATGGTGCCTTCTCGGGCCAAGAATCCTTGCACCATAATGTCGATTTGAGCCAGCCGAGGATCACCCACTCTAATTGCGTTACTTACGTCCTGGAACTTGTCAGAAAAAGGCTTAAAGTCGAGAATGAGGTGGACAACTCCCAATTGTCTATCCTTGCTTACATACACTTCGAATCTCAGGACCCTGTTAAGATCTAGAACGTTAACAAAATTGAGGTTGGGAGCCATGTATCTTTTATCTACAAAAATAGCCGAGAAGCAAAACCACAGTTAGAATAATGAAGCCTCCATCGGAAAGAAACAAAATACTAAAGGAAAGGAGAAAGCAGCAAAACTAAAAAACTAATGCCCATGTTAAAAAACCTAATCCTAGGGTACCCCACCTTGCTCTCCCTCTTGGACTAGGCAGTGAAGATCGATATGCCATTCACCTGAGACTATCAGAAAGTCATCTATCATGCCCTTGTTGGATTTGGGGAGACATGACACGAGCCTAACAACGGAAGACCTAGACTTAAGGTAGTGTCCTGAATCTGCAAGCAAATGACACTCGTACATCCAGACAATGTCGTGCCAAGTGAGGCCTAATGTTTGCGTAAAATAATCTGTAAGCGCACAGAATCGTAACAAGTAGTAAAGTGTTTTTAGAAAACGAATGTCGAACCCACAGGGATTAGCTATGTTAATGAATACCAAAATTCACAAAATTAATTACTATTTGGAAAATTGAAAATAAAAGGAACGTTCTACTATCTAGATTAAATTAAACTATTTAATAAAGATAAATATAGCAAAGCGTAAAAGTCTAAAAGTGTAAAGAAAAAAATATGATAAGAATGGATCTAGAGAGATTGATTTTACCTACCAAATCCCACACAATTTATTATTCCTAATTATTAAATTCTAATGATCTCCCGTTGATGATTAAAAATTCCTTAAGTATTCAATATCTTCTCTTGAATAATAT
Organism: Quercus wislizeni; assembly: GCA_023055345.1. Classification (NCBI taxonomy): domain Eukaryota; kingdom Viridiplantae; phylum Streptophyta; class Magnoliopsida; order Fagales; family Fagaceae; genus Quercus; species Quercus wislizeni. The sequence goes on along the minus strand of JALGQJ010000001.1, from coordinate 16,238,070 downwards.
CAAAAATGTCTTCAACTAACAATTCCATATCTTTATGCGAATTTAATTAATTGGAGACTCATTATGTACTTTGAATTTTCTTGAAAAATCACACTAATCGTGGCAAAGCATCTCTACTTTCGCTCAACTAATAGTGTTTAATTCTAGAACTAAAATAACAAATCACCTCTGGGTCTCATTGTCATTCAATCGATCAATCAATAATTCATAAAAAGAAATATTAAGCATTAAGAATAAGAATTAAACACTCAATCATGGAGATATTAAAATAAAATAACTCAGAATATAAATTGTGTGTTCATTGCTAGACTACATCAATGCCCTAGAAAATAAAATTTAGTTCATAATAAAATTGAAAATAAAACAAATAAAACTTATGTATTTCATTTGAATTGGTTGATCAACATGAAGCTCTTGCCTTTGTCCTCAGATCCTCCTCTTCAGAAAGACTCCCAAAACAAGTTCTTCTATGTGGCACCCCCTTTTCCTCTCAAGTTTTTCTCTTCTCTCTCTTTTCCCTAAAGAGCTTTTAAATAGGTCAAGGAATCCTATTCCCGTTTGGAGAAAATCCCAGATTTTTAAGCTTCAGTTAACCGACGATTTTGGCCCATTTAATGTCATAATTCGGACTTTTGGTAAACTACAAAGTTGTATCCCTTTAAGTTAAATTTTCAGCCCAACTTGAATCACCTAGATTGGATATCTGAGTCGAAAGTTATGCCAAAAATACTAACTGATCTGCAGGCTGGAATCCTAATCCAAATTGGACTTGGATTTGTTGCAAATTTTCTTTGATTCCTTGCTCCAATTGGACTTGAATTTAATTTGGTTGGTCTTCTCTTGAATTTATGCCTGGCTGGATGTAAGCTGGCTTGATTCAATTGGCTTAGCCCCACTTTGCATGTAAAGCCCTTATAAATTAATCTGAAATCTTCTCATTCCTTCAAAGCACAAATGAATAGATAAATATAAATAAAAATTAAATCAAATCAAAAGAAATAAAGAAAACTAACAATTTTAATAAATAAGAGGATAATAAAAATCATATAAAAATTACACTTATCAAAATGAAGAGTTTTGCCATGGGTGATATACATGGGCTTTTGTAGTTAGTTAATTATGGAAAAATAAGCATAGTTCCCATAAATTTTGTTGAGAGAAATATTCTTGAGAGGTGAGTAATTTATATTTCCCATGAGTTAGGGACTTTAGTATATATTTTGCTAAGAAATAGTTTTGGGCTTTGAGCATAAAGTAATTGTTTTTGCTAAAATAACATTTTGGGCTTTTTTAAATAGTTGCCAAAATGGATTTGAGCCTTGTAAAGTAGTGCCAAAATAGTATTTGAGCTTTGCAAAATAAGTGCCAAATTAGTATTTGGGCTTTGCAAAATAAGTGTCAAATTAGAATTTGGACTTTGTAAAATAAGTGCCAAATTAGCATTTGTGCTCTGTAAAATAGGTGTCAAATTAATATTTGGACTTTGAAGGATTTGGTAAAAATATTGCCGTGTAGCAACAGGCTTTTAGAGGTGCCATATCGTAATGGACTTTAGAGGTGCTGTATCATAACGGACTTTAGATTGCCGTATTGTAACGGGTTTTAGAGATGTCGTATTGTAATGGACTTTAGAGTGTCGTATCGTAACGGGTTTTAGAGATGCCATATCGTAATGGGTTAGAGATGCCGTATCATGCATTAGAGTTGCCATATCTTAACGGGCTTTTAGAGTGCCGTATCATAACGGGCTTTGGAGTCACTATATCGTAACGGGCTTTAGAGTCGCCGTGTCGTAACGGGCTTTAGGGTGCCGTATCATAATGGACTTTAGAGGGGGTTTTGTTGGGCTTTTTTGTGGAGATAGCATAATTTTATGGCCCAATTTTGGTAGCAATATGGTGAGTATTTTTGTGAAAACCCAAGTTGGATAATATGTGGGATACAATGGGTAATATTTGTGAAAGGGTCCAGGGCAATTTATAGGGCTTATATAGGGAATATTTATGGGAGCCCAATAACATGGAGAATATTTTGGTAATATATATGGGGAATATATGTGGACTTAAAATAGTTTATGGGCTTGTGTGGGTATTTTTGTGGGTAGGCTAATGAAATTAAGGCCTGAAAATTTGTACCTCAACATTTAGCACCCCGAGTCACGTGTGAGCAGTTTCTACTTGGTCACACATGCGAGTTTGAAATTTGGTGACAGTTTTGAATAGTGGGCTTTTGCAACTTCCCCATGTCCAGCACTTTCCCACGTTCAGCACTTGGTGGGTCTTCAATTACTCCCCAGGTTTCTTACATTAAATGCTGGTCTCTTCCTCATGTCTTGTTATTTACACCTTTCACGTTTACCAGTAAAGGGCTGGCCTTGGCTATTTCTTCTTTTATTCCTTCACTTTGACCAAAAAATAGAGAGATTAAGTAGAGAAAGAGAGAGCCTTTCTTTTTCTTCTTATTTTCGGCCAAGAGTTGGAGAATAACACCAACTTCAACCAAGGTAGAGAGAAAGTGATTGAGATTCTTAGCAAAATAGTGAGAGAAATAGAGCTTCTTCTTCCTTCTTTTCCTTGTTTTTGACTAAGAGTGAGAGAGGCAGACGAGTGCGGCCAGGGCTTAGAAGGGAACTGAAACTTCTTTCTTCCCTTGTTGATTTCGTCCAAGTGAGAGAAAGACCCACAACTTCTCTTGCTTCTCGTGGTGGCAGTGAGTATTCTTCTGCTCTTTTTTTTTTTTTTTTTTTTGGTTCCTGAGAAAACAACATCTCTGGTTTTGTGAGTTATGGCTGAAGGAGAAGAACTGCTAGGTTCTAGTGATGCTAGTACTGCTGGGGGTGTGGCTGAAGTAGTTGCTGGGGGTGATGATGTGGAGGTTAGGCTAGGGGAGCCCTTGCTGCTACTGCAAGACCTTTGGTATTGTTCATCTTCTCTGTTCCAAGCAGTTGGGGCTCCTGAGGTCAGCCCACCTAGGGTGCCAAAGAAGTGGATTTTGAAAGGTGAAGCCCCCGGTCATGAGACAGCATAGGTCCCAGCTGCTTCTAGCATACTAGACCTATGGTTTCAGTAGAAAGAGCTTCCACCAGCTCCTATTCAGTTTTTGTGTCCTTGTGGCACAACCGTTGGTTGGTCGGATTGGGTGGAGCAGGAGGTTGCTAACGAAGGATTTTGTCAGATTTTGAAAGATGCCAAGATTTTTGAAGCTGTGGTTTTATCCCGTGGGTGGAATATGTACAGAGATGTGAGAGCGCTTCGCTTTCTAGTGCGCCATTGGGATACTAATACCCACACCTTCTTTTTTCCTTGGGGTGAGACTACAGTCACCCTTGAAGATGTAGAAAGGATCTGTTTGTTGCCTAGCATGGGAGACATCAACCCGTTAGAGCTAGAGCTGTCTGATGAGGAGTCTATGATTGCCGGAAAGTTGCTGGAGACTTTCGGAGGTACCTTTGCATCTTGGGGAGGTAATAGAGCTAGATTTTCTTTTTGGATTTCTGAATTTAGAGAGTCTGAGGATGTTGGTACAAGAAGAGCTGCATATTTAGCCCTATAGATGAGCAAGTGTGTGTTCAATTCTAACCCGATTCAATTTATGAGACCTTTTACTTTTCCTTTAGCTGTAGTATTATGCAGAGGCATGTCCCTGCCCTTAGGTGCTCTATGTTTAGGCACTCTTTATTCTGAGCTTGATAGGTTACGCAGTGACGAGTTTGAAGGGTCACCATACCACATTATTGAGTCTAGGATTAATGTGGTATTGTTACAAACCTTTATATGGGAACATTCGAAAGATTACATTGATGTTGGTAAGGATGTGGGTGATGTGAAAGCGACCAATTGGGTAGTCGGAGCTGTTGGTCTCAACGGTGTGCTCCAATTTCTTGGGTTTGAAGATGTCCTTCCCTTGTTAATGAAATGGATGGGATTGAAGGTGTGGAATCTCCCTTTAATTACACTGTTGGATGATGAGACTCATTTTGCCTGGAAGCCTTATTCCTATGTTGTAACTGGGTTTCACTGCCCAAACCCTTTTCCAAATGCTAGACCTAGATCTCAAGAGTTTGGGTTGAACGAGTGGTGTCCGAGTGGTGTCGAACACCCCTTCTTGCTCATTACATCCCCTTCATTCATTCCGTATCTGAGTGGTGTCGGGTTTGGTTTGACACAATACGATCTGCATAGAGTTTTGAGACAATTTGGATTTGATCAAGACATTCCGGATATCAATACCACACTCTGTCCTTTGAGTGATGTAATGTAGCCATTGGTTCATGATACAGCAACAGAGCATTAGGCTAGCAAAGTAGAGAGGGTCTTGGTTCTAAGCAAACACCGTGAGGGGTATGCTACCATAAATATGAAGTTGTATTGGAGAAGAGTGATGAACATTTTTGAGGATTATGTGAGTAGCTGGGAGGTTGAGGAAGTGGTGATAAGTCCTCCCTTGAGGGAATTTTCCTCTAAAACTCGGCTTATTCCAAACACAAAGGCAGCTTCAGCATGGGCCACCAGATAGAATTTGGGGTTTGCTGAATGATGGGCTGACCTTAATGGTTGGGTGGTTCATGGGGGTGATGTTCCTATAGAATGGAGTGAGAAAAATGTCATAGCAAAAGCCCCAAAGTCTAACCCAGCCATTAGTGCACCCAAGAGATCTCGTGGCAAATCACCTTCTGATAGGCCACAAACTGAATGACCCATTGTAAAAGAAATTAATTAATTAATTAGTCAAGTTATTAATGAATCAATTTATCATGCAAACGCATGGTAGCACAAACAAATCACCAATAAACTAATTAAGTAGTGGAAAATAAATAACATGGTGATTTTCAGGTCACCACTCCTGAAACTCCACTATTATCACAACAAACGGTTACAAGTAAAGGAATCCCAAGTACCTTACCAACCTACAGTTGAACCCTTACCCCAATACCCAATTGGATTTATTCTATAGTGACAATTCCCCTTTCTGATGCACGACTCCCAAGTACGTGACTAACCATTGCGCGGATCCCAATACGCTACTTCAATCACCAACTAAGAAGATTGTTGGCTGCAAAGTTCTTCAGTTCATCAACACGATGAAGATCAAGAAGATGCTTGGTCACAAAACCCTATGGTGCACATACACAACAACTTCTTCAAGAGAAAGAGATGAACTAGGGCAAGAACTTCGTCTCCGGTCACAATTTGCTTGAACAAAGTTTGCTCAAAGCTTGTGCAACTTGTGAACTGTTTAACGGCCCTTAAAACAATCCTTTTATATGTTTAGGGTTAGGAGAAAAGAAGGCCCAAAGACATATTCACGAATCCCAAGAAAATCATATTTGAATTCTGAAATTCTTAAACCTCGACAAATAGGAGGTGTCAAGCAGCTATCGAGAAGGTGTCGAGCACACCGGACTTGAACAGCTTTCTCAAGTTCGATGGATGCAACTGTCGAGCTTTAATGAATTTGCACTATCAGCTTGTTTTCTTGGACAGACTTGAAGGCTTCAATACTTGATCTTGAAACATGGTTTCTTGAAGTATTTAAACACATCCTAAATCTACCCAAATACAAGTAAAGTGCGTTTTGTCAAAGGATAAGCCAATTACATAAAATCATGACATACGTTCTTAACATGTGAAACACATATGTCCTAACAATCTCCCCCTTTGGCAATCGGTGACAAAACCACAACAAACAAATGAACATATGAGAGAAGTCATAAATCACTCAACTCATATTCACTTGTTGAATACAATAAAATCTATCCTAACACAAACTCTTGAAAAACTTTGCAAGAAGAGAGTTTATGGCAAGTAGATTTTGACAACCTGTATTTCTGAAACACTTTAAACAAAACTCATCAAGGCATCTTTGTGTGAAACAGAAATAATAGATTGCATACAAATATAAGAAACATGTGTATTAAGGGAGAAAAGAAACAATACATGAAGGGGTAGGTGAAAGAAAAACATACATCAATATAAATAAGGAGAAAAGTACAATGTATGTCAATAAATGGTCACAAGACCTCATGTACAAGAATAATGTATCTAAAAAGGAAGAAAAGAAAAGATACATACTATCCTCACTACATCCCTTAAATGAACATATGAACACTCCCCCTAACAAAATGGTCAAATACTGACTCTCCTCCTAAGAATGACTACTCTCATATCCCAAAACTACTCCCCCTTTTTGTCACGAGTGACAAAAGGTAAGAGTGTCAAGTAGACATATCATCGGTAGAGCTAGCATCTCTATCAACATCATCTAAAGCATCATCGTTATCACCATCATCATCATCCTCATCCTCAGAATCAGAAGCCACGGGAGAAGGTGGTGAAGGAGTAGCCTCAGGAGTAAAACCACCCATGGACACCTGTCGCCGTGCAATACGACCGACATGAATGTTCACCTGATACAACTTCGTAGAGAGTGTATCTAGGTGAGCATCCAAGCGCTACAGCTACGTCATGATGTCTCCTAAAGTCACATCATCCGAAGAAGAGGAAGGAGCGGATGAGGATGGAGCAAAACGGGATGGAGCTGAACGAAAGGGAGGAGCTGCTGAATCTGATTGCCGCGACTGAAACTGGGCCTCGCTACGTTTAACGATATCGTAATCTATGGCACATATGATGGTGAAATTGTCAGAAGAGGGAAAAGGAATGGGAAAGTGGCGTAAGATCCTTGTTATAGCGGAAGGAAAGATGAGCTTATCACGGGACACCGAATCTAGATGAACATCTATAATAGAAAGAATAAAATGAGAAGGGAAATCTATAGTAAGATGCTTAGGAAGAGATAACAAAAATCGAGCACGAGGCTCTGTAATGGAGTTATAGTGAGAAAGTGGATGCAAAACAAAGGTCATCACCATGTTCATGAATCTAGGACCTTTAGCAAAAGGTCGACATGGTGTAAACAGACGCTCACCCGAAACAAAAGGGCGCTCATAGAAAGCAGACATAAGCTCATCCCTGGACACAGTCCTCAGACGCTCACAACTAGGATAGTCAGGAAACTCTATCCTAGGGACCCAAAGCACATTCGCAACAAGTTGTGGTGTGATAGGAATGCGCGTACCTCGAATGCGAGTGAAGAAAAGAGGTACTGAACGATTAATCCCGTGCATGTTGGAGTAAAACTCCTGGATAAGCACAAGAGGACAAGTGACCGGGACATCACACAGTGACTCCCATCCCCTACTGTGAATGACAGAGGGAAAGTCGGTGTCGGCAAAGTCTGACAGTATGACTTGGCGTTCCGAATGAATGCCTCGTCTAGAAAAGTTCTTTGAGAATGCCTTAAAGGCATCATCATCACGGAACTGAATATGAGATAGTGTAGGATCAGAGGACGAAGAAGCACCAGAATGAAGAGGGTTCTGGGCTGGAGTGGATTTACACTTTAGGTGACATAGACACAACTAATGTAAATAGAAAGAGAGGGAGAGAAAGAAAAGACAATCAGAAAAGTCCCAAGCAATTTCAAATATAACAAGTATATTGAAAAGAGAGTACGTATGCATGAGAAATGTATGAACATGTGACATGCAAAGGAAATTGCATCATGGGCTTAGCCCAATCCAAACCTATCAGCACATAAACAGATAACACACATCTAAATGCATGACAATACTATTATAATGCTAATGTGATACAATGTATGAGGTTTTAAACTCATTTAAGTGAAAACTCATCCCAAAATTTCAATAATAACTCATCAATTTTGAAAAACCCCAAAATTTTTCAAAAACCCTAAAACCTAGGTTTCAAAACATGAAATGCATGAATGTGAAAGGATTAGAAGCTTACCAAGTGAAGAAATTCTTGAAAAAGCTTGAAAAAATCCTTAAGGAACAAAGATTGGAGTGAGATGAGAAAGTTTGGGAGAGAAAATAGAGAAGTATCGAGAGTGATATCGAATGAAATGAGTTCCGGATCACACAGGGAGCTTAAATAGTGCCAGCAGTAAATCTCAACAAATTCAGGTGTCGAGAGGTATCGAGACACCTGTCGAGGAAGGTGTCGAGAAAATGGTTGTCGACAACTGAGGTATCGAGGAGGTGTTGAGGAACAACCCAATAGAACCAAGAACAAAAGCTCGATTGATCCACCAGGTGTCGAGAAGCTATCGAGGATGCAGATCCATTCTCGATCGATCCACCAGGTATCAAGAAGCTATCGGGATTGTGATAATAAAAAGCTAAAGAAGCTCGACAAACAGCAAGGTATTGAGGAGGTATCGAGGAGGTGTCAAGCCAGCTTTTAAAACCAGTTTTTCGAGATGAGAAAAACACAGACATGAATGCAATCCAACATGCAACTCAACCAATGATCCAATCAACATATTAAGCTCTCAAAATCATCTCTCAATAAAAATTTTAAGCACATGGATCTTCCAAAAGAAACACACACACACACACTAAACAAATCTAACCAATTTTATATTTCAAAAACAAGTCAAGACAGTTTAGTGAGCATACATTAACACATGTAAAACCTTGTGATGGCCAAATCACATTATACCTACACATGTATCAAGAATAGCAAAGAATATTGCATGTTGTGTGTGAAAAACATTACAAGATTACATAAGTGTGTACATGTTATGACGATTTAAGATATGAGAAAATCACTTTTAACTCAAACACAATCATAACTGCTTGATGGGGACTATCACCTTCAAGGTACATCCTATAACTCCCATATCTCCTAGAATACACGCTTGCAATCATTTTTAAAGCATTTTTTTTATCTTTTTGCTTTTGATTTTTCTTTGCATATTTTTCTTCTAAGCATATCATGCATGGGCATATTAGAGAGAGAAAAGAAATACCCAATGATATTTGACATTCCAATTTTGCTATGCCTAAGCATACAAATGTCATTGACACTGCAATTTTGCTATGCCGAAGCATACATGTGTCATTTTATGATTGGCGGGCAACAGTGGTGAGATGGTTATTAATGCCTTTCTCTCAGGATTTTTTAGTCATTCCCGTCAAAAAGAGTGATACGAGTGTTAAGTACAAGAGACAACTTAATCTTACTCATCACAAACAAGAGCTACAAAGCTCACTTGCTTAGTTGTGCATAGAGATGCTCATCTAAGCTACAAATGATACAAAGTTTAGAAAACTTTGTTTCAATGGCCATCCAAGGTACACAAGTACCAATGTACACAAAATACACACTATTTTTGTATTTTTCTGATTTTTCAAAAATTTTTTATTTTTATTTTTATATCAAAAACAAAATAAACAACATTGAAAAACAAACAAACAAAAACATGTTAAACAACCAAAGCATAAAAACTAGACTGACTCAAAACTTGAAAGCAAAACACATAAGAAATGCACACAAAAAACAAGAAGAGAGAGAGAGAGAGAAAAGTGATAGAATCACTTGGAGCTTTTTTCCTTCCACACCCTGGAAGAACCTTTCCTTTGATTAAACCCTTGAACTGGTGGTTAAGGGGAAAAACCATTCAAGTTCAAAAGGAACATGAGGGCTTTAAGAAGATCTCCAAAGGAAGCAAAAGAGGATTGAAGCTGATTCTAGTTCCCAGATGCTATCATGCCATTGCTTTATTGAGTGGCAAGCCACTTGTAGCAATTTGGTTGAGTATGACCGGCAGCTCCACAATGATGACAAAGATGCTGCTTCTTTTGTTTAGGCTTTTGAGAGTTAGTCTTTTTAGCCTTAGGGTTTTTAACATCTTTCTTCTCAAGCTTAGGGGGTACTCCTAAGATAAATTTACGCTTGTTTATGTTCTCACTAGCTAATTCAGTTTTAATCTCATTGTTCTCAATTTTAACATTATTAGCAAAAGGAACAAAAATAGTAGTACTAGAAGAAGCAGTATTAGAGGAAGAAAGACCATACCCTAAACCTGTTCGATCTGAAGCAGATTTTTGAATGCTGAGCATATCATCAAGCTTTGCGCTTGAAATCCTCTCCAATTGAGCTCTGACTTGAAATAGCTCCACTTCAAGCTTCTTGATCTTCTTAGTCAAGAAATTGTTCTCGAATCTCAGTACTCCAATAGTCTGATTAGCCTCATCAAACCTTGTGGAAAGTTCCTCACGATCAAGTTCCACATTACTGAGCTTCTTGGTTCCTCATGATCAACCTAAAACGTTTTCATAAGTTTTTGAGAGAGAAAAGAGTGTGCTTCCTTTTGTATTTTAGGGTTTTGTACCCAAAAGCTCTCTAAGGACTTGGTTGCTCATATTTGCGGTTTATGTGAATCTCTTGTGAGATCTTTGAGGAGGTTTCCTTCACATAAACTTGGGGCTTTCAAGGAGAAGATTTTTCTACACCTTGATGATCATTCCAGTTGTTGCCATTGAAGTTTAAAAAAAACACAAGCGGGTGTGCTTGTATTTGGTGGAGAATCCAAGAAAGAAGGAGTCCGTGGATTCGGAGCTTGCACGTGGTCGTGTCAGTAAGTTCTACTGGTTGGTAGCATTAGGAAGTCGAGCGGGGGTGCTTGTAAGTCCTTTTGTATGAACTTCGATTCTTTCAAGATAGTGGATTCAAGTTTACCTTGAGGATAGCTAGGTCAAATCCTCCCTAGGTTTTTACCGGTTTGGTTTCCTGGGTGATCATATCGTGTGTTATTTATTTTCCGCTACTTTGCATGATTTGATCTTTATTATTGTGATAACCTAGACTTGTTTAATTGGACTAAGTAACAACTTGGCTAATTCCCTAGGTTTAATCAATTGTTTAAGGGGTCTAAAAACTATCAAGTGGTATCAGAGCGGGTAGCTCTTCTTGTTTTAGATCTTTTGATCTAAGAGCTGATCCTTGACCCCTGTTGTCATGGATAATTTGAAGTGTCTTTTTGATCATGTTTCTGCTCATGCTTCTGCTGATTTTATTGATGCTTGTGAAACTCTTCGTAAGGAATTATTGAAATCTATGAAAATTGTTAAGAAATTCAAGGAAGAGTTAAAATTGGCTAATTTTGAAAAAGAGGAATTGGTTGTTAGATTAGATGAATCTAATAAAAAGAATGAATTTTTGAGAAATCAAATTTCCTCTCAAGATGAGAAGATGAAAAGCTTGGAACAAGAGTTAGTTGAATCTAAAGCTAAAATTGAAAATTTGACTAGTACCAAGCCTACTGTTGATAACAGAAGTGTCTCTGTTTCACTTAAGCCTAAAAATGAGAAAGTTTATATCCCTCCTTTTAAGAGGAATAATAAAGAAAAGGCTTATTTTGATAGGTTAGACAAAGGTAAAAGTTCTGATGTAAACGCTGAAGTTTCTAAACCTAAGTCTAAACCTACTGTTAGAGAGCATAATAAATCTGTTTTTGTGCCTACTTGTAACCTTTGTGGTGTTGTTGGTCATATTAGACCAAATTGTTCTTTGTTGAGGCAAAAACCAAAATCTGAGAATAGATTTGCTGTTAGGAACACTAGTGTTCCTAAATTTGTTCCTGTTTGCCATTTTTGTGGTGTCCATGGTCACATTCGTCCTAATTGTTATAAATTGAAATTTAAAAATTCTGTATTTCAATCTAGGATATGTGATGATATTTCTCCTGCCATAAGTCCATATAAATTGTTTCATATTCTTTTGAAAAATTTGAGCTTGTTGGCTTGTGAAAGGAATTTGCAGGATTTTAGTCTTTCTCAGAAGATTGGTGTAATTCCTCAAATACACTCTGCTTCACATGGATTTTCACCTACAAAGCCGAAGACTCGTGCTATATGGGTGAGAAAAGATTCTCTAAGGTGAGTGTTGCTGACTTGTCCTTGATTTAATTCTTTCAATTGTTTGTGGACATGTCTTGATTCTGTTTTTTGGTTGTTTTATTTTTTAGGTTGTTTTTTTTTATTTAAAAAAAAAATCCAAAAACATTGAAAATTTTCAAAAAGACAAAAATATTTTATTTTGTGTCTAGTTTTATTTTTCTTGAGGATTACATGAATTATGATATCTCTCTCTTGATTTAGAACATACTTGACATTGTGGAGAAACTTGAATAGTATGTGTTATATAAGTGCTAAGCTATTTCTGATTTTGTGTGGGTATGTACTAATTTGTACATGTACTCATGGGTTAATTAAGAAATTGATATTTCTTATTTGTGTACCCTCTGTAGCTTAGTTAAGCACTATCATGCATTGCATTTGCATTGTTCATTTTGCATAATATGTGTTTTTGTTTTTGGTCATATAGTTTTTAAAACCAAAAAGATTTTTGTGTTTTGTATTTCACATCTTGGATTTATAATCAAGGATTGGCCATATTATCTTTACATAACAAGTTTATGTACCTTGTTTAGCTTTGATGAGCTTATTTATTGCACTTTACTAGTTTGAGCTTTGTAGTGCATGTTGTGTGGGAGATGTTTATAGTTTTTGATCACCTTGTCTTGATCTTGAAGTCACATGTCTTTGACTGTCGGACTTGAACCTTTTCAGAAAGGCATAAATAACCATCTCACCACTGTGCACTAGCCAATCATGAACACCTTAGTACATATTATAAGATTTTGTGCTCGAGAAAGTGTAACACATGCACAAAAAGAACATAAGGTGAAGCCTCGGTTTAAATGATAAATCTCTTAAATTAAAAATTGGTGTGTACTATTAGGCTGAATGCCAAATCACTTAAATTAAAAATTGGTGTGTACATTATGAGGCAAAAATTCAAGAAACTTACATGATTGCAAGCTTATGTTCTAGGAGATGTGGGAGTTATATGATGTAACTCTTTAGGTGATAATCTCTTTTAAATTCTATGTGATGAATTTTGTAGACTTTGTGATTGATTGCTATTCACATATCACATCATATGTATCTCAAGCTTTTGCTAGTTGTACACACTACACAAGTTACTCTTTGCTAAACTTGGTACATTATATTATGTGTGATTTTGTTGTGGCCATCCAAGATTATATGCTCTTTGATTTTGATGCAAAATGTGTTTAATGTTTGAGTTTTAAGAACAAATTAATTAAATTTGTTTTCATGCATTTAAAGGGTATTTTCGAACCTCATTAAACTTGGGATTTTTGTTGATTCAATTCTATTTTTCTGAAATTGATCATTGGGTTTTGTTGGTATATTGTTATATTCATGATTGTTGTTGGTGAATTTGATCAATTTGGGGTTTTATGAAGAATTGAAAATTCTAGGGTTTATATTGAATCCGATTTGGGGATTTTGTTCAAGTAGGTTGAAATTGATGAAATTGGCTTGTTGTTTTGATGTAATTGATCATTCTAATCTGTTTTCTAACTTGTGTGATGATCAATTGGTCAATTTATTTTAAAAATTAACAAGTGGTTTTATTTTTTTTTGGGTTTTTAGTTAAAAACTCCTTGCTCAAGCCAATTTTGTGAGTTTGAACTTATTTTGAACTTAATTTACTGCCTTAGCTCATGCATCATGTCATTTAATTTGCTCATGCTTCATTTATGTTTAGGATTCACATGCATTGCATTGTTTTTGTATCCATCTTGCCGTCTTGCAGTCATATCTCTCATTGTTTTCACACATAACATGCATATGCTTTGCTACATTGGGTACTCAACTTGATCAAAAATTGTTTGATTAATTTTTGAGCTATGTACTTTCTAGTATATGCCTTTTTTTATGTGTGAACTGTAGAAAATATTTTTCTTAAGAGATATGATGGATAATCAATGTGCAAATATTTTCTCTATTCATGCAACTGTTTATGGGTCACATAGTGCCATGTTTGCATTTTATTGAAAGAGAGAATATTTTTTCTTCATGTGTATCCTCAACTTATTTTTTTAAGTTTGGTTTGTGTGTTTTTATTTTTCCCCACCTCTTAAATTTTCCCCAAAACTATTTTTCCCAAAACTTGTTTTGTTTTTCCTATTTTTATAGGGGAAGAAATTGTTTTTTAACCTTTGTGGTTCTTAGGGGGAGTTGTTGCTCTTCATAGGGGGAGTTGTCTCTATTTCATATAGAGTTGAATTCTTTTGTGTTCCCTTGATTCTCTATTTTCTCTTATCATTTATTGCGTATGTTTACTCTTTATTGAGTTGTCTTTGTCAATGCGTGACAAAAAGGGGGAGATCAAGATGAAATGTGGGAATTCTGTTTGTTTTGTTTAGGGGGAGAATATAAAAACTTTTTGATGTATCTAACTTAGGGGGAGAGTTAGAATTTATTTTGATATATTTGTTTCTTGTTTCACTCCTTATTGATTTATATTTATGAGTTCTTCATTGGTATATGTCTTTATTTTGTGTTATGTGAAATCAAGAATTTATTTTTGTTTACTTGTAATTTCCACACATGCGTTTATGCGTTTTGTTTAGTGTTTCAGGAAATATACAGGTTGATTCAGTCGTGCTGCTGTCTACACTTGCAACTGATAGATAGTAGTTAGGGTGAATTGTATTTGGGCTATTTGTAACTTTGAGCATTTCATGTTTGTGATGTGTTTTGTCACGGATTGCCAAAGGGAGAGATTGTTAGGTTCTAAGACCTTAGGAACTAATGTATTAGAACTTTAATTTGTATTATGTTGGCAAACCATGATCAAAACATAGAGTCTAGGTTTAGGCTTGCTTAAAGTATGTTTATTTGTAAAATTGGAATCGAGTGATTGCAGAATTTATTGGACTAAATCTGCAAGGCTCGATCGATCGAAAATTAGACTCGATCGATCGAACCACGTACAGATTCATTTTTCTGCAGAGTTCCAGTTTAGCCCAAACTCTACTTAAACGTATTAGGGTTCAAGTAAAACACTCCTATATATAAGGAAAATCCTAAAACATTTTCATAAGTTTTTGAGAGAGAAAAGAGTGTGCCTCCTTTTGTATTTTAGGGTTTTGTACCCAAAAGCTCTCTAAGGACTTGGTTGCTCATATTTGCAGTTTATGTGAATCTCTTGTGAGATCTTTGAGGAGGTTTCCTTCACATAAACTTGGGGTTTTCAAGGAGAAGATTTTTCTACACCTTGATGATCATTCCAGTTGCTGCCATTGAAGCTTAAAGAAAACACAAGTGGGTGTGCTTGTATTTGGTGGAGAATCCAAGAAAGAAGTAGTTCATGGATTTGGAGCTTGCACATGGTTGTGTCAGTAAGTTCTACTGGTTGGTAGCATTAGGAAGTTGAGCGGGGGTGCTTGTAAGTCCTTTTGTATGAACTTCGATTCTTTCAAGATAGTGGATTCAGGTTTACCTTAAGGATAGCTAGGTTAAATCCTCCCCAGGTTTTCACCGGTTTGGTTTCCTGGGTGATCATATCATGTGTTATTTATTTTCCGCTGCTTTGCATGATTTGATCTTTATTATTGTGATAACCTAGACTTGTTTAATTGAACTAAGTAACAACTTGGCTAATTCCCTAGGTTTAATCAATTGTTTAAGGGGTCTAAAAACTGAGAGATTCCTCTTGATATGATCTGCTGCCTTTAAAACCATTTGTCCCTTGACAAAAACCCTGGATTCCATGGCCTTGGTGTAAGCACTGGCCATTTGCTGTTGATACCGCTGGGTGTGGTTATAGGCTTGATGAACGCAACTGCGAGGAGTTTTTGAACTTCTTGAATAATTTGAGCTTTAATATCAGGATGGAAGGTTCGCATGGGCTATACTACTGGCTTTGCCCTTGGTTCCACGTTAAGAGCATGTGCTACTAGGTTAGGATCCAAATCGGGCATCTTAGGGTACTTCCAAGCAAAGACATTGATGTACTCCTTTAATGGTGAAATGAGCTGAGCCTTTTCTAGCGGTGGCAAAGTTGAATTGACTAAAGTTGGTTGCTGAATACTAGGATCATCACTAAGATTAATGCTTTCTAGCTCCACATCAAGTGAAAAATTAGTTACCGTTGGAGACTCTTCAGACAGTTCTGCTAGACTGCCGGGCAGATTTTCTTCTATTGCCGGGATTTCTGTTTCTTGAGTATAATCACATGTTGGTGTAATGCTTGCTTCATTCAATCCAGGACCCTTCTGTTTAAGACAGCTAGGCCTCGCGTACCGTCATAAACGATACCCCAAACGACCATCTGGTAGCTGGATTTGTACACATTGTGGCTGTGAGACACCGCTGGGGGTTTCCCCATGTTCACTTTTCTTCTTCCTTTGATCAAGGAAATACCTCATGTCTATTTTTGAATTATTCTCAATATCTTACCAGCTGGGTAAAGGGATCCCAACAAGCCTTAAAGTAGAATCTTCCCCACTTGGGGTGAGCTCATCATAGAAAGTAACTTCAAAGTAGTATGCTTTGGATAGATCAAATGGTGTAGGATTAGCAAGGATGTGTATGGGCTTACCATTAAATCTTTGCTTGACACATTGGTAGTAGGTAGATGGCACAAGCTTGTGTTTGTGGAGCCATGGCCTTCCAAGTAAAGCATGATAAGAAACAGGTAAGTCGATAACTGTATATTCCCAATGTCGACAATGGGCCCTACTTTAAGAACTAACTGTATATTCCCAATAATGCATTCATGAATTCCAACAAAACCAAAAACCTCAATAGGAGCCCCTTTGATTCTGTTGAGTGGGATTCCAGCTGCTTTGAGTGTGCTGGTTGGGATAAGATTAAGCGATGCACCAGTGTCGACTAGTGCCCTTCTTATATGAACATCATTAATCTAAGCAACAATATATAGTGGTTTACTATGATCAGGTTGTTGTACCTCCATATCCTCGTTGGTGAAGGTGATGACATTAGTAGTTTCTAAGAAGGTACGACTTGCATAAGCTTCAGTTGTGAGGTAGTGTATTCCAGAACTGGTAGCGATGGATACAAGAGCTTCAATTGCTACCCTCCTTGACTCTTCTTTGAACCCCAACTGATTGAACAAAGTCCGAAAGGTAGGGCTTCTTTGAAGAGCAGAGATAGCTACTAGAGGCATGCTTGTACCGCTGGCAATTCCATTCTCATCAGCCCCATTATGAAAAAGTACAACTGTTGTGGCTTTCCTTTTGTGATGCCAAGGCAGTGGGTTCTGCTGAACCTCTTGCTCACGTGTGAGGTCTAAGGTGTCATCTGAAATTTTCTTGTGAAATGTTCTCTGGATTGCTCTACAATCTCTAGTTCCATAACCCACATATTGATGATACTGATAATAAAAGGGCTTTCGCATATCTTCATAGGTAGGCTCTCGGTTAGGTTTAAAGGGCCTAAGTACTCCATCAGCCATCCATTTGTCAATGACAACATTCATTTCTTCATTGGTGCATGGAATGGGAGGATACTCTTCCTCTTCTTCCTTTTTTCGCTTCTCTCCCACCATTGGTTCATTGGTGGAGAATGTGAGAACCCGAGGGGAACTTTTCTTTTCTGGCTTGGATTTTTTAGCCATGGAACGCTTGACTGATATTGCTGTCTTACAAGCTTTCTGGAGCAGTTGGGCAAACTGAATAATATCAAGATTCTCCAAATGGGCTCGGTACTCATGAGACATGTTGTCAATGCAAATCTCACCAGATTGAGGATCAGTAAGATCAGATAATGTAACAAACTGAGGAAGAGAGGCATTCTGCTTTCCAGATTGAGGATTCCCAACAACTGACCCTTTCTCCTGCTGTGTTCTAAGATCTGGTCCTTCATGTAACAGCTGGGGCGTTAGGCCTTGAGTTTCTCTCATGCCTCTCAAAGATTTAGCCAATTCAAACTGAGCATGTTGCATTCCTTGTAATGTCTTCCAGAGGAAAGAGATTTGATGGTCAAAACCCTCTTGGTTAACTTCATGTTGGTCAGCTTGTTCTCCTTGTGCAGCTGGGTCACGATGGCTTTGTGCTGTTGGGAGACTGGTGTTTTGAGTCCCTTCTTGCTAGCTATTCTGCAACCTAGGAGGCATGGTGAACCCTTGGCTTCAGTAGACTCCCCAGTGATGTTGGGGGCAAAAATGTTTCCTTTCCGACAAATGAGATTTATGTTGGGTTGGGGGCCTAAACCAAAATTCAACGATGGGCTTGATATACGGCCCAAACGCTATCGGTGAAAATCCAAAGAATTCACTGTATTTCATGCCTTGGGCCTAGATTGAGATTGACAAGAATGACCTATAAACAATCCCTATAGCAGACACGTTAGAGGTAAAAAAAAAAAAAAAAAAAAAAAAACATACTGTAAAAAATAGCCCAGCAATAAAATATTTCTGCAAAAAATAGTCCAGCAGTAAAATGTTTCTACAGAAGATAGCTCAGTGGTAAAGTAAGACCAAACAAAATAAACTTCCAACTGTTAGCTATTTCATAGATTAAGGAAAACATCTACATTTTCAAATTCATCATCTGTTAGCTCTGGAGAAGAGTCTTCTAATACAACAATATGAGGGAAAAATTTCATAGTGACAATTACATCATAACCGTCAATAGTAAAGGTATAAATAAATATCATGGGTTTCATTATAACAGATAATGAGGAAAACTTAGTGTGAGATGAAGGGGGAGAGAGAGAGAGAGATCCCAACTAGTGCAGCAAGATCATTATGGTGCCAAGACATGCTCGTGAATATAGTGAGTAATAAGGAACATTTCAAGTAGTATGAGTAGTAAGAGAGAGTATGTATAGTAAAGTTGTTGAGGCTTTTTGCTGGGGGTAGATAAGTGTTTATGAGTAGAGCTATGAGGAGTGTTTGTGAGCTAGGAGCTGGGGAACTTAGTTTCTAAGCTTGAAACTAAGCACTCAGTGACTTTTTTCAGAGCTTAGAGAAGGCTTAAACAGAGAGGTTAAGGAAGAGTTCTTCTTTCTTGGTGTATATCTTAGTGTGTCCATGAAGCATTAATGGAGAGTTCCATTTATTTTGGGTTTTTTTTTAGGGGGTAATTAGCAAATAATCTCTGCTAAATCTTTCTCAATCTTCAGAAAATCCTTAGAAAATCGTTCCTAAGATTTTAGCTAAAAGTGGTAAGCTCAACTTTTGGAAGGTTCTTGCCGTTTTGGGTAATAACAACTAGGATTCTGATTTAGCATTAAATGTTGATTGAACTTGGCTGATGGGATTAAAGCATACTTTAGGCTAATGATCTTGGTTGTGCTGCTGGTAGAATCAGAGCTCCCTAGGGCAGATTATATCACCCCAAGCCAGGTGTCAATCTTGGAGCCCTTGCTGGGAACGCTGCTAGGATCCTCTTGGTGCCCTCCAAACCACATTTCCCTAAGTTTCCCCATTTGAGGTTCATATACTTGGTCCATGAACCAGAGAATACACATTTTTAGTATGAAAATGAATTGATATCAAGTTATTTCAGGAGCTTTAATGGCCTGGTCATGGGTGATCTTGGTTTTTGACCGGATGGGTTGGAGAAGAAAGAAGGGACAGTTGGCTGAAGCATCCCTGCTTTCTGTCACGTCACTTTCAGCTTTATGTCACCTGAGAAATGATGGAATTTTAGCTTATGAAGGAAGGGTTTAACCCTTGATGGACACCGTGTCCTCTTCTGATTTGATTGTAAAAGTTGGGACTTGATGGGAATGGGCTCCAATTGTTAAGTTATCCTGAAATTTGGCTGGTCAGCTCACGTGAGCTCTAGCTATTGCGATTTGTGTGTGGGTTGGGTTGGCCAAGTTGGGCTTTGTAGTTGAGCTCCTTTGGGCTTGGTTATCCCTACAAAATGAAGAGTTTTGCCATGGGTGTTATACATGGGCTTTTGTAGTTAGTTGATTATGGAAAAATATTCACAGTTCCCATAAATTTTGTTGAGAGAAATATTCTTGAGAGGTGAGTAATTTATATTTCCCATGAGTTAGGGGCTTTAATATATATTTTGCCAAGAAATAGTTTTGGGCTTTGAGCATAAAGTAATTGTTTTTGCCAAAATAACATTTTGGGCTTTTATAAATAGTTGCCAAAATAGATTTGGGCCTTGTAAAGTAGTGCCAAAATAGTATATGGGCTTTGTAAAATAAGTGTCAAGTTAGTATATGGGCTTTGTAAAATAAGTGCCAAATTAGCACTTGGGCTCTGTAAAATAGGTGCCAAATTAATATTTGGGCTTTGTAGGATTTTGTAAAAATGTTGCCTTATAGCAACTGGCTTTTAGAGGTATCATATCATAACAGACTTTAGAGGTTCCATATCGTAACAGGCTTTAGAGTGCTACATCGTAACAGGCTTTAGAGATGCCATATCGTAACGAGCTTTAGAGTGCCATATCGTAACAGGCTTTAGAGATGCCGTATCGTAATGGACTTTTAGAGGTGCCATATCATAACGGGCTTTAGAGATGCCATATTGTAACAGGCTTTTAGAGGTGTCGTATCGTAATGAGTTTTAGAGTGTTGTATCGTAACGGGCTTTAAAGATGCCGTATCATAATAGACTTTAGAGATGTCATATCGTAACGGGCTTTAGAGTTGCCGTATCGTAACGGGCTTTTAGAGTGCCGTATCATAACGGGCTTTAGAGATGCCATATCGTAACAGGCTTTAGAGTTACCGTATCGTAACGGGCTTTAGGGTGCCGTTTCATAACAGACTTTAGAGGGGGTTTTGTTGGCCTTTTTTGTGGAGATAGCATAATTTTGTGGCCCAATTTTGGTAGCAGTATGATAAGTATTTTTGTGAAAACCCAAGTTGGATTATATGTAGGATATAATGGGTAATATTTGTGAGAGGGCCCAGCGCAATTTATGGGGCTTATATAGGGAATATTTATGGGAGCCCAATAACATGGAGAATATTTTGGTAATATATATTAAATGTTCAATCAGAAAGGTTAAATTAAATGTTCTTTAATTATTAAAATAATTTTATATACAATTATTTTCAAATTTTAAAATTATATATTTTTTGAAGTATAATGTTTCTTTAAATGCGAAATATACAAATTCTAAAGATATTCGAAAATCATGAATGCCAATTCATGTTAATTTTAAAGCTTGGAAGTTTAAATTATCAAAATTATATAATTCATAAAAGTCGAAATTCTGAATAACTAAATAAGTTAACGTTTGACGCTAGTATTGTTTTTACTTCTCTCTTTCAAATATTGTACATATTTGTTTTTGAAGCAAAAAAAAAAAAAAAAAAAACAACAACAAAAGAAAAATGACACTAGGAAAGGAATAAACATTTTTAAAATGAAATTAGTTTAAAAATTACATTTGATATCAAACAATTAAAATAAACTTTTATAAAGCTGATTTTAAAAGGTTTATGCCTTTAAATAATAAAAAGAACTAATAATAATTACATATTTTTTAGAATCAAATGCACACACAAGAGAAAGGAAATGAGATTATAAGAAAAAATGTATTGTTAGCTTCCACCTTCCAATCTATAAACATTTTGCACAACTGTCATTAGCTAACTTTGCATTAGCTAAGACCACATTACATGTCCAAATGTTTTAGGAATGTAATGTTTCTTAGCGGCAGCTTTATGGATGCTGAAAGTTGGGTGATGCAGGGTACGTAGGTATGGTCCATGATTTGCTAAAATAAAAGGCAAGGTCCATGACCATGACGACCGTATTAGAGAGTTGTGAAATTAGAGACAACAATACTATTCTACTTCAGTTTATGGTTTGTCAAGGCACAATCAAGATGAAGAGAATGAGATAAAAGAGTGTTAGAGAAACTATTGATAGAAACTAAAATGTTTGATTATAATAATTAAAGAGATAATAAAAACGATGATTCCTTCTATAATCTCCTTATTCCCTTTTTATAATAAAATCTCACCTACTATAGATTTCTAGCTAAATTGGGACCTCTAATCAAACTAGGAAACAACATAAAGATAAAGATAAATTAGGAAAAAAAGGAAATTTAAATCCCAATTCAAAATTGAAATTCAAATAGTATTTCTAAGTCCATTTACGCTCCGTTTGATTTGAAGTAAATTAATTTCAAACCTAACATATTTTTAAGTGTTTGGTGTAACATGTAAAAATTTTCAAGAAAACTACCAAAACCATTGGCCTATCTATTAGAGTCGCTAATGCTGGTGGTTTGATGACCAAACCACCAGAATAGTGGCTCCAGCCAACTGACTACCGGTGAATGCCGCCAGAATGGCGTCTTCAGTTGGAAAAGAATTCTTCCTCAAGTTCAAACCACACTTTCCTCAATCTCTTGGATTTCCCATTAATCACTTCTATCGTATTCTTCTTAGCTATACTAGATAAAGTATCAGGCTGCTAATCAATCCCTTTTTTCTCATAAAAATACATTATGAAGCGAACTCCTGCGTGAGACTTTCTCCATTTCAATTCAAAAGGTGAAGCCACGACCATGAACAAGTCAATATATTCACTCATTAATGCTAAAACCTCTCTAACACAAACACACACAATATATATATATATATATATATATATATTGGAGCTTCCATCACTAACATTGTGGGTTATTAATTAACTCGCTTTGTATTTGTAAACACCCCCATTTTGCAACTCATAATTAACCTTACTTACATTATATTACATATTATCACCATTTCATATCTCTGGGGAAAAACTATAATTTTAGCTGTTTGATCTTCAAATACTTTTAATGAAATAAATCTCTAGGTTATAACAATAAAAACTATTGTTCATGAGCATTAATAGGACCACCAAATTGAAAGATATCAAGAAAACAAGTTTTAACGGTAAAGTGCATTTACATGAATCAAATACCAACCATAGGTGATTGTGATCTCTTAATTTTAATTGGTCTATTTTCAATCTAATTTAAATTAAATAATGTGTCACAATCATATTGGAAGAGGATAGGGTTTATGATAAGGTTGCATGCAACCAATTTAATCCAAAGTTGAAACATTTATTAATTCCTGGCAGAATAGATAGAAATTGATTAATTAGACAAGTAATTAATTCATTGAAAAATTTTGGAATTAATTTGCTGATCTTGAGGGCCAAGAAAACCAAAAAAGAAAGTCAAAATTCAGAGGAAATTGGATCCAAATTGAAAACTAAACAGAACGAAAAATGAAAAGATTTAGAGGATTTAGGACCAAGTGTGCTCAGCACTTAGGTTAGATCCCCCAAATTTTCTTCCTTCTTCAGTTTAGCTTAAATTGACTTTGATTCCAATGTTTTTGCTTTAGAAAACCTAATTTTTCTAGGTCTCACATTGCCTAGAGACTCATCCCTAGCTCTCCCATTCTAATTATGAATACACCCCCCCCCCCCCCCCGCGGCAAACAATTCGAAAACATATTGAGTACCTTAGAAACTGTAGAAATTCTCAAACTTTCTCAGCAAATTGAGATTTATTCTCTCTCCCTCTATTATTAGGAAGGTGTCTTTGGTGTTGTAAGGACCAGATTTAACTTGAATCCAAAACGGGAATGGATCCAAGCCCACGTAGCCCAAACAATGAATTTATAGAGTGCAGGAAAGAAAGCTAGTCTGATCTTGGGCCAAAATATTGGATTTTAGTGTAAAAAGAGTAAAGATACGAGCATGGAATGTAGCAATAAGTCTCTTCGGTCATGCCCTAGAGATCTGATTTTTCTTTCTTTTCTTTCTGTTTCGGCCTCCTTTTTTCTTCTGTCTTTCCTCGCCTTATATACCATGGCTTTTTTGCCTTTTTTATCATCCACGTGTGGACCTGGCATTCAACGTCCTTTTTCGTCATCCCCCTTGCCCTCTCTTGAATCTTCCATTCTTAGCTGGAAAGCTGTTCGTTCACTGTTCAGGTATCACCTCCACATTAATGCGGCCAGAAGGTTAGCTGGGAGACATTTAATGCGGAGGTGACAGCACCTTTAGATATTTGTCATTTCCTACCATTACTTTTTGTTTGATATTTCCCCCTTTGCTCTGTTATAAGATTTGTCCTAGGCGTTGTTCTGAGTGATTAACGAGTTCACCAGATACCTCGGACAAAAGTCCCGAGGTGACCATCCTCCTCGGACACGGCCCGATTCCTCACAAGCATGCTCTACCTCTCCTCGGAAGGTAATTTTGTCCATTCTTCGGCTGGCTGTCCTCGGATAGTCGTTTGCCCTCACACTGGATATTGGGCCGGGCCCTTCCTTGCTCCATTTGTATGAATGGGGATAATATTGGGCCTGGCTTCCTCACGTACAGTTTGAACACAGGGCAAAATTGGCCCACACAGGTGTCTTGGACCTTTTGGTCTCAGACTACTGACTTCCTACTTACGAATCCCCCTTTAGAGTTACTATCTAGCTTAGAATGCTCAAGAGTGCTAGTGCATATAGGTAAGGTTTCTAAAACCTTTTGTTTATTTTATTCTTATGCCCTAGCTTTCAAATTCAAGCATGTTTTAGTTTTTAGGTTTTTCTCATGTTCTTGTTTATTAGCATGTTAGATCTAGGATATTCACAGTTTTTGCATAATTAGGCTTTCTTGATTTCAGATGGATACATGCTCTTAGATTAGGGGTTTTCAACTCATATAACATGTCCATGCTTTTACATTAAAGTTTATCACATCTCACACATATTCATCATCTCTTTCAATATTAAATATATGCATGCCCAGAATATGGTTTCATCATGCCTTTCTTTGTTTCAATATGTTTGCAATCACATGTTTTGGATGATATAAACTGTTTGAATGATACGATATGATTATTGCCCATCGTAGTTTAGAAAACTGGTTTTACGAGACAGTTAAATGCCTAACACCTTCCCAGTCCTGGAACCTAACCTCCGAACTTAGATCAAGGGTTTGTAGATTAGACTTGTCCTTGAAGTTTTATACTTTTTATTTTAGATTGTATCTATGACCAAAACAATGTAATTTTTGGTTATTATCAACAAGATGTACATTCTAACAGGAGTGAGTGCAATGCAAAGACCAAACAAGTTACTCTCTCACCTCGTAATGGCAGCATCTATCTTTTGAGTCAAATCATTTCTTAAGATGGCTCCTCTTGTTTGACAATGATCCAAGCAATAGCTCAAGAAGGCAAATGAGTACATCTAGAGAATAACTGAAACTAGAAAAGACGGGATAGCACTGATAGAAAGAAAGCATGTCATAGTGGCTATTATAAGTAAGGTAGTCCCAAGCTATTGAGATGTTGGCGCTGACTAAACGATGAAAATAATGCCGGTCTGTTAATAGATAAGAGGACTAATACTTCAAAAAATAAAAGAGCTTTTCAATTCATCAATAAAATTGAAGTATCTTTCAAAAATTTTTTTTTTTTGGTTTTTTTAAGATGTCTCCTCTTCAGTGCCAAAACCCCTATCTGAAAAAGGGGGCTCAGGCCGAGAGGTGCGGTGGTTGAATGTGAGCATTAAAGTAAACCTCTGCTTCTTTTTCATATAATATCCAAAACAAGAATATTAAAAAAATTTATTTCAGGCTTCAAAAGTTGAATCAATATCTTCTTCTTATTTAATTCCACTAGTCACGTAACAAATGAAAAATTATTGTCTTTGGCTAACTTTATTGTTAGGACATATGTAATTCACTTGTTAAGAACATATGTCACTATTTTATGTAATTGACTAATCCTTTGACAAAACGCACTTTACTTGTATTTGGGTAGATCTAGGATGTATTTTATACTTCAAAAAACTATGTTTTAAGATCAAGTGTTGAAGTTATACAAGTTTGTTCAAGATTCAAGCTGAAAAGTGCAAGTTCATTAAATCTCGACAGCTAGTCATCTATCGAGCTTGAAGAGCTGTTCTAGCCCCGTGGCTCGACAGCAGCTCAACAGATAGGGTATCTGTCGAGATTTATGAAAAACGGAATTTCACATATGTTTTGAGTCTAATCTGTGATTATGTGTTTGGACTTTCTTTTCTCACAACCCTAGATATATAAAATGATCATTTTAAGGGCCGTCAAAGTGGATACAAGTTGCATAAGTGTTGAGCAAAGTTTGTTCAAGCAAATTGTGACCGGAGACAGAATTTGCCCTAATTTATCGTTCTTGTGTAGAAGTTGTTGTGTTGTACACCGTAGGATTTTGTGACTAAACATCTTCTTGATCTTCATCTTCTGGATGAACTGAAGAACTTTACAGCCAACAACCTTCTCTAGTTGGTGATTGAAGTCGCGTACTGGGATCCGCGTAATTGGTTAGTCACGTACTGGAAGCCGTGCATTACAAGAAGAGATTGTCACTACAGAACAAGTCCAATTGGGTATTAGGGTAAGGGTTTAACTGTAGGTGGGTAGAAGGTACTAGGATTTCTTTACTTGTAACCGTTTGTTTTGATAATAGTAAATTCTCGGGAGCGGTGACCTTAAAATCACCCGGTAGGGTTTTTGGCATGTTGGTTTTCCCTATTCATAAACAAATCACCATATCAATTTAATTTCTGCTGTACTTAATTTAATTGGTGATTTGTTTGTGCTACCACGTGTTTGCATGTTAATTTGATTAATTAATAAACTTGGGTAATTAATCAATTAATTTATCACAAGAGGTCAATTCATTTTTGACCTATCATTTATCATTATTTAGTTGCTCATCCAATGATAATTCAACCAAGTTGAAGTACATTCGATTTGGACAATTACACCTGATGTGACCATATCGTAAGCACTTATTAGATCTCAATGGTCTCCCTCTCCTTGCTTTGTGAGAAGTGGGAATTGAGTCATGTTGATTATTTGCTTGAACATTGAAGCTTACGTTGTTGAATATTTCTGTGGCTGACACTGTTGGAGCAGTTATGGCTGAACTGGTTCCGTTGAATTTTATATTTCCCGTTTCAAAGTTTTATTCCGCTGCAAACAATTCACGTTCGTCACTTTCTGCAAATTCAGAACCATAACAAAAGAAAGAACACAGTTTAATACTAAGAAGTTTGTAGACAACTACTTAATGGTAGTAGGGTAGCACTATCACACCATTCAGAGCCATTATATAATACCAAAAACATTTTTCTTTGTTACTTGTTGACGTTTACATCAAGTTTGTAGACAACTACTTAATGGTAATAGGATAGCACTATAACACCATTTATCTCTTTTAGCAATCCACCCAAATAATGTGCAATTGTTTTCTCTTCCACCTCTGTCAAAGCACACCGCATAGTAAAAAAGATCGAACTCCTCCGTGTACTTACCTACCATTAGACTAGACTCCCTTGTCATATGTTGTACAACCGAATGTAGCCCTTGCTATAGTTTTCGAATAAGAACTCTTTTTCCAATTCGTTCTTCATCATTTCTCACATTGTGGTTTTGAATTTCCCAGTCGTGCTCTAGGAACCTTGAGTTGCTTTCACCAAACTGAAGCATATCTCTTCTGTTTGACTGCAATAATTTTCACCTTTTTTCTCATCCTGAAACTTCTTTGTAACGAGATTAAAGATTAGTGTCAATAAAACTTAAATCAATATTTTTTTTAAAACTTCTTTAATTAAGAAATTTATCAATAGTTTTATTTTATTTATATATAAAATAAATTTTTTTTTATTTTTTTTTTTTCTAGTTGAACTTTTTTTATGGAGATGATTCTGGCCAATTAATTAAATTCAATTTATCATTTTTATATTTAAATACTTCCACCCGAATAAACTATTAGAGATTCAATGTGAACATTGAATAGAACCTCCCTTGAGCAGCAAAGAAGCAAACAGGTATTTACTGGGTTTCAGCAATACATGCATAAGTAATATCAATATGAGAAATACTATCTCTACAACATTTTTATAACAAATCTTAAGTAGCAAGTTGTTACTGGCTGTTTTTGATAAACAAAAAAATAATTTTAATAGTGAATTTAAATTAGTAACTAAAAATAACTTATCATCTAAGATTTATTTTGAAAGTATTATGAAAATATTGTAAAATAATAGCAATAGCTTAGCTGCTAACCTTATCCATGCATCATGCATTTGTGACATGTGACAATTCCTAGTTATGTGCAAGCTGCTCATGAATATAAAACCCTTATTAGTATAATTATTATTTCACGTTGAATAAGAGCGAGCCAGGCTGGGCAGGAGGTTACAGAATTATTTATTTGTTTATTTGTTTATTTTTTATTTTTAGTTGTGTCACTATAGTCATGCTCAGGTGAAAGACACAAACTCAAATCGCCTCCCTCTACTCATTTTCTTTCATCAAAAAAAATAATAATAAAAAAAAAAAAAAAAAAAACGTTGCAGATCAATTGAGAACTACAGATTTAACATAGAAATTGTTTATGAATCAGAAATTCCTAGTTATGTACGTACAAGCTGTTCATGAATCAGAAATTCCTGCGAAAATTCCTAGCTTTTACTTATCCATGCATCAGGCATTTGTGACATGTGACAATTCCTACTTATGTACAAGCTGTTCATGACTACAAACGCAGTACCTCTGGGTAAAACTTGGAACACAGTACCTTTGAGTAAAACTTACAGTATTTTAGGTGCAATACACTAAATCCTCAATTCAATTTAAACACTTAGCTGCATTAACCAAAATGATAAGAATAATGTTTTTTTTTTAAATGATTAAATTCAAACCTACAAGGGCTTGAATTCAGTTAGGAAACCTAATATACTACACAAACAAGGGTTTAAATACAATCCCTTATTCTTGTGAAATTATGAACATTTTGTGTGAGATTTAGACCCCTAGTAAACATAGTTTGTTTAACTAATTTATTAAACAAGTAGTTACTTAGGTTTATTAATCAGATCTAGGTTAAACATACATCAATTATATCATAAACAGCGAAAAAGTAAAGAACACAACAATATTATGACTTAGGAAAATCAAGGAAATAATCTAATTTCAAGGTAAAAAACCTGGGAAGGATTTAATCTAAACAATCCATAAGGAAACAATTCACTAATAGAATGAAAGTTTTTATAATAGACTTAACCCTAAATCTATTGTTACCTCATATAGTACTTACTCATATTATCACACGTAACTCCGAATTCATGGATTCTTCTATTATGAATTTGTTGCCCATAAACATTCCAGTTTGTGACTCTGAGAACTCCACTCAAAGTTTTATATCATCAACTGTAATTGATTTGATGCCGTAACTTTAGATCTACCGATTCTAATGATATGAGAATGATTTCCGGTAGTGACTTTTAATGGGGAAGGTACAACACCTTTTAGATCTCAAAAGAGAAGCTTCAAAATCTCTACAAAATGTGTTTGAGTTTTCTTTAAATACTTAGTGAAATAGATCTGAAACCCTAATATAAACACTAGAATATATATTTAGACAAGTTTGTATTCACGGTTTGCTAATAGTTCTAACCTTTTAGAACCTAACACTTTTTTTTTTTTTTTCCTAAAAGTAATTCTTAGAAGTTAGAGACTACTAACTCTATGTAAATACTAATAAATCTAAAAATCTTGGCATACATACACGAGTTGAGAAATGGTGGAAAGATAATTTAAGTTTAAAAACAATTATCAGCTAGTAGCTTGGGCTAGTGGGATAAATTTTGCACTAAAAAAACCACCAAAGATAAGAGTTATATTAACAATTATATTTCTTTATTGGTTTGATTTTATGTGTTGTTTTGAGATGATGTACAATTTATTGTAAATGTGAAATATGAAGGGTGTTCTTGTTAAATCCACCAAAGTGAGCCAAAAAAAGAAAAGGTTGGTTGTACTAAAATTATACTTGAATATTTCCTCAATTTATTTTGAGTAATCAAATTACATGTTTAAACTTAATGTACTTTTATTAATCTTTTCATTTGATTTTTTTTAATAATATGAAAAATTGTCGAGCGTAACTTAGTAAATTAACCTACATGTGAAATACGAATTATAGTCTACATTTACATTACATTTTTCATGATGATTACAGTGTCATATAATTGTTAATTTATTTTTGTTAATGTTGATTAATATGTTTTGGATTAATTTTGCTTCTAATATTATCTTTTAATCTTTCCATTCCCCTAAACTAAAATCCTGGTTTCGTCACTACTTGAACTTTCTTAAAAAGAGTGAGTGTTGTGTCTCAACCTGATTGAAGTGTCTGATTACTTTTGTTCTAATTTTTTATATTATGTATTTCCAATTTTTTTCTGTTCTAATTTTATTCCATGTGATCTTTATTTTATTTTAGTGTCACCCCAGCAAAGAGATAATTATAACATGTTATGTGTAAGAGAGGAAGGTGTTTTGCTAATTTACTGATTTCTCATTCGATGGTGGCTATCCAAGTAGTGCAGTTTGTGTTCGAAGTTGATATGTGAAACATTATTCAAGGGGATTGATTATGAACTCTTTGTAAAAGTAAGTTGAGCTTTTATAAAGCATGCTAGCTGAGGACTTATGCTTGCTCATTGGTTACTTAGGACATGGAAGCTGAGAGCTATACTCTGTTTCAAGACCAAAAAACAGATTATCTTGTAAGTTAGATTAATTTTCATTAGGTGTGAATGAGGAGAGGATTTGGTTAGATGAAATTCCACTCTAGTTAAGGAATTTAAGGTGATGTATTAGTTTAAGCACATATATAGTCCAATTCTCGTCATTCTATTTGTCAGCAGATTATATTAACATGCAATGGGAGGAACGTAGCCACGTTGAAATGGTTCTTCTTGTCATTATCTTGAATCTGTGGAAAGCTAGGATGGAATATACCTTTAATTCATATACTTATGTACAAGTTAAAAATGCAATAAAATTTCTATACCTTATAAAAATAATGTTATATAAAATATGCATCACGGAACGGCAAGAACTAAGGCTATTACAAAGAAAGACTAGAGTAACGAATGTCATCAACAGCCAAGAAGGGATCTCCTCCGCCACAAAACTTTACTACCAGCTCCATCCAAACATCAAACACTTAATCTACACAAACACACAGCCAATACAGAACAACCAACTTCAACTTCACTGATCCCATCTCCAACTTCATAACATCAAACCCAAACACTACCTTAGCCACACATAAAGCCACAAAGCAAAACCCACAAAATAAAATCCCCCAAAATCAAAACCCAAAACACAGACACAAACTTAAATATCTCAAACACCTTCACCTTCGCCTTCATAAACCCACAGTCAAGACAAAACCATTCATCAAGCACTACTCCAAGCCGTCGTTGTTGCAATCGCCGCAAAAGGCCCAACCATGCTGTCCGTGGAAAGCGCTGGGTATATCTCTACTCTCATAACTTTGCTTGAGATTGTTCATTCCTTGAGATTTTGATGCCTTGGATTTTAGCGTGCAAGCTCCGAATCCACGGACTCCTTCTTTCTTGGATTCTCCACTAAATACAAGCACACCCGCTTATGTTTTCTTTCAACTTTAATGGCAGCAACTGAATTGATCATCAAGGCGTAGATAAATTTTCTCCTTGAAAACCCTAAGTTTGTGTAAAGGAAAGCTCCTCTAGATCTCACAAGAGATTTACACAAACCGCAAATATGAGCAACACTAAAACGTGGCTAGGGTTTGCCTTTTATACTTAGGATAAATAAGAAACCCTAAAAATGTTTTAAAACAAATAGGGCTGAGTTGGACGAATCTGCAGAAAAGCATTCTGCCTGAGCTTCGATCGGTCGAGCCTATCGTTCGATCGATCGAGCTAGGCCGAAAGGCACAATGCTTCCTTGCTTTAACTCGATTCCAACTTTACATTGACACACAACTTTGAGCTAGCTTTAAACACTTCTAAACACATTGTTTTGATCATGGTTTGCCAACAATACACATTAGAGTTCTAAATACATAAAATCCTAAACTTTAGAACCTAACAGAAACTTACAAGAGAAAAGATGGGTTACCCTTGGAAGAATAATCCATAGTCATAGTTGTTGCAAATCTTCTGGTTAGTTTCAAAAAACTAATTAGTTTACAAAAGAATGATACCTAAAATTGAATAAATCTCCAAATAAATATCTAAAAACCTAAGTTTTTTAATATATATAACTACAAAATAGAGAAATATAAGTGAAATGAGTTGTTACCTTGAAAGAATACTCCTTAGTTAGAGCTATTGAAAGTTTTCTAGTTAGATTCAGAAACCATTTAGTCTATAAAAAAATGATAAAAAGGTTAGATAAATATCAATATTAATGTCTTAAAAAAAACTAAGTTTATCAAAATATATGACTACAAAATAGAGAAATATAAGAGAAAATGGGGGTTACCTTTGAAAGAATAATCCATAACTATAACTATTGCAAATTTGCTAATCAGTAAACCAATTATTCTACAAAGGAATGATACCTAAAATCAAATAAATCTCAATATAAATGTCTTAAAAAAAACCTATGTTTTCAAAATATACAACTACAAAATAGAGACATATAAGAGAAAAAAGAGGTTACCCCTGAAAGAATAATTCAGGGCCATAGCAGTTGTAAATCTATCTTTCAAGTTTCAGAAAACCAATTAATCCACAAAAGAATAATATATGGCTATAGATATGCAAGATCAAAGCTGTGGGGAATAGAAATTTGATAAGGTTACATTGCCACATGTCATACCTGAGGTCGAGGAGGCCATTGTAGTTCCGAGGAGATCACACCCTCGGACAGTAAGGCCACATCAGTGGCACATTACCAGAAGAAGTCATACTGTAGAAAAAGAGCTTCAGAGAAGGGGTTAGTCCTAACATGACTAAAGGGATGGTGGCTGCCACCACATTTAATGCATCCCACCAAACCTTATGGTTGCATTTATGTGGAGTATACCCTTAAACAGTGCTGCCTTGGTTGCTGCAACTCACAAGGGGTTTGAGGAGGTGTCTGATGGGACAAGCACTCAAGTAGTGGACTGCACGATCAACAAATGAAGGCTCAAGATCATCTAAAGGGAGCTATATAATGTGAGAGACCCTCTAGGGAGAGGGGGTTGAAGAATTTGTGGAGAGAACATTGTAGCACAAGGAACTGGAATTGCAATAAAGTCATGGAGTGATATATTTAGGAAGTACTCCCCTTGGACTTTGCCAAGGAAGAACTCTGCAAAAAGCTTACCTTTCTTTACTTTTCCTTGCTTCTTTCTCATCTCTGGTCAATGGTGTGCATTGCCCAATCCATTGAAGCCTAGTTTTCAGCCCACTCTCTATAAATTCATTATGTTGGGCTCTTTGGGCTTGAGTTCTTCGACCTTTTGGGCTCAGGAATCAAAGCCCGCCCTTACAATTGGCGCCGTCAAGCTTTAAGGAGATCAATGTTCAGCTATGGTGGGATCGGGGCCGAACTGGGAGGAGTCTGTTGGTTCTCAACATCAAAACCAATTTCTCAATCTTGAACGAAAGAAGGACCTAGAGGTCAGTGTGCATACCACGCAAACTAGTAGGAGCCAATCTCAAGGCGGGAGTTACATTTCTCTTGAGGAGAATACTAGAAGCATGTAGTTGGAGATTGATTGTCTGTGCAGACAGCTACGCTGTGAACGACGGAAAAGGACCCCCTTGAATTCTGACCCTTCTTCCGACGATGATAGGGATGGCAATTATAGGCCCAGGTCAAGGACTCCCCCTAGCGAGTCTTTCTTGTATGATGAAGATCATCATCATAAGTGTAAAAACAAGAGCCCATCTCGCAAAGGCCTAGGAAACACTGCTATAAGTAGGGCATTGAACCAAATTTCCAAGTCACCTTTTGCACGTAGGATTGAGAAAGGAAAGCTTCCTCGTTGGTTTACTCAACCAACGTTCACCACGTACAATGGAAGAATGGACCCTGTGGATCATGTAAGCCACTTCAACCAGAGGATGGCTGTACATTCAAAGAACGAGGCCTTGATGTGCAAGGTGTTCATATCCAGTTTAGGGCTTGTGGTGATGAAGTGGTTTAACAGCTTGAAGGAAGGCTCTATCAACTCCTTTAAGGAGCTTACTCGGGCGTTTGGGGCCCGTTTTGTTACTTGCAGTAAGATTCCTCAACCATTGGACTCTTTGTTGTCCATGATAATGCGAGAGGGAGAGACCTTGAAAACGTATTCTGACAGGTACTGGGAGATGTTTAACAAGATTGAAGGGAACTTCGATGACATGGCCATAAGGACAAGGAAGCCTGTTGGGAGTGTGTGTCAGCTCATGGATCATATTGATGAGTATAAGCAGGTCGAGGAGGATCAACAACAAGGAAAGGGAAAGGCTAAGATGATCCCCTTGGAGTAGAGGGATTTTAGGTCGGATAGGTACAATAACAGCCATCCTCGGAGGGATTTT
Source organism: Quercus wislizeni (assembly GCA_023055345.1). Taxonomy (NCBI): domain Eukaryota; kingdom Viridiplantae; phylum Streptophyta; class Magnoliopsida; order Fagales; family Fagaceae; genus Quercus; species Quercus wislizeni. The sequence goes on along the minus strand of JALGQJ010000001.1, from coordinate 16,204,049 downwards.
GCCAGGCATCCTAGTTCTACTACTACTTAGGTGGTTAGCACAGTATTCTGAGAACCCGTGCACCAGGTTTTAGAAAAAATTAAGAATGAGCCATACTTTAAGTGGCCAAATAAGATGGAAGGAGACCTCATAAAACGCAACCAAAGTCTTCATTGCCAATACCACCAGGAACGAGGGCATACTAACTAGGATTGTAGGACCTTGTGGAGTCATCTAGAGCATTTGGTGCAGGCGGGGAAGTTGAAACAATTCTTATATCAACCTAATAGGCGAGGTAGCCAGACTGGGTTGAAAGCGCAAAGTGATGCTTCTTCGAGACCCTCACTGGGTACGATTAACATTATCTTTGCTGCTCCGGGGAGGACCGGCTCTTTCCCATCCTGAGTGATGTCTATAGATCGACCATTTGATGAGGACTTGATTCCCGGTCTGAAAAGGAGCAGAGTGAAGGTCCGACCAACTTTGAGCTTTTCCGATGAAGATAAAGTTGGAAACTCGCAACCACATGATGATGTCTTAGTGGTTACCCTGAGAATTGAGGGATACGATGTGAAGAGGGTGTTGGTAGATCAGGGCAACGATGTAGAGATCATGTAACTTGATTTATACAAGGGGCTGAGGTTGAGGCTAGAGGACCTAACCTGCTACAACTCCCCTTTGCTTGGTTTTGATGGGAAGATTGTCATTCTAAAAGGCCAAATTAGACTACCTGTGCAGACAAGATCAGAAGTCGTGGAGGTAGACTTCATTGGGGTAGATGCTTACTCCCCATACACTGCCATTGTGGCAAGACCCTGGTTTCATGCCACAGGAGCCGTTTCTTCCACGCTACACCTGAAGGTGAAGTATCTGTCTGAGGATCGAGTTAAGGAACTAGTGGGGAGCCAGTCTATGGCCAGATAATGCATGGTAGCCACAATTAGACATTAGATTAGAGGAGAGCCCTCGACCCCTATCGGGCGAGATTTATAGCAATCAAAGGAACCCGTGTTGACCACAAATGTGGTGGTAGAAGGGACAAAGTGTGAAAAACTAGAAAGGGTTGTTATTGGAGATGACGAGAAGAAGTTCTTCTAGTTCAGAGTTCAACTACCTCCTTGGGAAAAGGAAGAGCTGATAGATTTTCTTAGGAAAAATATGGATGTATTTGCATAGAGCGCTTACGAGGCCTTGGGGGTGGATTAAAACTTAATTTGCCATCATTTAAACATCAACCCATCTGTCATCCCCAGAAAACAATCACATCAGCACTCATCCAGGGAACATTCTGATGCCGTCAAGGAGGAGGTGCTCAAGCTCAAGCAAGCCAGGGCTATAAAGGAGGTGTTTTACCCCGAGTGGCTGGCCAACACAGTGGTGGTGAAGTAGAAAACTGGGAAGTGGCAGGTGTGTATAGACTTTACAGATTTAAATAAAGCTTTCCCAAAGGACCTTTTCTCCCTGCCTCGGATAGATCAATTGGTTGACGCAACTGTGGGCCATCATCGGATGAGCTTTTTGCATGCCTTTCAAGGATATCATCAAATACCGTTAGCTCTGGACGATCATGAGAAGACGGTATTTCTTACGCCTACTGGAAATTACAACTACAAAGTAATGCCCTTTAGGTTAAAAAATGTAGGGTCTACATACCAGAGGATGATGACCAGGATGTTTGAACCTTAGTTAGGCAAAAATATCGAGGTATACATAGACGATATGGTGGTGAAGAGTAAAGTAGAGTCTAGGCATATAGATGACCTTGGGAATATCTTCGAGATACTGAGGAAACACAAGTTGCACCTTAACGCTGCTAAGTGTTCTTTTGGCGTTGGCTCTGGCAAGTTCCTGGTTTATATGGTTACCTATCGCGGAATTGAAGTAGACCCTAATCAGATTAAAGCGATTAACAACCTACAGCCTCCTCGAAATCCCAAAGAGATCCAAAAATTGACAGGAATGACTGTCGCCTTGAATCGATTCATTTTTCGATCAGCAAACAAGTGCAGGCCCTTCTTTCAATTGTTGCATAAGTCAAAGAGATTTGAATGGACAAAGGAATGCTCCTCGGCCTTCTAGCAATTGAAAGAATATCTTCTCGGCCACCTATTATGTCCAAGCCTGAGAAAGAGGAGGTCTTTTTGCTTACATTGCCGTAGCCCCTCATATAGAGAGTCTGGTTTTGATCCGAGTCAATAATGGAGTGCAGAGCCCAGTTTATTATGTGAGAAAATAATTACATGAGGCAGAGGTTCGCTATTTACCGTTGGAGAAAGTTAATTTGGCAGTGGTGCAAGCTACGCGAAAGCTCCCCCATTACTTCCAAGCTCACACCGTTATGGTTCTTACCCAGCTTCCCCTTTAATCACTGCTTCAAAGGGCTGACTACATGGGGCGGATCGAAAAATGGGGAAAAATCTTGGGAGCTTTTGATATTAAGTATATGCCTCACACTTCCATTAAGGGCCAGCTCCTCGCGGATTTGGTGGCCGAGTTCGCTAAGTCCACATTGGAAGAGGATAAGGAAGAGCGAGGCATGGATAGAAAATCAGTTGGCATGATCTCCCCGTAGGGGCCTCTATCTTGGAAAGTGTACGTTGATGGCGCGGTAACTCAAAGGGGATCTAGATTGGGACTAGTTATTGTCACACTCTAAACCCAACTATAAAGATAGGCACGTGACAACTGCCGCACGCTTATAAAGTAAGCCCTTTACAAGTGTGCAAGGCCTTCTTAGCAACTAAAATTTATCCTCAAAAATTAAATCAATTAAATCCAAAATACCTCAACAATTTCTTTATGAATAGATCTCCAATAATTTAATAGGAACAAAATCCAAACCTTATGTACATAATTCCAATTGGCCAATAACTATAAAACTATTAGAAGACCATCCAATCCCAAAATCACTAAGCTTCTTTTCCCACTCACAACACAACATCAAAACTCGCAAAACTTGTTATTCTCCATAATCTGAAATTGGAGGGGAAAAAGGGGGGTGAGTTGACAACTCAATAAGTAACCAAAATCCTAATAAGTTCTATCAAGCAATGGATTTGTAAAGTAATACGATGCAACATGAGCCTTCAAAAGTTATAATATGCAATAGGTTTTCAAAAAATGAAGCTAAAGAAGTTTCATAATCTTAAATTAATAAGTTGCAAATAGATCACATACTTTAATCTTACAAATATATCATAGATGGTTTAGAAAGTAGTCAGTTTTTCATATATCAAAAGCTATAACTTACAATAGGTTCTAAAAATACATAAGTAGTTTTAATGACTCAAAATAGTTCAAATACTCAAACATTTTCAAAATCACATATGTAGTTTTAAGGACTCAAAATAGTTCTAATATTCAAACGTAATTCATATTCTTAAAAATCTTATGACTATGGTCACGCTATATCCCTGTGACTAGGCATCAAAGTACCAATGAATAACCCCCATTGGTTTGGGTATCAAAGTACCAATGAATAACCTCATTTGGTTTGGGTATCAGAGTACCAATGAATAACCCCCATTGGTTTGGGTATCAGAATCAGTTCATAGTCCAATTGTCCATAAAAATATATATGAAATCATAATTTCTAACAAAAATATATCTTATTCAAATACATATATATATATATATATATAATCATATATTCAATATTCAAATATATTTCTGATATTTCTATACTCTTTACTTTAAATCAATATAGCTAAAAAAAAAATTAAATAAAATAAATCTTATATTCAATGCTCATATATATTTGTGAAAATTCTTTATTCTTTACTTTGAATCAATATAGCTAAAAAAAATTAAATAAAATACATCATATATTCAATAATCAAATATATTTGTGATAATTCTTTACTTGAAATCAGTAATACAATAGAATTAAAATTGTAACAACTATAAAAAAATTTCAATAGTTAAAATTACACAAAATAAAACCAATTAAGATAAGGTTACTTACCTCCAAAAGTCATACCAAAAGGAACTTCTCCCTAACACATCTTCTAAAATCCTTAGATATCACCTAAAATTTTTTTCAAATATCATTTACTCAATAATCTAATATTTTTAAATAAAACTTATATGAATACCCGACCAAAAAAGACAACTAAAAATATCCAATAATTTTCCACTATTTTTCCATGTTAAAAAAAAAAAAAAATCCACTGTATTCATAATATTTATATATATCCTCCACTTTTTGCCACTAATAGTACCTAGGGACAAAGCCTATAGATACACCATACTTATAGCCATATAGGGTCAAAAGTACACCGCCTAATCTTCCATACGTGTGCTCATATTTTTTATTTTTTTATTTTTTTATCTCCATTCACCCCTAGTTCTCTTTGAGATGAGGACAAAACTAGGAAAAAGGTACTATATTCTATATCATACAAAATCAAGCCTACACAAACACCATTACCTTTTGCAATTCGCCAAAACCCCAATTCGGTCAACTTGTGCAAAAACCTAATCTAAGAGCCTTCTTTTACACTTAACGCAACACTGGGCACAGAGAAAATTAATCAAATTCCTGCTTCATTTACATCGTTAATCTCATTGGATATATAAACAGTCTCACTATTGGCCAAAATATTCACATAAAAAAAATATTCTAATACCACATAAAGTCTAAATTTGACAAAGGAACAAGATTTCTTAAGCTCTTACCTCAATGGTGTAATCAATCTTTCTCTACTTCAGTCTTTTGAGTAATCTCCTCTCAAAATATCTCCTTTATACATTGACTTAATAAGCTTATAAATAGTTAGGGTTTCCACCTTATTTTCTAAAAAACCCCTTTATAATTAGAAATTATAAAATTGGCCCCACAAAAATTTTACTTAAATGCCTCTCCTTTTAAATCTTTTTTTTTTTAATTTTTCCTGGTTATTACAGTTATGATATCTCCTGAAGGGATTATTATTGAGAAATCCTCGTGGTTGGGTTTCTCGGCCATGAACAACAAAGCCGAATATAAGGCTCTGTTGGCAAGAATGGCTATAGTTTAGAGAATAGGAGGGAGAACAGTGGAGATATTCTCAGATTCGAGATTGGTCATGGGCTAAGTAAAGGGAGAATTGAAGGCCAGGGATGTGAGAATGCAAGATTATTTGAATCAAGTTAGGCACTTGCAGTCAGGGTTTGAATCTTTCTCCTTACAACAAATCCAGAGCAGGAACACGCATGCTGACTCTCTTGCCACTTTTGCAACCTCCTCGGCGCAGAGTTTACCTCGGGTTATCTTGGTTGAGGATCTGTGCAAGCCTATTGAGATAAAAGAGGAGAGGGTTCTTATTTACCAAATTATTGTGAGACCTAGTTGGATGGATCATATTGTGATATTTCTTAAGGACATCTTGCCCAAGGAGAAGGTGGAAGCTGACAAAGTGTGAAGAAAAGCTCCTCGGTTCTAGCTGTCCGAGGATCAAAAGTTATACAAGTGCTCATTTTCCGAGCCATATTTGCTGTGTATTCATCCTAAGGTGGTGGAACCACTTTTAGAGGAGCTATATGAAGGGATATGTGGAAGCCATACTAGGGGTAGATCACTGTCTCACAAAGCCCTCACCTAAGGGTATTGCTGGCCGAATATGCAAAAAGAAGCACAAGAATATGTGAAAAAGTATGACCAATGTCAAAGATACGCCTCAAATATCCATCAGCCAGGGGTTGTTCTCAACCCTTTGTCTAGCCCCTAGCCCTTTGCTCAATGGAGCATGGATATTGTGGGCTCCTTCATTAAAGCAGTAGGAAATAGGAGGTGGCTGTTGGTTGGCACCGATTACTTCACCAAATGGGTTGAAGTTGAGCCCCTGGCAAATATCAAAGATGTGGATGCCAAGAGATTTGTATGGAAAAATATTGTCACTCGGTGTGGGATCCCACATACTCTCATCTCGGACAACAGGCTTCATTTTGATATCAAAGCTTTTAGGAGGTATTGTTGTGAGTTGGGGATCAAGAATAGGTACTCCACCCTGGCCTATCCACAGGGGAATGGGCAGGCCGAGGCTGTCAATAAGGCCATAGTGAATAGGCTTAAAAAGAGGCTGGACAATGCAAGAGGCAAGTGGGTAGAAGAGCTACCACATGTTCTTTGGACATATCGGACCACCCCTCGTAGGTCAACAGGAGAGACCCCCTTCTTAATGACTTATGGGGCCGAGGCCATGATTCCTTTAGAGACTAGATTCCCAATGTTGAGGACAAGTTTGTTCATTCTAGATAGCAATGACAACCTACTAGATAAGAGTCTAGATTTAATTAAAGAATGGAGGGAAAATGCTATGGTTCAATTGGCATATTATCAACATAAGCTCAAACAAAAGTACGACTCAAATGTGAAGTTAAGGCCGTTGGCCCTGGGGACTTAGTGTTGAGGACGTTTGTGGAAATTGCAAGAAACCCTGTATAGGGAAAGTTAGGGCCTAATTGGGAAGGGTCATATCGTATCACCTCGATGGCTGGTATAAGGGCTTATTTTCTAGAAGATTTGGATGAAAATGTCATACCACGTCCCTGGAATGTAAATAACCCGCGAATGTTGTGTTAATGTCATACCATGTCCTTGAAAGGCGACTCTGCCATGTTTTTATTCATGACATTATATGTTATGTTAATTACTTGTGGGAATATTAAACAGAACCTTGGTCATGCCTGGCTCCTCGGACCACATACCTTGGGTAAATTAATATTCCTAGTTACTTGTGTGAATATTAAACAGAATCTTGGTCATGTCTGGCTCCTCGGACCACATTTCTTGGGTATATTAATATTCCTAATTACTTGTGTGCATATTAAATAGAACCTTGGTCATGCCTGGCTTCTCAGATCACATAGCTTGGGTAAATTAACATTCTTGATTACTTGTGTGAATATTAAACAGAACATTGGTCATGCTTGGCTCTTCGGACCACATACTTTTGGTAAATTAATATTCCTGATTACTTGTGTGGATGTTAAACAGAACATTGGCCATACTTGGTCCCTCAGACCCATGCCTTGGGTAAATTAACACCTTGCAATCTCATCAAGGATGGGACCTCGGCATACTCATCATCATGGGAACATGAGGACTCACCTTGGGCTTTGGTTAAAAGATCCTGAAGGTACATTCATGAGGTACTCTTAAGATGAGGGACCTCAAACACACCTTTTTTTGCTAAGTGTTCTATTATACGAATTTTAGTACCAACACTTAGTTATTTTCTTTACTATTTACGTGGGCTCAATTTACTTGATTTAACAACGATCCATTACTGTTAGCCTTTTGTCAAGATATGGGTTTTCACCCTTAGAAGCTTCATTAATCTAACCCCTCAGCAAAAGATAGAACATCCACCATAGCTACTTAGAGATAAATATTGTAAAGGAAAAAAAGAAAAAAAAAAGACAAAGTTTCACTTGCCCTAAAACAAAAGTCAGTATCTATTCATTGTTCAAGAGAGGAGGTACATTTTGAACAAGGCAAACTGCCACAACAAAAGAAAATTACATAACAAAAGAAAAAGACAACAACAAAAGATGAAGGTTCTAAACTAGGCCTTGGCTAGAGGAAGGTCCCCTTTGCTGCATGGCTAGGAGATATAAGGATCCATTGCATTGGGATCAGGTTCCTTCACCTTGGGGGCAGCATCTTTAGCCTTCGGAACAGCATCCTTAACCTTGGAAGCAGCCTTTAGGCCCTTTGTCTCTGGCAGGGGCTTGGTCTCCTTACCTTTACTCTTGTCCTTGGGCCAAGAACCACCGTGGCCAACCCCCTTTCCCTTGGCCATCTCTACCCCCTAGCCTTGATCACCAGCCTTACCAGGCCCTTTGGAGACCTTGGGAGAATAGGTATCTTTTCAAAACCCCTATCTTCTTATAATCTTTCTATTCTGCTTCTCTCTTTCTTTTCTTCTTCGCCTTCATCCTTCGGCTCTAATTGTGTGTTTTTGTGGCTGCGATAGTCTAGTGAAGAAATGCTATCAGAGGGGCATGATTCTGAGGGTACAGCTGTTGATTTTGGTAAACTACTGTTCCTCGCTTCGATTTCTTCTCACGTTCCCTCTGTTGACATCCTTTGTTCTCTAGGTCCAACTGATGAAGACATAGAGGTGGCTGAAGAAGCTGCTGCTGGAGATTCCAGCGAGGAGTCTGCTGGCAAGGACCTTGGTGTGGCCGTTACTGCTAGCGAAGCTGCCGCTGGTGCGCCTAGCCAAGGGCATGCTGTTCCCCTGACTGTTCATGATGCACATCACGACAAAGAACCTCCAGGTATGGTAGTTTTGAATTGCTCATATGAATAATAAGATATGCCTTTTTTCTTTTTTTTTTTGTTCAATGACACTTGGCTGTGTGAAAGCTTTTCAGCTACTGCTGGGGATATAACCATGCCCTTTTTCTTTTGTAAAGTCACGGGTTGAGTCCTCCGGTGGTGTTGCTAAGGGAATGAGCCGTGAAGAATTTTTGGAAAGATTTGCAGAAGATGAAGAGAATGAAAAGGTGGCAACTAACTTTCATCCTCTTTCAAGTGATACTGTTATGTTCCAACGGTCTGGCATTCCTACAGAAGATCAGCCACTACTGGCAGCAATTATAAATAAACACCCATACTTGATGGCTGGGTGCAAGCTAGGTGTTTCATTAAGGAAATCAGGCCTTCAATTGCTTGTTGCTGTGCTGCTAAACATGCAGCGTATGAAGCTTAATAGTTCAAATTTGCAGAGAGTCCTTGAATGGAAAAATGCTCTTAAAGACTTGTTGTTTATGAAATTCGGAGTTCAATTCATCCTTGACAAGATTCGGGCTGCTGCTGAGGCTTGTATCACCCGTGACGACGAGTTCATAAGGAAAATAGCTAATCTTGAGAGAGAAATAGCAGCAAAGAGAGCTAAGCTTTCACTTTTACTGAGCCAAAGAGATGCGTTGATGCAGTCATCGCCAGTTGGAGGTGCTTCTTCCTCAACAGAAACCTTTGGCAGTGGCTTATTTGACTAGCTTTTCTTTTATTATCATTGGTAGCTTGGTATTTTAGACATTGTGATGTAATGAGACATGTTATGTATTTTGGGTTTGTTTGACAGTGTAGGCTGTGTTTTGTGTAGAGGTGCACCAGCCATATGAACTTTGTGTAGTAACTTAATATTTTCCTAGCTAAGCAAGCTGTGTTTTTGGTTTATGAGCAAGTACATGAATTCAATTTATGAGAAGTACTTCATTTATCAAAGAATAGTATATTCAAGTTAATATATAGTCATGGAAATCATATATATAGTTTTGCAAATGTTTGTGGTGTTCATGACTATTTTGATTTAAGATGCACAGCCGTCAGGGCTATAACCTTGTTCATAGTTTAGGGTAAGCATGTTTATGTATGAAAATAATATTAGAGTACTTGTAAATATAAGAAGTTCATATTTGAGGCAAAAGGCAATGCTTAATTCTTTATTGGCATAATAGAAGTAACTTAAGACCATACAAAAGAGAGTTACTTGGTACATACTTGAAAGTTGAATTAAGCATAGTACAACTTAAGCCATTTGCCATTGATAGGTTCTGTGAAACTTTCACCCTCTACCGTAGCTAGACGATAATAATCGCTAGCGCTGGCTTCCCTTATGAGATAAGGCCCTTCCTAACTTGGGGCAAACTTAGAGGGTGCTGAAAGATTCCTTTTAATATGATCTGCTACCTTCAAAACCATTTGTCCATTGGCAAAAACCCTGGATTTCGTGGCCTTGTTGTAAGCATTGGCCATCTGCTGTTGATACCGCTAGGTGCGGTTATAGGCAAGATTTCATGTCTCCTCCAAAGTTTCAAGGTCTACAGTTCTGATCTCCACACATGTGGCAGCATTTACATATGTTTCTTGTCCATGAACAACCCTTGGAGTAGGAACCAATAGCTCAACGGGAGATATAGCCTCGGTACCATACACAAGAAAGAATGGTGATAGTCTGATGGCTGTTTTGCTTGAGCTTCGGTATGCCCACAAGGTTTCCAACAGGTGTTCTATCCAGCCACCCTCGTATTCATGCACTATCTTGCTGAGAATTCTCAATAGCACTCGATTGGTAGCTTCCGCTTGTCCATTGCCTTGTGGATAATAAGGAGTGGACTTGCGGTGCTTGATGTGGCAATGGTCAAGTAATTTTCGAACATCTTTGTTGGCAAAATGAGTGCCGTTATCAGTAACAATCTTGTGAGGAATGCCAAACCTGCAAATTATGTGCTTTCAGATGAAATTGGCAACAGCTGGGCCTGTGGCCTTCTTTAGGGAGATGGCCTCAACCCACTTTGTAAAGTATTCGGTGGCCACTAATATCCAAATATGACCCTTGGATTGTGGATTGATCGAACCTATCAAATCGAGCCCCCAAGTATGGAATGGCCAAGGAGTCATCATGTTTTGGAGGTTGGTAGGATGAGTGTGTATAAGATTCCCATGGACTTGGCAAGTATGGCATGTCTTCACACATTCAACTGCATCTTGTTTGGTGGGCTAGAAATACCCAAGATTGAGTAATTGCTGGAGAAGTCGCCTTTTGCCTTGATGGTCACCACACTCTCCCGTATGTACCTCTTGCATAACCGATTGTGCTTTGGGGGTCCCTAGGCATCTCAAAGGCTCCCCATTGTGCGGTAGGCTCCTTCATGATCGTCGGGCAAGATGCCCTCTATGAAATATTCAAGGAAAGGTATACGCCAATCGCTGGTAGCAAGGACTGCACATGATTCCATCCGATCAAAATTATTTTGGCAATTGATACATTGCTCTTGGACAGTGGCAGCCTGTTTACCCATTTCTGGCCAGTAATAGCCTAACTGCTGGAGGCGTCTGTAGAGATTGATAGAACCGCTAGGGCCACAAGATTTTTCATGAACTTCTTTCAATCGTTTAATGGACTCCCCAGGGCTCAAGCATCTAGCTAAAACTCCTTAAGGCAGCTTTTTGTACAATTCTCCTGCCATTAGAGCATAATCTTTGAGTATCTTCAAATGATCCTTCTCACCCGACCATAATAGTGCTTCTTTAATGGAAGACCGCCAATTTGTCTGTCCTAACGGTTGATCAGAGAGCTCTTCCTTGAGCATTTGTACTATTGGGATTGGCCTTTTTACAATAGTGACATCTGTAGTTGCACATTCAAATCTGATCTTTGATCCTAATGTGGCTAGAGCATCGGCAAAGCAATTGTCGGACCTTAGGGAGTGTTCAATATTGAATTCTTCGAAAGAGTCCTCCAACTTTTGAGCCATAGCTTTATATGTAGCTAAAGATGGTTCCTTGAATGCCAAATCTCCTCTAGCTTGGCAAATAACCAGATTTGAGTCTTTGATTACTTGAAGACGTTTGATACCCATTTCACGAGCTACCGCTAGGCCCGTGAGATATGCTTTGTATTCAGCCATATTGTTAGTGCATGGAAAATCAAGCTTGAATGACATACCCACTGTTTCTCCAGTACTTTTGGATAAGACTATTCCAGCCCCTCCTTCAGAAGTGGTAGAGGATCCATCAAAATGTAAAGTCTAAACTGCCTTAGCTGTTTCCACTAGCGCAACTACTGGCAGCTCTCCAGGTACATCATCAGTGATGTCCCAACTGTTTTCACCAGGAAAATTTGCCAACAAATCAGAAATGGCTTGACCCCTTATAGCTGCTGGGGTGATTGCTATGATCTCAAACTCAAATAATTGCAAGAGCCATTATGCTAGCCTTCCGGAAAGAACCGATTGCCTCAAGAGTGAATGGATTGGATGAGATTTTGTTAAGAGCTATACCGTGTTAGCTAGTAGATAATGACGCAGTCGCTGGGCAACATATAGTAGAGCAAGACAAGCCCTTTCGGCCCTTGGATAACGGGTTTCTGCATCCTTTAATTTTCTGCTAACATAATAAACCGGTCACTCAATCCCTTCTTGATCTTCTTGGGCTATGAGTGCCTCTATTGCTTCGTTATTGGTAGCCAAATATAGCTTGAGTGGTTTCCCTGGTATGGGTGCACATACGGTTAGCAGTTTGGTCATGAGTTGCTACAGCTAAAGAAATGCCTGCTGGTATCTGGAATCCCAACAGAAGGGTTTTCCTTTCTTCAGTTATGGTGCAAAGGCAGCTGTGAGGGCAGCGAGACCTGGAATAAACCGCCAGATGTGTGAGAGTTTACCAAGGAAACTTTTGAGCTGTGTGAGTGTTGCAGGTGGCTGCATAGTAGTAATGGCTTGCACTTTGCTAGGATCAACATCTATACCTCTTTGGTGTACAAGAAATCCCAGAAATTTCCCAGTCGTAACTCCAAAGGCACATTTGAATGGATTCATGCGAAGCTTGTAGAGTCGACACCTTTCAAAGACCTTTCATAAGATAGAAAGATGATTTCCTCTGGTTTTTGACTTCATAACAATGTCATCCACATAGTCCTCAATCTCTTTGTGCATCATGTCATGAAAGATTGCGGTCATGGTCCTTTGATATGTGGCTCCGGCATTTTTGAGACCGAAGGGCATGATGATGTAATGAAAGTTACCAATAGGAGTTCGAAAGGCTGTTTTGGCTGCATCCTTGGATGACATTCTGATATGATTATAGCCGTTGAAGCCATCCATGAATGAAAACATAGCATGCCCGGCAGCTGAATCAATGAGCATATCCATGTTGGGAAGTGGAAATTCTTCTTTGGGGCATGCTTTATTAAGATTCCTGAAGTCAACACAACATCATATTTGCCCATTCTTTTTCTTGACTAGTACTATGTTTGAAAGCCACCTTGGATGCATGATAAGCTTAATAAACCCAGTTGTGAGAAGTTTCTGCATTTCTTCAATAATTTGAGCTTTAACATCAAGATGGAAGGTCCGCATGGGCTGTACTACTAGCTTTGCCCCTGGTTCCACGTTGAGAGCATGTGCTACTAGGTTAGGATCCAAACCGGGCATCTCATGGTACTCCTAAGAAAAGACATCAACGTACTCTTTTAATAGTGAAATGAGCTGAGCCTTTTCCAGTGGTGGCAAGGTTGCATTTACTGAAGTTGGTCACTGGACACGAGGATCATCACTGAGATTAATGGTTTCTAGCTCCACATCAGGTGAGAAATTAGTTACTGTTGGGGGCTCTTCAGACAGTTCTGCCAAACTGCTGGGCAGATTTTTCTCTACCACCGGGGTTTCTGTTTCTTGTGTATAACAGCAAGTTGGCGTAGTGCTTACTTCATTCAGCCCAAGACCCTTCTGTTTGAGACAGCTAGGCCCCGTATACCGTTATAAACGATACCCCAAATGACCATCCGGCAGCTGGACTTGTACATAACGTGGCTGTGAGGTACCGTTAGAGGTTTCCCCACGTTCTCTATTCTTTTTCCGTTCTCTATTCTTTTTCCTTTTATCAAGGAAATACCTCATGTCTATCTTAGGATTATTCTCAATGTCTTGCCAGCTAGGTAGTGTGCTTCGAATAGATCAAATGGTGTAGGATTAGCAGGGATGCGTATGGGCTTACCATTGAATCTTCCTTTGACACATTGGTGGTAAGTAGATGGCACAAGCTTATGTTTGTGGAGCCATGGCCTCCCAAGTAGAGCATGATAAGAAACGGGTGAGTCGATAATATGAAATCTGGTGAGAGCAACAATAGGCCCCACTTTAAGAACTAACTGTATACTCCCAATGGTGCATTCATGAATCCCAGCAAAACCAAAAAACTCAATAGGAGCCCTAGCGATTCTGCTGAGTGGGATCCCAGCTGCTTAAGTGTGCTGGCTGGAACAAGATTAAGTGACGCACCAGTGTCGACTAGTGCCCTTCTTATTTGAACATCATTAATCTAAGCAGCAATATATAATGGTTTACCATGATCAGGGTGTTGTACCTCCATATCCTCATCGGTGAAGGTGATGACATTAGTAGTTTCTAGGAAGGCACGGCTGGCATGAGCTTCAGCTGTAAGGTAGTGTATTCCAAAGCCGGCAGCAATGGATACAAAAGCCTCAATTGCTGCTCTCCTGGACTCTTCCTTGAGCCCCAATTGATTGAACAAAGTTCGAAAGGTAGGGCTTCTTTGAAGAGCAGAGATAGCTACTAGGGGCATACCTGTATCATTGGCAGTCTCAGTTTCATCAGCCCCATTATGAAAGAGTACAGCTGCTGTGGCTTTCCCTCTGTGATGCTAAGGCAGTGGGTTCAGCTGGACCTCTTGCTCACGAGTGAGGTTCAAAGTGGCATCTGAAATTTTCTTGTGAAATGTTCTCCGGATTGCTTTACAATCTCTAGTTCCATGGCCCACATACCTATGATATCGACAATAGAGTGGCTTTCGCATATCGAAGTAGGCTCTCGAATAGGCTTAAAGGGCCTAAGCACTCCATCAGCCATCCATTTGTCAATGACGGCATTCATTTCTTCATTGATGCACGGTATTGAAGGATAATCTTCCTCATCTTCCCTTTTCCTCTTCTCCCCAACCATCGGCTCATTGGTGGAGACTACAAGAGCTTGAGGAGCATTTTTCTTTTCTGACTTAGACCTTTCAACTGTGGGAGGCTTGACCGATATGGCTGTTTTACGAGCCTTCTGGAGCAGCTGGGTAAACTAAATAATATCAAGATTCTTTAAATGAGCTCGGTACTCATGAGACATGTTGTCAATGCAAATCTCAACCAGCTCTTGCTCTTTGAGCTGCCCATAACAATCAAGAGCAGCATCTCGGAATCCCTGGATGAAATCAAGGAGTCCTTCGGAGGACTTTTTCTTAGTATTGTGAAGAGTGAGAATGGTAACCTTTTCCTCCCCGTGAAAATACTTTGAATAGAAACTTTCAACCATGTCAACCCATGTGGCAATGGAACCCAGCTGTAGAGTGGAGTACCATATGTAAGCACGATCGGTAAGAGATTTTGAGAATTCCCTCAAGCAAAGGTCACCATTTCCAGCAAAAGGTCCCGTAGAATCAAGAAATTTGTTGACATGCTCAATTGCATTCCCTTTCCTCCCATCTTAAAGAAAAATGTGAGAGTTTCATATTTCTACGGGTATGGCTTGCTTAGTAACTTAGCTGGGTAAGGTGGCCTATGGACAAAGTGCCTTGGTTCTTTTGGCTGGTTAAGCCTTTCCCTTTCCAGCAAAGCGGTAAGATCAGATAACGTAACAAATTGAGGAGGAGAGACATTTTGCTCACCAAATTGAGGATTCCTAACAGCTGATCCCCCCTCCTGCTGTGTTCTAGGATCTGGTCCTTCATGTAATGGCTGGGGCGTTGGCCCTTGAGTCTCTCTCAAGACCCTTAAAGATTCAGCGAGTTCGACCTAAGCTTGCTGCATTCCTTGTAACATTTCCAATAGGAAAGAGAATCAGTGGTCAGAGTCTTCTTGGTTGACCTCATGTTGGTCAGCTTGTTCTCCTTGTGGGGCTTGACTATGATGGCTTTGTTTTGCTGGGGGACTGGTGTTTCTAGTCCCCTCTTGTTGGCTGCTCTACAACCTAGGAGGCACAGTGAACTCTTGGCTTCAGTAGACACCCCAGTGAAGTCGCCAAAATGTCGGCGGTGAAAAAGTTTTCCTTTTGACAAATAAGATTTATATTGGGTTGGAGGTCTAAACCGGAACTCAACAATAGGCTTGATGCATGGCCCAAAGGCAATCGGTGAAGGTTCAAGAAATTCACTATATTTTATGCCTTGGGCTTAGGTTGGAATTGACAAAAATGGCCCATGAGCAATCTCTACAGTAGATACGTTAGCATGATTAAAAAGTACACTGTAAAAAATAGCCCAACAGTAGAGTATTTTTGCAGAAAATAACCCAGTGGTAAAATGTGTCTGCGGAAAACGGCCCAGCGGTGAAATATTCCTGGAAAGAATTGCCCAGCAGTAAAATATTTATGCGGAAAACGGCCCAGCAGAAAACGGCCCAGCAGAAAACGGCCCAGCGATGGAATATTCTTGCAGAGAACAGCCCAACGGTAAAATATACCTACAGAGAACGGCCCAGGGGTAAAATATTTCTACAGAAAAAGGCCCAGCAATAAGACAATACAAAACAGAGTAAACTTTAGTTGTTAGCTATTTCACAAATCAAGGGAAACATCTGCACTTTCAGACTCATCATCTGTTAGTTCTGGAGAAAAGTCTTCTAATACAACAATATGAGGAAAAAATTCTATAGTAATGGTCACATCATAGCCATTAATAGTAAAGGAATAAGTAAATATCATGGGTTCCATAATAACAAATAATGGAGAAAACTTAATGTGAGATGAAGGGAGAGGGAGAGATCATAGCTAGTGCAGCAAGATCATTATGGTGCCAAGGCATACTCATGAACGTAGTATATGCAGTGAGTAGAGAGAATCGTCTGTGAGAAGTATGAGTAATGAGTGAGAGTATATATTAGTACTACTGGAATATATTGCTGGGACAAGTAAGTGTCTAAGAATTGAGCTGTGAGAAAGTATTTGTGAGTTATGAGCAAGGGAACTTAGTTTCTATGTTTGAAAATAAGAACTCAGAGGCTTTTTCAAAGCTTAGAGAAAGCTTAAGCAGAGAGGTTAAGGCAGAAAATTTTCTGGTGTAAGTCTTAGTGTGTTGTTGGTTGTTGAAGCATTAATGGAGAGTTCTTTTTATTGCAGGATTTTCAGGGGGTGATTAGCAAATAATCTTTGCTAAATCTTCCTCAATCTCCAAAAAATCCTTAGAGAAACATTTTTAAGATTTTAGCTAATAGTAGTAAGCTTAACTTTTGAAAGTTCTTACTGTTCTGGGCAATAACAGCTGGGTTTTTTGGCTGCTGATTAGGTTTGGCTGATGGGATTAGAGTATGCTTTTAGGCTAATGATTTGGTTGTGCTACAATTATAATTAGAGTTCCCTAGGGCAGATTGGACCACCCCAAGCCAGGTGTCAACCTTGAAGCCCTTGCTGGAACTTTGTTGGGATCCCTTTTGGTGCCCTCCAAACCACATTTTCCTAAGTTTCCCCATTTGGAGTTCATGTGCTTGGTTCATGAACCTGAAAATACATATTTTTAGTATGAAAATGAGCTGGTTTTGTGTCGTTTCATGAGCTTCATTGGTCTGGTCATGGTAACTTTGGTTTCTTGACTGAATGTGCTGAAGGAGAAAGAAGTAACAGCTAGCAGAAGCTTTCTCAGCTTTCCCAGCTTTCTGTCACATCATCTTTAGCTTTATGTCACTTGAGAAATGATGGGACTTCAGCTTGTAGAGAAAGGATTCATCCCCTGGTGGACACGTGTCCATTTTCTGATCTGATTAGACAAGTTGTGGCTTAATGCAAGGGAGCTCCAGCTCTTCCATTTTTGCTGAAATTTGGCTAAGTAGTTCACGTGTTTTCCAATTGGCTGGGGTTTGTGTGTGGGCTGGCCTGACCCAGCTGGGCTTTGTTGATAAGCTTGCTTGGGCTTGGTTTGACCCTACAAGATGAGTAGTTTTGCCATGGGTGATATTCATGGGCTTTATAGTTAGTTGATTATGGAAATAATAGACATAGTTCCCATAAAATTTTGTGAAAGAGATATTTCTTGAATAATTATATTTTCCCATGAGAGGGGGATTTAGCAAGTGCCAATAATATTTGAGTTTTGTAAGTATGTGCCAAAATAGTATTTAGGCTTTGAGTATAAAGTAATTATTTTTCTTGCTAAAATAGTATTTTGGGCTTTGTGAAGTAGTTGCTAAAATAATATTTAGATTTTGTAGAATTGTGCCAAATTAATCATTTGGGTTGTATGAAATAAGTGCCAAATTATTATTTGGGCTTAAGAAAAATAGTTGCCAAATTATTATTTGGGCTTTGTAGAATAGTGCCAAATTAGTATTTGGGCTTAAGGAAAATAGTTGCCAAATTATTATTTGGGCTTTGTAAAATAGTGCCAAATCAGTATTTCGGCTTTGTGAAAATGATTTTGAGATTTTGTAAAGTATTGCTGTGTAGTAACGGGCTTAGTAAATGGTGCTGTGTAGCAACAGGCTTTTAGTGGTGCCGGATCGTACCGGGCTTTAGAGATACCGTGTAGCAACAAGCTTTGTAAATAGTGCCGCATCGTAGCGGGCTTTGAATTTGCCACATCGTAGTGGGACATTGAATTAGCCACATCGTAGTGGGACTTTGATTTAGCCACATCGTAGTGGGACTTTTGAATTAGCCACATCATAGTGGGACTTTGAATTAGCCACATCGTAGTGGGAGTTTAGGGAGTTTGGGCTTTCTTTGAGTTTTGCCCACAAGCTAAATGATGTTGGGCCCTGTGTGGGGATAATGTAATTTTGCAGTCCAATTTTGGTAGTAATATGATGAGTATTTATTTGTGGATAATTTAAGTTGGATGATATGTGGGGTATAACGGGTAATATTTGTGAGAGGGCCCATGGTAATTTATAGGGCTTTATATAGGAAAAATTTGTGGGAGCCCAATATCATGGAGAATATCTAATACAATATATAAAAGCAGAAGCTTTTAACGAGGTGTTGACACGCTAGTAAAAATGATCCCTTCAAAAAATGACACGTATAGAGTTAATTCTTTTAAAAAAATTGTACGGTGCGTCTGAAAGGCTCCTTTTCAAACGCCAACCCGCTCATCCAAAAACAAAAAAAAACAAAACGCAAACCCTTATAAAAAACACCAAGCCACTTATCCACCAAAAAAAAAAACAAAAAAACACAAACCCTAAAACCCAAACTATATTTCCCGATCAAAATTCAAACTCCCTATAACTTGCGATTCTTCACTGCAACTCCATAAAAATTAGACTAGCGTGTTCCAACCCATCAAACAGACGAACAAAAAAAAACCTCTGCAATAGTGAAAACCTCTATTCATTCTCTGCAATAGTGAAGTTTGAAAATCTTTGTTCATCCTCTGCAACAACAGACGATTTAGAAGCTATCCCATCTCTACTCTTCAACAACAGACAATTCAGAAGGTAGGAATTTTTCCCCCTTTTTTGGTTTTCTATTCAATTACCGTTTCTAGGGTTTTGAAAATTACTCTAGAGTGTAGATTTATTGATGATTTATCTCAAACTAAAATCGATTTGGTGCCGAAGAACATAGATTTATGTGCTACCAAAAAAATAAAGTTTCGTCATTTCATTTATGTTGTTTTGAATTTTTAGTTTAAATATTTTCCCCTTTTTATATTTTCCTTACCCATGTCTCTTCTCTACCATTGTTGTTAAGGTTTTTGCAGTATATATTTAAAGTTTTTCGTTTGTAGTTGCTCTAATTTTAAAAAATGAAACCCTGGAACATAGGGAATAATAAGGTATTGAACATTAAAATGCCTTTCTGTCTCCATTGATGCCAATCTGCTACTTTTTCCTTAATTTTCGATTTTTTTTTTTTTTTTTTACAATTTCTTGAGTTTTGTTTGTTCGATTGTTGTATTAATTAAATTTTATTTTTGTTCAATTCAACATTATCGCTTTTGTTATTATTATGTTCCATTTTTTGTTTTAGGCCCTTTTGATGTCGTTTTTCCTGTGATGAATGTGTTGTTCATTCTGTTATGCATGTTCAATTTTTTGTTTTCTGAGAGAAAGTGGATTCCTACAATTAAGGAGGTGTTAACAAATATGATAATTGCATATCTAAAATTCAGCCACGTATAAGTTAAAAAGCGATCAATTATGTTGTTTCATAATGCTAAAACACCGTTTAAAAGCCTCTCAATATAAATAAAAAATAATTAACCGGTTAAAATTAGATTTACATGAAGATAGAAATAGAGAGAGGCGATGAGGACATGGAGAACGAAGCAGAGAAAGAGAGAGGCGATGAAATAAAGAGGAAGAGGCAGAACAGACGACGTCTCTCAAATTCTTTTCTCTTAGTTTCCACTAAATCTAAGATCAGAATTTAGAGATGTTTTTCATTCTACTTTTATTCCGACATAAGGAGGAAGGAAGATGAAGCGGCCTTTAGCATAAGCACAAAAAAAGCCTTTCCCAGGAACTCTCGATATCAAACCATTCTTTCTCGGTAATTTTCAACTAATCTCTTATCCTTTTGTCTTCAATTATGTTTTCTGTCAATTTAGGGATTTCGTTGAAATCAGGGAAACAACCTAGAAGATCAAATTCTAATTGAATTGTTATTAGGAACCTATTTCTGAGTTTTGTATCAAATTCTAACTGAATTGTTATTAGGAATTTTCAGTTTCTAGGTTTTGTTCCTTTGCTTTCATGAATTTCAATTTCATATTTTGTTTTGTTTTGATTTTTTTGGCTCGCTATCTGGGTCATTAGAGAAGAAGAAGGGTTATTAGATAAGAAGAGAAAGGCAGTGGAGCAAACTCAGGTCAAGAAGGGAGAAGGTTTTTATGGTGATTGTTGGATAGTTGGCGTTTTGCATGCCCAACAACGATGGTTATTTGATCTTCTATGTGGCTTTTCGATTGGTATAACGTGGACTTGTTTTTTTTTTTTTTTTACAAGATCAATTTTTTGCCTTTCGTTTCTCAATTCCCCTCAAACTTTTCGAAGATTGCTTCTTAATTCTGATTTTCGTTTTGGGTATAGTTTTCCTTTTCGGCTTTTATTTTATTTTTTGATTGTAATTGGACTATTGTTGATGAGTTTGCATGCATGATTACGGATGATTACAAACATTATGGTATGGGATTGGTTTTTAATATTATTTATCTGTGTTAGATTTGGTTTTTCTTTTGGATATTTGGGTTCAATTCGTTTTGAGTAAATGTCTTCGCTCTAAAGAGAAATCTCTGGAGATCTTCATGGATCGATTTGGTGATGAAGAACATGGATTTATGTTGCCAAAAAAATAAATCTCTGTCATTTCATTTATGGTGTTTTTAATTTTTTGTTGAAATATTTTCCCCTCTTTATATCTCCGTTTCTCATGTTTCTTTTCTACCATTGTTGTCAAGTTTTTTCAGTACATATTTTTCTAAAATTAAAGTTTTTCTTGGGTTACGATATAAAGGCCATGTGGTTCTCATATCACAATGATTGGGTCAATTTTATTTTTAATTGTATTTCGTTAGTACACTTTGTAATGTTAGAATGAGGTTTGTCAGATTTGATCAACAAGGCTGATATTGCAAACTTTGTATCTAAATAGGATTTCCGTTTCTACTTTAATATTTCAAATATTTGAGCTTTGAGTCCCAATATCTATTTATCTATTTTTTGTTTAATTATGCGCTCTACCTGTTTGTTAAAAGAATTTAGTCAATAAAATTTTCAGAAATTGTTGTTTCCTTTGAGGCATTAGATTATAGGAACTATTTTTGAAGTACCTTTTACTCTTTTGCTATGGAATAGTTGTTTCAAATTTTAATGCATTATCCTTTCTTATTTATCCATTAATATGAATTTAGTTTCTTGCTCTTTTCCTTTTGATGCATCTTAATTTGTGATAATAATATCTTGCTATCTTGGAGGGTTAGTCATATTGTGCAAGAGTGTTCCACTAGATTCACCAAGTACATTCTCATGTTCATAGGATTTCAATTTTTTCTTTTTTTGTTCAGAATTTTAAAAATTGTTCACTGGGTGAATTCCTAAATGTTGCTCAATGTCATTTTGTTTTTGCAAGGGCATCAAAAATCAAACAAAAAGGTACTTAAGAAGATTTTTGACATTGTGAGAAAGATAGAAAGGATTCAGGTAATTTCAAATGTAGTTAATTCACATTGATAGAATTAGAAATTTCTTTTTTATTCATTGCACCTTACAGCTTTCTCGATCTTTCATGATGCAATAATTTGAATTATTATAATTTAGGCATCTATAAATTTGAATTTGGCAATCAATACTCTACAATTTAATTCTAATATAGATATTATTTAGATTGATTAGTGTTAGGATATGAGCACTTTTTAGGTGAAATGGGTTATCCAGTTTTAATTTTGCTCATCTTTGCTTTCTAAATTACAAATGTTGAATTATCAAGTCTGAATTGGTACTAATGTCTCTCTAAGGGTATTGACTAACTTTGATTGACCCTGTGATTTTATGTAGCACTTTAAAAACTTGAATAATTTTACACAAAGTATCGCCAAAGTACAGACTTGTGATTTCATAGTACTTTGGAAAACTATAGTATTATGCAACATCCTAATTTTGCTATTTTAGGGGTCATTTTTCTTATTTTACAGTTTTACTTGGCACTCTGTTTTTTTATAAGGTCAAAAGTGGTCCTCAAATGCTTAGATAGTGTTGATACTATAGGATTAAGATGGGGCAAACATTTTGTGCAATGATTGCATAAGTCATGGGGTTTTGACAAAGTGATCCTCTCTTCTTTAAGCTTTTTTCTTTTTTTTTTTTTTCTTTTTTTAATGCTTATTTTTTAAATTATAACTTTGTGTTGTTTGATTATAATTTTTAAGAAATTTCAGAAAAATAAATTATGTGCATTGATTGCTAAGGCACATGTCATTTTCTACCCAAAAAACCTTATTTCATATCGAATTATCAAGTATGAATTGGTAGGAAATTTGACATACGTGTTAAGAATATAAAGAACATGCAATCCACTAGATTGCATGTTCTTTTGCATTGCAAGCTAGCCTCCTCTCTTCCGTTCAGATTCTCCTTCTCATGTTCTTTCAGCCTTCAACTGCAACTGAAGCCAGCCTTCTCTGTAGAGGAAGTCCAAAACTAAGGTAAGAATTTCGATTTGCTCTTCAATTGAAAATCTACCTGCCCAGTTATTACTTCCTATGTACTGTTCTCTCTCCACTTCAATTGTTCATGGAATTTTGTTTGTGGTTGTGGGTGATCAGCTTTGGTGTTTTGGGTTGCTATGGCTGAATGGTTGACCTTTGGTTTGCCGGCATTTAAAGGGTTTTTTTGTTTTTGTTTTTTTTTTTTTTTTTTGGCTATTTAAGGTGGAAAATTTATTTTTCCATCTCGATTTTGAAGCAAAATTGGGGTTTGGATAGTTTGGGTTGTTGTCTTTGACTCAATTAATGAAATAGCCATTGTTGTATGGGAAGTATAGGTATTTAGGTTTTTTTCTACTTTGAAGGCCTTGATTTGGGGATTTTGAATTTGATCTTATTATTGATGATAATGTGTGGTCTGTGATAAAAAAAAAAAAAAAAAAAAAAAAAAAAAAGGAAAAATTTTTTTTTTTTTTGATAAGTGGAAAAAATACACACACACATTAATATCTGATGAATGTCAACTTTGGTGTTAGTTTGCATCTTGGTTCTTTTACAAAAAGGCCATCAATTTTGGTTTGTATACTTCTGCTTACTTTCGATTGCTTAGAATGGTCCTCAGCCACATGGTAAGGTTTTTTTTTTGCTCACTTGGTAGGGATGTAAACCTATTTGCTACTTTATGTATAGAAGATGTTTGAGAAAAAGCCAAGCCCAAAGTAGTTGTAGAAGTAGGCGAATTGTTAACATATTATAACTACTTTTCGAACATGAATTATTCATTACGATGGAAAGTTCACTTTTTGAATTTTTACAATTATATAGTTCATGTAAAATTAGAAAGCTTTTTTTATGTATAAACTATACTTTCATAAGAATTTTGCATGTGCATTGCATGGGTTAGCGACTATTATTTATTTGTTGATTGTTATTTGCTAATAGTACCGTAGAAAACGAGGGGGAAAGGATTTTTTTAGTGTGAGGCCTGCCAAAATAAGCTCAAAAAGCTGGGTGTTTTGGGCTTGCCAAACACACCTGTGCAAAAGTTTTATTCACTATATATGTAATTTAGCCATGAGCTGTAGATGTAAACATGCATGTTGAAGTTATAAGATAGTCATATTTAATTTGCTCGCCTTTTCATTTTATCTGGGACGATTTGATATGATTTGCAATGGGAGAGACAAGATTGAAACTCTAGAGCAATTAATATTCTTTTTTTTTCTTTTTTTCTTTTTTCTTTTTTTAAATTTTGTCTAGCTTATTTATTGACTTTCTACCAAGTTTCTATGCGCTAAGACTAACTGATTGCAACTGGATATGATTTTCAGTTTAAGCAAGCTGAAGAAACAACATTGACTCTTGATTTGGACAGGCATTAATATGTTGTTACTTATGCAGTGAGCCACATCAAGTGCAGTTTCTACTCATTATAATGTCTATCAATATTGCATGCTTTGTTTGAGAGCTCAGGTTGTGTTGCAAAGATGTTTGTACCATAAAATTGTTCATTTCCCAGCCTTTGTATTGATTAATAATAGTAACTAGATAAATGTGTGGCCTAGCAAAATGCCACATGTTGAAGTTATCATTTCTTTAAACTTTAAAGTTCACCTGTTAAGGCCACATGGAGCAGTTCTAAGTTATTAATGAAAATAGAATATGGATGCACTAATATAGGTGAGTGAGTAATGCGGATAATTTGTCATGGACAATGGGAATTAAATTGCGAGAACCATGATTGGGGCTAGGGGTTTTGGTGTCATGATGAAGAATAAGTTTTTATTTAATTTTTTGGTTATCTTATTTTCATTAGCAAGGAATAGGATATTTTTGTGACAGCTGAATGAGCACCCTTTTCAATATTAATTGTTTAGTAATCCGTACCAATCAAGCTTTATACTCAACAGCAAAAATTTAATTCCTTAATTAAAAGATTAGTGTTATTCTATAAAAGTTCAATTCATAATATATTTGAATTGTCATTGTAAATATGAGACTTTTATTTTTATTCATTTGTTTGTGTTTGGATTTAATTTAAATTTATGGGTTGTGTTTTTGTTAATTTTAATTTAAGTTTCATTGATATTTTTTTTATTTAGAAATTTAATGTTTCATATCAAAAATAGGAATTTTTGAGATTGGAATTCAATGTACAATCAAAGAGGAAGAAACAAAGAATTATTTAAATTTTCATATTCCACCATGAATAAGAATTAAAGTATCCCGCGCATTGCGCGGGTTATATGCTAGTTTGAATAATGTGTAGGAAATATTTATGTGGGCTTAGAATAATGTGTGGGCTCATGTGGGTATTTTTTGTGAGTGGGCTAATGAAATTAAGGCTCGAAAATTTGTACCTCAACACAAGTTAAGACAGTTTAGTGGACATATATTAACACATGTATCCTTGTGATGGCCAAATCACATTGTACCTGCATATGTATCAAAAGTAGCAAAGAATATTGTGTGTTGTGTGTGAAAAACATCGCAAGATTGCATAAGTTTCTACATGTTATGATGATTTGAGATATGAGAAAATGACTTTAACTCACATACAATCATAACTGTTTGATGGAGACTGACAGTTTTTAGACCCCTTAAACAATTGATTAAACCTAGGGAATTAGCCAAGTTGTTACTTAGTCCAATTAAACAAGTCTAGGTTATCACAATAATAAAGATCAAATCATGCAAAGCAACGGAAAATAAATAACACACGATATGATCACCTAGGAAACCAAACCGGTAAAAACCTGGGGAGGATTTGACCTAGCTATCCTCAAGGTAAACCTGAATCCACTATCTTGAAAGAATCGAAGTTCATACAAAAGGACTTACAAGCACCCCCGCTCGACTTCCTAATGCTACCAACCAGTAGAACTTACTGACACGACCACGTACAAGCTCCGAATCCACGGACTCCTTCTTTCTTGGATTCTCCACCAAATACAAGCACACCTGCTTGTGTTTTCTTTAATGGCAGCAACTGAATTGATCATCAAGGCGTAGATAAATCTTCTCCTTGAAAACCCTAAGTTTTTGTAAAGGAAAGCTCCTCTAGATCTCACAAGAGATTTACACAAACCGCAAATATGAGCAACACTAAAACGTGGCTAGGGTTTGCCTTTTATACTTAGGATAAATAAGAAACCCTAAAAATGTTTTAAAACAAATAGGGCTGAGTTGGACGAATCTACAGAAAAGCATTCTGTCCGAGCTTTGATCGATCAAGCCTATCGTTCGATCGATCGAGCCAGGCCGAAAGGCACAATGCTTCCTTGCTTTAACTCAATTCCAACTTTACATTGACACACAACTTTGAGCTAGCTTTAAACACTTCTAAACACATTGTTTTGATCATGGTTTGCCAACAATATACATTAGAGTTCTAAATACATAAAATCCTAAACTTTAGAACCTAACAGAGACTATCACCTTCGAGGTACATCCTATAACTCCCATATCTCCTAGAAAATTCGCTTGCAATCATATATAAAGCATTCTGATTCTTTTTGCTTTTATTTTTCTTTGCATATTTTTCTTTTATTGAGCATATCATGCATGGGCATATAAGAAAGAGAAAATAAATACCCAATTATGTTAAGATTTTGACATTCCACTTTTGCTATGCCGAAGCATACAGATGTCATTTCATGATTGGCGGGCAACAGTGTGAGATGGTTATTTATGCATTTCTCTTAGGATTTTCCAGTCCTTCCCGTCAAAAAGAGTGATACAAGTGTTAAGTACAAGAGACTACTTAACCTTACTCATCACAAACACAAGCCACAAAACTCACTTGCTTAGTTGTGCATAGATATGCTCATCTAAGCTACAAAGATACAAAGTTTAGAAAAATTTTGTTTCAATGGCCATCCAAGGTACACAAATACCAATGTACACAAACACACTATTTTTGAATTTTTTTTTTCATTTGTTTTATTTTTATGAAAAACAAAATAAAGCAAAACTGAAAAATAAATAAACAAAAACATGTTAAACAAAGTAATGCATAAAACTAAACTGACTCAAAACACACAAGTAATGCAAAAACAAAACAAGAAGGGGAGAGAGAGAAAAAGTGATTAGATCAGTTAGAGCTTTTTTCCTTCCATACCTTGGAAGAACTTTCCATTTTACGAACCTTTGATCCAGTGGTGAGGGGGAAGAATTGAAACCGTTCAAGTTCAAAAGGAACATGAGGGCTTTGAGAAGATCTCCAAGAGGAGCAAATGAGGATGGAAACTGATTCTGGTTTCCTGATGAGATCATATTGTTGCTCTGTTGAGTGGCTAACCACTTGTAGCAATTAGGTTGAGTATGTCCAGCTGCTTCACAGTGATGACAGAGATGATGCTTCTTCTGTTTAGGCTTTTGAGTATTTCCCTTCTTAGCCCTAGGGTTCTTAATCTCTTTCTTATCAAGCTTAGGGGGTGTTCCTAAGATAGATTTACCCTTGTCTATGTTCTCACTAGCTAATTCATTTTTAACATTATTGTTCTCAGTTTCAACATTATTAGCAGGAGAAACAAAGACAGTAGTACTAAAAGTAGTAATACTAGAAGAGAAGAAATCATACCGTATACCGGTTTGATTGGAAGCAGATTTCTAAAGACTAAGCATCTCATCAAAATTTGGAAGCCTCTAGATCTGATGCACGAAATTTCCAGCTGAAAAACACCACTTTCCTAGTTATATTAGGACTTTGTTTTATTTTTAATATTTTTCCTTAATTAGTTAGATTTGGATATTATTATTGAGAATATTTTTAGGAGATTTTGTAGGCTTGGGAAATGGGTAATTAACGTGTAAAAGGGGGAGGAGAAATCAGAATTACACACACACGCCTCTCTCTCCCCTTTTCTCTGATTTTTTCCTTTGAGTTTTTATCATGGCCTTGTGTGGTTAAACTTTTATACTTGGTCGAAGGAAACTGAAGTCTTGGAATCAATAAAACTATGAGATCTAATTTGTTTTTATTGTTCGATTTATGCTTTAAATATCATATGTTCTTCTATGCTTATTTTTATGATTGTCTCGTTTAATTACTAGGAGACCTACTAATTTATTATTCGTTGCAATCTATTGCTAGGTTAGATATCAAATCCATAATTGTTTGATCTCTCTAACTTGTGAAGCAACCAAGATTTAATGATTTTTTGCATCAGAAATTATTAGATCTTAGGAAGAATGCTCGACTAAATTAAATGCAACTGCTTATGTTTGTGTTGTTTAGTTTTATCAATCTCTCTAATTCTTAAGGCCGCTACTAGATTAAACCTTTAGTGCTTGTCTTGGGTTGTTTAGTAGTTAGGGTTTATTAGATTGCTTGTTTTCTAATTAACTATGACTAAGGAGAGACAGGAAAATAGTTCCAACGGTGAATATTCAAAGTGTGAATTGATATATACTTGCATCGATGATCAATTGTAAAATTTTGATGGTGGATGTTGACTTGGACCAAGGTTTGTTCTCTTGATTGATTTCGATATTTTAATTTAAATTGTTCCTTAATTGTTTTTCTTAAAATTGTTTTCGTTATACTCAAACCCCCCCCCTTCTTGTTCATGTAACATAAAACTAGGCTAGATACTCTCCGTGAGAACGATCCTTACTCGCACTACTACATATATTTTTAGGAGTATAGGTTTTATTTTTGGTTGCCTGCAA
The DNA here is from genome assembly GCA_023055345.1 of Quercus wislizeni. NCBI lineage: Eukaryota > Viridiplantae > Streptophyta > Magnoliopsida > Fagales > Fagaceae > Quercus > Quercus wislizeni. Next base: position 16,175,767 of record JALGQJ010000001.1, on the reverse strand, counting down.
TAGCACACCAAGAAACCATACCCTAAACCTGTTCGGTCAAAAGCAGATTTCTAAAGACTATGCGTCTCATCAAACTTTGCACTTGAAGTCCTCTCCAATTGAGCTCTAACTTGAAATAGCTCTGCTTCAAGCTTCTTGGTCTTCTCAACCAAGACATTATTCACGAACCTTAGTGCTCCAATAGTCTGATTAGCCTCATCAAACTTTGTGGAAAGCTCCTCACGGTCAAGTTCCACATCACTGAGCTTCTTTGTGGTTAGCCTATACAGTTTCTCATGCTTCTCAGAAAGCTTGTACAGTTTCTCATAGGCTGTATGGATGTCATCTTGATCATCCATCTTTTCAAACTTGGATTCCACCAATTCCTCTTCTTCAACCACATCTTCAACAACCCCATCAGTAGGATTAACAGTGACAGTGAAGGCATTCAAGATTTTGTCATCCTTATTGTCGGAATCATCCTCAAGCTCAATGTCACTCAAAGTAGCAGCAAGTGCCTTACTCTTCCCAATGCTCTTGAGATATGTAGGACACTTATGTTTCATGTGACCGAAACCTTTACACCCAAAGCACTTAGGTCCTGTGGGAACAGTGTATTAACCGCCATCCTGAGAAGAACTAGATTGCCTACGGTCCTTGTCAAAGCCCTTTCCATTGACATACTTCATAAACTTCTTGAACTACCTGGTGATGTAGGACTTCATCTTGGAGTCTTCATCATCGAAAGACTCTTCTGTGTCACTGCTCTTGGCCTTCAAAGCCATGCTCTTGCCTTTACTCGACTTGCCTATTCTTGTTAACCTTAGCTCGTAGGTCTGTAAGTTTCCAACCAGCTCAGTCAAAGGAATCTTGTCAATATCCTTTGATTCCTTTATCGCCGTGATCTTGGCATGAAATCTCTCAAGTAGAGATCTGAGCACCTTCCTTACAATCTTAGGTTTAGGAATGGTTTCCTCAAGATTAAAGGCTGAGTCCACTATGTCCTTTAGCTTGGCATAGAACTCATCGAATGACTCATCCTCCTCCATCTTTATTTCTTCAAAGCTTGTAGTGAGCCTCTGAAACTTTGAATCCTTGACAGCCTTTGTACCCTCATAGGTTGTCTGGAGAATGGTCCAAGCCTCCTTGGCAGTTTCAGTTGAGGATATCTTCTTAAACTCCTCATTGGTGACCGCATTGAATAAGGAATTCAACGCTCTGTTGTTGAAGTTTGTCGTCTTGATCTTAGCATCATCCCAATCGGCTGGCGCTTCCTTCGACTTGGTCCAGCCTATCTCAACAGCTTGCCACACTTTCTCATCTAAAGACTGCAAGAAAGCTCTCATGCGTACTTTCCAGTATGCATAGTTAGTGCCATTAAATAAATGAGGTATGATTAACGACCATCCTCTATCCATGACAAACAGGGGTCAATAGATCAACATAATAAAGATTAAACCCTAATCAGAGTGTGCCCGTTTCAATACCACTTGATAGGCCAAAAATGAATTAACCCCTTGTGACAAATTAATTAATTAACTAACCAAGTTTATTAATTAATCAAATTAACATGCAAAGCATGTGGTAGTACAAACAAATCACCAAACAACTAAAGTATGCAGCGGAAAATAAATGACACGGTGATTTGTTTACGAATGGGGAAAACCTAATGGCAAAAACCCCACCAGGTGATTTTCAGGTCACCACTCCCGAAATTCCACTATTATCACAGCAAGCGGTTACAAGTAAAGGAATCCCAACTACCTTACCAACCTACGGTTGAACCTTACCCCAATACCCAATTGGACTTGTTCTGTAGTGACAATTCCCCTTTTGATGCACAGCTTTCAAGTACATGACTAACCAGTTGCGCGAATCCCAGTACGCGACTTCAATCACCAACTAAGAAGGTTGTTGGCTGTAAAGTTTTTCAGTTCATCCACACGATGAAGATCAAGCAAATGCTTTGTCACAAAACCCAATGGTGCACATACACAGGAACTTCTTCAAGAGAAAGAGATGAACTAAAGCAAGAACTTCGTCTCCAGTCACAATTTGCTTGAACAGAGTTTTTCAATGCTTGTGCAACATGCGAACCTTTTGACGGCCATTAAAACGATCCTTTTATATGTTTAGGGTTAGGAGAAGAGAAGGCCCAAAGACATATTCACGAATTCCAAGAAAATCATATCAGAATTCTAAAATTTTTAAACCTCGACAGATAAGAGGTGTTGAGTAGCTTTCAAGCAGGTGTCGAGCACACGGGCTGAACAACTTCCTTAAATCTCGACACATGCTAGCTGTTGAGCTTTAGTAACTCTACACTTTCAGCTTATTTTCTTGGACAGACTTGAAAGCTTCAACACTTGATCTTGAAACATGGTTTCTTGAAGTATTTAAACACATCCTAAATCTACCCAAATACAAGTAAAGTGCGTTTTGTCAAAAGATAAGCCAATTACATAAAATAGTGACATATGTTCCTAATAAGTGAAACACATATGTCCTAATACAATGCCCTACTGTTGAAGTTTGCTACCTTGATTTTAGCATCATCCTAGTTGGCTGACGCTTCCATAGGCTTGGTCCAGCCTATCTCCATAGCTTGTCACACCTTTTCATCAAATGACTGCGAGAAAGCTTTCATGTGTACTTTCCAATATGCATAGTTAGTGCCATTAAATAATTGAGGTATAATAAGAGACTATCCTCTATCCATGACAAACAGGAGTCAATGGATCACACAGTAAAAATAATAACAAATTAGCATGTCACTAATCACAAAAAATAATCACAAACATCTATTCATTATATTGTTTAAATAACACTAATCACATTTTTACCACATCAGTTTGTAAACTTTTTGTTGTAGATTTTGTAGTAACTATGAATTGGTTATTTTTGTTTTTTTATTTATTTTAATGATATGAAATATATTTATTTTCTTATACTTTTTTATTTATTTTGTTATTATTATCGATTAATATTTTTTAGATTAATTTCACTTTAAATGTTGTCTTTTAATTTTGCCCCCTCTAAACCAAAATCCTAGCTCCGCCACTGATTATAACCCAGATCAAGACAATTTTCTCCTTGTACAATGTCAACTCCCCGGTCTATAATTCAGAATTCAGACTCTCGCAATGTAAATCATACACAAAAATTAAACTGTTGATAGTATACATTTTATTTTCAATCTTCCTTTCTCTCCTTTTCTTCTTTATTTTTCATCTTCAACAATAGCTACTTTGAAATTAAAGAGAATAGATCATTTGTGAGACTTATTTGAGTTTCAAACTCAGTAAGTCTATATCAACAAAATGTTTTTCTCACACTCTTTCTTTATTTTTCTTTTCTTTTTACACTTGATGATGTCAAGTGTTTGTTTGTTTTTTTTTCCTAGATATCAAGGGCAGTTTATATTTTGAACGAATTAAGTAGGCCCACCAGACCATTCCACCGCAAGACTAAGCCCAAATGAAATGATAAATAAAAAAGTTTATGCCACGTGATTTACAAGGTTAACTCTTAATTTTTATTTAAAAAAAAAAAGAGGTTTAACTCTTAATAGGCCCTATAAGAGCCCAACCCGTGACCATGAGAATTTACCCCGTGCACATACACACTGAGAAGTAGAGGCCATCACAGCAACCCAAGAGGAAATGAAGCTGTTTTTGTGTGTTAAAAATGGAAATGATAAACTGACCCAAACATAAAGCCCAATTCTAATCAGCACAAGGAACTGGGGCTCTGCCATCTTTCTTGTCATTTCCCTCTCATTTCTGCTATATGGGCCAAACATAGGAGGAAGGATCCAGCACATGGTATAACGAGGAGATGTAGATAGGACGGTAAGGTGGTCATTTCGAACTGATAATGGGCTCATTCAAGGACCTTCTGATAACACAAAATGACCAATAAGCCCATGTCGAGAGCACTATACAATAACTCCGAGGGGTTCGTTTAGTGGTTTTTATGACCTTATGATATCTATGAAATCCTGAATTCAAAATCTCTTGCTAGCATTTTGGGACCACTTCCATGAGATTCCTCTTTATAATAACCTGATGCGTGTGGAATGAAGGAACTGCGTACACTCGAGGAAATGATCAGATACTCAAAGAGGTCTGGACACTCTCATTTGTCAAAAAAAAAAAAAAAAATGGTGCAACGTGCAATGATCACTAACTCATGGGAAAATTTAAAAATCTGTTGAACCAATACCCACACTCGACGTGCATCTTAATCTTTCATAAAAGATGCAATAAGCATTTAATGACCATCTTGATCTTCCATGCTTACTATTTTTAATCCTTAAATTTAGCAAATTAGTCAGGTCGTTTTCCTTTTAGAAGAAGCACTACTTGTTGCTTTTGGCCAGGAAATTGCCCAAGATCAAATAGGTTTCAACAACAGCCACAATTTTTCCTATCCACTGCCCAAAGCAAGAAGATGCTAAAGTTGAGAAAATACAAACAAACTTCCCTCTCCTTCAGCAGATCTTCTAATGTTCCCAAAAGACATGGCCTAAAAAAAAAATAATAAAAATAATATGTTTCGTGCTAGTTATCCTTAGTGTCAGATGACAAAAAAAGCACTACATTGTATTGAAGAGAGTCAAAACTCTCTCTCTTAATTACAAATTATCACTACCTCATTAATCAAATGGAGAGTGTAGACACTCTATTTCGTTCCTCAATTAAAATGCATACCATTTTGTGTGTGCATTCCCCCAATAATGAACTAATTGAATGACATGGATAACTCTTTGATCTCTCTCATTTGATGTGTGTTTATCTTTATTTTAAATGATTTGAAGCAACAATTTTTAATCCATGCATGCTTATCGTTTTTCACCCCCTTTTTCACAAAATCCTCAAATTTTAAAAGATATATATAAAAATATCCAGTTCTGTCTCTAAAACTCCGTTTGTCAATTTAAATTAAAACAATTGCATTTTATTTCAAATATATTGGCAAACTTAGTTTTAGTGGTGAAAAAGAAAAGGACAAAACTAAACATAATGGTGAGACGTACATGTGTGTATAGTGGACAGACAATCCAGCACTAGGCAGGTCCAGTGTCCCTTCATCTGTTCTAGTGGGTATAGAACTTAAGTGTCAGCTAGGCGCTTAAACCTGTCAAGGATGAAAAAGTTTCCTTTCCGACAAATGAAATTTATGTTGGGTTGGGGGGCCTAAACTGAAACTCAACGATGGGCTTAATGCACGGCCCAAAAGCTATCAATGAAGATCCAAAGAATTCACTGTATTTTATGCCTTAGACCTAGATTGAGACTAACAAGAGTGGCTCATAAACAATCCCTACAGCAAACACGTTAGCATGGTTAAAAAAAAAAAAACTATAAGAAATAGCCCAGCAATAAAATGTTTCTGCAGAAAATAGCTCAGCGGTAAAATGTTTCTGCAGAAGATAGCCCAACGGTAAAATGTCCCAGTGGTAAATTAAGACCAAACAAAATAAACTTCCAGCTGTTAGCTATTTCACAGATTAAGGAAAACATCTACATTTTCAAACTCATCATCCGTTAGCTCTAAAGAAGAGTCTTCTAATACAACAATATGAAGGAAAAATTCTATAGTAACATTTACATCATAGCCTTCAATAGTAAAAGAATAAGTAAATATAATGGGTTCCATTATAAAAAATAATGAGGAAAACTTAGTGTGAGATGAAGGGAGAGAGAGAGATCCCAGCTAGCGCAACAAGATCATTATGGTGTCAAGATATGCTCGTGAATATAGTGAGTAATGAGGAACATTTTAGGTAGTATGAGTAGTAAGAGAGTGTGTGTATAGTAAAGTTGTTGGGGCTTTCTACTAGGGATAGATAAGTGTTTATGAGTAGAGCTATAAGGAGTGTTTGTGAGCTAGGACCTGAGGAACTTAGTTTCTAAGCTCGAAACTAGAACTCAATGACTTTTTTCAGAGCTTAGAGAAGGCTTAAAAAGAGAGGTTAAGGAAGAGTTCTTCTTTCTTGGTGTATATCTCAGTGTGTCCGTGAAGCATTAATGGAGAGTTCCATTTATATTTGGATTTTTTTAGGGGGTAATTAGCAAATAATCTCTGCTAAATCTTTCTAAATCTTTAGAAAATGCTTAGAGAATCCTTCTTAGGATTTTAGCTAAGAGTGGTAAGCTCAACTTTTGGAAGGTTCTTGCCATTTTGGGTAATAACAGTTGGGATTCTAACTTAGCATTGAATGCTGATTGGCCTTGGCTGATGGGATTAAAGCATGCTTTAGGCTAATGATCTTGGTTGTGCTGCTGCTGGAATCAAAATTCTCTACGGTAGATTGTATCACCCCAAGCCAGGTGTCAATCTTAGAGCCCTTATTGGGAACTCTGCTGGGATCCCATTGGTGCCCTCCAAACCATATTTCCCTAAGTTTTCCCATTTGAGGTTCATGTGCTTGGTCCATGAACCAAAGAATACACATTTTTAGTATGAAAATAAATTGATTTCAAGTTGTTTCAGGAGCTTTAATGGCCCGGTCATGGCTACTCTTGGTTCTTGACCAAATGGATATGTAGCATATAAAGCTTGAGAGTTCAAACTTGAAGAAAGCACTTGAGTGGAAAAATGATCTTAAGGATTTGTTGCTTATGAATTTTGGAGTCCAATTCATCCTTGATAAGATTCGGGCTATTGCCAAGGCTTGTATTGCTCGAGATGATGAGTTCACAGTGAAGATAGCTGATCTTGAGAGAGAAATTGCAGCAAAAAGAGCTGAGCTTTCACTTTTGTTGGGTTAGAGAGATGAAATGATGTGGTCCTCGTTAGCAAGAGGTGCTTCTTCCTCAGCGGAAACCTTCGACGATGGCTTATTTGACTAGCTCTTTTTTTTTTTTTTTTTATCATTATTAGTAGCTTGGTATTTTGGACAGTTTGTTTTTAGATTATGATGTAATGAAACATGTTATGTACTTTGGGTTTATTTAACTATGTAGGCTGTGTTTTGTGTAGAAGTGCACCAGCCATATAAACTTTATGTGGTAACTCAACATTTCCCCAGCTATGCAAGTTGTGTTTTGTTTATGCATAAGTACATGAATTTATTTTGTGAAAAATGCTTTATTTATCAAGGAATAGTATATTCAAGCTAAAATATAGTCATAGGAATCATATACATAATTTTGAAAATACTTATTGTGTTCATGACTATTTTGTTTCTAGATGTCCAGCTGTTAGGGCTATAACTTTATTCAGAGCTTAGAGTATGCATGTTTATGTATGGAAAGTAGTATTAGAGTACTTGTAAATATACGAAATTCATATTTGAGGCAAAAGACAATGCTCAATTTTTATTCACATAGTAGTGGTTTAAAACCATACAAAAGAGAGTTACTTGGTACATACTTGAAAGGTGAGCATAGTACAACTTAAGCCATCTGCCATTAATAGGTTTTGTGAGAGTTTCACCTTCTGCTGTAGCGAGATGATAATAACTGCTGGCATTGGCTTTTCTTATAAGATAGGGCCCCTCCCATCTTGGGGCAAATTTAGAGGGTGCTAAGAGATTCTGTTAGATTCTAAGACCTTAGGAACTAATGTATTAGAACTTTAATTTGTATTATGTTGGCAAACCATGATCAAAACATAGAGTCTAGGTTTAGGCTTGCTCAAAGTATGTTTATTTGTAAAATTGGAATCGAGTGATTGCAGAATTTATTGGACTAAATCTACAAGGCTCGATCGATCGAAAATTAGACTCGATCGATCGAACCACGTACAAATTTATTTTTCTGCAAAGTTCCAGTTTAGCCCAAACTCTACTTAAACGTATTAGGGTTCAAGTAAAACACTCCTATATATAAGGAAAACCCTAAAACGTTTTCATAAGTTTTTGAGAGAGAAAAGAGTGTGCCTCATTTTGTATTTTAGGGTTTTGTACCCAAAAGCTCTCTAAGGACTTGGTTGCTCATATTTGCGGTTTATGTGAATCTCTTGTGAGATCTTTGAGGAGGTTTCATTCACATAAACTTGGGGTTTTGAAGGAGAAGATTTTTCTACACCTTGATGATCATTCCAGTTGCTGCCATTGAAGCTTAAAGAAAACACAAGCGGGTGTGCTTGTATTTGGTGGAGAATCCAAGAAAGAAGGAGTCCGTGGATTCAGAGCTTGCACGTGGTTGTGTCAGTAAGTTCTACTGGTTGGTAGCATTAGGAAGTCGAGCGGGGGTGCTTGTAAGTCCTTTTGTATGAACTTCGATTCTTTCAAGATAGTGGATTTAGGTTTACCTTGAGGATAGCTAGGTTAAATCCTCCCCAGGTTTTTACCGGTTTGGTTTCCTAGGTGATCATATCGTGTGTTATTTATTTTCCGCTACTTTGCATGATTTGATCTTTATTATTGTGATAACCTAGACTTGTTTAATTGGACTAAGTAACAACTTGGCTAATTCCCTTGGTTTAATCAATTGTTTAAGGGGTCTAAAAACTGTCAAGTGGTATCAGAGCGGGTAGCTCTTCTTGTTTTAGATCTTTTGATCTAAGAGCTGATCCTTGACCCCTGTTGTCGTGGATAATTTGAAGTGTCTTTTTTATCATGTTTCTGCTCATGCTTCTGCTGATTTTATTGATGCATGTGAAACTCTTCGTAAGGAATTATTGAAATCTATGAAAATTGTTAAGAAATTCAAGAAAGAGTTAAAATTGGCTAATCTTGAAAAAGAGGAATTGGTTGTTAGATTAGATGAATCTAATAAAAAGAATGAATTTTTGAGAAATCAAATTTCCTCTCAAGATGAGAAGATGAAAAGCTTGGAACAAGAGTTAGTTGAATCTAAAGCTAAAATTGAAAATTTGACTAGTACCAAGCCTACTGTTGATAACAGAAGTGTCTCTGTTTCACTTAAGCCTAAAACTGAGAAAGTTTATATCCCTCCTTTTAAGAGGAATAATAAAGAAAAGGCTTATTTTGCTAGGTTAGACAAAGGTAAAAGTTCTGATGTAAACGCTGAAATTTCTAAACCTACTGTTAGAGAGCATAATAAATCTGTTTTTGTGCCTACTTGTCACCTTTGTGGTGTTGTTGGTCATATTAGACCAAATTGTTCTTTGTTGAGGCAAAAACCAAAATCTGAGAATAGATTTGCTGTTAGAAATACTGGTGTTCCTAAATTTGTTCCTGTTTGCAATTTTTGTGGTGTCCATGGTCACATTCGTCCTAATTGTCATAAATTGAAATTTAAAAATTCTGTATTTCAATCTAGGATATGTGATGATATTTCTCCTGCCATAAGTCCATATAAATTGTTTCATATTCTTTTGAAAAATATGAGCTTGTTGGCTTGTGAAAGGAATTTGCAGGATTTTAGTCTTTCTCAGAAGATTGGTGTAATTCCTCAAATACACTCTTCTTCACATGGATTTTCACCTACAAAGCCGAAGACTCGTTCTATATGGGTGAGAAAAGATTCTCTAAGGTGAGCGTTGCTGACTTGTCCTTGATTTAATTCTTTTAATTGGTTGTGGACATGTCTTGATTCTGTTTTTTGGTTGTTTTATTTTTTAGGTTGTTTTTTTTTTTTTTTTATAAAAAAAAAATTCCAAAAACATTGAAAATTTTCAAAAAGACAAAAATATTTTATTTTGTGTCTAGTTTTATTTTTCTTGAGGATTACATGAATTATGATATCTCTCTCTTAATTTAGAACATACTTGATATTGTGGAGAAACTTGAATAGTATGTGTTATATAAGTGCTAAGCTATTTCTGATTTTGTGTGGGTATGTACTAATTTGTACATGTACTCATGGGTTAATTAAGAAATTGATATTTCTTGTTTGTGTACCCTTTATAGCTTAGTTAAGCACTGTCATGCATTGCATTTGCATTGTTCATTTAGCATAATATGTGTTTTTTGTTTTTGGTCATATAGTTTTTAAAACCAAAAAGATTTTTGTGTTTTGTATTTCACATCTTGGATTTATAATCAAGGATTGGCCATATTATCTTTACATAACAAGTTTATGTACCTTGTTTAGCTTTGATGAGCTTATTTATTGCACTTTACTAGTTTGAGCTTTGTAGTGCATATTGTGTGGGAGATGTTTATAGTTTTTGATCACCTTGTCTTGATCTTGAAGTCACATGTCTTTGACTGTCGGACTTGAACCTTTTGAGAAAGGCATAAATAACTATCTCACCACTGTGCACTAGCCAATCATGAACACCTTAGTGCATATCATAAGATTTTGTGCTCGAGAAAGTGTAACACATGCACAAAAAGAACATAAGGTGAAGCCTCAGTTTAAATGATAAATCTCTTAAATTAAAAATTGGTGTGTACTATTAGGCTGAATGCCAAATCACTTAAATTAAAAATTGGTGTGTACATTATGAGGCAAAAATTCAAGAAACTTACATGATCGCAAGCTTATGTTCTAAGAAATGTGGGAGTTATATGATGTAACTCTTTAGGTGATAATCTCTTTTAAATTCTATGTGATGAATTTTGTAGACTTTGTGATTGATTGCTATTCACATATCACATCACATGTATCTCAAGCTTTTGCTAGTTGCACACACTACACAAGTTACTCTTTGCTAAACTTGGTACATTATATTGTGTGTGATTTTGTTGTGGCCATCCAAGATTATATACCCTTTGATTTTGATGCAAAATGTGTTTAATGTTTGAGTTTTAAGAACAAATTAACTAAATTTGTTTTCATGCATTTAAAGGGTATTTTCGAACCTCATTAAACTTGGGATTTTTGTTGATTCAATTCTATTTTTCTGAAATTGATCATTGGGTTTTGTTGGTATATTGTTATATTCATGATTGTTGTTGGTGAATTTGATCAATTTGGGGTTTTATGAAGAATTGAAAATTCTAGGGTTTATATTGAATCCGATTTGGGGATTTTGTTCAAGTGGGTTGAAATTGATGAAATTGGCTTGTTGTTTTGATGTAATTGATCATTCTAATCTATTTTCTAACTTGTGTGATGAACAATTGGTCAATTTATTTTAAAAATTAACAAGTGGTTTTATTTTTTTTGGGTTTTTAGTTAAAAACTCCTTGCTCAAGCCAATTTTGTGAGTTTGAACTTATTTTGAACTTAATTTGCTGCCTTAGCTCATGCATCATGTCATTTAATCTGCTCATGCATCATTTATGTTTAGGATTCACATGCATTGCATTGTTTTTGTATCCATCTTGCCATTTTGCAGTCATATCTCTCATTGTTTTCACACATAACATGCATACACTTTGCTACATAGGGTACTCAACTTGATCAAAAATTGTTTGATTAATTTTTGAGCTATGTACTTTCTAGTATATGCCTTTTTTTATGTGTGAACTGTAGAAAATATTTTTCTTAAGAGATATGATGGATAATCAATGTGCAAATATTTTCTCTATTCATGCAACTGTTTATGGGTCACATAGTGCCATGTTTGCATTTTATTGAAAGAGAGAATATTTTTTCTTCATGTGTATCCTCAACTTATTTTTTTAAGTTTGGTTTGTGTGTTTTTATTTTTCCCCACCTCCTAAATTTTCCCCAAAACTATTTTTCCCAAAACTTGTTTTGTTTTTCCTATTTTTATAGGGGAAGAAATTGTTTTTTAACCTTTGTGGTTCTTAGGGGGAGTTGTTGCTCTTTATAGGGGGAGTTGTCTCTATTTCATATAGAGTTGAATTCTTTTGTGTTCCCTTGATTCTCTATTTTCTCTTATCATTTATTGCGTATGTTTACTCTTTATTGAGTTGTCTTTGTCAATGCGTGACAAAAAGGGGGAGATCAAGATGAAATGTGGGAATTCTATTTGTTTTGTTTAGGGGGAGAATATAAAAACTTTTTGATGTATCTAACTTAGGGGGAGAGTTAGAATTTATTTTGATATATTTGTTTCTTGTTTCACTTCTTATTGATTTATATTTATGAGTTCTTCATTGGTATATGTCTTTATTTTGTGTTATGTGAAATCAAGAATTTATTTTTGTTTACTTGTAATTTCCACACATGCGTTTATGCGTTTTGTTTAGTGTTTCAAGAAATATACAGGTTGATTCAGTCGTGCTGCTGTCTACACTTGCAACTGATAGATAATAGTTAGGTTGAATTGTATTTGGGCTATTTGTAACTTTGAGCATTTCATGTTTGTGATGTGTTTTGTCACAGATTGCCAAAGGGGGAGATTGTTAGGTTCTAAGACCTTAGGAACTAATGTATTAGAACTTTAATTTGTATTATGTTGGCAAACCATGATCAAAACATAGAGTCTAGGTTTAGGCTTGCTCAAAGTATGTTTATTTGTAAAATTGGAATCGAGTGATTGCAGAATTTATTGGACTAAATCTGCAAGGCTCGATCGATTGAAAATTAGACTCGATCGATCGAACCATGTACAGATTTATTTTTCTGCAGAGTTCCAGTTCAGCCCAAACTCTACTTAAACGTATTAGGGTTCAAGTAAAACACTCCTATATATAAGGAAAACCCTAAAACATTTTCATAAGTTTTTGAGAGAGAAAAGAGTGTGCCTCCTTTTGTATTTTAGGGTTTTGTACCCAAAAGCTCTCTAAGGACTTGGTTGCTCATATTTGCAGTTTATGTGAATCTCTTGTGAGATCTTTGAGGAGGTTTCCTTCACATAAACTTGAGGTTTTGAAGGAGAAGATTTTTCTACACCTTGATGATCATTCCAGTTGCTGCCATTGAAGCTTAAAGAAAACACAAGCGTGTGTGCTTGTATTTGGTGGAGAATCCAAGAAAGAAGGAGTCCGTGGATTCGGAGCGTGCACGTGGTCGTGTCAGTAAGTTCTACTGCTTGGTAGCATTAGGAAGTCGAGCGGGGGTGCTTGTAAGTCCTTTTGTATGAACTTCGATTATTTCAAGATAGTGGATTCAGGTTTACCTTAAGGATAGCTAGGTCAAATCCTCCCCAGGTTTTTATCGGTTTGGTTTCCTAGGTGATCATATCGTGTGTTATTTATTTTCCGCTGCTTTGCATGATTTGATCTTTATTATTGTGATAACCTAGACTTGTTTAATTGAACTAAGTAACAACTTGGCTAATTCCCTAGGTTTAATCAATTGTTTAAGGGGTCTAAAAACTGACAGATTCCTCTTGATATGATCTGCTGCCTTTAAAACCATTTGTCCCTTGACAAAAACCTTGGATTCCATGGCCTTGTTGTAAGCACTGGCCATTTGCTGTTGATACCGCTGGGTGTGGTTATAGGCTTGATGAACCCAACTGTGAGGAGTTTTTGAACTTCTTGAATAATTTGAGCTTTAATATCAGGATGGAAGGTCCGCATGGGCTATACTACTGGCTTTGCCCCTGGTTCCATGTTAAGAGCATGTGCTACTAGGTTAGGATCCAAACCGGGCATCTTAGGGTACTTCCAAGCAAAGACATTGATGTACTCCTTTAATGGTGAAATGAGCTGAGCCTTTTCCAGCGGTGGCAAAGTTGCATTGACTAAAGTTGGTTGCTGAATACTAGGATCATCACTAAGATTAACGCTTTCTAGCTCCACATCAAGTGAAAAATTAGTTACCGCTGGAGACTCTTCAGACAATTCTGCTAGACTGCCGGGCAGATTTTCTTCTATTGCCAGGATTTCTGTTTCTTGAGTATAATAGCATGTTGGTGTAACGCTTGCTTCATTCAATCTAGGACCCTTCTGTTTAAGACAGCTAGGCCCCGCATACCGTCATAAACGATACCCCAAACGACCATCTGGTAGATGGATTTGTACACATTGTGGCTGTGAGACACCACTGGGGGTTTCCCCATGTTCACTTTTCTTCTTCCTTTGATCAAGGAAATACCTCATGTCTATTTTTGAATTATTCTCAATATCTTACCAACTGGGTAAAGGGATCCCAACAGGCCTTAAAGTAGAATCTTCCCCACTTGGGGTGAGCTCATCATAGAAAGTGAGCTCATCATAGAAAGTAGCCTCAAAGTAATGTGCTATGGACAGATCAAATGGTGTAGGATTAGCAAGGATGTGTATGGGCTTACCATTAAATCTTTCCTTGACACATTGGTAGTAGGTAGATGGCACAAGCTTGTGTTTGTGGAGCCATGGCCTTCCAAGTAAAGCATGATAAGAAACAGGTAAGTCAATAACTGTATATTCCCAATATCGACAATGGGCCCTACTTTAAGAACTAACTGTATATTCCCAATAATGCATTCATGAATTCCAACAAAAACAAAAACCTCAATAGGAGCCCCTTTTTTGATTCTGCTGAGTGGGATTCTAGCTGCTTTGAGTGTGCTGGTTGGGATAAGATTAAGCGATGCACCAGTGTCGACTAGTGCCCTTCTTATATGAACATCATTAATCTGAGCAACAATATATAGTGGTTTACTATGATCAGGGTGTTGTACCTCCATATCCTCGTTGGTGAAGGTGATGACATTAGTAGTTTCTAAGAAGGTATGACTTGCATAAGCTTCAGTTGTGAGGTAGTGTATTCCAGAACTGGCAGCGATGGATACAAGAGCTTCAGTTGCTACCCTCCTTGACTCTTCTTTGAACCCCAACTGATTGAACAAAGTCCGAAAGGTAGGGCTTCTTTGAAGAGCAGAGATAGCTACTAGAGGCATGCTTGTACCGCTGGCAATTCCATTCTCATCAGCCCCATTATGAAAAAGTACAATTGCTGTGGCTTTCCTTTTGTGATGCTAAGGCAATGGGTTCCGCTGAACCTCTTGCTCACGTGTGAGGTCTAAGGTGTCATATGAAATTTTCTTGTGAAATGTTCTCTAGATTGCTCTACAATCTCTAGTTCCATGACCCACATATTGATGATATTGATAATAAAAGGGCTTTCGCATATCTTCATAGGTAGGCTCTCGGTTAGGTTTAAAGGGCCTAAGTACTCCATCAGCCATCCATTTGTCAATGACAACATTCATTTCTTCATTGGTGCATGGAATGGGAGGATACTCTTCCTCTTCTTCCCTTTTTCTCTTCTCTCCCACCATTGTTTCATTGGTGGAGACTATGAGAACCTGAGGGGCACTTTTCTTTTCTGGCTTGGATTTTTTAGCCATGGAACGCTTGACTGATATTGCTGTCTTACAAGCTTTCTAGAGCAGTTGGGCAAACTGAATAATATCAAGATTCTTCAAATGGGCTCGGTACTCATGAGACATGTTGTCAATGCAAATCTCACCAGATTGAGGATCAGTAAGATCAGATAATGTAACAAACTGAGGAAGAGAGGCACTCTGCTCACTAGATTGAGGATTCCCAACAACTAACCCTTTCTCCTACTGTGTTCTAAGATCTGGTCCTTCATGTAACAGCTGGGGCGTTAGCCCTTGAGTTTCTCTCATGACTCTCAAAGATTTAGCCAATTCAAATTGAGCATGTTGCATTCCTTGTAATGTCTTCCAGAGGAAAGAGATTCGATGGTCAAAACCCTCTTGGTTAACTTCATGTTGGTCAGCTTGTTCTCCTTGTGCAGCTGGGTCATGATGGCTTTGTGCTGTTGGGAGACTGGTGTTTTGAGCCCCTTCTTGCTAGCTATTCCGCAACCTAGGAGGCATGGTGAACCCTTGGCTTTAGTAGACTCCCCAGTGATGTCGGGGGCAAAAATGTTTCCTTTCCGACAAATGAGATTTATGTTAGGTTGGGGGCCTAAACCAAAATTCAACGATGGGCTTGATATACGGCCCAAACGCTATCAGTGAAAATCCAAAGAATTCACTGTATTTTATGCCTTGGGCCTAGATTGAGATTGACAAGAATGGCCTATAAACAATCCCTATAGCAGACACGTTAGAGGTAAAAAAAAAAAAAACATACTGTAAGAAATAGCCCAGCAATAAAATGTTTCTGCAAAAAATAGTCCAGCGGTAAAATGTTTCTACAGAAGATAGCTCAGTGGTAAAGTAAGACCAAACAAAATAAACTTCCAACTGTTAGCTATTTCATAGATTAAGGAAAACATCCACATTTTCAAATTCATCATCTGTTAGCTCTGGAGAAGAGTCTTCTAATACAACAATATGAGGGAAAAATTTCATAGTAACAATTACATCATAACCGTCAATAGTAAAGGTATAAATAAATATCATGGGTTCCATTATAACAGATAATGAGGAAAACTTAGTGTGAGATGAAGGGGGAGAGAGAGAGAGAGATCCCAGCTAGTGCAGCAAGATCATTATGGTGCCAAGACATGCTCGTGAATATAGTGAGTAATAAGGAACATTTCAAGTAGTATGAGTAGTAAGAGAGAGTATGTATAGTAAAGTTGTTGGGGCTTTTTGCTGGGGGTAGATAAGTGTTTATGAGTAGAGCTATGATGAGTGTTTGTGAGCTAGGAGCTGGGGAACTTAGTTTCTAAGCTTGAAACTAAGCACTCAGTGACTTTTTTCAGAGCTTAGAGAAGGCTTAAACAGAGAGGTTAAGGAAGAGTTCTTCTTTCTTGGTGTATATCTCAGTGTGTCCATGAAGCATTAATGGAGAGTTCCATTTATTTTGGGTTTTTTTTTTAGGGGGTAATTAGCAAATAATCTCTGCTAAATCTTTCTCAATCTTCAGAAAATCCTTAGAGAATCGTTCCTAAGATTTTAGCTAAGAGTGGTAAGCTCAACTTTTGGAAGGTTCTTGCCGTTTTGGGTAATAACAACTGGGATTCTGATTTAGCATTAAATGTTGATTGGCCTTGGCTGATGGGATTAAAGCATGCTTTAGGCTAATGATCTTGGTTGTGCTACTGGTAGAATCAGAGCTCCCTAGGGCAGATTATATCACCCCAAGCCAGGTGTCAATCTTGGAGCCCTTGCTGGGAACGCTGCTAGGATCCTCTTGGTGCCCTCCAAACCACATTTCCCTAAGTTTCCCCATTTGAGGTTCATATACTTGGTCCATGAACCAGAGAATACACATTTTTAGTATGAAAATGAATTGATATCAAGTTATTTCAGGAGCTTTAATGGCCTGGTCATGGGTGCTCTTGGTTTTTGACCGGATGGGTTGGAGAAGAAAGAAGGGACAGTTGGCTGAAGCATCCCTGCTTTCTGTCACGTCACTTTCAGCTTTATGTCACCTGAGAAATGATGGAATTTCAGCTTATGAAGGAAGGGTTTAACCCCTGATGGACACCGTGTCCTCTTCTGATTTGATTGTAAAAGTTGGGACTTTATGGGAATGGGCTCCAACTATTAAGTTATGCTGAAATTTGGCTGGTCAGCTCACGTGAGCTCTAGCTATTGCGATTTGTGTGTGGGCTGGGCTGGCCAAGATGGGCTTTGTAGTTGAGCTCCTTTGGGCTTGGTTATCCCTACAAAATGAAGAGTTTTGCCATGGGTATTATACATGGGCTTTTGTAGTTAGTTGATTATGGAAAAATATTCACAGTTCCCATAAATTTTGTTGAGAGAAATATTCTTGAGAGGTGAGTAATTTATATTTCCCATGAGTTAGGGGCTTTAGTATATATTTTACCAAGAAATAGTTTTGGGCTTTGAGCATAAAGTAATTGTTTTTGCCAAAATAACATTTTGGGCTTTTATAAATAGTTGCCAAAATAGATTTGGGCCTTGTAAAGTAGTGCCAAAATAGTATTTGGACTTTGCAAAATAACTGCCAAATTAGTATTTGGGCTTTGTAAAATAAGTGCCAAATTAGCACTTGGGCTCTGTAAAATAGGTGCCAAATTAATATTTGGGCTTTGTAGGATTTTGTAAAAATGTTGCCTTATAGCAACTGGCTTTTAGAGGTATCATATCATAACAGACTTTAGAGGTTCCATATCGTAATAGGCTTTAGAGTGCCACATCGTAACGGGCTTTAGAGATGCCGTATCGTAGCGGACTTTTAGAGGTGCCATATCGTAACGGGCTTTAGAGATGCCATATCGTAACGGGCTTTTAGAGGTGTCGTATCGTAACGAGTTTTAGAGTGTTGTATCGTAACGGGCTTTAATGATGCCATATCGTAATAGACTTTAGAGATGCCATATCATAACGGGCTTTAGAGTTGCTGTATCATAACGGGCTTTTAGAGTGCCATATCATAACGGGCTTTAGAGATGCCATATCGTAACAGGCTTTAGAGTTACCATATCGTAACGGGGTTTAGGGTGCCGTTTCATAACAGACTTTAGAGGGGGTTTTGTTGGCCTTTTTTGTGGAGATAGCATAATTTTGTGGCCCAATTTTGGTAGCAGTATGATGAGTATTTTTGTGAAAACCCAAGTTGGATAATATGTGGGATATAATGGGTAATATTTGTGAGAGGGCCCAGCGCAATTTATGGGGCTTATATAGGGAATATTTATGGGAGCCCAATAACATGGAGAATATTTTGGTAATATATATGAGAAATATTTATGTGGGCTTAAAATAGTTTATGGGCTTGTGTGGGTATTTTTATGAGTGGGCTAATGAAATTAAGGCCCGAAAATTTGTACCTCAACAGAACCTTTGTTTGTAGACTAGACAGTAAGAGAGGCATGTTTGATCTCAATCAGATAGAAATCTTTTAAGAAGAAAAAAAAATTACAATACTAAAAATTATTTGATACTATTGTTTGAAGCAAAAAGCATTAAAAAAAAAAAAATGGCATAGTAAATTATATGTCTGTATGGCAAAGATTATTTTTGCCAATTTATTTTACTATTCAAGTTATTTTTATTACTATTTATGAGTTTCATTGTATTATTTTATCTAACTTTTACTTTTATTTACCATACTTTTAGCAAAAAATTTTCAATTTCAGCAAAATAAATGGATCCCAAACATACCCTATGTTAGAGCATCAACTCTAAATATTTAAGCTATTAAGTGAAGATGACAAAAATCAAACCGTGATTATGTTTTGAACTTCAAGTCAATTCTAGCATGAAAAAATCAAACCGTGAAGACCAAAAAGAAAAGATAAAAAAGGTAGGAAACATTATAATACTTATGCTTACCATATAAGTCATTCTTAACACAAGTGATAAATATTTCAGCCTCTTCATTTCCAACCATCCTAGTCTTGGGATAAAGAAGCTCCGACATTTTACTGTGTCCTGCGGGAGCAGCCATAAAGAGGGGTTTCATCGGATTATCTCCCCTAGTAGCTATGTTTGGCAGCTCTCCATTTATTTTCAGCATCGCCTTGGCAATTTCCACATTTCCAACTGCAACAGCAAAGTTCAAGGCTGTTTTCCCAATCTTATTTTTGGCTGTTATTAGATTGTTGTTTATCATCCACGTCAATAATGTTAATGCCAATAGCATTATTATTTCTCAAAGTCATGTGACCTGAAATGTAATATAGTGTACATGAAATTGTAGGAAGATTAAAGTAATTACACTTTTACCTTAATTAGTTATCTAATCATTTTAAAATTTAATTTAGCATGAAATGAAATGAATATTTCCCTTTTTCTACCAATATTAACACTACAGTTCCTCTATTACCTCACAATTTCCCACAAATTTTATCGCAACTTGATGTGGTAAATTATGAGTGATAGACAATAAGTTTCAAATTGATTCATCACTTTTTCTCCACCATATGAATTTTTCTAGAATTGATGATATTTATTTGTTGGAAAAAAAAAAAAAGTGTATCACCCGTAAGACTTCAAATCATGAAAACTATTGTTGCAAATTGTAATTCACGATTATGGGCATAAATACGACATTTGGACTTCAAAATAATTGTAGGGTCACAAATTGCAGCCCAAACCCAAAAGAAATGGGTTATAAGCCCAATAAGCCCAATACAATAAATTTGTAAGAGAGTGAGTGAAAGAACTGGGCTTATAATAGGTTGTCTAACGGTTAATCGAGGTTTCAAGCTTGTTCGAGGAGGAAAAGACACATAATTCAGGATGAAATATATGTCTGAAGAGTAAGTTTTTAGATGAATTTGCTATTCCTGAAAGTTAGTTCTTCACTGTGTTACAGTAATTCTCTTCCAATATTTTTCTGCTAGTATTTTTTTGATCCCCCACTTATGGAGGGTTTCCCCCATTATATAGTCCCCTACAATCCATTTCCATCATCCACTTGTTTATCATCCAACCCTGCACTCAAGTATCCCTGCACTCAAGTATCTGTCCTATTGAGCAGCTTTTCTGGTTTTCTATGAGCGGTAGTGGTTGAAAACACTGTTCAGAGGTCTTCTCTACATTAATGCGACCAGGAAAGCTATTGTAGTGCATTTAATGTGGTGGTAGCAGCTTTTTCCCAAGATATTTCCGTGTTCTTATCCCTTCCTTACGCACCTGAAGTCTATCTTCGTTGCTGGAATTTCCTAGAAGATTACCCAAGTCAAGCAAAAGCTCACCTGACTGACATTCGTCAGGTCCGAGGAGGATAACCCTCTCGGACCATTGCCTTTGAACATTTCCCTGCACGTCCACCCACTATGGGGCCTTTCCAAACATTTTCTCCTCCTCAGACGCATTCTTGTTAGTAAATGGGGCTTAAGGCCCAATATGAAAGTTCAAGTCTTTGCCTCATTATGCATCCACGACGATGAAATCTACCTCCACCGTCTCTGAACCGGTCTACACAGGCAATCTGATTTGACCTTTTAAGATAATAACCGTTCCTTCAAAACTCACTAGGGGAGAGCTATAGGGCGTCAAATCCTCAGCTCTTAAGTTTAGCCCCCTGTAAAGATCGGGATACATTATCTCAGCCGCGCTGCCTTGATCCACCATTACCCTCTTTACGTCGTAGCCCCCAATTCGGAGGGTGATCACCAACGCGTCATCGTGTGGCTAAATGGTTCCAACCTTGTCCTCATCTAAGAACCCCATGATCAGCAGCCGTTCCACTCTAGGTCTCTTTAGCTCCTGATTAATGTCATCGGAAGACAGGCGAGCTACAGACATTACCCTAGACGGGTATGAACTTATTCTGCCTGGTGCAGCGAAAATAACATTGATAGTTCCCAGAGGGGGTCTTGAAGGAGTCTCTCTCTCAGACCGAGAATTGGTTTGTCCACCCAGCCCGCTAGAATGATGCAACAGCTGCTTCAATTTGCCATCTCGGACAAGTTGGTCCAGGTGATCCCACAAACTCCTACAATCCTCTGTGGTATGGCCATGATCCCGATGATATTGGCAATAGAGGTTACGGTTTCACTTTTCAGGATTTCCCACCATCTTGTTGGGCCATTTGAAGAAGGAATTGTTTTTTACTTTTTCTAGTACTTGATGCACTGGCTCTCGGAAGACAGCTCAGACAGCTTGGGTGCTGTTTGACCTTGGTTGCTCCACATAATCCTTTCTCGGCCGGTTGTTGTTGTATCAGTCCGACCTAAAATCTTTTCTTTCTTGGGGGATAACCTTAGCTTTCCCCTTTCCCTGTTGTTGATCGTCTTCTATCCTTTTGTACTTATCAACTCGATCCATTAACTGGCGCAAACTCGTGACAGACTTGCCTGTTAGAGACTTCCTCAAACCATGCTTGGGTGGGAGACCGACCTTGAAAGTTCTAATGGCAACTTCATCAAAATCGCCATCGATTTCGTTGAACATCTCCCAATATCTCTCAGCATATGCCTTCACAGACTCTCCTTCCCTCATTGACATGGACAGCAGAGAATCAAGAGGTTGAGGATCCCTGCTGCATGTAATGAATCGGGAGCAAAATGACTGGGTAAGCTTCTTAAAAGAACTGATGGAGTTCGTCCTTAGCCCATCAAACCATCTCATCGGCATCGGTCCCAAACTGGATGGAAATATTCTACACAACAAGGCTTCATCCTAAGAATGGACAGCCATCTTTTGCTTGAACTGACTCATGTGTTCCACAGGATCCGTGCATCCGTTATACATGACGAATGTGGGCTGATGGAAACGCCTGGGGAGCTTTGCCTTTTCTATTCCCCAGGTGAAGGGTGATTTAGAAATTTGGCTAAGAGCTTTCGTCATAACGTTAGTCCCTACTCTTCTTCCAGATGGACTCCTGCGCCTCCTTTTGTGAGGATTTTCCTCCTCACAGGAAAAAGATTCACTAGGTGGAGTTCCTGATCGTTGTCTGTAGCTTGCGTCTTCTTCGTCATTAGAAGAAATGTCAGAGCTAGAGGGGGTTTGTTTTCGTTGTGCTTGACGGAGTCGTTTTTTTAGATCATCAATCTTTCGTTGCATTGCTTTTTTATCAGCTTGCTTGTGTATTACGTGACCTCTTCTTCGATAACACCTTCCACCTGTATGGAGTGTCTACAAGCTACCTTCTGGTTGGTTGTCCATGTCATTCCCATGCTCGAGGAAGTGGAGCTCGCCTTGTTGATGGACATTAGCTAATTCTGCATGGTGCGGACTAGTCTCGTGTGGTCCTGATCCCGCCATAACCGTTATAATCCACTCAAGCACTAGTTCTTCCCACAGACGGCGCCAATTGTAGGGTCACAAATTGCTGCCCAAACCCAAAAGAAATGGGTTATAAGCCCAATAAGCCCAATACAATAAATTTGTAAGAGAGTGGGTGAAAGAACTGGTCTTATAATAGGTTGTCTAACGGTTAATCGAGATTTCAAGCTTGTCCGAGGAGGAAAAGACACATAATTCAGGATGAAATATATGTCCGAGGAGTAAGTTTTTAGATGAATTTGCTATTCCTGAAAGTTAGTTCTTCACTGTGTTACAGTAATTCTATTCCAATATTTTTCTGCTAGTATTTTTCCGATCCCCCACTTATGGAGGGTTTCCCTCATTATATAGTCCCCTACAATCTATTTCCATCGTCCACTTGTTTATCATCCAACCCTGTACTCAAGTATCTGTCCTATTGAGCAGCTTTTCTGGTTTTCTATGGGCGGCAGTGGTTGAAAAACTGTTCAAAGGTCTTCTCTACATTAATGCGGCCAGGAAAGCTGCTGTAGTGCATTTAATGCGGTGGTAGCAGCTTTTGCCCAAGATATTTCCGTGTTCTTATCCCTTCCTTACGCACCTGAAGTCTATCTTCGTTGCTGGAATTTCCTGGAAGATTACCCAAGTCAAGCAAAAGCTCACCTGACTGACATTCTTCAGGTCTGAGGAGGATAACCCTCTTGGACCATTGCCTTCGAACATTTCCCTGCACGTCCACCCACTATGGGGCCTTTCCAAACATTTTCTCCTCCTCGGACGCATTCTTGTTAGTAAATGGGGCTTAACGCCCAATATAAAAATTCAAGTCTTTGCCCCCCACAATAATTATAGAACTAATATGGACCAAAATAATTTATTTCCTAACTATTTGGTTTTAGAGTTGTTGTATTTGTGCTTATTCAATTTCTTGTGCAACTATGAAACAACAAAATAATTTATTTATAGTGAGCTTTTTTTAATTCTTAATATTTGAAAGGTAGATTTGCAGCTAAATTTAGTAAAATATCAATATTGAATACCTTGACTTGATAGTACCAAAAATTTTGGTTCAACAAAAATAAGGATAATGTTTGGAATACAACAAAAAACAAAATTTTCCCAATATTCAATTTATACATGGCCCACTACAATCTCCAATTTATTTATTTAAATGCAACGTCCAAATTTGGGAATGTTGTGAAATTTTTGGTGGCTTTATTTTGTTTTGTCCATAGCAATACTATAAAAATAATCTTAGACCCCAAAACAATATTTATTTATTTTTTTTTTGGAGATTTAGTAATTTCATATAACAAAAAGACAGAAAGTCTACACACTCTAATAAAAGCAGAGCCAAAACATAATTCTTAACTGATAAAAAAAAAATAACAACAATAAAAATTAGCTCAAATAAAAGCAAAAATAGCTCAAACAACAACAAATGAACAAGAAATACAACAAAAAGCTCATTCAAAAAAAATATATATATATAAATTATTTAGATTCATAACTCGTTTAACTTATTCCATAAAAATAATCCATAATATCCTTTTTTTCCCCTAAAAAATGGCACCCAAAAAAAATATATATATTGTGCCCGTGAGTTCTACACAGTGACATCGATAGCTCTTCTCTCCTTGGCTTTGCACTCACAGCATTGATAATGAGGCTATCATGCATGTAACGATTTCAAAATATGAAAATTCGTAAAAAGAAATTGTAAAACTTAATGTATTTGTATGTGTGTGTGTTTTTTTAGTGATATCAATATATTCATGTTCTATTATCATTCAGATTTTTTTTCTTTTTATTAGATTTAGTATAGTTTATTTTTTATTTTTTTATGGCTATCCTAGAAAAAAAAAAAAATCCTCTCATTTCCATTTCAAGAGTATTGATGAAAGCATAGGGTTCAAAATTCTGGAATAAACAGTAATCTTGTGATCTGCATATTGTGGTCACGTTTGGCATTGGCTTAAAAAGCTAGCATTTTCTTTTAAGCTTATTTTTGCTACTATTTATGGGTCTCATTACACTTTTTAGTACTAACATTGGGTTGCATTGTACTATTTCAACTACTAGCTTTTATCTTTATCTACAGTACTTTCAGCAAAAAGTTTTTAGTTTTAGCTAAATAAGCTGTTCTTTGCATATGCTCTTATGTTTAGATGTTTGCATACGAAATAGTAAAAATATCGAGATGATGTGTCTATTTAGAAACAGTTTATTTAGTTGAAACTAAAATTTTTTTATTGAAAATACTGTAGATAAAGCTAAAAGGTAGCTAAAATAGTATAGTGGGACTCATGAATAGTACCAAAAAGTACAATGGGACCCATGACTAGTAGCAAAATAAGTTGAATAGTAAAAAAAGTTAGCTTTTTAAGCCAATGCCAAACGCATGCAATATATGCAAGAACCATGCAATTTTTGCAAATCAAAATATGAAAGAAGAATGACATCAAGAGAAACAAAGGAAATGAGAATGCATGCATACATGTTATATACCTAAAGAATGATTAAGGTGATCAAGTGGATTAAGGATCACTTCCCTCAGTATAGACCATCAGTGCCAGCTGAATGGTAGATGCAATTGATGTAGTCGCCTAAGGTCCAAGTAAAAAAATGCCCCAAAATTTTAACCAATAGGGTTATTTATAACCAAAAAATAAAATAAATTTTTTTATCAAATGAAAAAAAAAAAAAAAAAAAAAAAAAAGAGAAATGCAATGTCCACAATATTTTTGTACGTTTTTAGACCCCTCAAAAACACAATCAGATTAACCTATGTAATTAGCCAAGTGATTAACTTAGTCAAATTAACAAATCTAGGTTAACACAAATATATCATATCATGCAAAGCAGCGGAAATATAAATAACATAATGATATGATGACCTAGGAAACCACACGGTAAAAACCTAGGGAGGATTTAACCTAGCCATCCACAAGGTAAACCTAAATCCACTATGAAAGAATCGAAGTTTTACAATAGCGACTTAGACCACTAACATCCTATTGCTACCCACCAGTAGAAACTTACTGACACAACCACGTGCAAGCTCCGAGAACACGGACTCCTTCTTTCTTGGATTTTCTAGCAAGTACAAGCACACCCGCTTGTGTTTCTTTAAGTTCTTATGGCAGCAATTGAATGATCATCAAGTTCTTGAACGAATCTCCTCTTGATAATCCTAAGCTTGTATAAAGGAAAGCTCCTCACAGATCTCACAAGAGATATACACAAACCGCAATATGAGCAACCTCTAAAACGTGGCTAGGGTTTGCCTTATATACCTAGGACAAAAACATAAAACCCTAAACGTTTTAATGAGCTAGGGCTAAGTTGGACTTCTGCAGAAAAATGCATTCTGTTGAATTTCGATTGATCGAGCCTAAGTTTCGATCGATGGAACCAGGCTGAAATGCACTATCAATTCTGCATCAACTCGAATCCGACTTTACATAAAAGACACAACTTTGAGCAAGTCTAAACAAGACTAAACAACCTGTTTTGATCATGGTTTGCCAACAATACAGATTAGAGTTCTAAATACATTAGTTCCTAAGTCTTTAGAACCTAACAATTTTTCACAACACTTTTACAAAAATATTAAGTAACAGGTTGTTATAGCTTGTTATTGATGACAAAAAAATAATTATAGTGGTGGGTTCAAATAGAAAACAAGAAGCAACTAAAAACCTAGCATTTGTTGTGAAAAATATTGTGATGTTACGCTTATTATTACTAGTTCTCATCTAAGTCCACTATTAATATCATTCTTTTACTTACAACTGACAATCTGCCATATCTACAAGTGTGAAAGGTTTTGCCAAATTTTTTATATCTATAGACTTTCTAAAATAAGAAAAAAATTATACGTGGTTCATATTAATTAGTAGTAATTTTGCATCTAAAACAAGATAATCAGTTTTCACCTTAGGCCCCCAAATGAATCAAGCCACCCTGTAGACCTCCAAATGTTGTTAATATATACTTGGAAGGCAATTCCTGTACGCTAGAAGCGTGGAATAAATTGTTGAAGGGAAGAAAGGTTTGAGAATCTATGGAATGGCGGATGATTACAATGCCCTAGTGGGCTTAAATCTTAATCAAGCAGTCAAAAAGAGTGGAAAAGTCGTATTAAAATTCATGAAAGTATTCCAAAAACTGAATAAAGTTTAGAGCATTCACATTGAAAAACCAATACTAATATCGAAAAAGCAATGAAGAAGAAGAATAATGAGGTGAGAGATAAAGCGGGGGAGAGGAAGGCCGAAGTGATGAGCTACGAAGTTCCTTAGAAATGCCTTTTACCTTCTCAGTGTTAACTTGTCAGTAGGGGAGAGAGATGTGTTATTATTATAAACAAATCTCACCTCACATTCGCAACTACTTAGCAAGTTCAATCGGTACTGCTTTCCGACCAATACAGGTTGCTAGTCGTTATTAATCACATTGAAAAGTATTTTGTAATTAGTCATTTGGACAGAATCTTTTTTCCTCGTCCAATCCTGCTCTACTAGGAACTATATATGTTGCAGGGTCATTGATCTTTTCCTCGTTCAAGCATGCAATTGTTAAATCTCAGGGACTTAGTGGAATACTAACTTTAGGATCCCACTAAGTCGCTGGACATGACTTCGTTACTTTCGATAAGCATTCACGTGTTGCTCATTACAAAAGAAAGGCATCTTTTATATGGAGAGATGCAGAGGATAAAAACTAGGAATACTATATATGTTGCAGGGTCATTGATCTTTTCCTCGTTCAAGCATGCAATTGTTAAATCTCAGGGACTTAGTGAAATACTAAATTTAGGATCCCACTAAGTCCCTGGACATGATGACTTCGTTACTTTTGATAAGCATTCATGCGTTGCTCGCTACAAAATGAAAGCTCGTATTTGTGTGAAAACACAAGAGCTTGTTTAAACCACCAATTAAAAATTATGGCTAGATTGCTTTTACTCTAATTTATCAAAGTGCAGAACAAGAGTAAATGAAGTGGAATAAACCGATAAATACTCTAGTGCATAAACATGAATAAAAAGCAATAAAAGTAAAGTACAAGAGTAAGGGAAGAGAGATGCAATCACAAGATAACACCAATACGTGTTATCGAAGAGGAAACCAAAAAATTTGGCGAAAAACCTTTCCGCCGCCCTCCAAGCAGTAATTGATCCACTAGAGAAAAAGGTTGGAGTACACCAATAACAAAAGACCCTCTAAGCTTAGTCTACCCAATGCAATCAAGCATGCTACTCAACCAAAGATCCAAACAACATTTTAAGCTCTCTAAAACATCTCTCAACACGAAAAATTTTAAGCACATAGATCCCAAAACACACACACACACTAAACAAATCTAACCAAATTTATATTTCAAAAACAAGTTAAGACAGTTTAGTGAGCATACATTAACACAAGTATTCATTGTGATGGCCAAATCATATTGTACCTGCATATGTATCAAAAGTAGCAAAGAATATTGCGTGTTGTATGTGAAAAAAATCGCAAGATTGCATAAGTGTCTTCATGTTACGATGATTTGAGATATGAGAAAATCACTTAAACTCACACACAATCATAACTGTTTGATGGAGACTATCACCTTCGAGGTACATCCCGTAACTCCCACATCTCCTAGCATACATACTTGCAATCATATATAAAGCATTTTGATCTTTTTACTTTTTATTTTTCTTTGCATTTTTTTTTTTCTTTTAAGCAAACCATGCATGGTTATATAAGAGATAGAAAAGAAATACCCAATGATGTTAAGCATTTGACATTCCACTTTTGCTCTGCTGAAGCATACAAATATCATTCTATGATTGGCGGGCAACAGTAGTAAGATGGTTATTTATGCCTTTCTCTTAGGATTTTCTAGTCATTCCCGTCAAAAAGAGTGATATGAATGTTAAGTATAAGAGATTACTTAACCTTACTCATCACAAACATGAGCCACAAAGCTCACTTGCTTAGTTGTGCATAGAGATGCTCATCTAAGCTACAAAAAATCAAAGTTTAGAAAACTTTGTTTCAATGGCCATCCAAAGTACACAAGTACCAATGTACACAAACACACATTGTTTTTGTATTTTTATGATTTTTCAATTTTTTTTTATATGAAAAACAAAATAAAGCAAAAATGAAAAATAACCAAACAAAAACATGTTAAACAAACAATGCATAAAACTATACTGACTCAAAACACACAAGTAATGCAAAAACAAAAACACGAAGGGGAGAAGAGAATAAGTGACAAAATCACTTGGAGCCCTTTTTCTTCCACACCTTGGAAGAACCTTTCCGTTTAGCAAACCCTCGATCCGACGGTGAGGGGGAAGAGTTAAAATCATTCAAGTTCGAAAGGAACATGAGGACTTCGAGAAGATCTCTAAGAGGAGCAAAAGAGGATGGAAGCTGCTTCTGATCTCCCAATGCGATCATGCTGTTGCTCTTTTGAGTGGCTAACCACTTGTAGCAATTAGGTCGAGTATGTCCAGCTGCGCCACAGTGATAACAAAAATGTTGCCTTTTCTGTTTAGGTTTTTGAGTATTTCCCTTCTTAGCTCTAGAGTTCTTAATTTCTTTCTTATCAAACTTAGGGGGTGCTGCTAAGATAGATTTACCCTTGTCAACATTCTCACTAGCTAATTCATTCTTAACATCATTGTTTTTAGTTTCAACATTATTAGCAAGAGGAACAATGACAGTAGTACTAATAGAAGCAATACTAGAAGAAGAGAAATCATACTCTAAACCGGTTCGATCAAAAGCTGATTTCTAAAGACTGAGCATTTCATCAAGCTTAGCGCTTGAAGTCCTTTCCAGCTAAGCTCTGACTTGGAACAGTTCTGCCTCAAGCTTCTTGGTCTTCTTATCCAAGAAATTATTCTCAAATCTCAGTGCTCCAATAGTCTGATTAGCTTCGTCAAACTTTATGGAGATTTCTTCTCGCTTAAGCTCCATATCACTAAGCTTCTTGGTAGCCAACCTATACAACTTCTCATGCTTTTTGGAGACCTTGTATAGCTTTGCATAGGTTGTGTGGATGTTATCTTGTTCATCCATTTTCTCAAACTTAGACTCCACTAATTCCTCTTCTTCATCCACATCTTCAACAATCCCCTCAGTAGGATTTACAGTGGCACTGAAGGCATTTAGGATTCCATCATCCTAATTATTGAAGTCAACCTCAGGCTCAGTGTCACTCAACGTAGCAGCAAGTGCCTTGCTCTTCCCAATGGTCTTAAGATACGTGGGGCACTCTTGTTTCATATGACCGAAACCTTGACACCCAAAGCACTTTGGTCCTAAGGGTACAGTTTATTAACTGCCATCCCTAGCATCTTTCTTCCCTTTGTCTTGATTCTTGAATTGCGAAGAACTAGATTGCTTTCGATCCTTGTCAAATCCTTTCTTATTGGCATTCTTCATAAACTTTTTGAACTACCTCATGATATAGGATTTCATCTTAGAATCTTCTTCATTTGAAAACTCATCAGTGTCACTACTCTTGACTTTCAAAGTCATACTCTTGCTCTTGCTTGATTTCCCTATCCTCGTCAAACCCAACTCATAGGTTTACAGATTTCCAACTAGATCAGTCAAAGGAATTTTGTCGATGTCCTTTGATTCCTCAATGGCAGTGATCTTGGCATGGAATCTCTCGGGTAGAGATTTGAGCACCTTTCTCAAAATCTTGGGTTCAAGAATAGTTTCCCTAAGATTAAATGCTAAGTTCACTATGTTCTTGAGCTTGGCGTATAACTCATTGAACGACGCATCCTCCTCCATCTTGATCTCTTCAAAACTGCACTGAATAGAGCATTCAATGCCCTGCTGTTGAATTTTGCCGCCTTGATCTTAGCATTATCCCTGTTGGCTGGCACTTCCGTAGGCTTAGTCCAGCCTATCTCCACAGCTTGTCACACTTTCTCATTTAAAGACTACAAGAAAGCTTTCATGCGTACTTTCTAGTATGCATAGTTAGTGCCATCAAATAAAGGAGATATAATAAGAAACTGTTCTCTATCCATGACAAACAGGGGTCAATGGATCACACAACAAAGATTAACCCTAATTAAAGTGTGTCTGCTTTGATACCACTTGATAAACCTAGAAAGTATTGACCCCTTGTGATGAATTAATTGATTAATTAGCCAAATTTATTAATTAATCAAATTGACATGCAAAATGCGTGGCAACACAAACAAATCACCAATTAAAATAAATATGCAGTGAAAATTAAATTGACATGGTGATTTGTTTACGAATGGAGTGTTAAGAAAATTTAGACCCCGGTTAAAAGAATTAACAAGTTTTAAACTTAAGTTGTTAATTAGATTTATTATGAATAAAACTTGTTAAAATAAAAAAACATCAATATCATGTCAAAATCATACAGTGGAAAAATAAATAAGACAAGATATGATGACCCAGGAAAACCAATGAAACCAACCAGTTTCACAGTAAAAAACCTGAGGGGCAACTTTCCCAAAAAGCAATTCACTATAGTAAAGAGAAGTTTCAAATCTAGTACAAAACTTTTGTCCCTAGAAACCTTCTACCGTTTTAGAACTTCTGAACTCTTCAATATATGAACGCCACCCTTTTGTTGCATGGATCCCAGTACATGACTAACTCCTTTGCACGAATCCTAGTACGTCACTCACTCACCAACTTAAGGAAGAAGAATGTTGGCTACAAAGTTCTTCACTTCATCAACAATAAAGATTAAGAAGAACTTGGTTACAAAACCCTAAGGCGCAAAGGTGCAGTAGCTTCTTTCAGAGAGAATAAGGCATTGGTCACCTTTTTCATATGTACTCCTTGTATTCTCTTTTGTGACGGCCTCTAAAATAAGCCTTATATATGTCTAGGGTTGTGAGAAAAGAAACCCTACACAAACACATAAGCATGGGTCGAAAATTAGATCTGAAAAACTGAATTTTGTAAATTTTGATAGATAAGGTGTCGATAAGGTGTCAAGGAACATCTCGATCGATCCACTAGGTGTCGAGAAGTTATCAAGGAGACAGAAGATTTCTCGATCGATTGACCAGCTATCGAGAAGGTGTCGAGATTGCGATAAGAAACACCTTATGAGGCTCGATAAATAGCCTAGCTGTTAAGAGGGTTAAGTACAAGAGATAACTTAAT
The DNA here is from genome assembly GCA_023055345.1 of Quercus wislizeni. NCBI lineage: Eukaryota > Viridiplantae > Streptophyta > Magnoliopsida > Fagales > Fagaceae > Quercus > Quercus wislizeni. The sequence goes on along the minus strand of JALGQJ010000001.1, from coordinate 16,144,307 downwards.
CTTACCCTTCACCAACAAGAGCCACAAAGCTCACTTGCTTAGTTGTGTATAAAGATGCTCATCTAAGTTACAAGAGATACAAAGTTTAGAAAACTTTGTTTCAATGGTCATCCAAGGTACACAAGTACCAATGTACACGAAACACACATTGTTTTTGTATTTTTCTGATTTTTCAAATTTTTTTTTATTTTGAAAACAAAACAAAATAAAAACTAAACAACCAGACAAAAACAGACAAACAACATGAAAGAATGAAAAGAAATATGCATATGCATGAAGGCATGATAGAAATGTGCAGATGCATGAAAGCATGATTCCAAAAGCAGATAAGAAATCAAGCAAAGAGAGTCCTACTTTAGATAGAAAGAATTAAAGCAGAGGACAAACAGAAAAGACATTTAAGTCTTAGGCTCCTTTCTCACCCACACAGCACAAGTCTTTGGTCATGAAGATGAATAGGCACGTGTCCTAGTATGTCTACTAAAAGACATAGAAGAATTACAATTCTCCTGAAATTAAGTTAAAAAGCTCAAAACTTTTAATAACTCTCCAAACAAAGGTGTAGGTCCTTGAGAGAAAACCTGTGGCCGTTTGGACAATTGCTTATGAGGATACAACTTAAAGAAATTAGGACGAATGTGTCTAGGAACACCACAATGGTGACAAACATGAGGTCTAACAAAGGATTTAGAATTAGACAAATTAGTTTTGGATTTCATACCTTTATCACCTTTCTCATATTGGGGCACAAAGACAATCCTTGATCCAGAAGTTGTGGAAGATGAGGGGCCGGAAGAAACAACATATCCTAAGCCAATCTTATCAAAACTAGGCTTTTGAGCACTCAAAACCTCATCAAGCTTTGCACTAGACATCCTCTCTATTTGAGTTCTAACTTGACTAAGTTCTACCTCAAGATTCTTGACCTTCTCTTCTAATGAGGTGTTCTCCACAACAAGAGTCTCAACTAACCTTATAGTCTCATCTAGTTTGACTAACAGATCAGCTTTTCAGTTTTTACCTCATTAAGCTCTTTTCTACAAAGATGAGAAGTCTTTTTAGATTTTATGAATTCAGTGCATAGCTTATCATAGGCTTCTTGAAGGGTCATCTTTTTGGATACTTCATCAGAAGAAGAATCCTCACTGTCACTAGCACTCTCCACAATCACCTTATCGATTGAGGCAGCAAATGCCATAACGTGATGACATTCATCCACATACTCATCAGAAGAGTCATTCTCAGTATCACTCCAAGTCGCAACCAACCCTTTATCTTTTGACTCCTTGATCTTTTCCTTCATGAGGTAGTTTGGACACTCTATTCTCATATGGCCAAAACCTTTGCACCCGTGGCATTGGATGAGGGGCTTCTCACTCTTACCCTTCCTAGAGGATTTAGATTTCCTAGGAGGTTTGCTCTTATCCTTTTTCCTGAACTGAAGAAGCTTGATAATCTCATCAGTTATGAAGGTTAGATCCTTATCCTCCTCTTCATCTTCATCTTCATCTTCACTTTCATCTTCATCTTCAGAGTCCTCAATCTCTTCCTCTATACCCTTAAGGGTCAAGTTTTTACTCTTTCCACCTTTTCCCATTGAGCCTAATCCCATCTCATAGGTTTGAAGGTTCCCTACAAGCTCAATCAAAGGAATTTGATCAATGTCCTTGACTTCTTCAATGACAGTGATCTTGGCATGGAATCTTTCAGGTAAGGACCTAAGGATTTTCCTAACAATTTTAGATTTTGCAATACATTCTCCAAGGTTGAAGACAGAATTCACAATATCCTTGAGTTTGGCATAAAACTCATCAAAGGTCTCATCCTCTTCCATCCTTATTTCTTCAAAATTACTAGTGAGTCATTGAAGCTTCACAGTCTTTACTGCCTTGGTACCTTCATAGGTGGTCTCAAGAATGGTCCATGCTTCCTTGGCAACTTCTGTGGATGATATTTTCTTGAATTGCTCATTGGTCACCCCACAAAACAAAGCATTCAAGGCCCTACTGTTGAAATTTGCCACTATGATTGTTGTTTCATCCCAATCCACTGGCGCTTCCTTTGGCTTAATCTAGCCAACTTCAACGGCTTGCCATGCCTATTCACCTAGAGCCTGCAAAAAAACTTTCATACGAACTTTCCAGTATGCATAATTAGTTCCATCAAATAAATGAGGAATCAAAAGAGATTATCCATGATCCATGACAATGGGGGTCAAGGATCACACTCAAGAAATTAATCCAATCAGAATGTATCTGCTCTAATACCACTTGTTGGGAAAATTTAGACCCCAATTGAAAGAATTAACAAGTTTTAAACTCAAGTTCTTAATTAGATTTACTATGAATAAAACTTGTCAAAATAAACAAACATCAATATCATGTCAAAATCACGCAGTGGAAAAATAAATAAGACAAGATATGATGACCCAAGAAAACCAATGAAACCAACCAGTTTCACAGTTAAAATCCTAGGGGGAAACTTTCTTGAAAAGCAATTCACTATAGTAAAGAGAAGTTTCCGATCTAGTACAAAACCTTTGTCCCTAGACTCTACAATCCTTGTAGATGAACTCACAGCAGAAACATTCTACCGCTTCAGAACCTCTGAACTCTTCAATATATAAATGCCACCCTTTTGTTGCACAGATCCCAGTACGTGACTAACTCCTTTACACGAATCCCAGTACATGACTCACTCACCAACTTGAGGAAGAAGAATGTTGGCTGTAAAATTCTTCACTTCATCAACTGTTAAGTTCTAAAGACTTAGGTTTTTGTGTATTAAGAACTCTAATGTGTATTGTTGGCAAACCATGATCAAAACAATGTGTTTAGTCGTGTTTAGACTTGCTCAAAGTTGATTCGTTTATATAAAGTTGGAATAAGCTGTTGTAGGATTTAATAAAGCAATTCAGCCTGGTTCAATCGATCGAAGCTTAGGCTCGATCAATCAAAAATCGGGTCAGAATGCTTTTTTTGCAGAATTCCAACTCAGCCCTTTTTTGTTTAAAACGTTTAGGGTTTTCTAATTTTCCCTAGGTATAAAAAGCAAACCCTAGTCACATTTTAGTGTTGCTCATATTGCCGTTTGTGTGAATCTCTTGTGAGATCCTTGAGGAGCTTTCCTTCACATAAACTTAGGGTTTTTAAGGAGGAGAAGTTATCTACACCTTGATGATCAATTCAGTTGCTGCCATTGAAGCTTAAAGAAACACAAGCGAGTGTGCTTGTATGTGGTGGTGAATCCAACAAAGAAGGAGTCTGTGGATTTGGAGTTTGCACGTGGTCGTGTCAGTAAGTTCTACTAGTGGGTAGCAATAAGAAGTCAAGCGTGGGGGCTTGTAAGTCTTATTGTATGAACTTCGATTTTTTCATGATAGTGGATTCAAGTTTACCTTGAGGATAGCTAGGTTAAATCCTCCCCAGGTTTTTACCAGTTTGGTTTCTTGGGTGATCATATCATTGTGTTATTTATCTTTCCGCTGCTTTACTTGATATGATTTTTTGATTGTGATAACCTAGATTTGAATAATTTGACTAAATAACAACTTGGCTAATTACCTAGGTTATTCCAATTGTGTTTTAAGGGGTCTAAAAACTATCAAGTGGTATCAGAGTGGGTAGCTCTCTTGTTGTTGATCTTTTGATCACTGAGCTGATCCTTGCCCCTATTGTCATGGAACACAGACACTCTCTTGTTATTCCTCCTCACTTTGATGGGAATAATTATGCTTATTATAAAGTAAGGATGAAAGCATTCTTGAAATCGATTGATGAGAGAATTTGGAACTCTGTTGAATACAGATGGGAGAAGCCCACTACTCCTGTTAGTAAGTGGGAAACTTCTCAAAAAGAAGCAGCCGCGTTCAATAGAAAGGGTATGAATGCTATCTTTAACGCTGTTTCTATAGAGGAATTTAAGAAAATCTCTAATGTTGAGGTTGCTTATACTGCTTGGAATATCCTCCAGACTGTGTATGAAGGCACAAAGGCTGTCAAAGTCAACAAATTGCAACAGTTAACTTTTAAATTTGAAAGCATTAGGATGTCTGATGATAAATCTTTTGATGAATTCTATGCTAAACTTAATGATATTGTTAATTCTGCTTATAACTTGGGTGAAATCTATGATCAACCTAAAATTGTTAGGAAGATTCTTAGATCTTTAACTGAAAACTTTAGACCCAAGGTGACTGCCATCACTAAGAGCAAGGATGTGGACTCCATCCCTATTGATGAACTTGTAGGATCACTTCAATCTTATAAGTTGGACCTACCCAAAACTAGCAAATCCAAATCAATGGCTCTTAAGTCAGTTGATGATGTTAAGGTTGGTGGATTTGATGATGAGCTCTCTGCTACAGAGATTGCTTACCTTGTCAAGAACTTTAGAAACTTTCTCATGAATAATAATAGAAAGGCAAAAGGTACGAACACTGCTGAACCTAGAAATTTTAGGAAGAATGATCCCACTAAGGTTAACAGTAATGATAAAACTAGAGAAAAAGTTGGTCAATTTTCAAATAATTCTATGGGTCCTTAGTGTTTTGGATGTTAAAGGTATGGTCACATGAAATCTGAGTGTCCTACTTACATGAAGTCTAAAGGTAAGGCTATGGTTGTAACCCTTAGTGATGGTGAAGTTTCTGATGATGAGTCAGAATGTGACGAGGATGGAAACTTCATTGCTTTCACTACTACTGCTGTAGTAAATGAAAGCATATCTGCTGAAGAGAACCCTCTTGATGGGGAACTCTCTGAGGATGTAGATCTTCAAGAGGCCTACAATAAACTTTGCAAAGTTGCTACAAAGGATGCTATGAATGTTAAACTTGACCTGAAGAAAATTGAATCTCTTGAGCTTGATAAGAAGAATTTGCTTGTTAAACTATTTGATGTTAATGAACTTTTGAACAATGTGAAAACTAAGAATATGCTATTGCTTGATAAAGTTAAATCTTTGGAACTTGATTTATCTATTGCTAGAACTGCTAGTTCTAAACTTTATCAAATGCTGATTGTTCAAAAGTCTCCTTCTGACAAATCTGGATTAGGTTTTTTTGAAAGCAGCTCTGTGTTTGCTCCCCATTCCACAAACTTTGTTCCTTCATCTTCTTCTGAACCTTCTATGAGTGAGGTTGTGAGTGAAACAATCAAACCCCCTGTGAGTGAGGTTGTCAAACCTATAGAAGTTTCACCATCTAGGAAGATTAGAGTTGATCTGAAAGAGTCTAAACCTAAGGAGTCTAGCCTTTCTAGGGACAAGATGCATGGTAAGCCTACTTGGGTTTGTCATTTTTGTGGGAAGTCTGGACACATATGTCCAAATTGTTACAAGCTACAAGCTGCTAAGAGAGCAAACAAGCCAAAAGTGCCTGTGCCACAAGTACAAAATCTTATAGCACTTATTGGTGAATTGGTAAAGGCTCTAAACCTTTATTCCAATCCTGGAGTTGGAAATCACTCTAATGTGAATACAAACTCTAATGCTCGTGGTGCATCTAAAAGGTTTTGGATGCAAAAGACTCGATCAAATTGAGTCTTTCTGACATGGTCCTTGTGCTTCATTGTTTTTCCCTTTGTGACCATTGTTCTTTGGTTTTTGTTTTTTTCTTTTTCTTTTTGTTTCTAGGATTTGCATTGCCTAACATTCATGCATTTCATTCTAGTTGTTTTTTTTTATTTAAAATAAAAAAAAATTAAAAAAAAAGGGAAGGAAAAGGAAGCAAATTGTGTTTTTGCACTATTCTCTTTGTTTTTTAAAACAGAGTTGGTCAATTTATTTTCACATGACATGTCTTTTGTACCTTGTTTAGCTTTGATGAGCTTATTTATTGCACTTGACTAGTTGAAGCTTCGTAGTGCATGTTGTGTGGGAAAGATGTTTATGGTGTTGATCACTTTGTCTTGATCTTGAAGTTACATGTTATTTGACTGTCGAACTTGATCCTTTTGAGAAAGGCATAAATAACTATCTCACCACTGTTCACTAGCCAATCATGAACACGTTAGTGCATATCGTAAGATTTTATGCTCGAGAAAGTGTAACACATGCACAAAAAGAACATAAGGTGTAGCCTCGGTTTAATTGCTTAATACCTAAAATTGGTGTGTATATTATGAGGCAAAATTCAAGAAACTTAAATGATTGCAAGCTTATGATTTAGGAGATGTGGGAGTTATATGATGTAACTCTTTAGGTGATAGTCTGTTTCAAATTCTATGTGATGAATTTTGTAGACTTTGTGTTTAATTGCTATACACATATCACCTCACATATGTCTTAAGTTTTTGCTAGTTGTACACACTACACAAGTTACTCTTTGCCAAACATTGTACATGTTATTGTGTGTGTTTTTCGGTCTGACCAACCAAGTTTGCAATTACTTTGAGTTCTTGTGCAAAACATATTTTGTGTTCGAAAATTTTAAGGGAGAATGTTTGAAAATTTTAAATTTGGGAAAACTGGGTTTAAAACTTGTGTTTTGGAAAAGCAATTCAGCCTGGTTCGATCGATTGAAGCTTAAGCTCGATCAATCGAAAATTGAGTCAGAATGCTTTTTCTGCAGAATTCAAACTCAGCCCTATTTTTTTTTTAAACGTTTAGGGTTTTCTAATTTGCCCTAGGTATAAAAAGCAAACCCTAGCCACGTTTTAGTGTTGCTCATATTGCTGTTTGTGTGAATCTCTTGTGAGATCCTTGATGAGTTTTCCTTCACACAAACTTAGGCTTTTCAAGGAGGAGAAGTTATCTACACCTTGATGATCAATTCAGTTGCTACCATTGAACCTTAAAAAAACACAAGCGGGTGTGCTTGTATCTGGTGGTGAATCCAAGAAAGAAGGAGTTCGTGGATTCGGAGCTTGCACGTGGTCGTGTCAGTAAGTTCTATTGGTGGGTAGCAATAAGAAGTCGAGCGTGGAGGCTTCTAAGTCTTATCGTATGAACTTTGATTCTTTCAAGATAGTGGATTCAAGTTTACCTTGAGGATAGCTAGGTTAAATCCTAATCAGGTTTTTACCGGTTTGGTTTCCTGGGTGATCATATCATTGTGTTATTTATCTTTCCGTTGCTTTACTTGATATGATTGTTTGATTATGATAACCTAGATTTGAATAATTTGACTAAATTACAACTTGGCTAATTACCTAGGTTATTTCAATTGTGTTTTAAGGGGTCTAAAAACTATCATCAACAATGAAGATCACGAAACACTTGGTTACAAGACCTTAAGGCACAAAGGCGCAGTAGCTTCTTTAAGAGAGAATAAGGCATGGTCACCTTTTTCATATGTACTCCTTGTATTCTTTTTTGTGATGGCCTCTAAAATAAGCCTTATATATGTTTAGAGTTGTGAGAAAAGAAATCCTACACAAACACATAAGTATGGGCCGAAAATCATATCTGAAAAACTGAATTTCATAATCTCGATAGATAAGGTATCGAGAAGGTGTCGAGCAGGTGTCGAGGAACATTTCGATCGATCCACTAGGTGTTGAGAAGCTATCGATGAGACAGAAGATTTCTCGATCGATCGACTAGCTATCGAGAAGGTGTCAAGATTGCGATAAGAAACACCTTAAGAGGCTCGATAGATTGCCTAGCTGTCGAGAGGTGTCGAGCAGCTATCGAGCTTTAAAAACTCAGCACTTCTTCACTTGTTTCTTGGACAGACTTGATGACTTCAACACTCGATCTTGAAACACATTTTCTTGAAGTATTAAACCACATTCTAGATCTACCCAAATACAAGTAAAGTGCGTTTTGTCAAAGGATTAGCCAATTACATAAAATCATGACATATGTTCTTAACACGTGAACTACATATGTCTTAACATGGGGAAAACCTACACGGCAAAAACCCCATCGGGTGATTTTAAAGTGACTACTTCCAAGAATCCACTATTATCAAAACAAGCGGTTACAAGTAAAGCAATCTCAGTACTTTATACCAACTTACAGTTGAACCTTTACCCCAATACCCAATTGGACTTGTTCTGTAGTGACAATCTCTCTTTTTCAATACACGACTCCTAGTATGTGAGTAACCAATAGATGTGCGGATCCCAATACGCGTCTTAATCACCAACTTGAGAAAGATGTTGGCTGCAAAGTTCTTCAGTTCATCACACGTTGAAAATCAAGAAGCTCCTTTGTCACAAAACCCTACGATGTACAAACAAAACAGCTTCTTCAAGAGAAAGATGAACTAGGGCAAATTCTGTCTTCGGTCACAATTTGCATGAACAAGACTTTGCTTCACACTTGTGCAACTGTGCAACCTTTGACGACCCTCAAAATAATCCTTACATATGTTTAGGGTTATGAGAAAAGAAAGCCTAAACACATACTCACAGACTAGATGAAAAACAGCTCTGAAAAACTGAGTTTTATAATTCTCGATAAATAGCCATCTATTGAGCTAGCTATCACGCCACGGGCTTCAACAGCTTTTAAACCTCGATAGATGCTAGCTGTCGAGCTTTAAAATCTAGCATTTTCTCACTTGATTCTTGGACAAACTCGCATGACTTTAACACTTGAACTTGAAACCTTGTTTCTTGAAGCATTAAATACATCATAAATTTACCAAATTACAAGTAAAGTACGTTTTGTCAAAAGATTAACCAATTATATAAAATAGTGACATATGTTCCTAACATTGAATCACATATGTCCTAACACCTTACTCGCGAAACAATCGTGAAACTTTTTGTCCAAAACTAAAAAACTTGAGAATTGGACCCTTTAACTCGTGATTGAACTTACACATGAAATAAGTCACAAAAACACCCAGAAAAAATGTTTTTCACACAAAAATAACTTAAAGAACTTTGAAACACATGGGTGATACAAATCACTTCCAAAAGCAAACAAAAAGAACAAAAATCTTTTTGGTTTGATCCACATATGGTTGAGCACACACACATCACATTTGAACATGTACAATCACACAAATGAAATAAGCATTCATTGAACATTAGACTTGTGTGTTGTGTGTTTGTATCAAATGTGGAATAGTCCTTAGTCTAGTGTGAAGTTTCAATGACCAATTCAATCAGGTCATACACAACTAGTACTAAGTCAAGTGGATTGTATTTATGTTAAGAGTGACTAAACTCTTCGAGTTTAAATCCCCTCTCAAAAAATTGGTGACTGTGTACATCTTGCTTTACTATGGACTACTAATAGTTATATTAAAAAAACGTAATGTATCTGCAGGGACTTAGTGGGATTCAATTTAAGATACTGCAGTGGTAATTTCCTCGTCGCCTTCCTGAAATTTAACAATTGCATCATGGCTTGGTCAAGGACAAAACTCTTTCCCAATGACTTACAACATAGTTGCCCGTATAAGAAATTTCGTATGATGCAATTGTAATTTCCTAACTGCAACAAGGATTCTTTACAAATGTCATTCATAAAGTAGTTGCCCACTGAGATACCACTACTGTAAACAAAGGTTGGACGTATTCTTATGTGAGATATCTTTATTAATGACAAGAATTGGACGAGGAATCGAATCTTTCCATGCCAATATCAATTACAAATGCATCTTTGGGAATACTTTTATAATATTTAATGTCTTTAATTTCCACTCTCTTTCTGATTTCATGATTAATTTTGAAGCACACTTGGGCATTGGAATATGCCTTATAATTGTTAATTTTATTTTGTTGACTCTCTTTTTGACTGCTTGAGTAATATTAAGCACACTTGGGCATGGGAATCATCTACCATTTCCAATCGGTTCACAAAATTTTCTTCCCTTCTAACAATTAATCCCACACTTCTAGTTCTACTTCCAGTTCAGAGGAATTTCCTTCAAGTATTTACAACATTTGGAGGTCTATCCTGAGAGCAGCTCCTTGATATATCCATTTGAGCTTAATCGTTTCTTCAGGTAGACGTAACTTATATGCATGCATTCACTTCTTTTATTTTCTCCTATTATCTTTCCGCTTCCATATCTTGTTTGATGAAAATATGTTCGGTTTTGTGGTACTATATTATCTCAATAATTTTAAACAAAAAAGCCAGAGAGTCTTACACCCAAAGAAAAGAAAACAATTCTGGTTGGCCAGATGTACAAAACATTATAATTTTAGGGTTTGTCCTTTTTGACAAATAAGAATTATCTCTTTGTGCTTGTCGAGCTAATTTGGTTTGTGTAAATAACTCGAACTTAGATTTTGTCATGCATCACAATCACAAAATTTATATGTAATATTGAAATCTTCTTTTTCAGGTACACACAAGCTAATTGATAAGTTGCAATGGCAACAATTGATGTCAATTCAAACAACGGTAAATGTTTACTTTCCCACCGTCTAATAGTGTAGGCATTCAATGAGTTCTTAACAAAATGCATATTTTTCTGACAAAAATATCACCAATAAAGTTAGCAATTAGACCACCGCACATCCTTGGTACAATGGTCACTCTACGGATATAAGTGCTTCTGGAGTGTGGAAGGGGGGAAAGGACCGGGGTTCAAGTCTCCAAGAGGAAGCTTCACACACATATATACTTTAGATTATGTTATAATAGAATTTCTGTCTTGTATATTAAAAAAAAAAAAAAAAAAAGTCAGCAATCAATAATTTTTTAAGAATGCATTCTTGAAATTAAGATCAATTTCCCATTCAAACCATATGCATTTAATTTAATAAAAATATTTTTATTTATTTAATTTATAATTTGATAGTTGGAGTAGGGGATTTCAATCATGGACATCTTTGTTGGAACATCATAACGTGTGAGTTGGGCTACAAAAATCTTAACCAATATAATAAAAATCCTATGCCTTGTTATAAGTGTTTCATATTCTCATTATATATTTCACCAATTTCAACTTGGCATACATAATTTCTTTTTCCATTATAAAATAGTTATAGCAAAAGTTCATTTTTTATCTCTAAACTTTCAAAAGTTTGTTTTTAATTCTTAAACTTTTCAAAATGTTCTACTTTTGATCTTTCTGTTTATGTCCATTGGTTTATGTTGTACGTGGCTAAACGAAGTACTGATATAGTATTTGATTTGGATCAAACTAATTTATTTTTAAAATTATACACACGTGGTACACAATGATTGGCACTCTTGGATTAAAGTTTTCAGTGGGACAAAATTACCTTCATACCCACACAACCTGATCCAAACTGCCCAATCTCAAAATCCCTAAATATGAAAAGATGAACCGCAAGTCCCCAACACCAGCGCCTTAATTGACAACCCCAACTGATGATGAAGAGTTTAACGGCAGACATAGAGTAGAACACAATTACTTTACTTATTCGAAAGTCTTTGAGGAATGAAACTTTTCTATTTGGTTGAAAATTTACAAGGAACGTTAGAGATTGACTTGCTTGGTTTGGTTTGGAGTAAAAGAGACATCTTTGGAGGATTCTTGGCTTCTTTGGGTTGGTCAAAAGTTGCTCTTGGACATTTCTTAGAAATTTTTATTTTTCTCCTCTGTTTTTGATTTTGGGGTGGAGGTTTTTTTTTTTTTTTTTTTTTTTTTTTTCTTGAAATTTATTTTGATTCTTGTTTTGTTTTAAAGGTTAGCCCATGGTATGCCAAATTTTTTTATATGGGTGTATGGGATGATGATTTTTCTTTTTTCAATTTTAGTGAAGTTAATACTTAATCGGTGTTTGAATTTTGTCACATTTCTTAAATGAATTGTTTGAAATTTGTTGGTCGAAACTTTCATGTACCTATATGAATAAATTTGTTTAACGAGCTCTATATCCATATACCTATGTCTTGGTTGAAACTTTCATGTAGATTTCTCTATAATAGGTGGTGGGAATTCCCTTTGAACACTCTGTCTTTGGGTTGGGGTCGCTGATTGAGGCCATGGCCCATGGGACTGTGGCATTGGTTGTTTTAGATTTGGGGATTTTTGAGACTGGGTTGTTTGGATCATGTTGTGTGGGTGTGAGGATAATTTTGTCTCATTAAATATTTTTTTGTACACATGCCACATGTTTATAATTTTAAAATTAAATTAGTTTGGTTCGAGTCAAATACCAAATCATCAAAACTCTGATAAGCCACTTAGGATTTAAACTAATGGTCATAGAGGAAGGATGGAAAGTAGAATTTTTTCTAAAGTTTAGAGGTGAAGAAAAAAATAAAAACTTTTGAAAGTTTAAGGAAAAAAATGAACTTTTATAAAAGTTTAGGGTTGAATTGATATTTTACCCTGAGAATTTTAAAAAAATTTTAACATAAAATGGTATAGTTGGAGTATAAAATAGAACACAAAGATTTAGATAGAAGGTATTTATTCGATTGAACTATGATTTTTACTAATTAGTTGGAAGAAATTCCTCTTACACATGAAGCAGACAGTACACTCAATACGGAGCGTGGGAGGCTTTTTCGGGCTGCGATGAAAGGTGACTGGAAATCTATTGAGGACATGTCAAGCATTCAAAGGCGTATTGGTATGAATGGAGAAACCACTCTTCATATTGCTGCTGCAGCAAACAAGGAAGAGTTTGTGAAAAAATTATTGGCGTGGATGGGAGACAACAACCTAATAACAGCTCAAAATGTAGCTGAAAATGTGACTCTAACATCTGGGAACAAGATTGGGACCACTGCCTTGAACTTCGCTGCTGTAGTTGGAAATGTGAAAATTGCTGAGGCGATGCTGGATAGAAATATTGGAGACCTAGGTCTGCCAAACATAGCTACTACGGTAGAGAAGCCAGTGAAACCCCTCCTTATGGCTGCCTTACATGGGCACGGTAAATTGGTGGAGCTTCTTTATCATACGACTAAGATGGTTGGAAATGAAGAGGATGAAATATTTATCGCTTGTGTTAAGAATGACTTATTTGGTAAGCAAATATAATTACTATAATGTTTCCTACCTTTTTATTTATTTATTTATTCCCTTTTCCTTTTGCTCTTCACGGTTTTATTTTGTCATGTTAGATTTTACTAGAAGTTCAAAACATAATCACGGTTTGATTTTGGTACGGATTTAACATTTATATACTGATCGGTCATCTTTACTTAATAGCTTCAATTTTTAGATTCGACGCTATAACAAGCTTTACTGTGCCTTTTTTTTTTTTTAATTTTTTTTTTATAGTATCAAATAATTTGTAGTATGGTAATTCTTTTTCCCTTCATAAATAGATTTCTATCTGATTGAGGTCAAACATGCCTCTCTACTCTCTAGTCTCTAAACAAAAGTTCCGGGCCCAGCCGACACTAGTTAGGGAAAAGCTAGTGCATGAGGGTAAAAAAATTGTTAAAAGGGACTGTTGCAATTTTTTTTTTTCTATAAAAGAAAATGTTCCTTCTCAATAATATTTTTTTATTTATTATTTTTTTGTGTGTTATAAAATAATGCAGGAGAAGCCTCGAAAATGATGGAGGCCAACAGTAAGTTAGCTAGAGTGGAAAACAACGGAGAGACTGCATTGCATGTGTTAGCTCGCAAGCCTCGCGCATTTGTTAATGAAAGTCAGCTGGGATTTTTAACAAGACTCATCAATAATATTCCATGTGAGTTATTGTCACTTTGATTTATTTTAGCAGAATTAAATCAATTTTTCACATTAATTGATCATAAATTTCAATTGATTTTTGATTAATTACCAAAAAATTGAAAACCAAAAAATCATAAGATAAATGATGAAGTGAAAAACAAATGAACACGCTCAAAAGAAAAAAAATCATAAATCCAAGGAAAACTTCACTCATAGAATTTAAGTTATACAATTGAAAATACTTATATTTCTAATTTTTACCCAATAGTACTTACAAACATGACCCATCGATCTGCTCTAAGTTGCTTAGACTCTTTAACTTGAAATTTCCCACACAAACCGTGCCTTGACTTCAACAACCAAACGACCAAATATCAAGGAAGTTAATTCCGTACTGTACCGGCCGGTACGGCCGGTATATACTGTACCGATCAGTGCACTGGTAAAAGTACCCTTTGTTTCGTACGAGAAAAAATACCAACCGTACCGGCGAAATCCGGCTGTTTCGGCTGGTTAGTGGATACCGGACCGGTACCTTTTCTCACGCCACACTAAACTTCTATCTCTCTTTGCCTCCTCTTTATCACACCGGTGACGGTGAAATAACAATTGGTGGTGAGGAGAGGCGTCGGTGATTCATGCACTAGAAATCGGTTTGAAGTGAAGAAAATTATAGACTGGACTGATGCTAAAAGAGTTAAACTGGTGTGAATCTTGTGATACTAAGAGAGAGAGAGAGAGAGAGAGAGAGAGAGAGAGAGAGAGAGAGAGAGAGAGAGAGATCTGTAACTAATGGGGAAGAGGTAAAATAAAAAGTGAAGAGTAAAAGCAAAATTAATTTGAAAGAGGAAGAGGAAATGTGTGGTTGTAAATGTGAAGCTATGATGTGTTGGAACTTGAAAATAGGAATGATAAGTTGGCAGGCAACTAGCTTCAGATGTGCCTGAGCATTGACACCTATGGATGTAGTTCTTTTTGGAAGATGTGGAGGATTAGACAATAGATAATGGATGTAGTTCTTTTTGGTAATAGCAAAGTTGATATTTAATGTAAAAAAAAAAAAAAAAAAAAGCTTTAGGCGTGCAACAGTAGAAAAAAATAAATGAAAGAATAAAATAAATGTGGGACAATTAGGGAAGAGAAAACTAGAATAAAAAAAGTGTTATTTTTCTACACGTACTCAATATCTGGAATGACAATGTGGCTCTAAATGTTAGTTTGGTAGACATGATTCTTGTTGTACTGACAATATCATTAACCGTTTTCCCTCTTTTTTTATTTTGTGTGTGTATATATAATATATATAAAATAGGGGTAAACCCGAAAAGGTACATCAGTATTGACCAGTATCCGAAATATATCGTATTGGTGGCCAAACTGGTACAACCTCCGGTACAGTATTGACTTCCTTGCCAAATATAATCATATCCCTTTCTTGAGCTAAATATTGGCTAACATGGGATTTCTTAGAACTTTTATGATATTTAACACAATCCTCACGAAGTTTACTATATGCAGTTAAAAGGCAACCATCTTCATTAGAAACATCTTGAATTGGGTTTTCATGTTACAATATTTTATGACATTGAAGTTTATCCATGATAAATAAGGGTCAAGGATCACACTCAAGAAATTAAACCTATATAGAGTAAACCTACTTTAATCTTAATTGAAAAGAAAGGTTTAGACTTCTTTGATTAATTATGCAACAAGTTCAACAAATTACGACAATTAACACTCATGTGATCAAACTTTAACAAGTTAAAACCCCACAGGCTAGCAATTCATCATATATATATATATATATATGACGAATGAAAAATTGATGGACCACACTTAGAGGAAAAACCAGTACAAAGGTTAATCCTAACCCCAAGAACGAATCCACTAATAAAATTAAAGTCTTACCATTTGAGACATACCCTAGACTCTAAAATTTACTCAGTAGATTTCTTACCGGTGTGCCCCCACAAACTTGAACCTTTGAACTTCTTAGAAAACAGACTGGGATAGGTTTTATGGCTTCAGCCTTGATTCACACAATGGCAGCAACAGCACCACATTAAATATTTTTATTTACTCTCTAAACTCACAGGTTAATTAGAAAGGGAACGTTAGGGTTTTGTTTCCAATTAGCTTTTCAAAGTTTGACTCAACAACCTTAACGGAGTCGTGTATAATAGGGCCTTATATAAGCGTTCCACTTAGGATTGAAAAAGACATGACACTAGCTTCATTGAAACACATCACTTATTGACTTCTTGATTCTTCGTTGATTGAGCCGCTGTCAAACATCAATTGAGAATCCTCTTTCGTTTGATTGAGACACAATTGAAAGGCTGTCAAAGACTGGATTTCAATCAATTGGGGGGCAATCAAATAACAATCGAAATCCTGAAAATTTGTCTTCTTTGAGTTGTATCTTTGATTCTTAATCTTGAATGTTTGATAGTCAATACAGACTCAATTAAAATTACAATGCCAAGATATTTGACAACTTAAAACCTAAGAATCCATTCATAAGAAATATATATATTCCTTGTAAAAGCACGCAATAAGGCAAGAGAATAGTTATTCTATTACAATGTCTATTACAATGAACAAAACGTGCCACAATACATGAAACTCATGTCATAATAGCACATTTGCTCTTTATACTCTAGATCTATTCCATTTTTTTAATGGGTTAAATTTCAGTGAGGTATGGCTATTATATATTTATTTTTTTATCATTTTCAATTCTAGGGTTGAAGTTCAAACAGGAAAACTCGAAGCAGTTGGCAGCCAATGAACTGCTTACAAAATGTCTTAAGGCTTACAAATGGGATGTTGACAATTTAATTGAGACCCCAGAGATTCCGCAAGCTCTATTTGAGGCAGCAAGAGTAGGCAACAATGAAATTGTGACTAATTCGTTTTAACCCAGATATATTATTGACAACAGATAAAGATAAAAGCATATTTCATATTGCTGTTGAGAAGCGCCATGAAAGCATCTTCAATTTACTTAAGGAGTTAAGCTCATTTGGAGATATAGTAATACATAGAACAATTGAAAATGGAAACAACATATTGCATTTAGCTGCAGAATTGGCACCTCAAGAGAAGCTCAATTCTATATCAGGAGCAGCTCTTCAAATGCAACGAGAACTATTATGGCTCAAGGTAATTATTCATATACTTTTGAGTAGCACGTGTTGAACCGTCTCATAGAATGTTTACTCCTGTTTGCACATACATTTAATTTCTTCCTAAAATTATCAGCATTTTTGGACTAAAAATAAGTCTCTCATATGATATTTTCCTGTCATCTGTAATGGAAGGAGGTGGAAAAGATTGTAAGTCCAGACTACAAAGAAATGAAAAATAAGAAGGGGGACACACCGTATGTTTTATTTGTGAAAAAACATGAGAAGTTAAGGAGGGACGGAGAGAAGTGGATGAGAGACACAGCTAATTATTCAATGGTGGTTGCTGCACTAATTGGCTCTATAATGTTTGCTGGCCTATTAGTTGATGGATTAAACAATAATCCTCATCTTTTTCTGGCCTTTTCCGTTTCAACTGCAATATCATTATTTGGCTCATCAACATCCCTAATAATGTTCTTATCCACCCTTACCTCGCGTTATTCATTCGAGGACTTCCTTGTATCGTTACCTGTTAGGTTGATGATTGGAGTTACTTCACTTTACCTCTCAATTCTCGCCATGATGGTTTCATTTGCTACATTATTTTGGTTGAAGAACTATAATCATCGGGCTGTGATCTTTGTTGTCATTGGTTTATGTGCTTGTGTGCCAATCATGGACGTGTTGCTGAAGTACCGCCTAGTTTTTGATATATTCCAATCTACCTTCTTTCGGTTTCGGCCACAGCACCGTCTACTTCAGGATGAGATTTCTAATGCACCGGTGCGTAGATCCCAGTCCCACGCTCCTGAGGATCTCGCGAGTGTCTGAATCCAACACCCACCGCATAAAGCTGGCGTATAAAACAATGGAAGTTACTTTTCTAGCAATGGCCAGTCTAGTAGTGCGACTAGTCAATCTTTCTGTTGCTTTCCTTTCTACGCGTGCCTAAAATGAGTATGAATAAATATGTACTATAACACTGGATGTTATTAAACGCATCTTATCTTTTGCATTTCTTTTGCAATTTAATATATAAATGTTTGCATCTTTTGAATTTTTGTTTTGTATATTTTATCTACAGTGTTATATTATACTAGTTTTGAACCTTCGTCTTGCATGGGTTTTTGATAAGAAAAAAATATATATATATATCAATAACTTTGTGATTTAGTTGTTTTTTACAGTTCTTTTAACGTGAAGAACATGACTTTGAAACCCTTTCCCTTGTTAAAAGTGAAAAGGGGGGAAATAAAAGAAAGTTGAGAAATTAGAAGAGTAATATATATATATATATATATATATAAAAAGGCGGAAGCATAGTATAATATAATGAAAATAAACAAAGTAGAACTAGCCAAGAATGCGGTATTGCAGTAATTTAAAACAATAATAAGGCGGTAGAACCAGCCAAGCAGTATAGATCAAAACAGTTTAAAGTATAGAACAAACTGTAAACTAAAAGTAGTTAATATTGAAAATAAGTAACAGAACTTACAGTAGTAGTTACAAGATCTCAACAGTTTAACAGTTACAAGGCTTGAACTAATTCTAGTTACAAGACTTTGTAGGGAAATAGTGGAAATTCTAGAGAGAAGTTCTAAAGGAGAGTAGTAGTAGTCCTAAAGAGAATTCTGGCTCTAGAACTAAACTTGGTTTAACATAAGGGACACCCCCCCTTAAATAGGCATAAAAAGTGTAATGAACAGTATCGATTAACAGTGAAAAGTGAACAGTAAAAAGTGAATAATGAATTTTCACTTTTTGTCTCAAATCACCAGCAGTAGGAGCATTCTCTGATTCTTCAATTCAAAGAACCAAAACTTGTCGAAAGTAAGCTTGAAATGACTAAAAGCATTGAGAATCTCTTTTTCAAAACATCATCATAGTAGGGTGAAACAATAGTGGAAACTTCACCAGTGGGTAAACATTGTAGCATTTTGGCCGTTGTGCAAGACAGACAAATAGAGGAATCAGTCTTCTGCTGAATCATGAGTTTCTTCTTTATCATGACTGAACCACTCCTGGTTGTAGGGGTAGTAAGGATCTTTTATAACAGAAGCTTCAGAGGACCGTTCACCTTTTACATCAGCAGCTTCTTTTTCCTTTGATATCATCTTGATCAAGGCATATAAAGCATCAAGGTCCTTGCGAATCTCATCCAAAGGAGAACCCTTTTTTCTAGGCTTAGTAGTGGATTTAACAGTTTTAGTAGATGTAGAAGTAGGTGCATCAGCTAGTTCAGCTTTTTGCACTGGGGTAGTGATTCTTAATGCTAGAGAAGCACATGGCGATGAGAATTCTCTGGTAACATTGTTAATAATTGATTATGTGTGAGGAAACTTATCCCACCACTTAACATACCAGCGGCGAGTGAGAACATCACCTTCCTTATCATATTGCCATTTCAGGATCCAAGGAACCTTATATTTCTTAATGAAATGGAGCAAAGGAGGGAATTTAGCTCCATAGGAATCAACCTTGAACACAGTTTTGAAATATGTAAAAGAATTCATTAATTGTTCTGGGAAAATGTAAGGTTGAATTTAATTAACCATCTTGTTGGCTTTATTCCGTGCCAAATTTGCTTGTATTTCAGCAATTAGTAACCCTGTATTTAGGTGGGATTCTTGTAAGGGTAGTGAGTGAGATAGTGTGAAGAAATACTCAAGAGTGTGCAAGAAAAACAGGGACTCGTGACTGGATCTCGCGGGTGACTCGCGGCTGCAAGTCGCCAAAAGCTACATACGTGCCAGGCATGCCAGAAGTTGAAGCGTCACTACAACAAAATGTATTTTCAGTGACGAAAAATTCGTCACTAAAAGTCCAGTTTTTCATCACTAAGGACCTTTAGTGACGAAATTGGACTTTTAGTGACAAAACTCATTTTGTCACTGTAACCCCATCACTAAAAGTCCTGGTGACGAAAAATTTCGTCACTAAAAGTCCGATTTGATTTTTTTTTTTTTTAACTTTTAGTGACGAAAACATTTCGTCACTAAATGTTTTCCTCACTAAAAACACTATTCAGTGACGAAAATATTTCGTCACTAAAAACACTTTAGTTTACTAAATCATATTTAGTGACAAATAATTTCGTCACTAAAACTATGTTCGGGTACATATAGTGACGAAAAAATTCATTACTAAAACTATTTTTAAGAAAATCCAGGCACATATAGTGACAAAAATTTTCGTCACTAAAACCATTTCTTACAAAATTTTGCTATATTTAGTGACGAAATTGTCGTCACTAAAAAATTTTTTTGTTGCTATATTTGTGATGAAAAAATTCGTCATTAAAACTTATTTTCTGCTTTTATTTTTTTCATGGCTTTGATATTAACCTGTAACCTGTTATTACATTATTAAAACCTCACATTTGAATGACACATTTATTTCAACAACACATTTATAAAAAAAGATCCATATATTTCACAAGTAAAAAATAAAACAAATATCCAATTCTAACTCCTTCCATACAATAATTGTTTGCAATACATATAATAACTCTATCTAAACCCTATTTTAGAACTAACGGAAGATGTCCTCATATGTCTTCAAGTAATGCCAAAAGTAAATCCTCTAAAAGCCACCAATAAGAAATCTGCACAAATATAAAAACAATACTTTGTTGAAATCTTGCACTTTGTGAGAATATTTTCCTATTATTTGAAAGAGAGAAACAAACAAACAATCACAACATTAATACTGCATATGTTATAGCTTTACAAACATGATAGGGATGGAATGATACACATACATATGTCACTTCATCCTCAGGGTGTATCTACATATTTGTATTTGGATTGAAATGAACATCTTTGAAGATTTTTGCCAATTCAGGAACTTGACCATCATTATTATTTGTCTGATTAATTAACATTCAAGTGTTAGATATATATACTTAATTAATCACAACATGCAATATACTAAGGTTTAAGAAAATGAAAAGATACGCACCTCCTCATCAACCCTAACAGCAAGTGCCTTTGTCCCGCATCTATGTTTGCTTTTAGTTTTATTCCTATTTTCAGAGTTCTTTCTTGATTTTTTCTAATAAACAACATTCAAGATATTTATTACATCATGAATAAAATAGTATAAATTTACTTCATCTAAATATTAATCTAATCTGTTGACAACATAATATAGTAAACATTGATTAAATATTAATATACGCATAAATTATTTACCAGCTAATCCTCATTGGTCTATCTCCCATCAATGAGTTTAGTCCACTGCTTAAGTGTGGCATTCATTTGCGGATGGCTTCTTGCATAGTCAGCATCATGAGATTGTTTGAGTTTTTCATAAGCCTGATGCAACTTGTAGGAGTTGGAACTCAATAATCTTCCACATTTTGTATTTAATGTTTTCGTTACCAAGTTGGAATCTCCTTCTAGCTCAAACTGATCCTGTAAAATGAAGTGTATATGTATTATAAAAATATTATTATATGAATTAGACGAGTTAGACATTATCAATGTAAATTTACCGCAATACTTTGAAGCACCACATCTCTAGTAGCAGCATCAACATTTTTCCAATTTTTTACATTGTAACTGGACAAATTACTTCGCACTTGTACGCCAACATGATTGACAAGCTTACACGCATTCTTCCCAACAGGAGCATCATACTCTACAGTTATACGTACTTGCAGTTTACCACTTTTTTCAACAAGTGCCTGTACTGCTGTACTACGTGTTGCTCCACGGGTAGTTCTACTAGCAAATCCTATTATACATTATAGCTAAATTAAGTGAAGTATAATCTCAATAGTAAAAACAAGGTGCAATTGTAATTAACTATGTTCTATGTAATTACCAGTCGTGCTAGTTAATGCGCCGGTAGTCTCCACCTCCGTACTATAAGAACTCTGGGCAGGAGGATTTGCTTCAGGAGGTGTTTTCATAGATTGGATCGTAGATCGGACCATCGAGATAGATGCCTCACCTCGCGAGTGTGTAAGTCGTCCTGGTGCCATCTATAAGTAACAAACATACATATAATGGAACAAAGTCATTACAAGTAATGGAACAATAAAGTTATTATCATCTATTGTACCCTATGGAACATCTATTATACTTTATGGATTACAGAATTAGATGACTCATCATCATTGTCATCGTCACCAATAGGTGGTACATAATCATCATCTACCACAACATTAGCTCTACTTCTTTTCCCTTTTGCATAATTGGACTAAGCAGAATCCTTTAGAGAAGTTGAGATGTGCTTCAATCCTAAAGCATCAATTATCTCTTGGTTTTGCTTCATTTTATCCAATCTTGCCATCTCATACCTTGGTATATTACGAGTGTATTTGGCATTTTTGGGCATTTTTTGAAACTATGTATTGACATGAAAAATAAGTACAATTGCTACTAACTTAACATCAAGCAATTCACAAGTGCAAAATTTGAACACAATTGCTACTAACTCAACACAACAAATGACCATATCAATATCTATATCAATTTCAAGATAAGTACAAAACATCTCAATAACAATTACTACTAACTTTACATATCATAGTATACACCATTATCCATATCAAGCAATTCACAAGTGCTAAATTTGAACACAATTACTACTAACTCAACAAAACAAATGACTACATCAATATCTATATCAAGTTCAAGATAAGTACAAAACAATTGCTACTTAGACAAGCATAAAACTTTAAGACAAGCACACAACATTTAAGACAATTGTTATGAACTCTACATATCATAATCCATATCAAGATCAACATCAGGTATGTCATGCTCTTCATTTTCATTTGCATCTCTTGAAGTTCCACCTTCAAGAACAACCTCATTTTCAACATCACCCATACAATAGTCAATAATATTATCCTTAACATTGATAGGGACAACATCAACAATCGCTTCTTGTTGGAATACGTCACTATCTTCTGTATTATCATTGGATTCTCCACCCCTAACTTCTGGGACATCAAACACTCCCCTCTGTTGGATAGATTGCACAATTTTCCAAGGTTCACCCAATTTGGTATCTTGAAGGTAAAAAACTTGTCTTGCTTGACTAGGAAATATAAAAGGGTCATTTTCATACCACCGACTTATAACTCCAATGCTTGTGCAGTGTGCATCGGTTCTTATCGTTCTCCTTCGACCAATGGTACCAGTATTGTACTAATCGCACTGAAACAAAACAACTTTATGACGAAACATATACTCCAATTCCCAAATTTTACACACATGACCATAGAAGTCATGCATTTCTCCCTCTTGATCCCCTTCGATACATACACCACTGTTTTGGGTTACACGACGATTGTCTAGGTCCCTTGTATGGAACTTTACACCATTGACCATACAAACTGTGTACTCCTTCACATGCAGCTTAAGACCATTTGCTAATGACCATAACTATTTAGTAGCTTCTGGTGACTCATTAACTTTCAATCTATTCATCTATAATGACATACAACAAGTGATATTAATTAGTAATAAGCAATGAAGAAACTTTTAAATGTTTAATTTTTATTAGTGTGTGATTAAATTTCAAATGTCTTACATGTTCTCTGAACCAGTTGGGAAACTCTTGTCATTGGATTTTAGTTATGGCTTCTCCAGTAGGATTATGCAATGTGTTTTTGTGTTCACTATTAAAAATAAGGTGATTTATTTTGAGCTAAGCATTGCAGATAATATTCAAAACTTGATCAAACAATATATGCATATAAAATCACATACTTTAAATAAGGCTCTAGCTTAGGACTATTGTACAACAATTACCAATAAGCAGTATCAAGCAATGCACGAGACAAGTTGCCATCATTCCGCCTACCACCTGTAGGTCGGGCAGTTTGTGAAAAAACTATCAATCCTTCATTAGATTCACCTAAATCTTCATTTCTTTCTCTTCGATTATGCACAGTTTCAATCCCATCAATATACAAAGACCAGTTGTTAATACATTCTTTGAGAATGTAAGCCTCTGCAATTGAACCTTCTGGTTGAGCTCGATTTGAAACGTATCTTTTCAATTTTCCAAAATACCTACGAGGAAAAAATACACACATTATGTGATTTTATAACATATGAAAAAAAATGCAATTGATGGATGCATCAAAAGATTTAATTACCTTTCAATAGGATACATCCACCGATATTGTACCGGGCCTCCTAGAATTGCTTCTCGAGGCAAGTGAATAGTAAGGTGGACCATAATATCAAAGAATGCTGGAGAAAAGAACCTCTCAAGCTTGCATAGTATAAGAACTATACGTTCTTCTAGTTTCTCCAATTCACTCCGCTTTAGGGTCCTTGAGCATAAGTCTTGGAAGAAGCTGCTCAACTCAAACAATACAATACTAAGGTCTTTATGTGCAAACCCTCACAACCCAATTGGAAGAATTCGTTGTAGTAGCACATGACAGTCGTGGCTTTTCAAACTAGATAATCTACCATTTTTTGCATTCACTAACCTTGATATGTTGGCTGCATAGCCATCTGGATACTTGACTGGTTTCAAAAAATCATAGAAACCATCGCTTTCATTTGGGCTTAATGAAAAGAAAGCCCGAGGCATGTCATATGATCCATCAGGACGTTGTTTCAAATGCAATGTGTGCCTAAAGTTCATATTTTGTAAGTCTATCCGTGCTTTGTCAGTATCCTTATTTCTCCCTTCAATGCCCAACAAAGTACCGTAAGTACTCTCACTAATGTTCTTCGTCACATGCATGATATCAATGTTGTGCTTAAGCTTCTTAGTCTTCCAATATGGAAACTTGTACAAAATACTTACCTTTGACCAATTTGGCTCCCCAATGAGTTGTCTCTTCTTGTTACTTGGATGCTTTCCTAAAATTATATTTGGCATTCTATCTAGCTGCTCTTGTATTTTTCCCACTTGTAACTCTAAAGATCTTTTCCATTTCTTCGATAAACCATTATACAACCGACTATGTCTCCAACGATGTTCCATAGGCAAATAAGCTCGATGGTTAATGAATCCAATTTTACTTTCCAAAGCTTCTGAATATGGTTCATCATTGCAAGTGTATCAAGAATGATAACCCTTTGTCCTCCACCCAGGCACGTTACCAAATCTAGGGTAGTCATGTATTGTCCACAACAAAGTTGCACGCATCTGAAAATGCTATTTATTATAAGCATCATAAGTTTCTACACCTTCTTCCAACAACTTCTTCAACTCGTCAACCAATAGTTTCAAGTAAATATCAATCTCATTTCCCGATTGATGGGGACCAGGAATAAGCAGGAATAAGCAAGGACAACGTAAAATATGGCTCTTTCATAACCAACCAAGGCGGTAGGTTATAGGGGATAAGTATGATAGGCCACATACTATAGTTTTTGTTCATATTCCCAAAAGGTTTAAATCCATTTGTAGCCAACCCCAGCCTTACATTGCAAGGTTCGAGGACAAAATCAGGATACTGCAAATCAAACTCCTTCCACTCCTCACTATCAGCCAGATGCCTCATTATCCCATCGTCCACACGTTTGTCTATATACCATCTCATGTCCTTAGCTCTTTTGCCTGACATGTACAATCTCCTCAATCTCGGTGTCAACGGGAAGTAACGCAATACCTTATGAGGAATCATCTTAACTTGGGCATGTGTATCCTTGTACCAAGGCACTTTACACACCGGACATTTATCAAAGTTTTCATTTTCCTTCCAAAATAGTGCACAATCATTTTTGCATGCATCTATATGCTCTATGACATGCCCAAGTCATGTAATATCTTCTTTGCTTCATAAGTTGACCTTGGAACCAAGTTACCTTTCAATAAAACCTTTGTCAACAATTCTAGCATCATATCAAGTCCCTTATTACTCAAGTTGGTCATTACCTTTACATTCAACATCTCAATAACAAACTTCAAGATACTATAATCAGTGCAACCCGGATACAATTCACGCTTTACATCTTCCTCAAGTTTGTCAAAATGACTCACCTCCTCATCTTCGATTGCATTTCTTGTTCCCCTCTAATTTGGTCACCTACCAAAGTATCGATACCATCCATGTGATCACCATCTGACATTTCATTATCATGAATGTTCTCGTTCAATACATGAGGTTCTCCATGATTATACCAATTAATGTAAGATTGCATAATCCCACAATGAAGCAAATGAATACGCACAGTACTAGGAGATTATCGATAGCAATTCCCAAAGTGAATACAAGGGCACTGAATATTACCACTCGAGTCCACAACTACTCTTGCAAAATTAATAAATGCATTGACCCCATCAATATATGGATGATTTAATCTGCCATCGGGTGTTTTACCCACTGTCATCCAACTTTTATCCATGTTTGACTACAATTACAAGATGAATGCTACTTTAGTAAAATAAAGACAACTTATGCATAATGTATTATAACATCTAAGTCTGTAAGTTACTTAGATAAAATTCTATTCTATTCATGAATGCACAAGTCTATATTCATACTTAAATAAATATACATTGCACACACAAATATACACTCTCAATATGAATTTAAACGACCTTATAACACCACGTAAGCCACCCACTTGCTCCAACACAACAACCCACCACAAAACAAATTTCCAACATCACAAGTATATATAGAGTTTTATAAGTTTTTAAATAGAATATACTTACTTTGCTCAAACTAAGTTTACAACTTTCAGAAAAAATCCAAAGTTAACTTGTTCTTCACCTTGTTCCTCACAATTTCTTCAGCCACCAAAGAGAAAGAGAGCTGGAGATAAAAGAAAGATAACTTTTAGTGAACCAAATTTAAAATACATATTCTTTATTCTTTTTCCTGTTTCTAAATAGTGGTATAGCCAGACCCAATCATTAGAGAAATATGCACCAATTACAAAAATTTCAATTTTGATATCTATCTATATATAGGCATTTAAAGGACAACTACAAAGACATCATTTTTCTCAGTTAGTAAACTTGGTAGTTCACGGAATTGCAAGCTGCTATTTCTCTTAATTGCAATCAAACAGAGCCCAACTGTCAATACCTTATATATATCCTTCTACAATTACCATAAGCAATGCATTTTATTTTTGCTAAAGGGACACTTACTGTTGAAATGTTTTCCTGCACAAAGAGAAACAAAATTAAAGTCTCATATTGTCCTAAGAACACAACTAACTCAATGAGTACAGGATAGATTAGTGAGTACAAGACAACTGAACAAGTATTCCATCTCAAAGAGAAGTCAACTTCAAGATAAAAGACAAACATAATCAAATTACCATAAAGAAGATCAACAAAAAGAATGCCACTAGTCTTAGAAAAGTACTAGAATAGTCGCTGTTAAACAATGAATAACACGTTTCAGTTTCCTCCTCCCCCCCCCCCCCTCCCCCTCCCCCCACACAAAAAAAAAAAAAAAAAAAATGCAAAGCTAAACTACAACCCAAGTTGGCAAAGGATTCAACAAAACCCAAATATCTCTCTTTTTTCTGAAAATAAGGTAAGCACATATAAGTTAACATTGGCCTACATTCTTCATTTCTTCTATTCCTTCTTGCTCAAATTAAAGAAAGCAGCAACTTTTCTTCTATATTAATTAGCACAATTAAAGAAAGCAAAAACTTTGGTATGAGAAAATTGGACCCAGAGAGCAATGCGATTCATGATTTCTTTTTTTGATAGGTCATTGTGATTGTTTTATGCTATAGCATCCCTATTGCAATAAGTGGACATAAAATATAGCATCCCTAACGTAATTAGTGGACATAAAATATGATGTTGTCGACTCTTAACATGTCATCCAAATATTGCAAGACATGATAAATCTAGAAACAATTTTCTCCATTTGAAATGGATTCATTTTAAGGTTCACATTAAATATTGAAAAATCTAAAGATATATCTAGTGTCATGTCATTTAAAATTTTAAATAATGTAGCAATTCTCTATATACAAAAAATTTTAACTGAAAAATAGATTTTATCTATCTCAAGTGAAATATAGAGGATTCTATACTTGCTATTGGTTGTCGTGAACAAGGGTGAAGAGGGAGAAGGGGGGGGGGGGGGGGGGGGAGTGGAGAGTTGCCATTGCTTTGGCTGTACTGTGAAAATATGATGAACTTTGGTGAAAAGACTATATTGACATCATCATAATACTTAAGGGTGTAAATTGTAAATTTTAAATGTCTAAGGATTAATTTAGAAATGAAATTAAACTTAGATGGTGTAAAGTATATTTAGTTTAAATTATTAATTTTATTTACTTCTATTCCTTTATCCACTGCCAAATATAGCATTAAAAGAAAAGATAGAGGTATTTTTTGTTTTATAGGCTGTGAACTCGATAAATATTTAAAGAATTAATTAAAAAAAAAAAAACTTTATTATGACTGAAGTTCCAAGAGGAGAGGATAGAGAAGAAGAAAAAGAAGGTTCTCTAAATTAGATTGGAAGTAACAATAAGTTTGTTTGTTTCCTTTCAATAAACTTAATTAAATTGTTTAAAGTTTTTAAAATAATTAAAAATATTTTCTGTTGGGTTTAGAAGTACATAAAAAAAATATTATAATGAAATTTCATAGAAAGAACATACCATAGATATAACTACAATGGCTGAAATTAATCACTATTAAATTATTAATCACCTTCTATATACCAAAAACATTTAGAACAAAAATTCATGCTCATGGGAAGCTAAAAATCAATGAAATTATATACAGCTTTGAAAAATGAAAATACAGCCATGGCCTGCATACATCATTGCCAATCATCTTTTAGATTGAAAATGAAACCAATGCAACCTTCATCATCTCAATAAATATAACAAACCAACAAACCCCACATCCCAAAATCCCCTAATTTCGCCTCACGGCTGCTATCACGCCCAAAAACATGAAGAACACAATAAAATTTCAAGTTACAACTATTCACACAAGATTGCATCAGATTCTCTAAAACTATTGAACAAAATATGGGAGACACTAAACAATTAGAAATCATTATTCAACAACTGTTCTATTGAAAACCAAAAAAAAAAAAGTATAAGAATCCAAAAGCAATTAACTCAGCTACATTACCAATAAACACCAATAAATATTCATCAACTAAAAACAGTAAAATCAACCCACTTACATCCAATTCCTTCTTCCCAATAGAATCATCAAATCAACCAAACAAAAGACAAAAAAAAAAAAAAAAAAAAAAAGGACAGCTGAGTTATGAAATTGACTAGAAGCATCGCCGAAGGATGAAGCGTCACCGGAAGCATCGCCGAAGGATGAATCGTCATTGACGATCAAGAGCTGGAGCATCGCGATCGAGGAGCTGAAGCGTCATGATTGGGAGTTGAAGCGTTGCCGGCGAGCTGAAGCGTCGCGATCGAGGCATCACCAGCGTCTGAATCGTCACGATTAGGAGCTGAAGCATCGTCAGTGAGCTGAAGCGTTGTGATCGGGTGCTGAAGCGTCGACGGTGTCTGATTGTCGCGAAGGATGAATCGACGACGGCGAGCTAAGGCTACGGCGGCGACGGAAGGCAAAGCGTCGCTGGAGGAAGGTGAAGCGTCGCCGACGACTAGTAATTTCTTGATGAGTTTGAGAAATATGGGTTTCGCTGATGAGTTTGAGAAATATGGGAAAAATTGAGCTGATTAATTGATATATAAAGGAAATTTATAGTGACGACTTGAGTTCCGTCGCTATTGCTTGCCTTTAGCGACGTATCTGCTTTTCGTCACTAATAGCATGACTAGCAACACTTTTAGTGACGAAAGTGTTTCGTCACAAAAAAATAGAACTTTTAGTGACAAAAAAATTCATCACTGTAGATCCATTTGTTTCCCACCTACACTTTTTGTTTGGCACCCAGAATTTTGCAAACCGTATAATGACGAAATATAAATTTCGTCACTATATGGTACTTTTTTGTGACAAAAAAAATTTCCTCACTAAAATTCATCACTGTAGTTACATTTTGTTGTAGTGTGTCATGCTAGCTGGAGCACTACAGGACAAAATAGGACAACTGGCCGTTCAGTTATCTCGCAGCTGGAACTCGCGACTCAGTCAAGCCATGAGGCCAAGCCGCGAGCCAGCCCTGTTTTGAAAAACTTGACTCTTCACATTCCATTCTCACCCCAGTATAAATACCCCTTTTACCCACGAAAGAAAGAGAGCTTCCAGAGAGAATTTTGAGAGAGAAACCCTAGAGAAAAATAAGATTGATTCATCCCCAATCTTCATTAAGAGACTCTTCAAATTCCTCAACTCTCTTCCTCTCCATTGTTAAATCCTTGAAAGGCTTATTACCAAAACATTTTCTCACCATATCCATTTCTATGAAAAGGCTGTTTGGTGCTTTAGGAAGTAGTTAGGAAGGAACCAATTTCACATTGGTTGATGCTATGGTCAAGTAGCAGAATCCGGGAAGTTAGAAAAGAAATAAGTTCGACGCAACCTCATTGGAGCAAGAAGCTTGGAGGGCTTAGGTACACTGGGTAGATTAGGCTTGGAGGGTCTATTGCTGTTCATGTATCCCAACTACATTTTCTAGTGGATTACTTACCACTTGGAGGGCGGCAGAGAGGTTTTGCACTGAGGGCTTCGCTTTCCTCTTTGATAACACATCGTGTGTTATCCTTGTGTTTGCATCTCTCTTCCTTTAATCTTTGCCGTTTAATTTCAGCTGTGGATGTGATTTTATTTGGTTTAGATTGTTTATCAATTATGTATTAAGCTTATTAATGTTCCACACACTTATTTTTTGTCAAAAAGCTTGAATTGGTTTTTTTGTTATTGGGGGTCTAAACGTTCATAGTGTTTTATACACTATTTGAAATTTCAGAAAATTTCAACAATTGAACCAAACTGGGTCCACCAGCATATGAACCAGAGGGGAAGATTAGAATTGAAATCCTTATCAAAATTAACAAACCATTAATGAGACATATTTTCATTTTGATGAAGCGTGAATCTGAACCAAGCAGTGAGATAATCATGATATGAATATGGAACAGGGGAAGTTGGCATCATTCTTGTGTGGCAAGGTTGGGACCCCACATTTCTTCGGAAATGAGTGATTCAAGAAAACACTGTGATAAATAATCTTGGCACTTTTAGCTTTGTCTCTTATGGCTTTAATCATGATGAAATTCTCATGACGCAAAATGTCATAATAGTATTGCACATCATTCTGACAATGCTCAGGGATCCAATGAAATTTTGGGGGAAAATAGCTAGTGGCAAGCCTAAAGGGGTCAGTAATGGAAGCCCTAGTTGACTCAATGGAAAACAAGTTTTGAACAGATTGTTTTTTAACATATTGTGAAGCATTAGAAGCCTTGGGATAAACAGTTTTAATAGGTTGGGAAACACTGGACAAAGCATAAGGATCATAAGAGGAGGCTAAAACAGAGGAATAGTTTGGCTTAGGGATGGTACCTAAGGGAGTAAATCTGTTAACAATTTCTAGGGAAGAAACAAGTTCTTTTTTAACATATTGGGTGGACTAGGCCGGAGGCTGCCAAATCCACATGGGATAAAGCAGCTCTCGTGGCATCTAATGCGAATAGTAAAGCACTAAACGCTATTTTTTGTGGTGTATCTCCAGATGAGATTCATAGGATATCTCACATTACTTTTGCCAAGGAGGCATGGCAGATATTAGAGACCACGTATGAAGGAACGAAGAAAGTGAAAGACACTAAGTTGCAGATGCTGACCACTCGATTTGAGGAGCTCAGAATAAGTGAGGACAAGTCCTTTGACTCTTTCTATAGTAAGCTGAATGAAGTGGTCATCGGCAAGTTTAATTTGGGAGAGAAAACGGAGGATTCCAAGGTAGTAAGGAAGATCCTTCGATCATTGTCGGAAAGCTTCCGTGCCAAGGTGACGGCGATTGAAGAGAGCAAGGATCTTGATGAGATCAAAGTCCAAGAACTGGTTGGCTCACTTCAAACTTATGAATTGTCATTACCCACTCAAAAGAAGAGAAAATCTCTTGCTCTTAAGACAATAAATGAAAAGGTAGAAACACATGACTCATTGAATAAGGATGTCATCGAGAAAAAGGTTGCTTACCTTGCAAAGAAATTCCACAAATTCCTGAAGTTCAAGAATAGTGGGAAATTTGATGATAAAAGGAAATTCACAAGTTCCGGAAAGGAGAAAAAGGACTTCAAAAAGAGAGACGAGAAGCAGTCCCAATCTAATCAAGGAGTCACTTGTTTTGAATGTAATGGACATGGCCATTTCAAAAAGGAATGTCCTAATTACTTAAGATCGAAGGGCAAGGCGTATGCCACCACTCTCAGTGACTCAAATTCTTCCACCTCTGATTCAAAGGATAGCTATGATGAAGAAGGAAATTTCTCAGCATTTATGACTATTGCTCATGTTGAGTCTCCAGAGGACTTGAATTTGCTTGTGGAAGAACTTAGGGAGCATAGTGATGAGGAATCTATGGGAATTGTAGAAGAATCGGATGCTGAAGAAGTTGAATATACAGTAGGCCTTCAAGAGAACTACAATTCTCTTCTTGAAAAATAACGAGAATACACAAGGGTGGCCAAGGTGGCTGTGAAGAAGATGAAGAAAGCAGAGGAGGACTATAGAAGTCTTCTAGTAAGATATAAGGAGGCTAAGTGTGAGATTGAGATGCTAAATGGTGAGCTAACTGAACCTTACACCAAGGTTAAATTCCTTGAGCTTGAGGTAGTTTAAGCAAATGCCAAGGTAGAGCAAGTATCCACAAAGAAGCTTGATGATGTCCTTTCTCATCAAAAACCCTTCTCCGACAAAACCGAATTAGGATACACAGGAGAAAGTAGTTCAGCTGTGAATATCTCCAAAGAAGTGAAGTTTGTGAAGGCCAAAGAGCCAGTTGTAGTTGCCCTTACTATGGAGAAGGCAAAGGTTGAGAAAAAGAAGAATGTGGTTGACCAACGGGTGTTGAACAAACCCCGTAACCAATCTGTGGTCAGGTCTGAAGCCAAAGGGAAATCTCTTCCAAGATCACAAAGAGGTCTAAGAACGAACCATGTCTGTCACCATTGTGGACTTCAAGGGCACACCAGACTGAATTGTCATAAGCTAAAAGCATTGAAGAATGCAAGTGATCAAAGGTCAAAAGGACCAAGAAATGACAAGAGAACGTGGGTTGTTATGTCATCAAAAGGTCGAAATGGTGATCCTGTTTTGGTGGACGTGATGAAGATGATCGGTGCATTCACCACTTGCTTGGAAAGCTTTACTAGAAGGTTTGAAAATCCTAACTCTCATATCCAATCCTATATGGATATCACCCCAAACGAACGTGACGTGTGGGTGAAGAAGGGTACTCATGCATAAGCATTACAACATGTCCATGCATTAATACTTCCTATGTTTTTATGACGATGCTTGGTTGTGTGCTTGGTGCCAATTTGAGTTGAAAATTGTTTATTTGTTTGCTTTTGCTTTAAATGTTTTTACATTGTTGTTTTTTTATCAATCTTTTCTTGTTTTTATGTCAAAAATCCAAAAACACATAAAAAGTTGAAAATCCAAAAAGGTTGATCGACATCGTTGAGTTTTGTCTCAAAACATATTTTGCCTTGTACCTTTGTACTAATGGCCTTGTGCATTTAAGAGCATAGCTTGTTCCCTATGCACTCCATATATTTGTGGGAGAAATCTTGCCATCTATGTGACTGTTGTAAATAGATCTTCAAACTTGTCATGAATGAGTAGTCAATGGTATTGTTTGATAGGCCACAAACTGAATGACCCCTTGTGATATGAATTAATTAATTAATTAGCCAAGTTATTAATTAATCAATTTATCATGAAAAGCGTGGTAGCACAAAAAAATCATCAGTAAACTAAAATTACAGCGGAAAATAAATGACACGGTGATTTGTTTACGAATGGGGAAAAATCTAATGGCAAAAACCCCACCGAGTGATTTTCAGGTCATCACTCTCGAAACTCCACTATTATCACAACAAGCGGTTACAAGCAAGGAATCCCAAGTACCTTACCAACCTACAGTTGAACCCTAACCCCAATACCCAATCGGACTTGTTCTGTAGTGACAGTTCCCCTTTTTTATGCACGGCTCCCAAGTACGTGACTAACCAATTGTGTGGATCCCAGTACGTAACTTCAATCACCAATCTGAAAAGATTGTTGGCTGCAAAGTTCTTCAATTCATCCACACAATGAAGATCAGGAAGATACTTGATCATAAAACCCTAAGGTGCAAATACATAGCAACTTCTCCAAGAAAGAGATGAACTAGGTCAAGAACTTTGTCTCCGGTCACAATTTGCTTGAACAGAGTTTGCTCAATGCTTGTGCAACTTGTGTACAGTTTGACGGCTCTTAAAACAATCCTTTTATATGTCTAGGGTTAGGAGAAAAGAAGGCTTATAGACAGATTCACGGATCCCAAGAAAATCAGAGTTGAAATCTGAAATTCTTAAGCCTCGATAGATAGGAGGTGTCGAGCAAGTATCGACCAGCTGTCGAGCTTTAATGATTTTGCACTCCTTGCTTGATTTCTTGAACAGACTTGAAGGTTTCAACACTAGATCTTGAAACGTGATTTCTTGAAGTAGTTAAACACATCCTAAGTCTACCCAAATACAAGTAGAGTGGGTTTTGTCAAAGGATAAGTCAATTACATTAAATCATGACATATGTTCTTAACATGTGAAACACATATGTCCTAACAATCTCCCCCTTTGGCAATCCGTGACAAAACCACAACAAACAAATGAACATTTGAGAGAAGTCATAAATCACTCAACTCATACTCACTTGTTGAATACAATAAAATCTATCTTAACACAAACTCTTGAAAAACTTTGCAAGAAGAGAGTTTATGGCAAGTAGACTTTGACAACCTGTATTTCTGAAACACTTTAAACAAAACTTATAAAGGCATCTTTGTGTGGAACAGAATAATAGATTGCATACAAATAAATAAGAAGCATGTGTATAAAGAGAGAAAAGAAACAACACATGAAAGAGTAGGTGAAAGAAAAACATACATCAACAATATATAAGAGAAAATAAGTACAATGTATGTCAATAAATGGTCACAAGACCTCATGTAAAAGAACAATGTATCTAATAAAGAAAGAAAAGAAAAAGATACATAATATCCTCACTACATCCCTCAAAGAATAATAACAACACTCCCCCTTATACAATGATCCCAAAAACTAACTCTCCCCCTAAGAGTGACTACTCTTATATCCAAAACTACTCCCTCTTTTTGTCATGAGTGACAAAAGGTAGAGTGTCAAGTAGACATCTCATCGGTAGAGCTAGTATCTCCATCATCATTAGAAGGGTCATCGTCATCACCATCATCATCATCATCATCATCCTCAACATCAGAATCAGAAGCAACTGGATGAGGTGGTGAAGGAGTAGGCTCAGGTGCAAAGCCGGCCATAGCCGCCTGCCATCGTGCAATACGATCAACATGAACGTTCACCTGATACAACTCCGTAGAGAGTGTATCCAAGCGAGAATCCATGCGCTGCAGCTGTGCCATGACGTCTCCTAAAGACACATCACCGGAAGAGGAAGGAGCGGATGCCGATGGAGTAGACTAGGATGGTGCAGAACGAGAGGAGGGTGCTACTGAATCCATCTGTCACGACCGAAAATGGGCCTCGCTACGTTTAACAGTAGCGTAATCTATGGCACACATGATGGAAAAATGGTCGGACGAGGGAAAAGAAATGGAAAAATTGCGTAGAATCCTCGTGATAGTGGAAGGAAAGATAAGCTTATCACGGGACGCGGAATCCAAATGAACATCTATGATAGACAGAATGAAGTGAGAGGGAAAATCTATAGTGAGATGCTCAAGAAGAGATAGCAAAAATCGAGCACGAGGCTTTGTGATGGAGTTATAGTGAGAAAGAGGATGTAAAACAAATGTCATCACCATGTTCATGAATCTAGGACCTTTAGCAAAAGGTCGACATAGTGTGAAAAGATGCTCACCCCAAGCAGTAGGGCGCTTACAAAAAGAAGACATGAGCTCATCCCTGGACACTATCTGCAGATGCTCACAGCTAGGATAGTCAGGAAACTCTACCCTAGGGACATAAAGCACATCCGCAACCAGTTGCAGTGTGATAGGGATGCGTGTACCTCGAATGCAAGTGAAAAAGAGAGGTACTGAACGATCTATCCCGTGCATGTTAGAGTAAAACTCCTGGATAAGCACGAGAGGACATGTGACCAGGACATCACATAGTGACTCCCATCCCCTACTGTGAATGATAGAGGGAAGGTCAGTGTCGGCAAAGTCCGACAAAACAACTTGGCGTTCCGAATGAATGCCTCGTCTAGAGAAGTTCTCCAAGAATGCCTTAAAGGCATCATCATCACGAAACTGGACAGTAGAAGGAGAAGGATCAAGAGATGAAGAAGCACCGGAATGAAGAGGGTTCTGGACTGGAGTGGATTTACGCTTAGGTGCCATAGACACGACTAATGTAAACTAACAGAGAGGGAGAGAAAGAATGACAATCAGAAAAGTCCCAAGCAGTTTCAAATATATCAAGTATATTGAAAAGAAGTACGTATGCATGGGAAAATGCATGAACATGTGACATGCAAAAGAAAATACATCATGGGCTCAGCCTAATCCAAACCTATCAGCACACAAACATATAACACACATCTAAATGCATGACAATATCATTATAATGCTAATGTGATGCAATGTATGAGGTTTTAAACACATTTAAGTGAAAACCCATCCCAAAATTTCAATGAAAGCTCATCAATTTTGAAAAACCCCAAAACTTAGGTTTCAAAACATGAAATGCATGAAAGAGGAGGGATTAGAAGCTTACCAAGTGTAGAAAAACTTGAAAAAGCTTGAAGAATCCTTGAGGAAGAGGTTTGGAGTAAAAAGGAGAGTGTTTGGGAGATGAATAGTCGTGGACAGAACGAGAGAGATTGAAGAAATGAGAGAAGAATCGCGATTGAGATATATATAGATCCTTCAGTAATGCTTAACAGCTGAGGTATCGGGAGGTATTGAGGAGGCTGTCGAGGTAGGTGTCGAGGAACTGGTCTTCGACAACTGAGGTAACGAGAAGGTATTAAGCTGCAAAGAATCAGATTCAAAAATAGAAGCTCGATCGATCCACTAGGTGTCGAGGAGCTATCGAGGAGGTAGGAGCTTTCTCAATTGCTCTACCAGGTATCGAGGAGGTGCCGAGATTGCGTTAAGAAAAATGCTTGAGAAGCTCGACAGATAGCAAGGTATCAAGGAGGTGTCGAGGAGGTATCGAGCCAGCTTTTCAAAATAGTTTTTCGAGATGTGAAAAACACAGACATGAATGCAATCCAACATGCAACACAACCAATGATCCAATCAACACAATAATCTCTCAAAATCATCTCTCAATTTAAAATTTTGAGCACAAGGATCTCCAAAACACACACACACACACTAAACAAGTCTAGCCAATTTTATATTTCAAAAATAAGTCAAGACAGTTTAATGAGCATACATTAACACATGTAAAACTTGTGATGACCAAATCACATTGTATCTGCACATGTATCAAGAATAGCAAAGAATATTGCGTGTTGTGTGTGAAAAACATCGCAAGATTGCATATGTGTATACATGTTATGACGATTTGAGATATGAGAAAATCGCTTTAACTCACACACAATTATAACTGCTTGATGGGGACTATCACCTTCAAGGTACATCCTGTAACTCCCACATCTCCTAGAATACACGCTTGCAATCATATTTAAAAGCATTTTTGATCTTTTTGCTTTTGATTTTTCTTTTGCATATTTTTCTTTTTAAGCAAAACATACATGAGCATATAAGAGATATAAAAGAAATACCCATTTAAGTTAAGCTTTTGACATTGCACTTTTGCTATGCCGAAGCATACAGATGTCATTGACACTGCACTTTTGCTATGC
The DNA here is from genome assembly GCA_023055345.1 of Quercus wislizeni. Taxonomy (NCBI): domain Eukaryota; kingdom Viridiplantae; phylum Streptophyta; class Magnoliopsida; order Fagales; family Fagaceae; genus Quercus; species Quercus wislizeni. The sequence continues at coordinate 16,106,719 of JALGQJ010000001.1, read as the reverse complement.
CGAAGCATACAGGTGTCATATTATGATTGGCGGGCAATAGTGGTGAGATGGTTATTAATGCCCTTCTCTCAGGATTTTTTAGTCATTCTCGTCAAAAAGAGTGATACGAGTGTTAAGTATAAGAGACAACTCAATCTTACTCATCACAAACAAGAGCTACAAAGCTCACTTGCTTAATTGTGAATAGAGATGCTCATCTAAGCTACAAATGACACAAAGTTTAGAAAACTTTGTTTCAATGGCCATCCAAGGTACACAAGTACCAATGTACACATAACACACACTGTTTTTGTATTTTTCTGATTTTTCAAAAAAAAAATTCAAAAACAAAATAAACAAACAAAAACATGTTAAACAAAACAAAGTATAAAACTAGACTGACTCAAAATAAAAACAAAACACACAAGTAATGCAACAAACAAAAACAAGAAGATAGAAGAAAGTGATAAAATCACTTAGAGTCCTTTTTCTTCTACACCTTGGAAGAACCTTTCCTTTGACTAAACCCTTGAACCGGAGGTGAGGGGGAAGAATTGAAACCGTTCAAGTTCGAAAGGAACATAAGGGTCTTGAGAAGGTCACCGAGAGGAGCGAGAGATGATTGAAGCTGATTTTGGCTTCCAGACGCTATCATGCCGTTGCTCTGTTGGGTGGCTAACCACTTATAGCAATTTGGTCGAGTATGACTAGCAACTCCACAATGATGACAAAGATGCTACTTTTTTTGTTTAGGCTTTTGAGAGTTAGCCTTCTTAGCCTTAGGATTTTTAGCTTCTTTCTTATCTAGTTTAGGGGGTGCTCCTAAGATAGATTTACCCTTGTCTAAGTTCTCACTAGCTAGACTTATTTTAATATCAGTGTTTTCAATTTCAGTATTACTAGCAGGGGGAACAAAAACAGTAGTACTAGTAGAAGCAGTATTAGAGGAAGAAATACCATACCCTAAACCTGTACGATCTGAAGCAGATTTTTGAATGCTGAGCATCTCGTTTAGCTTAGCGCTTGAAGTCCTCTCCAGTTGAGCTTTAACTTGAAATAGCTCCACCTCAAGCTTCTTGGTCTTCTCAGTCAAGAAATTGTTTTCAAACTTCAGTGCTCCAATCGTCTGATTAGCCTCATCAAATTTAGTGGATAATTCCTCACGGTCAAGTTCCACATCACTAAGCTTCTTGGTGGCCAGCCTATAAAGTTTCTCATGTTTTTCAGAAACTTTGTACATTTTCTCATAGGTTGTATGGATGTCATCTTGATCATCCATCTTTTCAAACTTGGACTCCACCAATTCTTCCTCTTCGTCCACATCTTCAACAATCCCATCAGTAAGATTGACAGTGGCGGTGAAGGCATTCAAGATTCTGTCATCCTCATTGTCAGAATCTTCCTCAGGCTTAGTGTTGCTCGAGGTAGCAGCAAGTGCCTTACTCTTCCCAATGCTCTTGAGATACATAGGACACTCATGCTTCATGTGCCCGAAGCCTTAACACCCAAAACACTTAGGTCCTGCTGGAACAGTGTACTGACCACCTTCCTTAGCATCCTTCTTCCCTTTGTCTTGCCCTTTAAACTGAGAAGAACTGGATTGCCTGCGGTCCTTGTCGAAGTTCCTCCCGTTGGCATTCTTCATAAACTTCTTGAACTGCCTTGTAATGTAGGACTTCATCTTGGAATCTTCATCATCGGAAGACTCATCTATGTCACTGCTTTTTGCTTTCAAGGCCATGCTCTTGCCCTTTCCCGACTTTCCAATCCTTGATAACCCTAGCTCGTAAGTCTGCAGATTACCAACCAGCTCAATCAAAGGAATTTTTTCAATATCCTTTGATTCTTCTATCGCCGTAATCTTGGCATGGAATCTCTCGGGTAGAGATCTGAGCACTTTCCTTACAATCTTGGGTTCAGGAATGGTTTCCCCAAGATTGAAGGCTGAGTTTACTATGTCCTTAAGCTTGACATAGAACTCATCAAATGACTCATCCTCCTTCATCTTTATTTCTTCAAAGCTTGTAATGAGCCTCTAAAGCTTTGAATCCTTGACAGCCTTTGTACCCTCATAGGTTGTCTGGAGGATGGTCCACGCTTCCTGTGCAGTTTCTGTAGATGATATCTTCTTAAACTCCTCATTAGTGACAGCACTAAATAATGCATTCAATGCTCTACTGTTGAAGTTAGTCGCCTTGATTTTTGCTTCATCTCAATCGGCCGGCGCTTCCTTTGGCTTGGTCCAGCCAATCTCTACAGCTTGCCACACCTTCTCATCTAAAGACTACAAGAAACCTCTCATGTGTACTTTCCAGTATGCATAGTTAGTGTCATCAAATAAAGGAGGTATAATTAATGACTGTCCTCTATCCATGACAACAGGGGTCAATGGATCAACATAGCAAAGATTGAACCCTAATCAGAGTGTGTCCGTTCTGATACCACTTGATAAGCGACAAACTGAATGACCCCTTGTGATAGGAATTAATTAATTAATTAGCCAAGTTATTAATTAATCAATTTATCATGAAAAGCGTGATTGCACAAACAAATCATCAGTAAACTAAAATTGCAGCGGAAAATAAATGACACGGTGATTTGTTTACGAATGGGGAAAAACCTAACGGCAAAAACCACATCGAGTGATTTTTAGGTCATCACTCTCGAAACTCCACTATTATCACAACAAGCGGTTACAAGCAAGGAATCCCAAGTACCTTACCAACCTACAGTTAAACCCTTACCCCAATACCCAATCGGACTTGTTCTGTAGTGACAGTTCCCCTTTTTTATGCACGGCTCCCAAGTACGTGACTAACCAATTGTGTGGATCCCAGTACGCAACTTCAATCACCAATCTGAAAAGATTGTTGGCTGCAAAGTTCTTCAATTCATCCACACAATGAAGATCAAGAAGATACTTGATCATAAAACCCTAAGGTGCAAATACACAGCAACTTCTCCAAGAAAGAGATGAACTAGGTCAAGAACTTTGTCTCCGGTCACAATTTGCTTGAACAGAGTTTGCTCAATGCTTGTGCAACTTGTGTACAGTTTGACGGCTCTTAAAACAATCCTTTTATATGTCTAGGGTTAGGAGAAAAGAAGGCTTATAGACAGATTCACGGATCCTAAGAAAATCAGAGTTGAAATCTGAAATTCTTAAACCTCAACAGATAGGAGGTGTCGAGCAGGTATCGACCAGCTGTCAACCTTTAATGATTTTGCACTCCTTGCTTGATTTCTTGAACAGACTTGAAGACTTTAACACTAGATCTTGAAACGTGGTTTCTTGAAGTAGTTAAACACATCCTAAGTCTACCCAAATACAAGTAGAGTGCGTTTTGTCAAAGGATAAGCCAATTACATTAAATCATGACATATGTTCTTAACATGTGAAACACATATGTCCTAACATTGTTGGTCTTGAGACATGCATAGACTTATACATATATATCTTCCCACTCATTTATTTTATTTTTTTTTGCTTAAAGAGCTCACCAAATGTAAATCTCCAAATGAAAAGAGATATTGAGCTCCAAAAGCCTGTCACACATACTAGTATTTGACTAGGAACAAGGGAAAGCAACGTAAAATAAAATGTATGACGCCCAAAATGCCAAAGGCTGACTCATCAAATTGAAATATAAAAAATTTCAGGCATCGATTTCACAATGAGATGTATTGATTCAAAAAGATCAAATGATATGATGTATATGGAGCCAAATGAAAAGCTTCACATGTTATGTAATCAAGTTTTGTAAGAGGTCATATATGCATATTTCTATAATTGAGATGAGTCACTTTATCTAGTTCTAATTGTGTATGGCTTGGTGTTAGACTAAGGAGTATCTCGTTCTTGATATCCACACACATCACACATGTCTATGTTCAATGAATGTCATATTCATTTGTATAATTGTATTTGATTAAATGTGTTTTTACAGGCTCAATCTTTGTTGATCAAAGACAAAAAGATTTTTGAGTGTTTTAGTTATTTTTGGAAAGTACTTTGTTTTTGCAAAGATTTGTCAAAATCTTCAAAAACAGTGTTGCCCAGTTTTGGCGACTCAATCGCAGGTTGGTCCGGTCGCATGCCCTAGTCGCGAGCCCACACAGAGATTTTTCATGGCTCACTAGCGGGTCAATGTCCCAATTGCGAAAAATACTTAGAATATTTTTCAAAATTTGAGTTTTTAATGTTTCTCATGGCTCAGATTGGCGACTTGTTCATGGGTGGAGGTTCCAATCGCAAGGGTACTCAGAGATTTTCGCGGCTTATTTCATGACTCTCTTGTGGGTAGAACTTCCAGTAGAGAAAAGAACTTAGAAAATTTTTCAAAATTTTTGTCTTAAGTGTTCTGGCAACTGGCCCTGGCGGCTTGCTTGCGACTTAACCCAGTCGCGAAAATCGCATGTTTTGCGCAAATAGGTCAGTTTTTTAAAACCTTTTTAGTTTCCCTCAAACATTTTGTGATTATTCATTATCTTCCTCACTCAAACCTCTCTCAAACTCACAGTGTCACTCTCGAAAAACCTCCATTTTTTGCATCATTTCCACTTCAAATCTTCAAGAAAAAGGTATGGGCTTTCTCTTTCTCACTACATATTTCATGTTTTGAGCTTTATTTTCTTGAATCTGTGAGTTGTGGTTATGATTTGTGATATTTGTAGTTTCGGATATGGGTTGCGTTCATGTTTGTTGTGTTTGGGTGTTTGGGTTTAGTTGATCTTGTTTCTAGGATGCTAAATATGGTTGTTATCATGTTTTAGTTTCTCTGTTTGAGTTTGTTAACTGATCTGTGTTGGTTGGTAAATCTCATACCCATGATAATATGTCTCATTGTCATATGCTATTTGTTTGGGTTTACTGTGATATACTCTGTTTGTGAGTATGGTTGGTTCAAAATGGTTGAGCTTAAATGGTTGGGTTATATTTTTTTACTTTCAAATTGCTATTGATTATTGATATCATGTGTGTTGCTACTGCCTTGAGGATATTGTCTGCTCTGTGTTGGTTTGAACATCTCATACTCATTAAAAATGTCTCGTTGACATATGCTTCAATATAGCTGATCAATGCATGTTAAAGTTTGCGCTTGGGTATGTGCCCCAGAGTGTTCATGATTGAGTTGTTGTACTCACTGTCACAATGTGTTATGCATAAGTATTGTTGATAGGTTGTTCTATCTTTTTCTGATTTGAGCTATCTCTTTCAATGTTTGAATCTCAACTGAATATGGATTGAATGGTGATATAGTTCTATGTTCTTTTCAATTATACTAACCTGTTACTAATGTTTGAATTTCCATCTATTGTGCTCTATTTTTTTTGGCCTTTTTTGCTGTGTTTACAGATGGCTCCTTCTCCTACAAAGAAGAAGACTACCACCAAGAAGGGTGACAAGAAGCTGAAGATGGAAAATACCAAGTTCAGGTCTCTTTAGCATTTTGAAAGATACACTCAGGTCTACATAAAGGCAACCATCATTCAGGAAAGATTTGTAGACTTGGTGGATTTGAAGGACACCTTCATTCCAAGCTGTTTTAAGGGCAGAGGTTGGGATAAGTTGTTGAGTGACTTGCCTGGAGTGTGTGAGCCTCTGATTAGGGAGTTTTATGCTAATGCTAGGTTAAAAGAGGATGAGATAGATTGTTGGATACGAGGACATGAGTTCACCATAGATGCAGGTGATATAGATGAGGTGCTAGGGCTTGACGGTTTAGATGACCATGATTTCACCAATTACAAGGATAGGATGTTATCCATTGAAACAGTTCAATCTTGTATTGGTGGTGTTAGAGAGGGGAGATGTCTCAACACTAATGTCTTCCCAGCTGACATGAGGTGTCTAACCACCATCATGATGTTCAACTTGTACCCAGTGAGGAAGCTGACTACAATCAACAATGCTAGAGCTATCTTTCTCATGGAGCTTAAGGAGAACACCTTCATAGACATCAACTCTCACATCTTCAACACAATTGTGGCTGAGACCAGAACAACTCCAAGGGCAAGCTAATTTTTCCTAGCCTTCTTATGAGGCTTTTTAAACTGAAAGGTGTTGACATCCCTCAAGATATCAGTCTCATGCCTACACCCTCAGCCATCGACAAACTGACTATCACAAGGATACAAGTTCGTCTCCCAAGTGATGAAGAGGAAGGTAACCAAGAAGAAGGTGAACCTATGGACACTGAGATAGAGGCTGCAGGAGAACCCTTAAGCTCAAGAGGTCGAGGCAAGAGGAGCAGAGCTTCATCCTCATCAACTGTACCTCCAGATGCATCCTAGATCATCCTAGAGTTAATGGGTTCAGATGTCCAGAATGAACAATCTGATAGGCTGGCTACACTTCAAGACCAAATGAATATACTTTCAGCAAAGTTTGATAGTTTCAGCACCCAGCAGTGACCCTTTGGCCATTCCGGTCAAAAAGGGGGAGAATTTTTGAAGGGCAGCTCTTGAGGGGGAGTGTTTGTTTGAGGGGGAGCATGCCAAAAACTAAATTTCAGCAGTTTTACTTTATGTTTATGATATCTATAGTTTCTGGTGTTGTGTTTTGGATAATCTTATAATTATGGGTTTGCTACATACTATGTTAAACTTTTGGCTAATTTCTTGGTTTAAACTCATAGATGTTTTTAATACTTTAGTTTATTTATATAAGTTTCTATTCAATTTAAGTTTACTATATTTGTACCTTTGCTTTGTAGCATAGTACTTGTTGTTTTGTTATGCATTACTTTAAGTACTCTCACTTTTGTGGCTTAGTAGGATCTTATTCCTAGATGCATACATGTTTTGTGCATTGGTTGAGTGTTGGACATGCAAATGATACTTTGCATTTAAGCTTAGTAGCTTGCATGTCTGGATGTTCATTCCATATGTGAATGAGCATTGTGGTCACTATTCTATAGTGATTGCTTCTATGGTCAAGCCATGTTTATTGCTTTATTCCATTTTAGGGTTCCTACTCAAGCTATTTTGGGAGAAATGTCTTACTGGGATGACATCTCACTCAAAAGAGGTAAACATGAGCTAGAATCACTAGATGCATGCTATAGAGGTTGGTAAGGGAGAGGTTTAACCTTTATTTGGATGGGAGTGTCAAGGGAGGCCAGAGAAAAACAAAACCACTTTTTTCTAGGGATAAGGCATGGCATATCCAACACAATATAGTGGTGGTAGCTGGGCAGTTGACAAACCAATGGGCAGTCCTAGAAGGATACTCACAACAGGCCAAAAGCGATTAAGGGGAAAAAATGGCAAATCCTATCACGACAGGCAGTATAAAAGGCCATAGATGTGCATAGTGAAAAGGAGGAAGAACAGCAAAAAACAAGAGATATAGAAAAATGGATGGAAAGGAAAAAAAAATAAAGTAAATGAAGAAAGAAAGAAAAAGTGTAGAAAACCAAAAGTAATAAAAAATATGAGTGATAGGAGCAAAAGAGTGCATCAATAGACTACCCACTTCTTTCCCTCTCAGTAGCCCACTCTCTAATGAAACAAGAATTCAAGATTAAGCCATCTAGGTCCATTCTCCAAGTTGTGTAACTTCCATGGCAGGAATTCCCTCTGAGGTTACCTACATTAGAGATTGGTTCCCTTTTTGGACTTGAATCTGCTAAAGAGCCAAGCCCATTCTTTTGGCAGATGAATCTTCTTTTCTCTTGTTTTAATTAATTAATAACTAACTTGGTATCTTATTGCTGGTTTCTTTTTACTGTGACCTTGTCACTCGTAATCATATTGTGATATCTTGCTCTGTGGAGTTATTCGTGTGTTATTGTAGAATATGTTTTAGTTAAAATGTTTTAGTTATCCTGCTACATCTTGTTTCCTGCTATAACATTTGCAATAGTCTTTCCTATTGTGAACATGTGATACGTTCAAGGTTCCTGTCAAGGCACATTAACATAGGAAAGGCCCAACTTGCGCACAAGCTGGCCTAAGATGTGTTTTAATTAGGCCAGTCCTTACTCTCTTACTCCAGAATCACGGGCCGCGGTACAGCAGGAGCAATCTGAAAGTTCAAATAATGTGTAAAACACTTATGAACGTTTAGACCCCCAAATACAAAACTACAAATACAAGCTTATAATCAAACAATATATGTGCGGAATACGAAATATAAGCTATAACTAGATTGGTAACACACTCTAAACCATAATGAATCACAATCACAGCAGTAATTAAAATTTAAAGAGAAAGGGAAGAAAGATGCAAACACAAAGATAACATGGCGATGTGTTATCGAAGAGGAAACTAAAGTACTCGGCAAAAAACCTCTCCATCGCCCTCCAAGCGGTCAATAATCCATTAAAGAATAAAGTTAGGATACATGAATAGCAGAAAACCCTCCAAGCCTAATCTACCCAGTGCACCTGAGCCCTCCAAGCTTCTTGCTCCAACAGGGTTACGTCGAACCTTGTCTTCTCTAACTTACTGGATCCTGCAATAGCCCATTGCATCAACCAAAATGAATTGGTCCCTTCTGAATTGCTTCCCAAGCACCAAAATGTCTTCTCACTGATATGGGTATGGTGAGAGTAGAAGAATTTGGAGAATCAAAGGATGAAAATTGTGGATGAGTCAATCTTGTTTTTCTTTAGGGTTTCTCTCTCAAAATTCTCTCTAGAAGCTCTCTACATTTTGTGGGTATAATTGTATTTATAGTAGGGTGTATGAGGAATGCAAAGAGTCAGCTTCAACCAAATAGGGCATTTTGGCAACTATACCTTGCGACTAGAATGAGTCGCAAGTTTGAGTCGCGAGCTAACTACTTGGCCAACTTGGAAGTTTTGTCCTGTAGTGCTACAACTGGCGTGACCCTTCAGCTCCCCCTGCATGCTTCACACGTGTGCCATTCTGACTACTTGCCAGTCACGAATCAGTCGCGAGATCCAGTCACGAGGCTCTTCTTGAGTGCATACTTCATAAGCTTTTTTCACACTCTCTCACACACTACCCTTACATAATTCCCACCTAAATACAAGGTATCTAATTACTAAAATACAAGGTATCTAATTGCTAAATTACAAGCAAATTTGGCATGGAATAAATCCAATACATGATTGAATAAATTCAATCTTACACAATCCAGCCCAAAACACAAAAAAGGCCCACCACAAACACAAGCTAAAATTTAATTCCATTAAAAAATGAAAAACTTCCCAAAGCATAATCAACACCGTGTAAGGACCATTCTAAATTTCTAATTCCGAGCAAGTTAAGCAACCCACTCTTTTTCCTCTCAGAGTTGCTCCCTTTTCTTGATATGGCTACTCTCACTCTTCTCTGTTTTCTCTTTAAAGTTGCCAATCCCCTACTTCTTACTCTATCCTCTTATTTATAGCTCAAGACGAGTGGAGGTGTTATGATTACCTCCTGACCTCACTTGTATGGATAGGGGTCCAATTCCATCGTTTCTAAGTGGATGCTCCATTGGGAACGATGGAAATGGCATTGGAACTGGTTCCCACCACCAGAAGACTATTCAGTAGCGATATTTCACAAGGCAATACCAGGCTGCGGAGAACCTGGGTACCCCCGAGCAACCACACCCCCGACCAGGACGGACTCATTATGGTTTTTGGGCATAGATCGATTCTCTAAGTGTGTCCAAGTTGAGGCTATAAATCCAATGGGGACGGGGCCATGTACTGCACCATCAGGCTAGCGCCCAAGGCCCAATGGGCCTGGGGCCTTGCCCGTACATCTACCATTGGGCTCTTTTGTCAAAAAATGGGCATCAACAAATGCTAAGATGGATAAGTGGATATTAAGAAATTTCCACAAAGATAGGAGTAGCCTTTGTTGATGAAAGGATGAGGAAGAGTCACTTAAGATGTATAGGAAATCAGTCAGTGCACCAGCAAAAAAGAATTTATCCAAGTTGAGAGAATTGAAAAAGATAGAAGAAGACCAAAAATAACAAAGAATATATATGACTCTAAATAGAATAGAATGGACACAAAGAATCCATATGATGGATTTTGGAACTTTTTTTTTTTTTTTTTTTTTTGAGCTTTTACATGGCATAAAAGAATAGATATTTCTCACCTTTTATGGATTTGTTATTCTTTAAAAATAACTATTCAATTCTTCTTAAAAAGTAAAAAAAGGAAAAACTATTCACTATAATTAAATTTAGAATGTAGCCAAATCACGATGAATAGTCATATTCATATGCATGTGTACCAAAATGTGAATGTAATACATGAAACACATGCACTAGTAGCACACTGATTCTAGCACACTGATTCTTTATAAGTTATCTTTCTTTTTCACTTTCAATTCCAGGGTTGAAGTTAAAACAGGAAAACTCAAAGCAATCTCAAGCCCGTGAACTGTTTAAACAATATCTTCAGGCTTACAAAGATGATGTTGAGAATTTTGACGAAATCCCAGAAATTTCACAAGTTCTGTTTGTTGCAGCAGAAGTAGGCAATGTTGAGCTCTTGGTCACGCTTATTTGTTTTGACTTTGATCTATTATGGAAAACAAATAACAAAAAAAGCATATTTCACATTGCTGTTGAGAAGCGCCATGAAAGCATATTCAATCTACTAATAGGTCCAATTAGAGATATAATAGTAGATAAAATACATGAAGATGGGAACAACATATTGCATTTAGCTGCAAGATTGGCACCTCAAGAGAAGCTCAATGCTATATCAGGAGCAGCTCTCCAAATGTAGCGAGAAATATTATGGTTCAAGGTTCTTATTCATATGCATTTAGTAAGTTTTGAACCATTTCATTAAATGTTCTCTCTCTCTCTCTCTCTCTCACATATTCCATGTTAAATTTCAAACATAGATGCAGTAACTTAAGTTGTAGTACATTAGATTCCCCAATTAAATTGAAACACTTGAGTGGATTGAATTTAATTGTCCATGAAACAATTGTGGTTGTACTTTATTGGATAATAAAACTAAGTCTTTGTATTTAATTGAGAAACCTAATATATTGCATCTAAAGTAGTAGTACTACTACTATCTATGTTTTATCCCTTAAACATTTTAGCTCTAACAATTTTCACACGTGATATTTCCTATGACTGCAATTGAAGGAGGTGGAAAAGATTGTACAACCTTCCTACAAAGAAATGAAAAATAGAAACGGGAAAAACCATATGTATTATTTGCGAAAAAACAAGAAGCATTAAGGAAGGAGGGAGAGAAGTGGATGATGAACATGGCTAAGTCATCTATGATGGTTACTACACTAATTGGCTCTATAATGTTTAGTGCCCGACTAGCTAATGGATTAAACCTGTTAGGTTCTAAGACTTTAGGAACTAAATGTATTAGAACTTCAATTTGTAATGTGTTGGCAAACCATGATCAAAACTTAGAGTCTAGATTTAGGCTGCTCAAAGTGTGTTTATTTGTAAAGTTGGAATTGAGTGATTGCAGAATTTACTGGATTAAATCTGCAAGGCTCGATCAATCGAAAATTAGACTCGATCGATCGAACCTCGTGCAGATTAATTTTCTGCAGAATTTTCCAACTCAACCCAAGCCCGGTTTGACATGTAGGGTTTTATGTTTTACTCCAAGTATAAAAGGAAAAACCCTAACTACGTTTTAAAAGTCTTTTTTGTGTTGTGTGTTGAATCTCTTGTGAGATCTAGAGGTGTTTACCTTCATACACACTTAGGATTATCAAGATCAAGATTCATGTCAAGAACTTGGTGATCGCTTCAGTTGCTGCATAAATAATTTAAAGAAGATCTAAAACCTTTGATTGGAGTCTCAAAGTCACAAGTGGGAGTACTTGTGGTTGCAGTGGATCAAAGAAAGAAGTAGTCTGTGGACTCGAAGCTGTCACATGGTCGTGGTAGTAAGTTTTCTACTCAAGGTAGCAATAGGATGTTAGTTGTCTAAGTCTTATTGTACAAACTTCAATTCTTTCATAGTGGATCTATTTTACCTTGAGGATAACTAGGTTAAATTCTCTCTAGGTTTTTTATCAGTTTGGTTTTCCTAAGTTATCATATCGTGTGTTCTTTATATTTTTGCATTATTTACATGATATGATTTGAATGTGTTAACCTTGATCTGAATAATTTATCTAAGTAATCATTTGACTAAATAACTAGGTTAAACCACTTGTGTTTTAAGGGGTATAAAAACGTACAAAACCATAGTTTTCTTTTGGCCTTTTCAGTTTCAAGTGCAATATCATTATTTTGTTCATCAACATCCCTAACAATGTTCTTGTCCATCCTTACCTCGCATTATTCATATGATGACTTCCTTGTTTCATTACCTATTAAGTTGATGATTGGAGTAACGTCACTACTCATCTCAATTTTCACAATGATGGTCACATTTTGTGTATCCTTCAGTTTGAAATATCACAATCATCAAGGATTTCCGTTGATTGCTATTCTGCTTGTGTTATTTACTAGTGTGCTAATCTTATATGTGTTGCTGACGTTCTGGCTATTAGTTGATATAGTCCAATCTAGTTGTTCTCGGTTTCAGCCACGTCAACGTACGTCTACTGGACGAGGACTTATCCTATGCATCGCGGTGTAATGGGTCTTGCAACTTCTAGCTCTAATGTACCTCTGATCCAGTGGGTGTCCAACAACTTGTAGGTCTCACGCACCTGTGAGTCCAACACCCACTTCATAAGCTGGTGTATGAAATAAAAATATTGTTACTTTATTAGCAATGGCTAGTCAAGTTCAACTAGACAATCTTTTATGTTGCTTTCCTTTCTACACATATGTGTAAAATAAAAATAAATAAATTTGAACTAAGATGTTCGATATTATTAAACACATCTTTTACTTTGCAATCAAATCTTTCGCATTTTCTCAATTATTATTTTGTATATTTATCTACAATATTATCTTATATATTTCAAATTATAACGACAAAATGGGCTTCTGCCCTTTTCGGGCAAATTAATTAGCCTTTTGCCTTTCTTCCCAAATTAAATAGGAAAATGTCCCTCTTTTGAAAATCAAGTTAAGCCCTATAGTGACATTTTTAGGACCTATAGTGACATTTTTAAGGACCTATAATGACGTTTTATAACTTGATATCCATGAAATCGAGTTATAGGCAATAAAATTGCCTATAACTCGATTTCATGGATATCAAGTTACAAAACGCCACTATAGGTTCTTAAAACGTCACTATAGGTCTTTAAAAACGTCACTATAGGGCTCCAGAATTTTTTTTTTTTTTTAACTCGATTTTCAAAAGAGAGGCATTTCCCTGTTTAGTTTGGGAAGAAGGGCAAAAGGCTAATTAATTTGCCCGAAAAGGGAAGAAGCCCATTTTGTCCCAAATTATAAATATAATAGGGACTCAATTGATAGTTTAGTGATAATGGCATATTTTGTTGAGTCTTTTGTCTTTGGTTCAAATCATTCATCTCCTTCTCAAGTTCTCTCACTAGTATAACACACAAACACACAATACACACCAAAAAAAAAAAAAAAAAACTCTAAGGGTCCATTTGATTAGGAGGATAAATGGAAAGCGTATGAAAAAGTGAGAAAATAAAAGAGATTTAGGTTCTCTCAATTGTGTTTTGTTGGAATATTAGAAAAATGAAAGGATACACTACAAAACACGCAGGTCTTAGGTCGCATTTGTTTAAGCCACATTTCTAAAAAACACGGCTTAAAGAAACAACAAAGGCCGCGTTTTAAACATGCAGCCATAAAACACGTCTAAAGTCGTGTTTTCTTGAGCTATAGCCGCATTTTTGGGGGCGGAACTATTGCCGTGTTTAAAACACGCAGCTATAGGACCTACGTATTTCTTTTTTTTTTTCTTTTTTTTTTTGAATCTTAACTATGGCCGCATTAAAAAACGCGGCTCTAGCTTGCCTAAAGCCGGGTTTTATAGACGCAACTTTAAATTTAGTTTGAAGCTGCGTTTAATAAACGCAGCTTTAAATTTAGTCTAAAGCCATGTGTTTAAAATGCGGCTTTAGTTTGGGATCGGGTTGCGTTTCTTAAACGTTGCTATAGATTTTGCTTATAGCCGCAGGTTAAAAATGCGGCTTTAGGCTTTGTATAAATACTAAACTAAAAATTTTCAACCCTAGCCTCTCCAATAGCACATCAACCTCCATCTCTCAAAGCCCGATCTCACCCCTCTGCCATTTCACACTCATTCTCTCTTTCTCAAAGATAGAACTCTCTCAGACTCTCATATGTCTCTCATCCTTCTCATCAAGCTCTCACCTCCGATTCATCCATCATCCTCACCGATTCGTCATCGTCCTCACCACTGCTACCGAAGCTCAAGTTCCATTGCACTGAAGCTCACACACCATCGCCAACCCGATTCATCATCCTCCTCACCTATCTTCGAAGCCCAGCTCTGTTCATCCATCATCCTCACCAAAGCTCTTTGTTCAATCAGCCATCGCTGACCCATGTAGGCCATGCCCCATCGCCGATTTGTTACACAAGCCCCATCGCCGATCTTTCTTCACTCTTCTACGAGTACTTTCTCTCAGCTTTTCCCTTTTTCTTAATTTGCATTTGGGTCTTTGTGTGTGTTTGTTTATGTTGTTGTTGATTTTGCTCTGGGGTTATTGAAAAGATCCTAAATTTTTTGAAGTTTCGTTTGTGATTGGTGATTTTTGATGGTCTGGGTTGAGGAAAAAGATTGGGGATTTGGGTTGGGGTCATGCAGCCCTTTTGTTTGGTTACTGAGAAAATGTTCTTGTCATCTATTCATGAGTCATGGCCCTATTCTTCTCTCTCTGTCTTTATATATTTTTAATCATTTAGAAGTTTTATTTATTCAACATAATATATAGTTAAATATTGTACTATAATGAGGGGTCGTATGAGACACTATTACAAAGTTTGTATTTTGAGCTCTTTACAGACTTCAAGATTGGATTATTATTAATGGGTTTTGGTTTTTTGCTCTGGTTTTTCAGACTGAAAAGGCATTTTTGAAGCAGCCCAAGGTGTTTCTAAGGTACTGTTAAATGGGTTTTCTTTTGTTGCGGTTATTTGTTTATTTGATCTGATTTTTGATTATGTTGGGAATGTGTTTGTTCTTTTTTTAGCTCAAAGAAATTTGGGAAGGCCAAGAGGCTTGGAAAGGGTGGCAATTGCTACTAGAAGAACATTGGGTTGAATTTCAAGACACCTAGAGAGGCAATTGAAGGTTTGCTTGCTTTGACATATTTAGTTTTGCAATTTTTTTATTTTTTTTTAAATTTTTTTTTTGGGCACTAATTTCAGCTGTGAATTAATCTATAACTAAAGTTATTATGATTTCTTTTCCTAATGTTGCATTTTGCTATATAATGTCTGGTATCTGCCTATGTTTAAACCAAAAGGTCCACAATTATTGGTATGTCCCTTGATGTTTTTATTCAAAATAAAATTTAATTGGTTTTGGACTTGGCCTTGCGTGTAGAAAATTTCCAATGCTTGGCATTTGGTTTAATGCCATTGCTTTATGTTGAACGACTAGGATCCGACTCATTAAGAGGTTTTCCGAGATGGGTACTAATTCAAGGTTGGGAATTCTTCATGTTTTGTATCGCTAAGCTAAATAGTTGTTTAGCTACCACTTAGAGTCGGTGCACTATATATAAGTCTTCCTTGATGCTGTGGTGCCCCACAAAAATTTATATCATATAAAAAAATAAAAAATAAAAAGAAAAAGATAAATAAAAAGATAAAGACACTCAATATAAACTTGACTGAGCATGTGAAAATCCATACCCTTTAGAGGCTAGCTAGATGATAGACACATTGATTACTTTAGCTTACCTAAAAGACCTCAGTCCGTGGTTTTTCATGAATTTGCCTCACATAATAAGATGAGGCCAAATATGAATTGTGTGTGATATTGGTGAGCAATGAGCATCTTTGCTATGCCATTTCTTAAAATTGAGACCAAATGATAACCATTTCGTGAAATTTTTTATAAAACAAAAAAGCCCAAGAAATCATCAAAAAAGGAGTTATTATTTAATTAAGTAATTAATTTAATTCTTATCCAATTTTCAGACATATATAGTACTCCAATCTAGAAAGTTTTTGTCAAAATCCTTTACATGACAATGATAGGAAATGGGCATTAAAGTCGTTACCATTATAATTGACAAGTGAGCATAATAGGTGCAGTCACTCTATGGGGCCTATAGGGCCTCGGCCACTCCAAACCAGCTGTGGCCAATATTAATATCCTCTTTTGTAAATTAAAAAAAAAAAAAAAATATATATATATATATATATATAATAATGATCATGACTAAACTCTACGATGAATTTGAGAATTTCTCAATAATGTATTACTGCTCTATTTGAAAAATATTACACACATTTACAAGAGATTGTATGAGAAAATAAATACACGTTGACATGGGCTATTCTAAGTAAGTGTCTTAGAATTAAGGCTATCGGTTACATGGAAAATAAAGGCTGTTACATCCTTGAATGAAGGCTAAGAATCTGCAGTCATTTTTGTTGCTTGATTTGAGGGATTTTCTTGATTTGAGGATGCTTCCGTTATACGCCCCCCCAAGATGGAGCTGCCATCGGCTAAGCCAATCTTGTTCCTTAAAATTTCTGTCCTTTGGCATGAGAGACCTTTTGTGAGAAGATCAGCCAGCTGGTCCTCGGTGTTAACATGATGAACATTTAGAACGCCACGTTGAACCATATCTCGGACAAAATGAAGGTCAATCTGAATGTGTTTCATTCGAGAGTGCAGGACTGGATTAAATCTGAGGTGAGTTGCACCCAAATTATCACAAAGTAGCTTGGGTTGTCCAGATAAAGGCAGACCTAGTTCCTTGAATAATGAGAGAAGCCATGATGTCTCGGAGGCTGCATTGGCAAGGGCTCTATATTCTGCTTCAGTGGATGAACGTGCCACTGCCCTTTTCTTCTTTGAACTTCAGGAGATAGGATTGACACCAAGAAATGAGATATATGCGGAGCTGGAGGTCCGATCATCATAGTTGCCCACCCAATCCGCATCAGAATATGTAATGAGTTCAAAGCTGGATTTTTTTTTTATGTGAAGTCCATGAAATATAGTGTGCTTTAAATAGCGAAGAAGTTGCTTTGCAGCTGTCCAATGTGTCACCATAGGCTTATGCATAAACTGAGAAAGTTTATTTACAGAGAATGAGATATCCGGTCAAGTGAAGGACAGGTATTGAAGAGCACCAATGACACTTCGAAACTCTGTACTGTTGGCAGATGAAGTACCATCAACCAGTTTGAGTGACGTGGTGGTGGACAATGGGGTTGAGACATCTTTAGCACCAATCATATTGGTTTTGGACAATAGGTCTCGAATATATTTATGTTGAGATAAAAGGAGCCCAGATTTTGTAGAAATAACCTCAATTCCCAAGAAAAAGTTGAGCTGTCCCATATCCTTTAAGGAAAACTGATTACCAAGTTGTGCAACAATCTCAGACACAAAGCACAAATTATTGCCAGTGATAACCAAATCATCCACATATACTAATAAATAGCATATGACAGAGTTCTGGCAATAAATAAAAAAAGATGAGTCAGCTTTGGAATTTTAAAAACCAAGGCCCATAATTGCTAGTTTAAGAGCTGAATACCAAGCCCTTGGGGCCTGTTTAAGGCCATAGATAGCCTTACGTAACCTGCACACATGATTTGGCTTGTTGATATCTTTGAATCCTAGTGGTTGTGTCATATACACAGTCTCAGTCAAGTCACCATGCAAAAAAGTGTTGTTAACATCCAACTGTCTTAATGACCACCCTTGCATTACAGCCACTATCAAGATAGTCCTAATGGTTGCAGGTTTTACAATTTGGCTGAAGGTTTCTTTGTAATCTAACCCTGCTCGTTGATTAAATCCTTTAGCGACAAGCCTAGCTTTGAAGCGGTCAACTGAACCATCCGATTTTCATTTCACACGGAATACCCATTTGCACCTAACAGGATTGCAATTTTTGGGCGGGGAAACAAGATCCTAAGTGCCATGACGCATGAGAGCAGTAAGCTCATCTGACATAGCATGTCTCCAGTGAGGGTCACGAAGTGCTTGGCCCACACATGTTGGTTCAATGGTTGGTGGGAGTGGGTGTTTGGTCACGGAGTTGAACTGTTTGGGCTTATGAATGTTATTCATTGACCGAGTGGTCATGGTGTGGATGCGGTGAGAAGGAGGCAGCGGAGAGTCACTGTGATGGTCATCATGGACAGCCATGGGTTCTGAGAGTGGATTGGTGTGTGAATTTGAGTTAAAATGCAAGTGCTCATGTGATTAAGAGGAATTAGGTTATGAATTTAAGGATTGCAAATCCTGAAAAGGAGAAGAAGAGGATTTGAGGCAGTTACCTGGAGATGAGGCAAAAATGGCGTCACCTCTCATTGGCACTGGCGAAGGTTGCGGCAAAGGCGTGAGCAGCACAGGTGACGCAAGCGAAATGGACATGGCTGGTGCCTGTGTTTCGACTGAACGGAGGAGAGGATGGGTTTGACTTTCATCAAACAGAACGTGCCTAGATAAATATAGTCTATGGGCTTGTGGGTCAAGACATTTATACGCATTCTGGGTTGGGGAATAGCCCACAAACAAACATGGTGTTGCCTTGGGCTACAACTTATATGTGTTATAGGGCTTGGTGAGAGGAAAACATAGACACCCAAATTTTTTGAGTTTAAGATGGGGGGCTGATGAAATAATGCTTCAAAAGGGGATTTGTTATGTAGGAGAGGGGTTGGCTGTCTGTTGATGAGGTAAGTAGCCGTTGAAAAGGCATGAGGCCAATATGAGAGAGGTAAAGAAGCATCATGTAAAAGGGTAAGACCCGTTTCTACCAAATGACGATGACGACGCTCGGATACACCATTTTGTTGTGGTGTGTGAGGAGCTGTGGTGTAATGACTAATGCCATGTATAGAAAAATACTTTTTTAAGGCAACAAATTCACCACCATTATCCGAGTAGATACTTTTGATTTTGGATTGAAATTGATTTTCAATGAGATGTTTAAATTAGGGAAATATCATGCTTACTTGAGATTTGGTTTCCATTGGATAAAACCAAATATACTTTGTAAAATGATCAACCAAAATCAAATAATACCATGATCCATTAATACCAATTGTATTTGAGGGACCCCAAACATCAGTATAAATTAAATCAAGAGGTGCATAGCTTTGAAGGCTATTGGTCTGAAATGGTTGTTTGTGCACTTTATTAATAGAACAAGAGGTACAAAGATGAGAACTATTGTCTTCTTGTATTATTGGAAGAGAAAAATTCTTAACAAGGTGATGAACTATTTTTTGAGAGGGATGTCCAGGACGCTTGTGCCACCCATTGATTGAGGTCTGTTCATGCACATTCGCAACCATTTTTGGAGAAGCTTGCACTAGTGAATCCGGGAGAGTGTAAACGCCATTTTCACACGCACCTTTGAGTAGAACCACCCCCGTGATCTTGTCCTTAACAAGGAAAAACAAGGGATGAAATTCAACAAAAACATTGTTTTGTGAGGTGAAGTGATGGACAGAAATGAGATTTTTGCGAATATTAGGAACACAAAGAGTATCATTTAAATGAAAAGTGCATGTGGGTGATTTGAGAACCAATGAGCCAATGTGCGAGACATGCAAACCTGAACCGTCACCTATGACAACTTCATCAGTGCCGTCGTACTTAGAGTGAATAGATAAATTGGCTAAATCACCAGTAATGTTGTGTGAAGCTCCAGAATCAATAAGCCATTTTGTGTTTGTTGCAGGTGAAGTGGCAACATAATTGGCAGTGGGCTCAGCAAAGCGCAAACGTAGACAATGATTTGCAATGTGGCCCAGTTCATCATAGATTTGGCACTTTAGAGTGTATTTGTGCTGCCCATTGGATTTCTTGGAATTATTTGGACCTCCAGATGAGCGATAATAGCCCTGATTGGAATCTTGGCGTGAGGAACCCCCATTTCGGCCATACCCCATTTTTGGAGTTACCTTTAGAGTGTTGGCCGCCGGATGAAGAAGCAGGACGCCGATTGGAGTAGTTGGCCAACGCAACCAGTTGCTGTGTGGTGGTTTCAAGGTGTCGGAGGTAGGCATCATGGCCTACGAGTAGATCATGCAATTCCTCGAACGTGAGTGGCTTTTCCCGTGCTCATATAGGTGCTGCAATTTCTCGAAAATCACTGCCCAGTCCATTGAGAATGTACAAGGTGAGATCATCATCTACAATGGGATGATCGATGAGGGAGATTTCATCAGCAAGAGCCTTGACAGTGTGCAAGTATTCTTGAACTATCTGATTCTCTTTCTTAATCATTATGAGTTCCTCCTTCAATTGCATGGCCCGAGTACGAGATTTGCTCGCATACATGGTATGCAATTTTTGCCATGCTTGTTGGGATGTTTGTGCAGCGGAAATGAATGGGGTGATTGTGGAGGTGGTGGATGCCAAAATGGCACTGAGGATAAGTTTATCTTGTCTTATCCAGTGGGTTTTCTGTGGATTGGTAGTGGAGGAATCACTTGGAGGAGGAGGAGGAGGAGGATTGTCACCTGTGACATAATTAAGTAGATTGTAGCCAATTAGGAGGGCTTCAAACTGGGCACGCCATTGAGGGAAGGTTGACAGTGTGAGTTTTTCATTTATTTGAGCAGAGATGTTGAGAGCAATGAGAGGAATATCGGTTGGGGATGGTGGAGTGGAAATCAGGTGGTGGGTATTTTCAAAGTTGAGGATCGAGTTCTCGTGAGAGGAAGGCTACTCTGATACCATGATGAATTTGAGAATTTCTCAATAATGTATTACTGCTCTATTTGAAAAATATTACACACACATTTACAAGAGATTGTATGAGAAAATTAATACACGTTGACATGGGCTATTCTAAGCAAGTGTCCTAGAATTAAGGCTATTGGTTACATGGAAAATAAAGGCTATTACATCCTTGAACAAAGGCTAAGAATCTGCAGTCATTTTTGTTGCTTGATTTGAGGGATTTTCTTGATTTGAGGATGCTTCCGTTATACTCTTTTCTTATTATTAAGTATATTCTAGTTAACTCAATTAGTAAAGTCTTTGATGGTTGATTACAAAATTTAGGATTCAATTGTTTCCTATATCAAAAATTAATTGGTGTCTTAGTCTGATAATAATGAGTATAATTATCAAAAGCAAACACCATAAGTTAAAATTCTATATAAAAAAAATAAAAATAAAAATAAAACTTTTGATATTGTGAAGAATCACCTAATACCAATCGTCTGAACTCTGAACTTTCTATGTGACATTTAGTTTGAGAAATTCTTGTACTGAGTGTCATGCTACTCAAACATTGAACGCCAAAAAGCATTCAACAACATAATTTTGAGTGGATAAGACTTCATCTAGACATCTTCAGTACAACCCTTTTTGCTAGTAGTTTGCTTCATCAACTTTTATGGCATTGATAGTTTCCATTGAATTCTATCCCCATGTTACCACAAGAGTATAAAGCAAATGGTAACTATGTTATTGGCTAGTTGAGTATATATACAGTTGGCAAAAACACAGGAGTACTTGATTATACTTGCTAGTTACGTTATTCAATAACATTCAGTTTAATTTAATGTGCTCTACATACACACAGACATATAAAAAAATGTTATTGGCTGTTTGATTGTATAAAGTGTAAACTTACTGCTTAGCAAAGTAACCCTTGGTAATACTTGCTAGTCAGTAATCAAATCCATTTATAGAGTGAGGTAGGCTTTATTCAATTTAATTTAAAGGTACTTTACCTAATTTGGTGTCGAAGGGACACCAAAAGATTGACAGAAGGGTGTAATGAATTTTTGATAACTGGTCATAAGATCATAAATTATTTCACAACTTTTTGTCACAACTATGATGTAAAAGACTGTAACAAATTGCTTATTACTTATACATAGACTTATCATTTTTTTTTTTTTTCACCGATTATACTTTATCACATCACAGTTATGACAAAGAAGTGTGTAATTATTGTGGCACTGGACTTTTTTTTTTTTTTTTTTTTCATTTTGCATAGGGGTTTGTATGTATTTACTCAGCAGTCCATTGACTTGTATGCCCTTATTGGTTAATTGTCATCAACAAAAAGGGTCTTATGTACCTTGATACAGTTGTAAAAGTGGACCAGTTGTACTAGATGTTGGCCTAGTTGGATGACATTTAATTGCCCAATTTGCATGGATTTTTTCTTTTCCTTTTCGTTTAAAAAAAAATAAAAAAATAAAAATTCTAGTGAGTGGTAATGCATTTGTCACCACCAATATGGTTTTACCCAATTCCCAATATGTTATTGTTCTCATGTAAGTGGATGTCGATCAAAAGAAAGGTCTTGGTTTTTTTTGTAAAGTTGTGATTTTTTTTTTTTTTTCTTTTACAATTTTTCATTCTCACCAAGGTGATTTGTACTATGCGCCAAGAAATTGTTGATGGGTATATTTTTTTGATAGGTATTATGGGTTGGGTTATTTGTTTATTTTTGTTTAAGTTTCACTTGTTGGTTTTCTATTTGATGGTGTGGGTTAGGATGGGAAAAAAAAAAAAAAAAATGAAGAATTTAGTCTGTAGTTGATATCACTAGTAATACCAATTAGAAAATCATATCAACAAACAGTAAATTGTGAAAGAGCATTACATAAGATTGACGTGGTGCTTCTTATAGAAATTATGATTCATATTTCCTGATCTCCAAGACCACATCCACATCCACACCAGTCGATTCAAAGAAAAAGAAAGGAACTTAAAATAAATAAATAAATAAATCACACAGTATTTCACTATTTTGTAAAATGTAAAGTGACTTTATTGAAAGAAATTGCAAAGCATTGCCACTAGTCTTTCCTGTCTAATTAGTATAGTTAAAATTTAGGGGGGTCATGTGAATTATGGGCCCTGGCAAAGTCTTAAGTTCTTGACATTGACACTACCTTTCTAAACCTGGAATAGTACATGGTGGTGCCAAAGACAGAGCCTTTATCTAGAATCAATATGAAAGCTTTAATTTCAATCAATAGTGCATTGTTCGTTGTTCACCATACCAATCTTTTTCCTTTGTTTCTTTTCATGATCAAAATTTGATAAAGCTTTCCCTTTCTATTATTGATTTGATTGCTTATTTTATATATAATCATGTGAGGCTTGTCCCACGTTTTTTCATTTAATTGGGAAGAATGTTATGATCCTCCAATTACTGGTTACCCTTCCCCTTTTTTCTGTGTTTTTGACCCTCTAAATTGTTACTTTAACCTACTTTATGATTAATTTTAAAGTTTTATAGTATTTGTCATTAGAACAATATTGTCTAATAATCTACCTAACATTATATGACCCACCTCTCAAATGTGTTATACCATTTTTTAACAAAATTTTCGCAATCCTTGTTATTCATAATAAGAAATTATCATTAACAGAAATGGAACCCACTATTTATGAGAAATTATCAATAACAAAAATGGAACCCACCTATTTTGTTGCATGCAACAAGCCAAAATTTTGTAGGAATAACAAACTGGAATTATGTGTGTGACAGGTTTTTTATAGTAGTATTTGTAAAACTTATAGTAGCGTTTGTAAATGCATTTGTCATCTGGCCGAGGAAAAAAAAAAAAAAAACTATAGTAACGTTTAAAAATGCAGCTATATGTGACAGGTATAGCCACATTTAGAACATATAGTTATAGCCACGTTTTAAATGCGGTAATAGCTTTCACCTATAGCCACGTTTTAAACGCGGCTATAGTTTTCGCCTATAGCCGCGTTTGAAAAAGTGTGGCCATAGACCCCTCAGGCCTATAGTCATGGGGTTTAGGCCAAGTTTGAAAACGCAACCTAAAAGAAGGCAACTACAGGGCAAATCGTTCTATAGCCACGTTTTTCTGAGCTATAGCCGTGTTTTAAAAACGCAGCTATAGAAATTTTTTTTTAGTGATAGAAGATCTTTTTATTTGATTGAGAAGAGAAATGGGAGAATAAAAAATAGAGTTTGTATAAATTTACTTATACACTCTTATTAAAAATGATGCTCAATTAAAAACAAAGGCAAACAACCAACCAAAAAGAAAAAATGCAATCACCCATGTTTATTAAAAAAGAAAATTCATGCCTAGTATAAAATAAGAAATAATTAAAAAAAGAACATAAAAAACATAAAAGACACAAAATGGTGTCCATCTATCACTCTAAAAAATAAATAAATAGAAAACGTCGTCTAGTTAAAACCAAAAAGAAAAAAAACAACAACAACAACAAAGAAGGGGCAACAACACATTTACACCCAGTTAGCTAAAAAAGTAAAAATGAAATGTGGGCAATTCTGTCTAAATATTTTTGCCCACTTTTCCCTTCTATTTTCTCCCCATACTTGTGGAGATTGTGTTTTAGTGGGATAGGAGAGAACTTGTGGGCCCCACCAAAACTATCCCCTTTTCTACTCTCAACCAAATAACTACAAACACCATTTTCCCCCCAATTTTTTCTCATTCATGTTCCATCCTCCCTATAATTTGGAAAACCCTATGGTACCTAACCCTGACTTCAACTTTTGGATATGCGAAAATCAACTTCTTATGAGCCTTCTAATTTCGTCTCGATCTGATAGAATTCTTCCTCTTGATGTTGGGTTAACCTCGTCTCATGAAAATGAAATCTAAAGATTCTAAACCACCCTTGACTCATCACTTACCTCTGCCTCTATTACTTGAATCATCCAATTCACATGCCAACACCAAGATCTCAAACATGATGAAGTTTCTGGGAAAAAAATGGTCTTTGCCCCTTTCAAAAAAACAATTCAAGATTTTTCCTTCTTTCCCAAACTAATTAGGAAAATGCCCCTCTTTTGAAACTCAATTTTTTCAAAATCAAGTTAAGCCCTATAGTGGTGTTTTTAAGGAGTCCATAGTGACGTTTTAAGGACCTATAGTGGCGTTTTGTAACTCGATCTTCATAAAGTCGAGTTATAGGTAAAAAAAAGAAAGAAATTGCATGTAACTCGACTTCATGAAAATCGAGTTACAAAACACCACTATAGGTCCTTAAAATGTCACTATAGGCTCCTTAAAATGCCTCTATAGGGCTTTAAAAAAAAATTTTCTTTTTAATAACTCGATTTTGAGAAAATCAAGTTTCAAAATAGGGACATTTTCCTAATTAGTTTAGAAAATAGGGCAAAATGCTGGATTTTTTTTTTAAAAAGGGGCATTTGCCCATTTTCTTCAAAGTTTCTGTTTAAAATAGTAATCTCATTCATTAAGTACAAAATTTAATCCGTAAATGTTGTACATTGCTCCACTAAAATGTTCCCAAATATGAGTCAAATCTTATTCATGAATAAATATAATGACGGTTGGCTACAAAGTACAAAAGGAGGTATGATATTAACTACAATGCACCATCACATAAGTCATCACCAAAATCAATTACAAAACCATCATCTAAAATCTCCCATGTGTAATCCCAACAGCAAGTTTTGGGTATAGGTTGTTTACAAACTCCAAAAACCCTAGCCTCTAGGCTCTCGTGGTTAGGTGATCTAAAATTGATAGTGTCGAAAAAGAAAACTAAAACCGTATAATACGAGGAATCATTGACAAAGTTCTCAGTAAAGTAGAGTAAAATTGGCTCAAAATCAGTATATTTTCAGCCAACTCTATTTTACTCATCTTCACTTCTCCTCCCTCCACCCTCAATCCATATGGGCACTACATGTGTTTTAATACAAAAATTGTAGGGTCAAAAAATGTACCTTTTCGCTCCTGTATGTGCACAGTACACTGTTGATCTTAGACCAAATGATACCGTTTCAGACTTTCAGTGTTAGCAAATAAACAACACAGCCAAAAATCCAATAATAAAAAATAAAAAATAAAAATACCACAGCCAACACGATTGTGTTTTATTAAACCCATCATGTACTAGTTTACTTTTAACCAACATAGAAAATTAGTAATACACGTGAGACAGATCAAGCTCAGAATGTCGCACGTGCCATTTCCATAAGGCCCTAGATGGCTGGAACCCATCAAACCTAGATTACCAAGAGACCACCAACTAAGCTTGCATGGAGCGTCAATACAACGAATGAAGCATTTCATTTATTAAGAATCCACTTTACAGATAAATAAACTAAGTGAAACTGATTATGTGCTACACTGAATTATTAAAAAGAAAGAGGAGGGCATACACGGGAACCAATCAGACTCCATAGTCTGTAAATAAATACAAGGTGAATGTCTAACCAGATAGATGGCGAAGTCCACTACTTCCAACTTCAGTATCAAACAACTCCAAGCATTTGAGATGCCGAAGGCCTAACATCAAAGCATTATATATGCATATTTAAGCATTATTTATGATAAGGTGGGAAGATAAGAAAAGCTGAAAAGAGGGAAAAAGAAAAGAAAAGGGAGCAACTAGAATAATATATCCAAATGAACATATAACATAGTACATATCCTAGACTACTCCTAACTTTAAATTCTTCTATAAAGTAATGAAAAAGCTTTCTTATGGTTGCAACTCATCAATTGGTATATTGTGCGTTTTTAGACCCCTTAAACACAAACAAGATTAACCTAGTTATTTAGTCAAGTAATTAACTTAGGTAAATTATACAGATCTAAGTTAACATAGATAAATCATATCATTGAAACAGTGCGGAAAATAACTACCATAACGATATGATAACCTAGGAAAACCAAACCAGTTAAAAACCTAGGGAGAATCTAACTTAGCTATCCTCAAGGTAAAACAAATCCACTATGAAAGAATTGAAGTTTTACAATAATGACTTAAACCACTAACATCCTATTGCTATCTCGAGTAGAAAACTTACTACCACGACTACATGACAGTTCTGAGTTCTCGGACTACTTCTTTCTTGAATTCACAGCAACCACAAGTACAACACTTGTGTTTCTCTTTAAGCTCTTTGTGCAGCAACTGAAACGATCACCAAGCTCTCGACATCAATCTTGATCTTGATAACCCTAAGTATGTACGAAGGCAAACACCTCTAGATCTCACAAGAGATTCATACACACAGCATAAATAACAACAGTAAAATTTGGCTAGGGTTTTTTCTTTTATACTTAAGGCAAAACATTAAACCCTACATGTCTTACGGTCTTGGGCTAAGTTGGAAAATTTTGCAGAAAAATAATCTGCACGAGTTTCGATCGATCGAGTCTAATTTTTGATTGATTGAGCCTTGCAAATTTACACAATAAATCCTGCAGTACACTCGATTCCAACTTTACTCAAAAGCACACTTTAAGCAGCCTAAATCTAGACTAAATGTTTTGATCATGGTTTGCCAACGTTATACATTGAAGTTCTAATACATTAGTTCTTAATTCCTTAGAACCTAACAAACTCCCATTTTGGCAATCTGTGACAAAACACATAATAAAACAAAATGCTCAAAGTTACAAAAACAACCCAACCAAAAACAATTCAACCTAACTACTATCTATAAGTTGCAAGTGTAGACAGCAGCACAACTAAACCAACCTATATATTCCTGTAACACTTAACAAACACATAAACGCATGTGTAGAAAATATAAGTAAAAAAAAAAAATTAATAAGTTCTTGATTTCACATAACATAAAATAAAAGACATATATCATGAATAACCTCATAAATATAAATCAATAATCAATGTAGCACAATGTGAAACAAGAAACAGAAATAAGAACATAATGTCTCCCCCTATCATATACAACTCATAAAAAATAAAGGCATCAAAATAAATACATTATGAGCCAAAAAAAAAAAGTACAATGTGAATCACCTAGATACAATCTAAAGCTCCAAAGCTCCAAAAAAAAAATAAAAAATTCGCCCCCTATCTCCACCCATATGTACTCCCCTTTTTTGTGACGAATTGTCAAAGGGCAATCAAGACTTATCATCAAAAGGAGGTGGTGGAGGTGACTGTCTAAAGCTCGCCAACTCTGCACGCATCGCCCGAAGCCCCATGAGCATGTCCACCAAGAGTTGAACATGAGCCACCTGAACAGTCATGACAGTGTCCAACATACGACAAATGCTAGAATCATCTGAAATGGAAGGTGGAGGATCAGCAGCAACAGTCGGATCAACATACGCATCAGCAATCAGATCACCTAAAGAAGGAGGAGGAGGAGGAGGTGCAACACTTGTTAGAAAAATATGTCAATATTTTATGTAATTGGCTTATCCTTTGACAAAACGCACTTTACTTCTATTTGGGTAGATTTAGGATGTGTTTAAATACTTCAAGAAACCATATTTCAAGATCAAGTGTTGAAGCCTTCAAGTCTATCTAAGAAAACAAGCTGAAAGTGCAAAATTACTAAAGCTCGACAGCTAGCATGTGTCGAGGTTTAAGGAAGCTGTTCAGCCCATGTGCTCGACACCTGCTTGACAGCTGCTTGACACCTCCTATCTGTCGAGGTTTAAGAATTTCAGAATTCTGATATGATTTTCTTGGAATCCGTGAATGTGTCTTTGGGCCTTCTTTTTTCCTAACCCTGAACATATAAAATGATTGTTTTAAGGGCCGTCTAAATGTTCGCAAGTTGCACAAGTATTGAACAAATTATGTTCAAGCAAATTGTGACCAAAGACAAAGTTCTTGTCCTAGTTCATCTCTTTCTCTTGAAGAAGTTGCTGTGTATATGCACTGTAGGGTTTTGTGACCAAGTATCTTCTTGATCTTCATCGTGTGGATGAACTGAAGAACTTTGCAGCCAACAACCTTCTTAGTTGGTGATTGAAGTCGCGTACTGGGATCCGCACAATTAGTTAGTCACGTACTTAAGAGGTGTGCATCAAAAGAGGAACTGTCACTACAGAACAAGTCCAATTGGGTATTGGTGTAAGGGTTCAACTGTAGGTTGGTAAGGTACTTGGGATTCCTTTACTTGTAACTGCTTGTTGTGATAATAGTGAAGTTTCAGAAGTGGTGACCTGACAATCACCCGACAGGGTTTTTGCCGTTAGGTTTTCCCCATTCGTAAACAAATTACGTCATTTATTTTCCGCTACATACTTTAGTTGTTTGGTGATTTGTTTGTGCTACCACACGCTTTGCATGTTAATTTGATTAATTAATAAATTAATTTGTCACAAGAGGTCAATACGTTTTTGACCTATCAGAGTGCCTAGGAAAAACTTAGAAGATTTAATAGACATTGTCCCATGGAGCCAATAATGGCCATAGGAACCAGTTACACCCGCTTCCTTATGTGAAATTCATAGATTGGGTTGAATCTCCTAAAAAATAAAAAATAAAAATGATAAGAGACATTTCTATTGGGTAAGTCATATATATAGAAAAGGCCTACATATATAGATACACATATATCCACAATACATGTGTATGGAAGTTCTATATGAGGGAAAATTTTTTTATTTTTTTATTTTTTTATTTTTTTGATAACAGGGAAAAATAACTAACTTTGAAGAATTAATATAGTATAATTCACCCAATTTTAATGGCTAAAGTTTGAGCCGTGTGTAGGAAGTAAATTACGGAGTCTCCCACTGTAAAAACACACAAAACAATAAAATAACAAGTACCAGTATCACATCAAACAAATTTAATTTGGTTTGACTAACTTTTAAAACCAATAAGAAAATTTCAATACTTCTCCTATTATTGTCTGGATTTAACATATATCTACCTCCAACTCCTGAGTTGCATTCACTAGTGTTCCTCTTAGGCACTCCCTTTGCATCTCCTTTGTGGTAGGGGTGCTCCACCTCATCTTCAACAAGAAATACGAATAAATTGACTTCAAGCAATGCTTGTACTTCTCACTTAGTCACTTGGACTTAGCTTCAAAACCATATAAGTCACATTCTCAAGAAATCTTGCTTTCTTCCATTGATGATTATCTTTTATTTGTGGTGTTCTTATCAATCATGCAAGGAACACAAAGAGTTAATTCTCAAAACATAATTTTCCAACAACTTATACAAATGCACTTGAAAAATTTTTTGGTTCAGCTTTTGGCTTAAGTCCATTGGTGCACTTTCACAAAATCCAAGTCTCTAATACATCCAAAAAGCTCTCTCAAAAGCACGCTCACAATCACAAAGCACTCTCTCAAAAGCACGTCACAAGAGAAACTTTAATTTCCCATGACAAAAGCCACGACTTAGAAGTTAGAACCCTATCATTGTTACGGCACAAATACAAGACCAAAATATATATATATATATATACACACACTATGCTAGTTGGCTAATTAAGGTTTGCGGCATAAGAGACCAAGTGGTGCCAAATAATGATTCCAAGTTGAACTTGGATTTCCTAGGTTGGTTGGGTATTAACTTGGGAAATTCATCCCAGTTTCGAAATAGGCTTTCGGGTTCTTTCCCCAGCCAGTCTATCCCATGCGTGCACTTATGTGCATCCTCTTCAAGCTGCCAATCAACACCATAATATTTATGCTCACTATATGCTACATCAATTGTTGTATCTGGAGAATTTTGACTATCATGACTTTTCTTGAACTCTTCTAATTCAACTCTCAACTTGCATTGAAAAAAATAATATCCATCTCTTGTCAATAATGTCACTCCACATCATTAATATTCTTCCAAATTCTAGATTTTGATTTTGATTTGTTTCAATCCATTTACTCACGTGACCCACATACCATGAATTGAAATAGACTTCACCATAAATGCACCAGCTTCTAAATTACTCGTTAGCCTCTTGATGTTCTATAGTTAATGTCTCCTTACCAACTAGCAGTATAGTCACCAGAGTGTCATACGAAGGAGGGAGCGGGGTTAACATCAATTTTGCTTCATCCTTCTCCACAATCTTACGACAATTGAGAAGCCAATCTATTAAAAACATTTAGATGATCTCTAATATCGATACCTTCCTCCATGCTCAGTTGATACAACCATTTTTTCAATCACAATTGTTTTTTCAATAACTTTGACATATTTATCTTGGAAAAAATTGGCCTTTGCCCTTTTTTAAAAAAAAATCCAACATTTTTCCCTTTTTCCCAAACTAATTAGGGAAATGCCCCTCTTTTGAAACTCAATTTTCTCAAAATCAAGTTAAGCCCTATAGTGGCATTTTTAAAGAGCCTATAGTGACATTTTAAGGACCTATAGTGACATTTTAAGGACCTATAGTGGCGTTTTGTAACTCGATCTCCATGAAGTTGAGTTATAGGTAAAAAAAAGAAAAAAAATTGCATGTAACTTGACTTCATGAAAATCGAGTTACAAAACGCCACTATAGGTCCTTAAAATGTCACTATAGGCTCCTTAAAACGCCACTATAGGGCTCCAGAATTTTAAATTTTTTTTTTTTTATAACTCGATTTTGAGAAAATCGAGTTTCAAAAGAGGGGCATTTCCCTAATTAGTTTGGGAAATTGGGCAAAATGCTGGATTTTTTTTTTTTTTTTTTTTTTGAAATGGACATTTGGTCATTTTCTCCTATTTATCTTCTTTAACATTTTTCATAATTCTTAGGAAAATGTCTCATTTAACACACTCTACTTTACTTCTGGGGTAAGACTTAAACAAATAGTACTTACTGCTTTTATTTTAAGATCTTCCTATTTATTATTAGACATACTATATACCAGACTTCCTTGACTTTCTATACAACGTTTAATAAATCCTTATTGCACAAAGATGTCTTTAATAATGTTTTTGCAAAGACTAAAATTATTTTTCCCATAAAAAAGCTCTACATTATACTTTGTAGCTGTTATTTCTAAGAACTCGAATCAATAGCTCTAATACTAAATTATTGTAAAAACACACAAAACAATAAAATAGATAGCACCACAATGCATAAAATTTATGTGGTTATGCTAATTGCCAGCCTACATCCGTAGACAATACCAACAAAAATCTACTATCATTTTTATAAGAATTACAACCATAAATAAAATCTCATAAAACTCAAACATAAACTATCTCGAAATCCAATACAATCAAAGGTGCCTTGACACTAACATACTAGATAGCTCTCTCTCTCTCTCTCTCTCTCTCTCTCTCTCTAGACACACTAACTAGACATCTCTCTCTCTCTCAAACAACAAGGCTACATCACCATCTCTCTCTCTCTCAAACAACAAAGCTACACCATCACTTTATAGGGACTAAGAGCATCTTCAATAAGGGGTATTCTATACAGCAAAGAAGCAAAGAAGACAAACTTAAAAAATATTGAGTTTGAGCTATAGTGAGCTACTATCTCTAATAGCTCATTGAAGTTTAAACTCAAAACAAAAACTAATTTTATAATGTGGGGTGTTAAAAAAAATTATTTTAATATGTTTGTGGTTGTGATTGTTGTTTATTGTGTTAGATATATTATTTTATTATGCTGTTTATATTATTTTAATGTGTTGAATGTTAAAATAAAACCTTTGATATTGAGTGTATTAAAGCATTAGTATTGGTGGTGCTAAAAAGCTATATTGCTATTTTTAGCACCACTAAATACAAATTTATGGCTACATTGGTGGAGCCTATTAGTTTTTAGACCCCTTAACACAATATGTTTAACCTAATATTAGGCCAAGTTGAATAACAAGTTTGTTAATTAGATCTAGGTTAAACCAATATATGTAAAACAGATACAATGCAGAAAATAAAGAATGCACAGATTTGATGACCCAGGAAAACCTAACTGGTAAAAAACCTGGGGAGAATTTAACCTAACTATCCTCAAGGTAAAAAACAGATCCACTATGAAAGAATTGAAGTTTGTACAATAAGACTTAGACCAGTAATATCCTATTACTACCTCGAGTAGAAAACTTACTATCACGATCACGTGACAGCTCCGAATCCACAGACTACTTCTTTCTTTGATCTACAGCAACCATAAGTTCTCCTAATTGTGACTTTGAGACACCACTCAAAGGTTTTAGATTTTCTTGAAAGTTTTTTATGCAGTAACTGAAGCAATCATCAAGTTCTTGACGTAAATTTTGATCTTGATAGCTCTATGTATGCGTGTATGAAGGCATACACTTCTCAGATCTCACAAAAGATTCAACACACAACTCAACAAAGACCTCTAAAACGTAGCTAGGGTTTTTCCTTTTATACTTTGAGTGAAACACTTAACCCTACACGCCATATGGGCTTGGGCTGGCTTGAGAATTCTGCAGAAAATTACTAATGCATGACTTTCGATCTATCAAGCCTTGCAAATTTTGAATAGTAATTCCTGCAATTACTCGATTCCAACTTTACATCAATCCAAACTTTGAGCAGGCCTAAACTTAGACTAAATGTTTTGATCATGGTTTGTCAACATATACAAATTGAAGTTCTAATGCATTAGTTCTTAAAGTCTTAGAACCTAACAAACTCCCCCTTTGGCAATTCGTGACAAAACACATTACACGAAATAAAAGTTCAAAATAAAAACAGTCCAATTACACATTATTGTCCAAAATAAAATTCAACCTAACTACTATCTATCAGTTGCAAAAGTAGATTGCTTCTTCAAATGAATCAACCTTTAATTCTTGAAACACTAAACAAAACATAATTGCATATGTGGAAAATACAAGTAAACCAAAATAAAATTCTAGATTTCACAAAAACATAAAATAAAAGACATATACCATGAATAACCTCATAATATAAATCATAACCAATGTATCATAATGTGAAACCAGAACATAAACATAAATAAAACAAGAAACATAAAAAACATAAAAACAATGTCTCCCCCTAACATATACAACACATCATCAAAAACATATCTCCCCCTAAAATACAATCTACACCAAAGGGCAATCAAGACTCATCAGAAGGTGGAGCATGTGAAAAAGCACCTCTAGCATTAGCTAAATCTGCTCGTAAGGCCGCAACCTCATTGAGCAAATCCAATAAAATCTATCCATGAGCCGCTGAACGTTGAGACACGTCTCCAACATAGTACACATAGACGAAGAAGATGATGTAGATGGTGGAGGATCCACGGCAGTAATGGGGTCCATAAAAGCATCAGCTGTAGGATCACCAGAAGGAGGGGCTCTAGATGCATCACCTATAAAAGACTCGACACGAGGGCGTTTAGAGCTTGCTTTTAACTGAGCAACCCTTTGCCTAAGAAATGTGGCACCTATGGGAGCGATGATATAAACAGGCTCAGACGTGGGGAAGTCCTCTAAACCTAAATCTAACAAAATCCTATGAATGAAAACAAGAAAGAATAAACCATGAGACTTAGCACTACTCCTATGAACCTCAATAAGAATGATAAGCCAATAATGTATTGACCCCTTGTGATAAATTAAACAATTAATTAACTAAGTAAATTAATTAAGTTAATTAACATGCAATACGCGTGATAGCACAAACAAATCACCAACTAAGTTAAATGTAGTGGAAAATAAAGTTGACACGGTAATTTATTTATGAATGAGGAAAACCTCCAAGGCAAAAACTCCACCGAGTGATTTTAAGGTCACCACTCCTGAGAATCCACTATTATCATAACAAGCGGATATAAGTAAAGGAATTCCAATACCTTATATCAAGCTACAATTGAACTCTTACCCCAATACACAATTGGACTTGTTCTGTAGTGACAATCTCTCATGTTCAATGCACGCCTCCCAATATGTGACTAACCAATCGATGCACGGATCCAAGTACGTGACTAACACACCAACTTGAGAAAGATGCTGGCTGCAAAATTCTTCAGTTCATCCAGACGATGAAGATCAAGAAACTCTTTGGTCATAAAACCCTATGGCATACAAACGCAATAGCTTCTTCAAGAGAAATATGAACCAGGGCATATGTCTCCGATCACAATATGCTTGAATAAAACATTTACATCAAGTTGCATCAAGTGTGACGGCCCTTAAAATAATCCTTATATATGTTTAGGGTTGTGAGAAAAGAAAGCCTAAACACATACACATGGATATGCGTGGAATCAGATCTGAAAATTTGATTTTCATAAATTTCGATAGATAAGGTATCTGTTGAGCAATTGTCAAGCATTGGGCTAAATTTGCCTTTTAAACCTCGACAAATACAATCTATCGAGCTAGCTGTCAAGATTTAAAATACAACACTTCTTCACTTGTTTCTTTGACAAATTTGCATGGCTTTAACTCTTAACTTGAACAACATGTTTCTTGAAGACTTAAACCATCCTAGATCTATCCAATTACAAGTAAAGTGTATTTTGTCAAAGGATAAGCCAATTCTAAATAACATATGTTCTTAACATGATTCACATATGTCCTAACAAAGAGAACGAATAAAAAGAGTAGGAAAACTGATAGAAGCACCAGTGATGAGAGCATATAAGAACGCACATCTCTAAATGGGAATGGTATGTATATGATAAATAGGCCAAATGTTGTGACAAGAAATCCTAAAGAACAAGTAATTGAGCTCGGTAAGCTCATGTGTGGTAACTTTAGAATCGATACCCCAACTAATGGAAGTACCAGTAAAAAGAGACATGATGTCATCGAGAGGAGGTATCTCTGTGTAAGGATACACTAACTACTGTACCAAAGGTACACTAAGAGTAGAAGCCATTACCTCAAGGGTAAAGACAAACTCTTCACCCTTTGTCCAGGTCTTCACATAGAGAATGTTGGAATCATTGGAGTGGATAGAGAGGTTCGAATAAAACCCTCTAATCAACGCAGCCAGAGGGGGATGCTCTACATCTAGAAAAGGCAACCAACCTCGACGCTCAAAGTTCCTATGAACCTCAGGGTCAACCTCATCTAGAATAACTTTCCTCTCAGCCCAAACAGACCTAAAGACAACTAACTACTCATACGTCTCTTGATTTGACTTAAACTGAAACCTATCACTCTGAAAAGTAGAAGAGGGGGATGAAGTAGAGGTTTTCTTGGCTCTAGTTTTCCTAACCATGATTCTAAGAGTAGAAGGGAAAAAAAAAAAAAACAACAACAACAAAAAAACAAAACAAAACAAAAACAAAACAAAACAAAACAAAAACAAAAACAAAACAAAACCAAAAAAAAAAAAAAAAAAAAAAAAAAAAAAAAACCACAAATAAACACAAATAAAAAACACAAAAACCCAAAAACCAAGGGTAGACTACATCAGAAGGGGTTAGAGCACAAAAATATATCAATAAATAATAATCTATATGATGCATGTAATGAATGCACATATGATGCATGCTCTAATGCACAAAAAACTTGTTCAATTTTTCAACATTTACCAATAATTGACTTGTACCAAGAGTTTTAACCAAAACCCCCAATTTTTTAAAATTCCATTTTTCAAAACCAAATCAAATTGATCAATTAATCATTACATTAGTTAGGAAACATCATATAATGACATAATTCATAAATTACATGAGTCAATTTTATCAATTTTAAACCAATTGAACAAAACCCTCAATTTCTCAAAATTCCAAGCCCTAGAATTTTCAATCCTTCTCAAATCACTAAATTAATCCAATTAATGCATGGGAATCATATGTATATGACCTAAGAACAAAAACCCATTGATTAAATATGAACAAAAACAACCCAAACATCAAAAATATCAAAAACATTTGTTCAAAAATTCCTAAGAAAATGCATAAAAAATGTAATTAAAATGAAAAAGAAAGGATATTTAGGTCTTACCAATACTTAAGGACAAAAAAGCCTTGAAAATTTTGAGGAAGAAAATGACAAACAAGCTTGGATTGGATCGGTAGAGAAAGAAAAGGGAGAAAAAGATAGAAAAGTCTTTGAAAAAGTGATGAACACATGCTAAGAAAAAGACCTTAATATTCTTTTCTTTCGAATCTCAATCGGTCGAGTACCGATTGTGAACCAATCGAGCCAAATAGAAGGTTTGCTTTAAAAACTTTTAAAATTTTGATTGGTCTAAAATTGGTTTCAATCAATTGAAAAACATATTCGAATGATTGAGCACCAATCGAGGATTAATCAAACCAGGCGGATACCAAGCTTAAAAATTAAGGGATTTTCGATCGGTCAAAAAACACATTAGATCGATCGAAATTCTGGAAAAAACTGAAATTTTGAAAAAATATAAGAACTTTTATCCCGAAAACACTCAAACCAATTGATTTCATGAATGAAATGCATGAGAATGAGTTTAAAAGTTTTTCAAAAGCATTTGTTTTCAACCCAAAACTTCAAAAACAAGATTATGACACTTTTTGCCCCCAAAATTTCAATCAATGAACATATTTTGTATCAAAATCATAGAACATATAATCTTGGATGGCTTATCAAAAAAAAAAAAAAATTGGTTGGCCAAACCAAATTCACACACAATTTCATGTCCTAAGTTTAGCAAAGAATAACTTGTGAAGTGTGTGCAACTAGTAATAGCATGAGATACATGTGAGGTGATATGTAGATAGTAATCAATCACAATTTCTACTTTATTCATCACATAAGTTTGAAAGTGACTATCACCTAAAGAGTTACATTATATAACTCCCACATCTCCTTGAAAACAAGCTTGCAACCATGCTTTTTTTTTTTTTTTTTTTTTTTTTTTTATTTTAGCCTTATTGTATACATGCATTTTCTTTTTCTTTTTCTTTTTCTTTCCCCTTTTTTTAAATTTTTTATTTTAAGGCTACACCTTATTTTCTTTTTGTGCATGTGCTACACTTTCTCGAGCACAAAATCTTACAATATGTACTAAGATGTTCATGATTGGCTAGTAAACAGTGGTGAGATGATTATTGATGTCTTTCTCTTAAGATTTTTTAGTCCTTACAATCAAAAGCATGTGACTTCAAAATCAAGATCATATGATTAAAAGCTACAAACAACTTACACACAACATGCATTACATAACTAAAACTAGTAAAGTGCAAAAAAATAAGCTCATCCAGGCTAATCAAGGTACACAGACATGTTATGCAAAGATAATATGGCCAACCTTAACTACACATCCATGATATGTAATATATAACACATCCTTCCACATTCCTCTTTCCTTTCTTTTCTTTTTTTTTAATTATTTTAATTTTTGAAAAACAAACAAAAAACAACCTAATATGAAATGCATGAATGTAATGCAATGCAAATCCTAAAACCAAAAGAAAACAAAAACATCAAGGAAAAGAAGGTCACAAAGGATTTTGAGACAAAGCACAAGGAACATGTTAGAAAGACTCAATTAGATTGAGTCTTTTGCATCCATAACCTCTTAGATGCAACTCTGGTTTTGGAGTTATTATTCATATTAGAATGATGAGCAACTCCCAACATTGGTATAAAGGTTTAAAGCCTTTACCAATTCACCAATAAGTACCATAGGATCCTGTGCTTGAGGCACTAGTACCTTTTACTTGCTTTGCAACTTGGAACTTGAAGTAGTTTGGGCGAGTATGCCCGGCCTTTCACAAAAATGACAAACCCACAAAGGTCTATCATGCTTCTTGTCCTTAGGGAGGTTAGGATTCTTAGGCTTAGACTCTTTCAGATCAACCCTAATCTTTCTAGGAGCAGTAACCTCTTCTTTTGATTTGACAACCTTTATATTTGATGGCGCAGAAGAAAGAACAAAATTTTTGGAATAAGTTTCAGACACAGAGATGCTATCAACAAAACATAAACCAGATTTGTCTAAGGGAGACTTCTGAATACTCAACATATGATCAAGTTTAGAACTAGCAAACCTATTTATTTATTCTCTAGCAACAGATAATTCTAGTTCTAGGTTCTTAATCTTATCAAGCGACATCACATTTTCAGTCTTCACCTTATTAACCAGTTCATTAGCATCAAGCAAGTTCAACAACAAGTTTTTCTTTTCAAGTTCAAGAATGGCAATCTTCTTTAGCCCTAAGTCCACACTCATGGCATCTTTTGCAGCAACCTTGCATAGCTTGTTATAAGTTTCTTATAAGTCAGCACACTCAGAGAGTTCCCCATCAGAAGGGTTCTCTTCAACCAAAATACTTTCATCAACTATAGCAGTAGCTGTGAAAGTAAAGAAGTTTTCATATTCATCACTTCCAAACTCGTGATCAGAAACTTCACCATCACTAAGGGTTACAGCCATAGTTTTATCCTTTGATCTCAAGAATGTTGGACATTCAGACTTCACATGACGATACCCTTGACAACCAAAACATTGTTAACCTAAAGAATTATTAGAAGATTGATCAACTTTTTCTTTTGATTTTTCATCATTATTGATTTTAGTTGGTTCATTTTTCTTAAAATTCTTAGGTTCAGCATTGTTTTTACCTTTTGCCTTTCTATTGTTATTCCTAAGAAATTTTCTAAAGTTTTTTACAAGATATGCAATCTATGTAGAAGAGAGTTCATCATCAAATCCATTGTCATCAATATCATCAACTGACTTAAGAGCTATTGATTTCGATTTGTTTATTTTGGGTAGGTCTAACTCATAGGACTGAAGAGATCCTATAAGTTCTTCAATAGGGATGGAGTCCACATCCTTGCTTTCAGTAATGGCAATCACTTTGGGTCTAAAGTCCTCAGTTAGGGATCTAAGTATCTTCCTAACAATCTTAGGTTGATTAAATTTCACCCAAATTATATGCATAATTAACAATATCATTAAGCTTAGCATAGAATTCATCAAAATATTCATCATCAGACACCTTAATGCTTTCAAATCTGGTTGTTAATTGCTGCAACTTTTTTTTCATTTATTACTGACATCATCTTTTTATTTATGAATTTTTTTTGTAATGCTAAAGATACAAACTATTTTACAAAAAAATATTTACAAATTGCTGATATGGTGAGTAATTATTGGTAAATGAAAAAATGATGTTAATAGTAGCCCTAGATGAAAATCAGTAAGAAGTTGGCTACAACATTATTTTGTAAAAATGTTATAAATAGTTTGTGTCTGTAGCATTACTTAATTTTTTTTTATAATAGCTGACAAATATTATCTATCAATAACAATTTACAACCGGTAGTTGTGATTTTTTTTTTAGTGTTTCTAAATTTACAGTAATACTTTTGCATAGAAAAGATAGGTTTGAAATAAAATAATATAAAAAAATAAATATTATTCAATTAATATTAAATAATTGAGTTGTCACAGCCTAAGCTTTGTTGCTATGTTCATAATATTTTCACAATAAATTGTAGGTGATAAACAATTTTTTATTGGTGAAAAAATGATATTAGTGGTGTGCTCATATTAAAACTAATACAGCTAACCACATAAGCCTAGGTTTCGTTGTAAAATTATTGTGAACATAACATTTTATACATACACATACACACACACACACACACACACACGGTGCGTATAAGAAGTTCCTACTTCAGATTTTTCAATATATTTACAACAATGCCACTCAATATTGTACTTAAAAATTGAAAATTGCTCTTGATATATATATATATATATATATATATATATATATATATTTTTTTTTTTTTATACAAGATAGAATTTCTACTCTAACCTAATCTAAGTGTATATGTGTGTGAAGTTTCCTCCTGAAGACTTGAACCTCGGCCCTTACCCCCCACACCTCACAAGCACTTATACTTATGGAGTGACCATCGCACCAATGGTGTTTGCGGTGGTCCTGATATATTCTTAATATACAGTGTTTAAACACCCTAAATTAATAACTATGACTCAAACACTTTTTATTAAACATTCTTATCAAACACAATTTTTTTGGCCCACAGTTTTTAACAACACTTGTATACTGAATACTATGGTTTGAAGTTACTTACCAAAGAAGCCCTTAAAAAGCTCCCATCTCAAATTCTTAAGGTTGCAGAGTATTTTTGTCATTTGAAAAAAAAACGAGGGTGAATATAATTATTATTACATACTAAATTAGTTTATATAAATATATTTAAACTATTAAAATTTATATATATATATATATACACACACACACATATATATATGTATATATATATAACTATAATGTTATTTAAAATATGGTATATATTCAAATCTTAAAGGCATTTGTAAAAAAAATAAATGCTAACTCTCCGAAATTTTAATACTTATAAGTTTAAATTATCAAGAATCTATAACTCTTAAAATTTGAAATTCTCATCAGCTATTAACATATTTAAACTTTTTATTATAATTTGGTTTGATAAATTGAGAATATGTTAGGTATATTATATGGATTGTAATAATTTATTTTAAAAAGTTAGTAAATAAATTATTTTTACCATGCATGAAATATTTAAGACCAAGCCATCAAACCGACTTGACCCATTTGCATGTGCTTCAACGTGACTATATATGTGAAGTGCAGAGTTGGATAAAGATTAAAGAATTTCTCAGTTTGATAATGTCGGATTGTGGGCTGGAAAGATAGTCATAAGCACATATTTCTCAATTTGCTTTTCTATATACTCACAGACTTATGTAACTACACATATATTGTACGTGTATGCTCATACATACATACACACACACAAACACACACACACACACACACATATATATATATATATATATATATATATATGTATGTGTGTGTGTTAATTATGACAAATCTGGAAAATTAAATGCCACTTAAGTTAATATTTTTAATGTTAAATAACTCATAAAAAGAGAGTATATCCATTGACTTTATTTGTTAGAATTTTGTTTTATAAATGAATTAGTCATGTTATATTTTTTTTTTAGTGAAAAGTTGGCTTTTGTGGAACTCTTAAAATGATGAAATTATAACAATTTAAAACCATATAAAAAACATTTGGGCATATAAACCCTAGAATTTAACTAAAAAAAAAGCATTGATAAAACATGAAAATTTTTCTTTATATCTCTTCAGTAAAGTTTGACACATACAAGAGATGTATTAAAAATTAAAAAAAGAAAAAGTATTGGAAAAAAAAAAGGCTAAGGGGGATTGCACCCTGCCCACTTCTGGCTCCGCCTTTGTTTCAAACCCAAAGATGAAGGAGCAATGTGGATCAACCAAGCACATGTTTAATGACAGTGCTGTTAATGCGAGTATCACAATTTTGGCATATTTAGCTATTGCCCTCCTAGAATTCAATGGCAATAATCTGACAAATTGGAACCAGAAAAAAAATAAAAATGTAACATTCAGAGTCCAACATATTACATTCCATAGTTGATTTTAATATATTTGGTTTGCTTATTAGCCTTTTATTTTATTTAGAAGTCATACATGAATTTGAATTTTTAATTTGGAATTAGGATTTAGATTTAATTTCTTTCATATTTC
This sequence comes from Quercus wislizeni, assembly GCA_023055345.1. Classification (NCBI taxonomy): domain Eukaryota; kingdom Viridiplantae; phylum Streptophyta; class Magnoliopsida; order Fagales; family Fagaceae; genus Quercus; species Quercus wislizeni. The sequence goes on along the minus strand of JALGQJ010000001.1, from coordinate 16,064,528 downwards.
ATTTTTGTCTTTATTATGTTTACTAGTTTGATTAAAAGTCCTAATTTAGTAAGAAGTCCATGGCAGAAGCCTAGTAGGTGATATTTTATTACAAAAATGGTGTAAGGAGATATGGTAGGAATCATCTTTAATTTGTACTATCTATTTGATTATTATGATGAAATCTTTTAGTTTTTTTAAGAGTTGCTCTGGTACTCTTTTATCTCTTTTTTTCATCTTAATGACGGTTTGATAGGCCATAGATTAGAATACAGTCATATCATCGACTCTAGTTTCATATTTCATCCGTTACATTCTGCGATAGTTGCGGGCCATACTAATCCCGTGTCACCCAAGTTTTAGGCACTTCCATTAAAGGTAGAGACTCTACCTAATATTTTTCTTATGATTAATTGAAATCACATGATTTTCTCCATGTTTATTAATGAATTTTGTATAGAATGCAAAATAAAATGTGATTTCCTTGCCCAATAAATGAAAGTTTATAATATTTGTGTACGAAGTCAACCATTACATTGTGTTTGGTTAGGTTGGAAAAAGAGAGAATGGAAAAAAGGGTAAGGGAAATGGGCTGTCCATATGACCCGGGGATTCTCGATGGGATGAAAATAAAAAGAAATAGGGAACCACATGCATCGTAGACTAAAGTAATTGGAGTCCATGCATCACGATCGTTTACGTTAATTTTTATTTATAATATTATACGAAGTGATCTAAGCTGTACGTTTACAAATTTGCATTCATTAGGGATTGGAATTGTTCAAAGAATGAAATATAATTATCTCTCCTCGTATGGTACGTAGGTTTAATAGATTTTCAATGATTGAACATACTTTATTTTCTCATCCTTTCAAAAATTCCAATGTAGATAAAAAAAGGTCTGCGAGTCACACAATTAATAAATGCCAGTTGCCAGATATACCTTTTTTTTGGGGGGAAATGGATATACTTTATTTTTCACATTCTATACATTGGAGATTGAATAAGATTATGAAATAATAGTTTTTTTTTTTTTTTTTTTTTTTTGAGATCATTTCTTTTTAGTTTTGGTAACAACACAAGTGTGGGGTTGGCTGAAACTTAGAAAAAATTGGTCCTAGTTTGATCATCCCATGTGTGGGCTTTATTGTCTTATTCTAGGAAAAAGACTTCAATATTGTCTTATATGTACGTTTTTAGACCCCTTAAAACACAAGTTGTTTAACATAGTTATGTAACCAAGTGATTATTTAGATAAATTATTCATATCTAGGTTAAAACAAAGCAATCATATCATGTAAAGCAACGAAAAATAAAGAACACAATGATATGATGACCTAGGAAAACCAAACTGGTAAAAAACCTAGGGATGATTTAACCTAACTATCCTCAAGGTAAAAAGTAAATTCACTATAAAAGAATTGAAGTTTGTACAATAGAAATTAGACCACTAACATCCTATTACTACCTCGAGTAGAAAACTTACTACCACAACCCCATGATAGCTCCAAGTCCATGAACTACTTCTTTCCTTGATTTGCAATAACCACAAGTTCTCCTACTTGTAACTTTGAGACTCTACTCAAAGGTTTTGGATCTTCTTGAAAGTTCTTTATACAGTAATTGAAACCACCATCAAGTTATTGATGCAAATTTTGATCTTGATAGTTTTATGTGTATGTATGAAGGTAAACACCTCTTAGATCTCATAAAAGATTCAACACACAACTCGACAAAGACCTTAGAGAGCTTTTGGATACAAAACCCTAGATCTACAAAAGAGGCACAAACTGCACTCTAATCTCTCTAAAAAACTCTAAAAACCCTCTCTAGGGTTAGCTTATAATGTCCTTTAAATACTGAAAAAAATGGCTTGCGATTTGGGCTTCAAATGAATAAGTTATGGCCTTTTTACATTTGCTGATTTTTGCTGATATGCAACTTTCAATCGATCGATCGAATCTTGCAGAAATTGAATAGTAATTTCCTACAATTACTCGATTCCAAACTTAATTTAAACCAATTTTTGAGCAAGTCTAAATCTTAAATGTTTTGATCATAGTTTGCCAACATGTACAAATTGAAATTCTAATACATTAGTTTCTAAAGCCTTTTAGAACCTAACATTATATATTATGTAAAAATTTTGCAGTCCTTCCACTGCTGTGGATCTCAACATTCTCAACAATGAAGAAGAAGAAGAAGAAGAAGAACCCCCACTAACCCCAAATTTTATAAAAACTTCTCTAATTGTTGGTAAAACTAAGACTAGGTCAATGAGATAAGACTTGGCCCTTCTCCAACACGTAAAAGTCATAAAAATTTCCCCACTCCAAATCACAACTTTGCAGCCTCCTTTTGTCTTTTCCGTTCTCCTCTAAAGCAAATCAGCGCAAAGCAACCATATCTTTTGGTTTTTTTTTTAGACTTGTATCCCGTATTCTTCACCAAGTTTTACAATTTTACCCTTCACTTTTATCACTTTTTTACCATAATTTTTTAATTGTTCAATTTTTAAAAAATAATAATATTTTTTTTATATTATTGGTCATGGTAAATATGTATTTAAATTTAATTGAAAAACCTAATATATTATACTTAAGGTATTTTACTTAAACTTTGCACTAATTGAGATATATATATATATATATATATATATATAAAAAAGTCATAAAAATTTCCCCACTCCAAATCACAACTTTGCAGCCTCCTTTTGTCTTTTTCGTTCTCCTCTAAAGCAAATCAGCGCAAAGCAACCATATCTTTTGGTTTTTTTTTTTTTAGACTTGTATCCCGTATTCTTCACCAAGTTTTACAATTTTACCCTTCACTTTTATCACTTTTTTGCTATAATTTTTTAATTGTTCAATTTTTAAAAAATAATAATATTTTTTTTATATTATTGGTCATGGTAAATATGTATTTAAATTTAATTGAAAAACCTAATATATTATACTTAAGGTATTTTACTTAAACTTTGCACTAATTGTGAGATATATATATATATATATATATATATATATATGGTTAAGTTCAAGTTACATTTGATGTAATTAAAAGTAATATTACATCACTCAATAACTTGTTATAGAATTCATATTTTGAAAATTTCACTATTGAATTACATGTTCTATATGTTATTAACATGCATACCAATTTTTATGTCAATTAGATCTTATTACCCTTGGATCCATAAAATTATCTTTTATACATTATTTTAAACTATGAAAACTTAAATTTAAACAATTGATTGATAAAATGGTCATTAATCTTTGATCACCTTGAAATTTGTAATTATGGAGAATATACAAAGACAATATAATCTAATAGTAGATGTGTTAAAATTCGTGTCCAATTAAAAAATATTGAATGGTCTAATATTGCTTAAAATTATACCAGGTGTAATTTGAACCCAATCCATATAGCTAAGACTTACTTTGTGACAGTTTTTAGACCCCTTAAAACCACAATTGGATTAACCTAGGTAATTAGCCAAGTTGTTACTTAGTCAAATTATTCAAATCTAGGTTAACACAATCAAACAATCACATCATATAAAGCAGCGGAAATATAAAAGACACAAGATATGATCACCCAAGAAACCAAACCGGTAAAAACCTAGGAAGGATTTAACCTAGCTATCCTCAAGGTACACTTGAATCCACTACCTTGAAAGAATCGAAGTTCATACAATAAGACTTACAAGCCCCTATGCTCGACTTCTTATTGCTACCCACCAGTAGAACTTACTGACACGACCACGTGCAAACTCCGAATCCACGGACTCCTTCTTTCTTGGATTCACCACCAGATACAAGCACACCCGCTTGTGTTTCTTTAGGCTTCAATGGCAGCAACTGGATTGATCATCAAGGTATAGAAAACTTCTTCTCCTTGAAAACCCTAAGTTTATGTGAAGGAAAGCTCCTCAAAGGTCTCACAAGAGATTCACATAAACCGCAATATAAGCAACACTAAAACATGGCTAAGGTTTACCTTTTATACCTAGGACAAATTAGAAACCCAAAATGTTTTAAATCACTTAGGGCTGAGTTGGAAATTTGCAGAAAAAAAAAAAATCAGACCCGATTTTCGATTGATCGAGCCTAAACTTCGATCGATCAAAAAAGGCTAAAACAGTTTTTTTAATCCTGCAATCATTTAATCCAACTTTACAACAATAAACCAACTTTGAGCAAGACTAAAATAAACTAAATACATTGTTTTGATCATGGTTTGCCAACAATACAATTTAGAGTTCTAAATACATAAAAACCTAAGTCTTTAGAACCTAACAAACTCCCCATTTGGGAATCTGTGACAAAACACAACTTATTAGCTCAAAGTTTACAAATAAAAGTCATTTACAAAATAATGCTCACAAAACACAAATTCAATCCTAACTACTATCCATCAGTTGCAAGAGTAGACAGCAGCTTAATTGAATCAACATGTATATTTCCTGAAACACTTAAACAAAATGCATAACCGCATGTGTGGAAAAAATACAAGCAAATAAAATAAAATCTTGATTTCAAACAACACACAATAAAGACATATATTAATGAAGAACTCATAAACATAAATCAATAAGCAGTCTGAAACAAGAAACATAAAAAATATACTTCCCCTAACATGAATATCCCAACAAGGTAAAATAAATGTGGCAAGAGCTAAAAAAAAAAAAAAAAAAAAAAAAAAAAAAAAAAAAAAAAAAAAAAAAAAAAAAAAATTACAAAGTGAAGCACCTAGATACAATCTAAACAACTCCACAAGCTCCAACCAACAGAAATAAACTCTCACCCTGAAAACAAAAATAAGTACAAGTGCATGCAAAAACTCATATGTACCCCCCTTTTTTGTGACGGAATGCCAAAGGGCAATCAAAATCCATCATCAAAAGGAGGTGGCAATGAAGAACTCCGAAACCGTGCCAAATCTACTCGCAAACCACGAATCTCATCAAGAACATCCACCAAAATCTGTCTCTGAGCCGCCTGAACGGTCAAGACATGATCCAACGTACGCCGAATGTCTGAATCATCCGAAATAGTCAGTGGAGGAACATCAGCAGCAGCAGCAACAACAACACCAGAAGTCTTAGCAGCAGTAGCACCTGTAGAAGAGGGAGGAGGGGGAACATCACCAGAAGATGCAGCTCTAGGACCCGAAGGATCAACTCTCAAGTGAGCAACCCTCTGTCTAAGAAAGGTAGCACCTAAAGGAGCGACAACATGAACAGGCTCACCTGAAGGGAAATCAACTAAACCAAGAAATAACAAAATCCTATGAATGAAAATAGGATGAATAATTGATATGACAGCGGAAATATAAATAACACAAGATATTATACTTAAGGTATTTTACTTAAACTTTGCACTAATTGTGAGATATATATATATATATATATGGTTAAGTTCAAGTTACATTTGATGTAATTAAAAGTAATATTACATCACTCAATAACTTGTTATAGAATTCATATTTTGAAAATCTCACTATTGAATTACATGTTCTATATGTTATTAACATGCATACCAATTTTTATGTCAATTAGATCTTATTACCCTTGGATCCATAAAATTATCTTTTATACATTATTTTAAAGTATGAAAACTTAAATTTAAACAATTGATTGATAAAATGGTCATTTATCTTTGATCACCTTGAAATTTGCAATTATGGAGAATATACAAAGACAATATAATCTAATAGTAGATGTGTTAAAATTCGTGTCCAATTAAAAAATATTGAATGATCTAATATTGCTTAAAATTATACCAGGTGTAATTTGAACCCAATCCATATAGCAAAGACTTACTTTGTGACAGTTTTTAGACCCCTTAAAACCACAATTGGATTAACCTAGGTAATTAGCCAAGTTGTTACTTAGTCAAATTATTCAAATCTAGGTTAACACAATCAAACAATCATATCATATAAAGCAGCGGAAATATAAAAGACACAAGATATGATCACCCAAGAAACCAAACCGGTAAAAACCTAGGAAGGATTTAACCTAGCTATCCTCAAGGTACACTTGAATCCACTACCTTGAAAGAATCGAAGTTCATACAATAAGACTTACAAGCCCCTATGCTCGACTTCTTATTGCTACCCACCAGTAGAACTTACTGACACGACCACGTGCAAACTCCGAATTCACGGACTCCTTCTTTCTTGGATTCACCACCAGATACAAGCACACCCGCTTGTGTTTCTTTAGGCTTCAATGGCAGCAACTGGATTGATCATCAAGGTGTAGAAAACTTCTTCTCCTTGAAAACCCTAAGTTTATGTGAAGGAAAGCTCCTCAAAGGTCTCACAAGAGATTCACATAAACCGCAATATAAGCAACACTAAAACATGGCTAAGGTTTACCTTTTATACCTAGGACAAATTAGAAACCCAAAATGTTTTAAATCACTTAGGGCTGAGTTGGAAATTTGCAGAAAAAAAAAAAAAAATCAGACCCGATTTTCGATTGATCGAGCCTAAACTTTGATCGATCAAAAAAGGCTAAAATAGTTTTTTTAATCCTGCAATCATTTAATCCAACTTTACAACAATAAACCAACTTTGAGCAAGACTAAAATAAACTAAATACATTGTTTTGATCATGGTTTGCCAACAATACAATTTAGAGTTCTAAATACATAAAAACCTAAGTCTTTAGAACCTAACAAACTCCCCATTTGGGAATCTGTGACAAAACACAACTTATTAGCTCAAAGTTTACAAATAAAAGTCATTTACAAAATAATGCTCACAAAACACAAATTCAATCCTAACTACTATCCATCAGTTGCAAGAGTAGACAACAGCTTAATTGAATCAACATGTATATTTCCTGAAACACTTAAACAAAATGCATAACCGCATGTGTGGAAAAAATACAAGCAAATAAAATAAAATCTTGATTTCAAACAACACACAATAAAGACATATATTAATGAAGAACTCATAAACATAAATCAATAAGCAGTCTGAAACAAGAAACATAAAAAATATACTTCCCCTAACATGAATATCCCAACAAGGTAAAATAAATGTGGCAAGAGCTAAAAAAAAAAAAAAAAAAAAAAAAAAAAAATACAAAGTGAAGCACCTAGATACAATCTAAACAACTCCACAAGCTCCAACCAACAGAAATAAACTCTCACCCTGAAAACAAAAACAAGTACAAGTGCATGCAAAAACTCATATGTACCCCCCTTTTTTGTGACGGAATGCCAAAGGGCAATCAAAATCCATCATCAAAAGGAGGTGGCAATGAAGAACTCCGAAACCGTGCCAAATCTACTCGCAAACCACGAATCTCATCAAGAACATCCACCAAAATCTGTCTCTGAGCCGCCTGAACGGTCAAGACATGATCCAACGTACGTCGAATGTCTGAATCATCCGAAATAGTCAGTGGAGGAACATCAGCAGCAGCAGCAACAACAACACCAGAAGTCTTAGCAGCAGTAGCACCTGTAGAAGAGGGAGGAGGGGGAACATCACCAGAAGATGCAGCTCTAGGACCCGAAGGATCAACTCTCAAGTGAACAACCCTCTGTCTAAGAAAGGTAGCACCTAAAGGAGCGACAACATGAACAGGCTCACCAGAAGGGAAATCAACTAAACCAAGAAATAACAAAATCCTATGAATGAAAATAGGATGAATAATTGATATGACAGCGGAAATATAAATAACACAAGATATTATACTTAAGGTATTTTACTTAAACTTTGCACTAATTGTGAGATATATATATATATATATATATATATATATATATATGGTTAAGTTCAAGTTACATTTGATGTAATTAAAAGTAATATTACATCACTCAATAACTTGTTATAGAATTCATATTTTGAAAATCTCACTATTGAATTACATGTTCTATATGTTATTAACATGCATACCAATTTTTATGTCAATTAGATCTTATTACCCTTGGATCCATAAAATTATCTTTTATACATTATTTTAAAGTATGAAAACTTAAATTTAAACAATTGATTGATAAAATGGTCATTTATCTTTGATCACCTTGAAATTTGCAATTATGGAGAATATACAAAGACAATATAATCTAATAGTAGATGTGTTAAAATTCGTGTCCAATTAAAAAATATTGAATGGTCTAATATTGCTTAAAATTATACCAGGTGTAATTTGAACCCAATCCATATAGCTAAGACTTACTTTGTGACAGTTTTTAGACCCCTTAAAACCACAATTGGATTAACCTAGGTAATTAGCCAAGTTGTTACTTAGTCAAATTATTCAAATCTAGGTTAACACAATCAAACAATCATATCATATAAAGCAGCGAAAATATAAAAGACACAAGATATGATCACCCAAGAAATCAAACCGGTAAAAACTTGGGGAGGATTTAACCTAGCTATCCTCAAGGTAAACTTGAATCCACTATCTTGAAAGAATCGAAGTTCATACAATAAGACTTACAAGCCCCCACGCTCAACTTCTTATTGCTACCCACCAGTAGAACTTACTGACACGACCACATGCAAGCTCCAAATCCATAGACTCCTTTTTTCTTGGATTTACCACCAGATACAAGCACCCACGCTTGTGTTTCTTTAGGCTTCAATGGAAGCAACTGAATTGATCATCAAGATGTAGAAAACTTCTTCTCCTTGAAAACCCTAAGCTTGTGTGAAGGAAAGCTCCTCAAGGATCTCACAAGAGATTCACACAGACCACAATATGAGCAACAATACAACTCTCAAGCAACCAAGACTTTAGAGAGGTTTGGGTACAAAAACCTAAAACTAAAAGAGGCACAAAAGGCACTCTAATCTCACTCTCTTCAATCTCAAAAATGTGGCTTAGGGTTTCGTTTATATAGTGGGAGAAGTAGATCTGAAACCCTAATCCTTAATGGGCTTAAGCTGCTGTTTGGGCCTACTTAAAATTCTACAGATACGATTTTCGATTGATCGAACCTGTTCTTCGATCGATCGAACCAGGCAGATATGAGGTCTTCTTCCTGCAGCTTATATGTTCTTGAATCTTGACTTGAATCACATTGAGCATTGTCTAATAAAACCTATAGACTCTAAGATCTATATCTAGACAAGTTTGTGTTCACGATTTGCCAATTGTTCTAAACATTTAGAACCTAATAAACTCCTCCTTTGGCAATTCGTGACAAAACTTTCATACAAAATGAAAGACTCAAATACAAGAACAACCCAATACAATAAAATGCCCATTACAACAAATTCAACCTAATTATTATCCATCAGTTGCAAGTGTAGACAGCAGCTCAATTAAATCAACCTGTATATTTTCTGAAACACTAAACAAAATGCATAAACGCATGTGTGGAAAATACAAGTAAACAAAAATAAATTCTTGATTTCACATAACACAAAATAAAGACATATACCAATGAAAAACTCATAAATATAAATCAATAAGAAGTGAAACAAGAAACAGATATATCAAAATAAATTCTAACTCTCCCCCTAAGTTAGATATATCAAAAAGTTTTTATATTCTCCCCCTAAACAAAACAAACAAGTCATCTATGTCTCCCCCTTTTTGTCACGTATTAACAAAGACTATTTAATTAGAAGGTAGACAGAAAACATACGCAACAAAGTAAGAGAAAATAGAGAAAACTCTCCCTATGAAGAGCAACAACTCCCCCTAAGAACTACAAAGGTTAAAAAAAATTTCTCCTCCTATAAAAATAGGAAAAACAAAACAAGTTTTGGGGAAAAATAAAGGTGGTGGTGATAAATAAAAAAACACAAACCAAGTTTTAAAAAAAAAACTAAGTTGAGGATACACATGAAGAAAAAATATTCTCTCTTTCAATAAAATGCAAACATGGCACTATGTGACCCATAAATAGTTGTATGAGTAGAGAAAATATTTGCACATTGATTATCAATCATATCTCTTAAGAAAAATATTTTCAGTAGTTCACACATAGAAATAGCATATACTAAAGAGTACATAACTCAAAAATTAATCAATCAATTTTTTAAATCAAGTTGAATACTCAATGTAGCAAAGTGTATGCATGTTATGTATGAAAACAATGAAAGATATGATTGCAAAACTGCAAGATGGATACAAAAACAATGCAATGCATGTAAATCCTAAACACAAATGATGCATGAAAAAAAATTTTGGTCAAAAACATAGAAACTGAAAAATTTTCAGTTGCGATCAATCAATAATCGATCAAACATCAATCGAGTCAGGTAGACTCAAACCAAAAATTTTAATCGCAATTTCGATTGATCGAAAAACAAGTTCGATCAATCGAAAGTCTGGAAAAATCATATTTTTGAAAAACATAGCATTTTAATGCAGAAACTCCTCAAAGCACATTGTTTTTTTTTTTTTTTTTTTAAAAGGCATGAGTATGAGACGAAAAGTTTTTCAAAAACACTTGAATTCAACCCAAATCTTCCAAAATCAAGATTTTCAATAAATTTGTCCTCAAAGCGCAAACATTAAACACATTTTGCATTAAAATCAAGGAACTTTTAATCTTGGATGGCCACAACAAAATCACACACAATATAATGTACCAAGTTTAGCAAAGAGTAACTTGTGTAGTGTGTGCAACTAGCAAAAGCTTGAGATACATATGAGGTGATATGTGAATAAAAATCAGTCACAAAGTCTACAAAATTCATCACATAGAATTTGAAAGAGACTATCACCTAAAGAGTTACATCATATAACTCCCACATCTCCTAGAAAACAAGCTTGCAATCATGTAAGTTGCTTGATTTGTCTCATATTGTACACACAAATTTTATTTGATTGATTTAATTAATTATAGCCCAATAATTTACACACCAATTTTAGCATTTAAACCGAGGCTACACCTTATGTTTTTTTTGTGCATGTGCTACACTTTCTCGAGCACAAAATCTTATGATATGCACTAAGGTGTTCATGATTGGCTAGTAAACAGTGGTGAGATGATTATTTATGCCTTTCTCAAAAGGTTCAAGTCCGACAGTCAAAGACATGTAACTTCAAGATCAAGACAAAGTGATCAAAAACTATAAATATATTTCCCACACAACATGCACTACAAAGCTTCAACTAGTAAAGTGTAATAAATAAGCTCATCCAAGCTAAATAAGGTACATAAACTTGTTATGTAAAGATAATATGGTCAATCCTTGATTATAAATCCAAGATGTGAAATACAAAACACAAAAAACTTTTTGATTTTTAAAAAATTTATGACCAAAAACAAAAAGCACACATTATGCTAAATGAACAATGCAAATGCAATGCATGACAATGCTTAACTAAGCTATAGAGGGTACACAACCAAGAAATATCAATTTCTTAATTAACCCTTGAGTACATGTACAAACTAGTACATACTCACCCAAAATCAGAAATAGCTTAGCATACTATTCAAGTTTCTCCACAATGTCAAGCATGTTCTAAATCAAGAGAGAGATATCATAATTCATGTAATCTTCAAAAAGAAAAACTAGACACAAAATAAAATATTTTTGTCTTTTTGAAAATTTTCAATGTTTTTGGATTTTTTTTTTTAATAAAAAACAACCAAAAAAAGACACGGCCAAAAACAGAAACAAAACATGTCCACAATTAATTGAAAGAATTAAATCAGGGAGAAGTTAGCAACACTCACCTTGGAGAATCTTTTCTCACCCATCTAGCACGAGTCTTCGGCTTTAGAGGTGAAAATCCATGTGAAGTAGAGTGTATTTAAGGGATTACACCAATCTTCTGAAAAAGACTAAAATCCTGCAAATTCCTTTCACAAGCCAATAAGCTTAAATTTTTCAAAAGCATATGAAACAATTTATTTGAACTTATGGCAGGAGAAATATCATCACATATCCTAGATTGAAATACAAAATGCTTAGATTTTAATTTATGACAATTAGGACGAATGTGACTACGAACACCACAAAAGTGGCAAACGGGAACAAATTAGGAACATCAGTATTCCTAGTGGGGTTTCCGGTCACAAGTTTTGGTTCTTGCCTCAACAAAGAACAATTTGGTCTAATATGAACAACAACACCACAAAGGTGACAAGTAGGCACAAAAACAGATTTATTATGCTCTCTAACAATAGGTTTAAACTTAGGTTTAGAAACATCAACGTCTACATCAGAACCTTTACCTTTGTCTAACCTAGCAAAATAAGCCTTTTCTTTATTATTCCTCTTAAAATGAAGGATATAAACTTTCTCAGTTTTAGGCTTAAGAGAAACAGAAACACTTCTGTTATCAATAGTAGGCTTGGTACTAGTCAAATTGTCAAACATTAACAACAACATTCTGTATTGTACAGAATGTGTAGACATTAACAACAACGTCTAATGTTCGTAGGTAGAAATTTTTGAAAATCATCATTGCTTGAATCTGAGAAGTCTGAAATATCTCTTTCATCATCTAACACAGTAATTTCATTAATAGACTTGATGGCTCGCTCTTGTGCCTTCCCCTTTAGATGCTTCATAGTTTTTTGGATTGCGTGAAAACGGTCTAGTCGCCTTTGCATTTGATCGTTCTCTTGTTCAGGACGAGCAAGTATGTTGGCAGGTTCATCTCTAGGTAACTCGGCTGAGCGTGCCTTAGGAACTCGTAACCTGTGTCATCGACAATACACCTCTAACTCACACCTCTTCTCGTATAGGGTTGACCATGGTGGTTCTACTACAGTGAACTCTATTGTGGTGGTATCTGTACTTAGTTTTGTAGGTTTGCGGACCATAATGTGCCCTACGCTTCCAAGACTCTCGTACGTGTATATTGGCATATTAACGAAATCTCTCTTCTTTCCAACCCATTTCCCTCCATAATGGTATGTGTATGTCTGTAGTTGTTGATCTGTTGGAACTTGTGATGATTCATTTGTTGAAGTAGATCCAAACTTGTTTCGCATTGTACGGTTTGATGTTGAGGTGTTGTGACTCATAACTTAATCAATCTATGAAGATAGCGGGGTAGAAAGAAGATTATTATTGTCGTGCATTTATAACCTAATTTCATGGTCTAAGCATTACAATTTAAGTTATTAGGGCTTGTCATGTCAATACAGGTTGGAAAAACAGTATATCAACAGACTCATTCAAAATGTTCCCAATGTCACATCAAAGGTGGCCAGTAGTTGCAACATTAAATGTAAATGGGACAATAAAAATAGTTGCTTGAAGTCAAGATATAGCTTGAGCCATTGTGCTTTCAATTTGTATTAATAATTACTATAATCTAATAACACGTGAACGCCTTACATTCTTGTGAAATAAATGTTATTTACATTGTTGGATTTACTTGATATTATATAGAATCACTTAATAACATAAAAAATTCTTACAGTTAGAACCATTTCAATAATACTAATAATACACGTCGATGGGCATGAAACTAACCATCATATTAATATATCAAATTATTTCCCACAGATACCATGTTCTTCAAACTGCCACTAAAATAACAAAATACACAACTGGCTATAAACCACTTCATAGAACTGTTATACAATTCTCCAAATATGCTACAACAACTACTAAAAATTCGTCCCCCCTCCCCTTGGGTACAATGGCCAATATCAATCATCAAGAGTTAGATGGTGGAGAACATGGAACAGCACGTCTATAGTCAGCTAAGTCCGCTCGCAGAGCTGCAACCTTTGCAAAAAAACCATATAGAAGCTGCCCATGGGCTGCTTGAGTCGTCATAATAGTCTCCATCATAGCACGAAAAAAGGAAGGAGGAGGGCCTGTATGCGTTGTAGCAGCAGTGTCAACATCTACCTCATCATCACCATCCTCGGCAACAGCAGCTGTGGGATCCTCATGCATGTCCTCATGAGGAACATCTCCAATAGTAGACTGTACTCGTGTTCTCTTGGATGAACCAACACTAGGGTTGACAAACTTCTTTTGGGCACTTCGCTGTTTCAGAAATTTGGCTCCTATGGGGGCTTGGATGTGAACCAATTCTTGGGAAGGAAAGTTTTTTAATCCTAAATATTTGAGGACCCTATGGATGAGAACTGGAAAAAACAACCCATGTCTCTTATACTTGCTCCTACGCACCTCCACAACGGTTTCAATGAAAAGGGATGGAAAACAAAATGGAACTATTGGTGACGAGGGCGTAAAGAAAGAAACACCTATCCATAGGGATTGTATGGATATGAGAGATGGGGAAAATGTTGTGACAAGCTATCCTAAAGAAGATATAATTAAGCTCAGTCAACTCACTTAAGCTAATACTTCGGTCAGAACCCCGAGTGACAGATCGTCCACGAAGGACATCCATAACATCATCAATACGAGGAGACCTAGAGTATGGATAAGTAGGTGTACGAATTATAGGTATATTGAGAGCTTTAGATACGCACTCCCTAGTTAACCTAAAGGGTACACCACGTATGCACGATGCCACTGTTTGACCACGGAGATCCTCATGCACCGAGAGATTCGAATATAACTCGACCATTTTTTAATTGGAAAAGTCCACGTCTACTACGCCAGTGTGGCAAAAGGATGAATATAACTCGACAAACCAATAATCGAGTTTTTCATAAATCTCGACTTTCGTATTATTGAGTTACAAAAGATGGGCATTTTCCTAATTAGTTTGGAAAAGAGGGCAGGATGCTGGTTTTTTTGCCCAAAAAGGGCATTTGCCAATTTGTTTCCATAAGATTATCCCTCCAATATGAGTTGTAATGGCAACAACAAGCAAACCAATAATTCAAACAATATTTAAGCTCAAGTAGGCCCTTAAAATGGAGTCCAAATCTTTTGTCTCATCAATTGTACTCTACTTCATGCTTTACCAACAAAACTTGTACAGCTAGCCTCTCTCATTAAATGAGATAACTCTGACTTTAACACTCACATTATTGACATTAACATTAAAATCCCTTTCTTTTTTTTCTTCCGCAACTTTTATTTCTTCTCTCTATTTCCGGCTTTTGGTTTCTTTTTTTTCTCTTCTCCATGTGGTTTGTCTCTTGCCGTAGCTTTTGTTTTTGATTTGGACTCTTCCCTATTTTGTCTCGTTGTATTCCTTTCTCCCAAAGTGTTTCCAGCTTTTGCTTTTGTTTTTGTATGCCACAAAGGTTCCTTTTGTCCTATAGGTGTAGATTTGTTTCAACTTTTGAGAGACTCCTGCTGCAACAAGCAACCTTCAAGGCTTTTACGTATTGTTTAGTCACACAGTAAGTTCTCTCCTTTTGGTTTAGTGTAAATAATTTTTTTTTTTAATTTATTTTAGGATTTATAACAACTTTCTTATATACACTTGTGTGAGTTTGTGTCTAAAGTGTGTGTGTGTATATATATATATATATATGTAGTTTATTAAAAAAAATAACTATGTTGTTTTTGTTTTGTATTAAGGTCATGAGTGATAGCAATTATCATACTAAAACTGATAGTCAATCGGTTCGAAAATTGAATTTGGAAGATGAGAATTCACCACTTGTGATAGTTGAACAACTAGAACCAATATCAATAGATAGCAATGATAAAATTCATGCTAACGTAGAAGAAGAAGTGATTCCAAAATTAGGAATTAAGTTTGAGACTGAGCAAGATGCGTATGATTTCTATAATAGTTATGCGCTTGTAGTTGGATTTAGTATTAGGCAAAGTAAGGGCCACAAGGGTGATAAAGATGGTTCACGTAAATGGTTAGATGGAGTTTTGTTTTTTGCTCTTGCGAGGGTATATGAGGGAATGACAAAAGAGATGATAATGTGAAATGACATTGTCCAAAAACAAGATGTGGTTGCAGATCAGAGATGAAAATTAGTTGTAAATATAGTGAAAAATATTGTGTGGTAAAATTTGTGTCAGAGCACACACGTCTTAGCTTCTCCTTGAAAGCGTATATTCCTTAGATCTCAAAGATCCATTAATCCAGCGCAAGCTGTTGAGGCTGAATTAGCAGATAGTTATGGGATTGCACCAAGAGCAAGTGTAGTACTAATGGCCAGAAGGGTAGGTGGACTTGACAATCTTGGCTTCATTCCTAAGGATTATAATAATTATTTGCGTACAAGACGAACAGAAGAGATGAAAAGCGGAGATATAGGAGGCTTACTTGAATATCTTCAAAGAATGCAATCTGAAGACCTTAATTTTTCTTATGCAATTCAAGTTGACCTTGATAATCTAATTACAAATATTTTTGGGCAGATGGTAGAATGAAGTTGGATTATGAATATTTTGGGGATGTAGTGTGCTTTGATACAACTTAAAAAAAAAATTAAAGAAGGTAGGCCGTTTGTATTGTTTGTTGGTGTAAATCATCATAAACAAACTATCATCTTTGGTGCTGCATTGTTATATGATGAAACATCTGAGACTTTCATGTGATTGTTTAATTCTTTTCGGAAAGCAATGTTTGGTAAGAAATCACAGACTATCCCCACAGACCAAGATGCTGCAATGACAAAGGCATTAGCTTCACAATGGCCAGAAACACATCATTGTTTATGTGTTTGGCATATGTACCAAAATGTAGCTAAGAACCTCAAAGAAGAGTTTGGAAGGTACAGTACTTTTGCAACAGATTTTAGTAGTTGTGTATATGACCATGACTATAAAGATGATTTTTTAGATGCATGAGCTAATATACTTGATATGTATGATCTAAAGAATAACAATTGGTTGCAAAGACAATTTGAGTTAAGGGAGAAATGGGCTTTGGTTTATGGGAGGAAAACATTTTGTACTGATATGTCTACTACTCAGAGAAGCGAGAGTATGAACAGTCAAATTAAAAGGTACATAACTTATAATTATGACTTGTTGTGTTTCTTTCGTCACTTTCAAAGGTTGGTTGATGATAGACGTTTTGAAGAGTTGAGAGAAGATTTTAAAGCAAATCAAAGTAAACCGTCATTAGAATATCCAGTAGAAATATTGAAGCATGCAGCAAGTGTTTATACTCCTACAATATTTAAGTTGTTTAATCGTGAATTATGGCTCACTTGGGATTGTGAATTGCATAAGGAGGGTGAGGTTGGATCTGTGGTAAAATATAAAGTTATTTCTCCTCGTAAATCTCACCAACACATTGTTCAATTTGATTCATTGGCTTCTACAGTGATGTGTAGTTGTAATAAATTTGAATTTGTTGGAATTTTATGTACCCATGCCTTAAAAGTGTCATCTCTTCAAAATTGTAAAAGGGTGCCAAATCAGTATATTTTAAAAATGTGGACAAAAGATGCAAATGTTGGTTCTGCAATGAAAAATTATATGCATGTAGGACCACATGACCAAAATGTAGATGTGGGAGTTGTTATAAAGTGTTGCTTAAATCATATTCTAATTTGACAGCAAGAGCTACACTGACTGATGAGACTTTTCGTATTTCTTTGGATACTCATGAAAGTACTTTGAACAAAGTAGAGGCAAATTTGAAAAAATTATCAATTGAAGAATCTACTGTTGGGAGCACTCATTTCAAATCAAAGGCTCAACAAGCTAATGATAATGTGCAACCTACTAATTGTGAAGGAAATAAAATTAAAGGAATTAAGCTTAAAGGGAGACAAGCATGTGTAGGGACATCTCGTAGAAGAAAAGGTGCATTAGAGAAAGCTACAAGAAAGAGAAAACGTCAAACTAAAGCATCCTCTCATATTCAACAGCTCACACCGGTATGAAATTTGTTTTGTGTTTTGTTACTTTGTGCTTACGATTTGTTAGACAATAGTATGTACTAATTCTCTAAATTATTTATATGATTTTCATTGTTAGACAATAGCATGGCAAATTTAAATACAACTGGCTTTACTGATATGATAAACTTGATATAGGTAATTAAATGAAAGTTTATTTATTGATTTATTTTTTGCTTTTATTTTTATTTCTTTCATTATGAAATGTATCAGGAAGATAGCATGGCAAATTTAAATACACCTGGCTTTACTGATATGCTGAACTTGACACAAGTAATTAAATAAAAGTTTATTTATTGATTTATTTTTTGCTTTTATTTTTATTTGTTTCATTGTTAAATGTATCAGGAAGATAGCATGACAAATTTAAATACACCTAGCTTTACTGATATGTTGAACTTGATATAGGTAATTAGATGAAAGTTGATTTAATTATTAATTTTTTGCTTTGATTTTATTGATTTCTAATTTGTTATACATTGATATGTAGGCACAATTACCCAAAGTGGGAAATCAAAGAAATTATGAAGATGTTGAATAACAATATAGAATTGAAGATAGAAGTGTGATTGCTTGTAGGAATTTATTAGCCACGCTCCAAGTCCATAGAGATCATGCATTGAGATATTAACTTAATTTAGCAAATTTTTTATCTTTTACTATGGTTTTCTAGATGTGTCTCTTAGTTAGATCTTGTTAGCAAAAAGGCTCCTTGAACTTCTATATTTGGGGGAGAAGCATCGTTTTTTGTTTGTTTGTAGGCCTAAAACTTCTGCTTCCTTTAAAAATTATCTTCCTTGAACTTCTATATTTGTGGCACTTGCCTAATTTTGTTCATGGAGTCCTATTTTAATTGTAGTGACAAAGTTCTTAACTCTAAAGTCAATTGAAAGTCATAATCCATATAGAGAAAATACTGGTGGATTTTAAATTTCATATATGAGATCCTATTAAACTAGCATGACAGTACAATTGTAACTAGCCTCACTTGACAAGGTTACTCCCTGCCTATGGATTAGCCTCTTCTTGATAGCTCCAAGCAATGGCCAAAGCACAGTGGGTAGCCAAGCAACACAACTGACAGTACAGTTAGCCTTGAGAAGCAAAACCCATGTCACTTGCTTTGCATTCTTGCCTCTACTTTTCTCTACAGGCCTGAAGGCAGAGTCTGGAACATCAATCTCCACAACTAAGAAATTTGGGTTCTCCATTGTGACTACCACTGGGTTTCCTCTACATGTATCTTTTGCCCACCAATTAGAAAAGTCCAATCTTGGAGCCATTAAAGTTTGGAACTTGGAACCTCAAACTAAAAAAGTAACACAAAAATTAAGAACCTTTGAAGAAATTTTTTTTCAGAATCCAGATCTCAAAATTGAGAAATGAGCAAAATCCATTTAAGAAACCAGCTGAGAATATCGAAGAAAAGCTAAAAGGAATTCACTTTCAAGGCTATGCATTAATTCCACACACACATAATGTGAGAAAGTAAAAAGAAGAAAAAAAAAAAAAAACAAGAAAGAGAAGGAGGCCCTGGGAGGTGAGTGCTTGTTTAGTTATATGTAATTGTAATTGTACTCTCACAAACTCAAAAGCCACTCTCACTCACTCTTTAACATGGGAAAAGCCACATTATGAGGGAAGGTATCTATCTGCAGCTGTAAGAGTCCCTTGAAACCATGAGGGGTATTTGTCAAGCAATCCAGACAACAAAAGAGCAGCCTCCCAAATAACTCCCTTAAAAATTTTAACTATTCTTAATTTTTGGTGTATAATTTCCAGTTTTTAGAATCTAACTTTAGTACTTTAAAATGGCATGAAGGTTTTTTTTTCCCTTTAATACTATGAGTTTCAGTGCAATGTTTGGTAACAAGCTTTTTTAAGCAATCAAATGATGATTCACCATCATCAAGGGATATGTACAACTTCAAGCAGATAATAATGTTTCTGTTTTTGCAAAATAGGTTTGATTTCTCTGTTTTGTTTTCTACATAAATTGTTTAATGTTTCTGTTTCTGCAGAATTGGTATGATTCCCCTATTTTTGTTTCTATAGAAACTGTTTTTCCTGCATATAATGTTTTGTTCCTGCATAATAGGCCCGGTTTCATCTCCACAAAAAAAAAAAAAAAAAAAAAAAAAAAAAAAAAAAAAAAAACCATCTATTAAGACATATCCAACCTTATCTCAATTGAAACACAAACCAAAACATATCAGTCTAAGCATTCTCAGCAGATATCCATTAATCCAGCCAGCCCTTATCAAATAGAGTTTGATAAAATAATGAAATCTGGAATTTAAATAAAATGTTATCTGTATATTCAAATCAAATTGTAATCTCTACAATAAGATATATACAAGAGAGCTCCTATGGAGGAGCTTCCCGTCCCAGTCACTCATTTAAGAATTTCAACAAACATGTAGAATACAAAATCCAGCAACCCCAATTATTTACTGACTACAACCTTTACATCATCCAAAAACGTTTTTCTTTCCACATGTTTCATAATGGAACAAAAATCAAACACCATTATCACCATAGACAAGTCACTGTGTAGAAACCAATAGAAGTAGATGAACAGTGGAAGATAAAGTGAGGATGTGTCTGTAACTGGGGCGAAGTGAGGATGAAGATGAACACTTGAGACGTTAACCACATAGAGAAGAGAAAAAGAAAAAAAGAAACCTTGAAAGCCTTGAAGGTTGCTTGTTGCAGCAGGAGTCTCTCAAAAGTTGAAACAAATCTACACCTATAGGTCAAAAGGAACCTCTGTGGCATACAAAAACAAAAGCAAAAGCCGGAAACACTTTGGGAGAAAGGAATACAATGAGACAAAATAGGGAAGAGTTCAAATCAAAAACAAAAGTTGCGGCAAGAGACAAACCACATGGAGAAGAGAAAAAAAAGAAACTAAGAGCCGGAAACAGAGAGAAGAAATAAAAGCTGCGGAAGAAAAAAAAAAGAAAGGGATTTAACGTTAACGTCAGTAATGTGAGTGTTAAAGTCAGAGTTATCTCATTTAATGAGAGAGGCTAGCTGTACAAGTTTTATTGGTGGAGAATAATTGATGAGACAGAAGATTTGGACTCCTTAAAATGCTTCTCCCAATGCATTTCCTCAAACCAGGGGTGATTAATGATTATCCAACCTTAAACTCATTAAACAGGAGATAGTGCAGTTACCAAAAAAAATACTCATAAAAAAAAAAAGCTACACCAAAGGAAAATAAAAAGGAGTGTTTGGTTGTGTTGTTTAAACAACAGTTTTCATTATTTAAACAACATAACACGTATGCACTCCAGAAATATATGTATGCACTCCATAAATGAATTTGCATAACAAAGAAGACTAATAAAAATGAGAAATGTTAAATTACCAGAATCTAAATTCAGGGAGGCAGCAAATGAAAGGTTTAAATTCATTAGAACCTTTCATTGGCAAAGAAGCCTCATCCAAGACTTCGAGCTCTGGGTCTTCCTTTGGCGACAAAAACCAGATTAAGAGATTCAAGAATCAAGACATAGATCCCCAAACCATAGGAAACAACATAAAATCCTTGTACATAGTAAACACGCAAAAAGTAAACCATTGCCACTGCAAGTGTTCCTAGCCACGTCTGAAGCGAGTGAGGTGTGGATAAGTTCAAATAGTACTGAAACTTCTTCAAAAAATCATTTCTCCAGTTAGCAAGAGGTGCCACTACAGCTGAATCAGATCCTTGTCCCTCCATGAAAATTGGGGTTCTAATATTACAGCTTAATTCTACAAAACCCAAAATTTGAAATTATAAATAAATTAACTTTAAATAATAACAACTAAATTTCCTTTTTTTTTTTAGGAGCTGAGTCTACATTAAACCATTTGGCTAATCCAATTTTTCAATACCCTTTTTAGCATTATAGCAATACAGAGCATATGACTCAATATTTCAAATCTTCTTTCTTTTACCTTCTTTTTTTCTCAGCAGCCAAATATCCTACTAGTTCTTGATCATTATATGTTGAATTACAGGTATTTGGAGAACAAATAAAATCTATTATTTAAAAACAGTAATGCATAATAACGGTTACCATTCATGAACACTTTCTTTCTTTTTTCTCTCAAATTTTCCAAGTAACCAAACAGAGGGTTTATGCAAGTGATCAATAATGTGGATTACTGATATAATTAGGGTTTTGAATTTGAACCAAATTAAACAAAGATAGCAAAATTGACTAACAGTAAAGGAAGGATTAAGTAGTAATTTTACCAGTTGAGCTCTAAGATCATTCGCTAAGGGAGTGATCATCTTTCTTCTTTTTTTGTTAAGTATGAAATTTCAATTTTAGTGAGTTTGAGTTTGAATTTGAGCCTGGTGGGTTTTATTTTTTATTTTTTAATTTTTTGTTTTTCTTTTTAAATAGTAAGGAGAAGAATGAAAGATGAACAGCACTATGGCCGCCCAGTAAAGAGAATACCCCTTCTCAGTTGCTCTCACCACCAGAGTTTCAATTGTTTCTACAGCTTAACCAGAGCTTTGATAGAAGGCTATCATGACGATGATGCCATTCAGATTTCTTTCTTTCTCTCTGCCTTGTGAATAATAAACTCAGTGCATTTCATCCTTTTAAAAATAGTCACATGTCGCCATTCTAATGGATGAACACATCGAACCCCAACCAAGTTCTTATTGTAATCCTTCTCAAAAAAAAGTTCTTATTGTAATCTCTTTAGTTTTTGCGTTTAGCAGCAAAATTAAAAAAACTTAATTGATACAATAACTCAATTAGCACAAAAATTCAAAAACTTATATAAGATACTTAGTATAAAATTGAAACTTTAATTTGAAATTCTAATTTTTCTCAGCTTTACCTATTATTATATATATAGATATATAGATTTTTTTTTTTTTGAGATAATAAGTTAATTACCTAACCCCACTCTATTCCTTTATATATGTGCGCTATAGAAGAGTGGGATAAATTTTTGAAAGATTAAAAAAAATTCAAGTAAAACAAAGAGATAAAAAAAATTTTCTCTCTCCTCTTCCACCAATTTTGCCAAAATGCAAAAAAAAAAAAAAAAAAAAAAATCTCTCTCCTCTCATTTTTGAGCAATACCATTGCCAAAATCAAACAAATTTTTTTTTCTCACCTCTCTCCTATTTCAGCAATATCATTACCAAAATATAAAACTTTTGGTCACGTGATTCTCTTCTCTCTCATATTTTTTTCTCACAAATTCAGCAAATTGCCAATTTTTTTCCTCTTTCTCTCACTCTGTTAATAGACTTTGAACAAAAGACATATAATAAATAAATTCTTATATAACCAATATTTAGTCATAAGACTCTCCATGTTGTTCATTTGTCAATCAGGTGTCATTTAACGCTACACATACAGCAAGATTGTTTTTCAAAATATCGCAAAGTTAGACTTTGTTTGCTACACTCATTAAAATATATATTTTTAATTTTTAAACAATATTGTACGTATTTTCTCACATATTTTTAAACACATATTTTTAATTTTTAAATACATATAACAATCACCCTCTTAATGGCCTTTCTTTCAACTTTAGCTATAAATTTAAAACCAAAAGGTAACATGTAAAGATCAACAAATAACAGGTGAAGAAATATATATATATATATATTAAACATTTAAACATATTAAAGCAAATATCCAAATCTCGAATCGTGGTCCCAAATGGTGAGTACCTTATCTCGAATCCCAAAATGACCGAATCTCAATAAGACCAGCTTTCCAAATCTCAAATCGTGGTTCCAAATGGTGAGTACCTTATCTCGAATCCCAAAAAGACCGAATCTCAATAAGACCAGCTTTCCTTCCAACAGCGATAAGGATTTGACAAGAAAAAAGGTTCTGTTTCCAAATGACTAGACTACACATTGTTTCGAAAGTGCCAACAAGGAAAGGACGAAAAAGAGTGTCTTTACTTTTATCTCAGTTCTCCGTCAAAGGACACAATTCCTTTCCAAATGACATACAAACCAATGTTGCAAGTATCAATAACTTTTGACTACTTGACTAAAGAGGGCATGGGAATCATCCTCCATTTCATTTCTTTTCTTCTCTTCAACAATCACTTCCAAACTTCTACTGTAGAGGAGTTGCGTTCAAGTATTAACAACATTTGGTGGTCTCTATATTGAGGGAAGCTCCTTAATCCACTTGAACATAAATCACTCTTCAGGTATACATGACATCTATGCATGCATTCAATTCTTTTGTTCCTCCTGATGTCATTCGTCTTTCATGTTTTGTTATTTCGTTGGACGAAAATATGGTCGGTTTGTTAGCACTATACCATCTTGGTGTTTTTGGTTTTTACTGTTTCGCACGCAGACACCTTGTTTCAGTATACATTTGTTAATCAGGTACAAACATAAGCAGTTTATAGAGAATATTGAACCCAATGCTTTCATCAATGGGACAGGACGAGAATTTAATTTTTTTTTGGGAGCCAAAGTTTAGAAAAAAATTCCACCTTATTTAAGAATAAAAAATATTCTAAAATTCAAAGCAATATAAAAAATAATAAAATATAAACAAAATGATATACATAAAATAAGAAATATACTACCATCTGTTTAGTTTATATTAACAAAATATGAACATAATAATATAGTATAAAATAACTTTTTGTTTTGAGTAATGTTAGAGATACAATATGTTTAACAATTGTTGTGATTATAGTGACATTACTTTATTAAGATACAGTGATACACCAATTATACCATTTTTATTATTCACTTATTAGAATATGTTATGTTATTAGTTATGAAAAAAGAAACAAGAAAAAAAAAAAGGTGTGTACCTAAATCTATTGTGTCATTTGTGAAAGCAGACCATATCAAATTTGTGCCTTAGTGTGATATCCCAAATTTGATTGGATATTGTGTGAGTGGGAGGAGTTCCACATTGGACTTATTTTAGGTTGACATGGGTTTTATTAACAAGGACAACAATCTCAATTGTGTCTAATTCTTTTGGAGTATAATGCAAATGTAATTTACTTTTTTTTCTTGGGTCATTACATACTTTTATCACAATTATGATGTGATCAACTATGAGTGATAAGGAAAAAGTTATGAGTTTATTTGAAAGTGTCCATTATTCATAGTTGATCACATCATTAAGTTGTGGTAAATAGTGTGGTTGTAGAACAGATGACAAAGTAGAAACACTAATCATCCTAAAATTTCATTTACTTTGTATTGCAAGCCACCTACTTTGATATTAAATTGAAAAATTAAAAAAAAAATGCATAACCTTTTTCTACAACTTTTTGTACCATCTATTTTATTGTCTCCTATTTACAATCTGCCATCTACAGTTGTCAGGAGGAAAAAAATCTGTGAATATTAACTTATTATTCCACTTAAGATTCAAGCTTCTCTTAAAAAAAAAAAAACACTTGAAGTCTCAAACCTAATAATCAAACACACACCACTAAAATTAAATGCCAATACTGATCTAAAAAATATGGGATGCTCTCTCAATTGAATAATGGTGCATCTAGATCTAGATTTACCATTATTCATTTATTTATTTATTTTATCTTTAAAACCCACATCAACATCAAAAACACTATTTCTTCAATTAAATTTCAGACAGTTTTATTTTGACAAACATTTCGAAAAACAAAAGGCCCGAAAGCCTTTCTCAAAATTAAGAAAAGAAGAAAAAGAAAGATTAAAATTCTGGTTGCGCAAAAGTAGAAATCATCTATATTTATATATTTAAAAGTTAAAGTGTAGTATTTATTGTTGTAATGTTTCTGTTGAGTTACATCAAATGTCATATCATCCACCTATTTCAAATACACTCTCTCTTATTTTTAACTCTTTTTTCTTGTATTAATTTTTCAACTTATTGTTACATTTTCTCCTATTTTTTCTCATCCCTTTTACTTTTTCATCTCCTAATTACTATCTACCTTAATATCACTTTTCTTCTATTCCTTTATTTTCTTTTATTTTTGGTTTTTCTTTTTCCCATAATCCTACTATAAATTTAAAATTCTCACTCTTATTCTATGCATAGTTTTCTTACACAAAAAAAGTTATTTTTCTAAATTTCTCTCTCTCAAAATTTTTTTTATCATTCTTTGGTGGAACTTTTATTTTTCTTGCATCTCTACTGTGTTGATGATTTTGTTTTTTTTTTGGAACTCTACTTTTGATTGATGTGATTAGGTTTTGTGTTTTTAAATTGTTATTTTTTTTCTTCTTCTCTTTGATTCCATAAATGTTATCCCATTGCATTATAAAGATAATATGTAAAAATATGATGTTATTTTATTTCATAATATGACTTGGATAATTTGGTGTTTGTTACTATATTTTTTATTTTTACAATTTTTCTTCTCATCTTCTTCTCTCTCATATTCTCTCCTGCAAAAGTTGCTCCTTTCTCTCTCTTGATTTTTTATTCTTTTTTGTAACTCTATTTTAAGTTAATGAATCATTGTGATTTTTAAACTCTATTTTAGGTTCATATGTTTTGTTGTTGTATTTTTTAATTTCTCATCACAAGTAGTTCCTCTCTCTCTCTCTCTCTCTCTCTCTCTCTTAGTTTTGGTTTGATTTCATTCTTAGTTATTTTGGATGTAAGAATTTGAATTTATATGAAAACAAAATCTTGGCTATCCTAATTATAGATTAGCATTCAGTCCATTTTGGTCTATTCAGTTCAGTTCAATCTACTTTGGTCCATGTTGGTCCAATTCAATCCAATTTGGTCTACTTGGGTCCAATTCGGTCTACTTTGATGACCTTCAACCTACTCAGTCCATTCAGTTCACTTGCCTATTTGGTCCAATTCAGTCAAAGTCCATTCAGTCCGCGTCGGTCCAATTCGGTCCAATTTGTTCCATCTAGTCCATTTCGGTCCAATTCAGTCCACTTTAGTCCATACTATCCATTTCGGTCCACTTCAGTCAATTTGGTCCATTCAGTCCACTTTGGTATATTAGGTCCAATTCAGTATATTCGGTCCAATTCGGTCTATTGTATCCAATTTGGTCCATTCTGTCCATTTGGTCTATTTCAGTTCACTTTGGTCCATTTGGAGTACTTACTTAAGAATGGGAACAATCTATTTCTGTTTACTTCGGTCCAATTTGGGCTATTACTTAAGAATGGGCAAAGACAAGTTTGGGTTAAGAGTACTATCAATTGTAATTATATGATAATTTTTGGTTATCATAATAATTTCCTTAAGTGAATGAGAATTTAAATAATAACTTTGAAACTTAAAAATTTTAGTTGTACCAAAAAAAATTAGGAAAATATAATGCATAATAACTATAGTTAGAAGAATATGGACCATTTCAAAAAATAATAATATCAATCATAAACATTAAAAATGATAAAATTATATATTCGTAAAAATAAAGTGATGAAAATTACTTTTTGAAAGTGTTCAATTTTGAGGGAGAACAAATAATCTACAATCAAATTTTAAGAATAAATTATACATATTCAGTATAATTTTGTTATGAGTTTTGATAATCACAATAATCTCCTTTGAGAGAGTAGAGAATTTGAATAATTTATTTGAAACTTAAAACGTTTAGTTGTACCCAAAAAAAAAATACTATAACATAATTTCAAAGAATATGGATACCTTATAAAGGAATAATATTAATCAAACACACCAAAACAATATAATGATATATTCGCAGAGATAGAAAGATGAAAAAAAATAATTTTAGAAATTGTTTAAATTTTAGAGAGAAAATTATCTTCAACAATTTTAAAGAACAAACTATACACTATATTACAATTACAAAATAATTATCTATTCTCATGCATCGTGTGAGTCTGTGACTAATTATAACAATAGGTTTGTCATTTGGGACAAAAGAATCAAGGATAAATATTAGTGCGTACACACATTGTGTATTTTATAAATTGAAATTGTGACTATATAAAATGAAACCGTGACTTTTTCAGTCACTGAAAGGCACGATTTTAGTTTATAAAATACACAATATGTGTAATACACCTGTTTGAGCTAAACATAGCCCAAAAATCAATATCTCTTTGTGCTTGTCGAGCTAATTTGGCTTATGGAAAGAAATTGCACAGATTTCGTCATGCGTCACACAATTTATATGTAATACTGAAATCTTCCTTTTCAGGTACACAGAAGCCAATCAATAAGTTGAAATGGCAACAAAGGATTTCAATTCAAACGACGGTAAATTTGTAACTTTCCCATTGGTTAATAGTGTGGACATTCAATGAGTTCTTAACAAAATGGATATGTCTGACTAAGATATCACCAAAGTTAGCATTCATATATATATATGATTCTTCACTTTTTTTTTCTTTAATGTCCACTTTTATGTGTTAAATTGTAGACATTTACAACTCAATTGTGGATATGTAAACAGTGAATACAAATTAGTGTGAAACAGTATTTTTCCTTTCATGAAATAGTTGCACTATGATTTTTACTAATTAATGAGAAGAATTTCATCTTACAGATGAAGCAGTCAGTATAGAGCGTGGGAGGCTTTATCGGGCTGCACTAAATGGTGACTGGAAATCTATCAAGGACATACAAAAAATTCAAAGAAAAATTACAAAGAAAGGAGAAACCACTCTTCATATTGCTGCTGCAGCAAACCAAGAAGAATTTGTAAGGAATTTATTGAAGACGATGATTAAAGACAACCTAACAGCTGAAAACACTGTTGGGAATACTGCCTTGACCTATGCTGCTGCAACTGGAAATGTGAATATTGCCATAGCGATGCTGGAGAAAAATCATCAGCTGCCAAACCTCGGTAGTGGGATAAAACCACTCTATATGGCTGCTTCCTTAGGACACGGACAAATGGCAAATTATCTTTATTGTCAGACTAAAGAGAGAGTTCGCGAGTGGGATGACAAAGAACAGGCTAAACTATTCATCGCATGTGTTAGGAGCGGCTTATATGGTAAGCATAAGTAATTATAATGTTTCTTGCCTCTTTGTTTTCGTTTTTGGTTTTTTTTTTTTTTTTTGGGAGGGGGACCATAATGCTAATGGTTTGATTTTTTCATTCTAGAAATTCGAAGTTCAAAACATTAAGCATGGTTAGCATTGAAAATGGTATTGTTAAATTAATACAATCTAAACCGTTCATTTAATTTTTAAATGAGGAAAAGTTACACAATTTCACTCATTTTCTAAATGTGGTATCAAAGTATTGATGGACTGGAGATTTTGGTACTGATTTATATTCTGATCCGTCATCTTCACCTCAATGCTTAAATTTTTAGTTTCGTTGAACTTTACTATGTCATCCTTTTTTTTTTTTTTTTGCTTGAAACTACAGTATCAAATAAATTGTTGTATTGTGAATGAGATTCTTCATAATAGAATTTTATCTGATTGAGATAAATTATGCCTCTCTAACAAGCTGGCTTAAGAACTTTGAAGGCTTAATGCGAAAAATTTAAGTGAGGCCCTTTTTTTTTAATATATATTTAAATATTAATTAAATAATTTTTTTTTTTTGAGATTCCTTTTTGAAATTCAATTTTTTTTTTTTGCTTTTTTTTTTTTTTTTGGGTTGAACTTTTTCATATCCAAATAGTTATTTTCTAGTAAACATTTATAATGAGTAAATATTTATAAATAAATAAAATACAATTGATAATTAAAAATTATAATTTAACTTAAAATCAAATTTAAAGTATGGAATAATGAAACAGGGTTTATCAAAAGTAATATTGCAACTTTTCTAATATTGTGACCACTTTATACTCTAAATCAGTACAAATAAAATTGATTTATGATATAGTTCAGTAAATTAATATCCCTTAATACAAATAAGTTGACGTGATAAAGCAAAAGACACTAATCTAGACTATTCACTATTGTTAGTTTTTAAAAATAAAAGAAGTGAAAAGTGAAAACGTATGTCAGTGGGTTGGTGAGTAAGTTATAGCATATTTCAATATTTTTACGTTGGATTTATTAATAAATATGTCTAGTATTAATTTTGATTTTAGTAGATTTCAAGAATAAGTTAGTATATTTGTCTCCTATTAATTTAAATTTAATTTTGTTATTCATATTTTGACTATTTTTGTTTTTTCCTTTTATCTTTTATGTTTTGAGATATAGTAGGACCTTTTTAATGTGTTCTATTAACCACTAAAGTGAGTTAGAATTTTTTTCTTATTTAAAATATATAGATAAATATATTATATAATATTAGTTAAAAGTGAGGGCGTTGTTTTATTTGGAACCTTAGACCATTGTCTAAATTGCCTATATGCTTGATCCCTGCTGTCTAATCTCTAAACAAAAGTTCCAATGTCCGGCCAACACCAGTTAGGTGAAATCTAGCGCATGAGGAGAAAAAAGTTGTCAAAAGAAACTGTTTTGTGTCTTTTGTCATATGCTTATGTCATGCTTTTCCTAGTATATCTTTCATGAAAGAAATATTCAACATGTTCCTTCTCAATATATATATTTTTATTTTATCAATAAAACATGGTTTTGATTAGAGCACACATTAACAAATTTATTTTTGAAAAAGATTTTATTAGGAATTAAAAAAGTTGTTAAAATTTTTTCAATTCTCGATAAACTTTTTTCAAAATTAGTTTACTATTGCGTGCCCTTAGGACATATATTAATAAAATCCATAAAACATAACTAAATACCACAACACACGGAGCAGAAAAAGAATTTCGTCAATGAATATTTTTACTTGGAATTTTTGGTTTTGGTGTAAAATAATGCAGGAGTAGCATTGCAAATGCTGGAGGACAACTCTAATTTAGCTACCGCTGGAAACTCGGATGGAGAAACTGCATTGCATGTGTTAGCTCACGATTCTTCCGCATTTGTTAGTGAAATTCGACCATGTGAGGTTTTTTTTTTTAGTTTAGTTTATTTTATTTTATTTTATAATTTTTTTATCATGTGAGTTATTGTGACTGAAATTCTTAGACATATGACTATAGTTAAATTAATTAATTACTCAAGTTGATTAATTAATTATATACTATATATAATTAGTGTGTAGTCCCGTACATATGCACGGGTAAAATTAAAATTAATCACAATTATACAGTTCAAATTATATATCTTTTTGGAAAAGAAATTCAAATTATATATAGTATTAGCTTACACTTTTTTAAAATTATACATTTCTAAAATATGTAATGGTTTCTTATTATTTATATATATATATATATATATATATATATATGATTTAGAATTTAATTTGATTTAGACTTTTCAGTTTTTGCACCCAATAATTCACTAGCCATAAAAAAATATCAAAAGATGGACACATGGCAAAAAATTGGACTCTAATTGAAATTCAATTTAGAATTTAATTGAATTTGAACTCTTCAATTTTTACATTTAATAATTCACTTGATATAAAATTAAAAATTAAATGGGACACGTGGTGTAAAATTGAGAATCTAATTGGATTTACTCTAAGCTTTGCCTAAATATATATTGTAGAAATCTAATCCACAATTCATTCCTGTTATGGCACTTGGGATATCAAATGTACCCATTCAAGCCCAACTAACATACGTATTTGTACGTTATTACTATGCACCCTTGGCATGATTGTCACTCCCTACAAGTATAAGTGCTTGTGGAGTGTAGAGGTAAGCACCGAGATTCAAGTTTCCAAGAAAGAGTTTCACACACACAGACTTATATTAAGCTAGAGTTAAATTCAATCTCAAAAAAAAAAAAAAAAAAAAAAAAAAAAAAAAAAAAAAAAAAAAATCGGAAGTATTTGTACGCAATTGCAACATTTAAAACAAAAACATAAGTATTTGTATGCAATTGCAACATTTAAAACAAATACATGCAACACCGCTTAACCCATTTATATTATTTGGTTTTCAACCGCCATTTTCTCTATTAAAAACTCCATTTTCCCCCTTCCTTTCATGAAAAAATAAAAATAAAAAAAGCTGAAGAGTTCCAGGATCAATCGCCTTTGGGTTTCCTGCCAGAATAGTTAATCAATCAAATTCAATGGTAAGTTCAGCCTAATTCTTCTTTTGTAATTTGTATATCATTTTATTTTTTAAAAGAAATCTCTTTAAAGTATGCAGTTTAATTATTTTCTTTAAAAAAAAATAAAACTCAAAACATAGAGAGATTATGAAGATATTGGACACGTAAGTGATGATTTCTGATTAACAGCCTAAGAAAGCTGTCAAAATTGATAACAGTGGCGGTTTTCTTAGAAAGTAAGACCCTGTTTGGTAGAGTTGTTAAGGGCTTGTTTAGATTTTTGATTTCCATAACCCATAACTCTGTTTTCATAACTCATAACTCAAAAATGGTGAGATCCATGATGGAAATAAGTTATGAAGTTTGTTTGGATTTCAATAACTCTGTTTTCAGTTTTTGTTTCTATCACTCAATTCTCTAATTTTTAAGTGATGAGTTATGGAAACTGAAAACATATTTTAACTGTTTTTAGTTTCCATAACTCTGTTTTCAATGGCATTTCCATAAATATATTGATATGGTGGCCCCCATTTACTGTGTCCTGTCTCATCCTTCAGACCATCTCTTTTTTTTTTTTTTTTTCCTCTTCCTCTTCTCTTCCCAAGCCACTCTCCTCTCCATACCCATCTGCCATTAACACAGCCCATCCTTTAGACCATCTCTTTTCCTCTATCTCATCACGAAATTATTTTTTTTCCTTCATTGTAAGCTTTTTTTTTTTTTTTTTGGGTTCTTCATCACAGAATTTTTTGGTTTGAAGCTGCACTCCATGACTGAGTAAGGATGGGTTTGGATTTGGATTTGGGGTTTCAAAACACCTACATGAATGGGTTTCAAAATACCCATTCCTTGAACACGGCGGTTGGAGTTTTGACGTGGTGTCCTAGCCAAGATCGTGGATAAAGATCTTGCAGTGGGCCAGGTCCCCATCCACCACCTTTCAGATCCGATCCACCACATCACGATGCTTATCCACTGGTCGTCGTCCCGTCGTCACCGACTAAGGTGGAGGTGGAATTAGTTGTCTGATTGGCCGCATTTTGTTGTTGCTGTTGTTGTTTTTGTTATTGTGGTTGAAGCTAGGTTCGGGTTTGTTTTGTTGTTGTTGTTGTTGTTGCTGCTGCTGATGCTGTTGCTGTTTTTGTTATTGTGGTTGAAGCTGGGTTCGGGTTTGTGTTTTGGGAGAGTAACAGGGGTGGAGGGGAAATGAGAAAAAAGAAAATGGTGGGGCCCACAAAATAGTTTTGCTCTGACCAAGTGCCAGGTATGGGGCCAATAAACAGTTGAAAAATATTGAGTGATGAAAAGTGAGTGATAGTGCCAAACAGGGTGAGGTATTTTAAGTGATGAGTGATGAGTGACGAAAATTGAGTGATGAGTGACGGAAATTGAGTGATGAGTGACGGAAATTGAGTGATTAAAAAAAAAAAACAAATCCAAACAAGCCCTAAACAACTTATTTTTAGTTTTTAAACAACATTACACACTTTTTCACACATTTTTTCACCCACACATATTTCAAAAAACTACAAACAACATTACTCAAACTTCTCTACCAAACGTAGATTTTAAATCTTCAAAAAGTAGATTTTAATAACCAAACTGGAAATGAAAGACTTCTGTTTGGGCACGAAAATAAAGATTTTACGAAAAAGGAATGTATATAAAAGCAAATTTAAGTGTAACACAATAATTATTTCAAGAAATAGTTCATACATGCGCAGTGAAAGGTAAGTTCAACGGGTCCCTGCTGCTGTTGCTTCTTCTTCTTTTATCATTTAATTTCCTTTTTCGTTCTCTCCGTGCTAGCCCCAAATGACTTGATTAACATTTCATTGCTTTATGTCACTTTGCTTTTTTATTTTTGTTTGTTTTCTCAAGTTGTCAGGTTTTTTTTTTTTTTTTTTTTTGGCTGGAATGAAGATGTCAGATGTTGTGTTGAAAGAAGGGCTCACACGCGATGGCTGTTTGTTATTCATGTACGGGTTGACACGTGAAGTTTCTAATACACATACATGAAACAAAGCATCAACAAAATTAATTAAACAAACAAAGCCAGGCATTTGCTTAATATAGCGTCATGTATGAAAGTAACTTTTTTTTTTTTTTTTTTTTGGGATATGAAAGTAAGTTTTATTTCCTTGATAAAATGTATTAAAGTAAGTAGGAGACAGTCGAGAAGATATTGTAATTGATTTATAATAATAGATTTTTTTAGATTTTTTTCGATAGTTTTTTCCTTTTAAAGAGAAAAGATATTTTAGGTAAATTTTTGTGTTTTTGTGTGATTAATATTTTAGCTTGATAAATATTTTGGGTGAGTTTGTATAATTGTCTAGAGAGATGATATTATTGTATTTTGGGTGGATCTTAAGTTAGGCATAAAACTTAAGAAGATATTGATTTTATAATAGTGGATTTATTTAAAGTTTTTTTGGCAGTTTTTCTTTTAAGGAAAAATAATTTTTCACATAAATTAATGTGTTTTTGTGTGTTTGATATCTTGGCTTGGTGAATTTAGTGATAATATTTGTATAGATGGATTAAATTTCTTAATTGATACAATATTCATAATTCATACAAGATTAGAATAGGACCTAACACTAGTAGCACTTTCACTCTTATTTTCTAGATCTATTCGATTCTTTTAATTATTTATTTCTCATTGAGGTATGACTACTTGCTTTTTTCACTGTCAATTCCAGGGTTGAAGTTAAAACGTGAAAACTCGAAGCAATCTCAAGCCAATGAACTATTTGAAAAATGTCTTCAAGCTTACGGAGATGACGTTGAGAATTTGAACGAAACCTCAGTGATTTCACATGTTCTGTTTGATGCAGTAGAAGTAGGCAACACTGAGTTCTTGGTTAAACTTATTCGTTTTGACTTTGATTTTTTATGGAAAACAAGAAACAGTAAAAGCATATTTCATATTGCTGTTGAGAAGCGCCATGAAAGCATCTTCAATATACTTAATGAGATAGGCTCAATTGGAGATCTAATAATAGATAGAATAGAAGAAGATGGAAGCAACATTTTGCATTTAGCTGCAGGATTGGCACCTCAAGAGAAGCTTAATGCTATATCAGGAGCAGCTCTTCAAATGCAACGAGAAATATTATGGTTCAAGGTACTTATTATATTCTTAGATTAGTATGTGTTGAACCATTTCATAGAATGTTCACTCTTGTTTCCACATAGATTTAATTTCTACCTAAAATTTTTAGAGTTTTGGACTAACAAGTCTATCGTGTGATATTTCCTATGATTTGTAATCGAAGGAGGTGGAAAAGGTTGTAAGCCCTACATTCAAGGAAATGAAAAATAACAAGGGGGATACGCCGTATGTTTTATTTGCGAAGAACCACGAGGAGTTAAGGAAGGAGGGCGAGAAGTCGATGAGGAACACAGCTGAGTATTCTATGGTGGTTGCAATACTAATTGGGTTGATAATGTTTCCTCGAGAAAAAGCTGATGGATTAAAGGATAGTCCTAATCTTGTTCGGGTCTTTTCAGTTTCAAGTGCAATAGCATTATTTTGCTCTTCAACATCCCTAGTAATGTTCTTATCCATCCTTACCTCTCGTTATTCATACAATGACTTTCTTGTATGGTTACCAGTTAGGTTGATGATTGGAGTGGCTTCACTTTTCATCTCAATTGCCGCCATGATGGTTGCATTTTCTGCATCCTTTTGGTCAGATAATCATAATCATCAGGAATTGCCATTGATCTTGGTTGTCTTTGGTTTATTTGCTTGTGTGCCAATCTTATGCGTGTTGCTGAAGTATCGCCTATTTGTTGATATAGTCCGATCTACCTTCTTTCGGTTTCGGAAACATCGACGTCTACTTTAGCAATGGCCAATCAAGTGCTACTCATCAATCTTTCTGTTGCTTTCCTTTCTGCATATGTGAAATGACTACGAATAAATTTGTATTATAACTCTGGAGGTAGTTAAACACATCTTATCTTTTGCATTTAATTTTTTTTTTCTATTGCATCTTTTGAATTATTGTTTTGTAAAATTATCTGCAGTGTGTTATCTTGTACTAGTTTTAAAATTGCACCCTGTGTATGAGATGTTTTAATAACAAAGAAAGATCAAACTCCATAGTTTTCCATGTTTCTCTCCACGTGTGAATATATTCAAGTGGGCTATCATTATTATTTTAGTTTCATACTTTCATGTATCTAAAACCACCGCTATAACAAAATCAACCACCTTTATAGCTACTTTGAAACGAGATTAGATCAATTTTGAGACTTATTTGAGTTCCATTCAGCTCATTCAATAGCAGTTCTATAATTCTGAATGGATGAGACCGGGAGTCTCATTACCAACTGTCCACAATTATCAGTGTTAAATTAAGGCCAGCCCAGAGGCAGCCCTTGTTACCTATAACAAGGCCATGATTTGGGTGAGTGTCGTAAGACTTTAGTGATGTAAATGGGCTGGGCCGGCTTAACAACTTTAGGTATCTTAGGCGAAAATTTTAAATGAAACATTTTTATATTTAAATATTAATCAAATAATATATATTGAATTTAATTATCAAAACATAATTTATAATTAAAAATGATAATTTAACTAAAAATAAAATTTAAAGTATAGAATAATAGAACCTGATTATTACAATTTTTTAAAATCTGTGACCACTTTAAAGTCTAAACATGCACGAATAAAAATTAATTTATTATATAGTTCAATAAATTAATTAATGTTACTGTAATACAAATGAATTGATATGACACACATCAAATTATAAATTATAAATTAGTAGTTTCTCAAAAAAAAAAAAATATTAATTAGTAGGATCCTTTATAATAATTGATAAATTTATAAAACGTGTTGTCCTATCTCCTATGACTGTGGGCTGTGCATGCAGCCTGTGCAGTGTGCAACTGTGCAGGCTGTGTTGCTGTACAGTGCACAACTGTCCAGTGCTATGCAGCAGCTAGCCGCTGTACATTTGTTTTTTCCTTTTTAATTTTCTACATTTTATTAACTAATAAAAGTACTTAAAATATTTTAATTAAAATATATAGATAAATATATTATATATATAAATTTTTTTTTAACAAGTGGGGACCTTCTTTTACTTGGGGTCTTAGACGATTGAATCAATTGCATTACCTATTGAGCCGACCCTGACCACCTGTTTGGCATTTTTCTCTCTAAGTTGATTTCAAACCCAGTAAGTCTATCAACAAAATAATTTTCACAAACTTCTTTTAAAAAATAACACCTGATGACATACTTTGTTACAATGAGTTAAAAAAAAATGTTAATGATGAGAAAATGCAAAAGTAATATTGTCCTAATTATAGCTCTTTATACCAATAGTTATAAAAAATATTAGAGTAATGCTAGAGATATAATTTTTTTTATAACAAATTTTACGGATTGTTGATATGGTGAATGATTATTGGTACATGAAAAGTGATACTAATGGTGGGTTTAGATGAAAACCAATAACATTAACAATTTGTACAAATATTATAAAATAATTTGTAACTATAACATTACTTAAAATATTATGTCGCTAATGCTACTATTTCAAACCACCATATCTGAACATTTTAAAAATAAAAAATAAAAAAGTGCCGAACTCCAAACCAGACTTCAGTTGATGACCACTTGGACTCAAATAACTTAATACCAATTAAATGTAAAAAAAAAAATAAAAAATAAAAAAAAAATCTTTTTATGGTATGGTTAAACAATCCATTTATAATGAATTCATTTTTATATATGTGTGTGTGCTTGGCCTGGTGTAGAAGGAAGGTTTCTGCTCTTCACTTTAGCTTAATCATGGGATTCTAATATCTTTC
Source organism: Quercus wislizeni (assembly GCA_023055345.1). Lineage (NCBI taxonomy): Eukaryota > Viridiplantae > Streptophyta > Magnoliopsida > Fagales > Fagaceae > Quercus > Quercus wislizeni. Next base: position 16,027,021 of record JALGQJ010000001.1, on the reverse strand, counting down.
CGAGTTTGTATTTTAGTCAATTTGCCATTTTGGGGCCTTTGGTTTAGTTGGAGTTGGGACAGGTGGTGGTCTCGTGCTCTAGCTTAGACAAACGAAATGTATCAAATAGAGTGTGTGGGCAAGTAGACTAGTAGAGCCTCAAATAACCCCAAAATTAGCTTTGATTAGGATGGTTATGTTGTATGCAGCTATGTCAACCTCACGTACACGACACCTGGCTTGATTAAGCATAGATCAATGCTAAGAATACCATTTTCTCAAAACTTGCTAAGCTATAATTAATTAGAATAACATTATTTTCACATTAGTCCGCAACTACTAATATCATTTTTTATTATACACTAATCAAGGACGGAGCTATTGTTGGACATGGGGGGACAGTCCCCCCTCCCCCCCCCCCCCCCCCTCCCCTTTTTTTTAATTTAGTATGTATATATAGTATATTATTTTTAGCAATTTGTTTCAATAAAATTGCACTTTACCCCTCAACAATATTATTGATATTTTTTAAAAGTTATAAAAACAAATTAGCCCAGTAGCAAAAATTAAGCCCAAACAATACTCCAAAATAAACACAAGCAAAAAATAATAATAAAAATAAAAGCTGATTCTAACTAGAGATCTAACCAGTTTGAGAGTAGGAAAACACCCAACGGCAAGATACACATATAATAAAAGGGAAAAAGAAGGGGATTTCTAAGCCACTAAAAAAATAATAATAAATAAAAATAAAACCTAACTTAAGGCAGAACGCAAAAGACCTTAGACTAAGGAGTTGGGCAGTGGTAGGCAACAGAAGCAAAGGTAGACTAGCACACCATGCTTGACGCCACCGGCCACCGGCCACCACCAATCCACCACAACACCACCCCACCCCTATTAGCCCAAATCTGGTAATTTATATCCAATCTCTTTTATTTTTCTTGGATGAGAATATTATATTCCTCCCTCTCATATCTGAGTCTCTAATGCTTGTTTGATTAAATTGTGAAGAAAATTTAAAGAGAGGTAGAGATGAGAGACATAGAAGTAGGGACGACAGTTTTGTTTAGAAGAGACTAAAGAGAAAGAGTGAAAGAGAGAACCAGAGAAGTAAACTTCTAGGGGGTGTTTGTTTGAATGTGAAATATGGTGGATGGAAAACTTTGAAGAGAAAATGAAAAGGAAAATTTTTTTAAAGTGTGTTTGGTTAGATGGGGAGGAAGGAAAATAAATGGTGGGACCTGGATGTTTTCTCTTCGGACCCACCAAAAAGTTTTCTCCCCAAAATGAGGAGAAAACTAAAGGGAGAAAATAAGCTACTTAATGAACGAAAATGCCCATGTGCACTTGCACATGGGCAATTTGTCCCATTCCTTTCTTTTTTTTAGGTATTTTCTTGTGCATGTTGCCTCTTCCCTTTTTTTTCTTTTTCTTTTTCCTTTTCCTTTCCTAGATGTTGCCTTTTTTTTTTTTTTTTATATATGTATAATTTATTTCCAAGGTTATGGGTGTGATAGTTGTTTTGTTTTTCTTCTTCTTTTTTATTTATTTATTTATTTTGTTCAACTAGACATGATTTTTTTTTTTTTGGACATGATTTCTATTTTTTAATAACTTGGGTGATTGTTTTTTTTGGTTGTTTGTTACTTTTTTGTTTTAATTGGCCATCATTTTTTTAAATAAGGATATATGAGTAAATTTATACAAATTCAGTTTTTTTATCTCTCCACTTTTCTACTCCCAACTAAATAAAAATAAAAGAAATTAAAATCTTTTCTATCATTTCATTTTTTTATCCTTCTACAATTTTTTATCTTCCTACTTTTTTATCCGTCTAACCAAACAAATCCCTGGAGTCTGACACATCTTTCTCTCTTTAATCAATGACAAAATATATATATATATATATATATATATATATATATATATATATAAAAAGCTGTCTAGCCAGCGGTCCTCTCTTTGTTTAATGGAAAAGCATAAACAAACACAACACGCAACAGTACAACACCAGCAACACAACAACACCTATAGCAGCCCATGTGATGTTATACGCTTTTTATGTAGTTTTGTCTGTTAGTGATTTGGTGTCTTTAAAAAAAAATTAAAAAGATGCTTTTTTGGTAAATAATTAAAGGGAATTTTTTACCATTTTAAAATTTATTGATTAATTGTTGAGCACCTCTGCATAGTGTTTGTTTGTGTAAAGATTGTAGATTATTAACAGTATAATGACATGATAATTTCAAATTATATTTTATTTATAGATTATGATAAAGTTAACTTCTATATTTGATTTTTTCAAATGAAAAGTTTCAAATGATTTAGAAACTAATACTAGTGGTGCAATATTGCCAACTACTAATGTTGAGGAAAATCTTGACGTCCCAATTAAGGAAAATCCTGATGAACCAACTGAGGAAAATCTCGACATCCTTATTAAGGAAAATTCTGCCCTCCTAACTCCAAGTCCTAACTCCATCCATGAGAATAATCATAATTAATCATCTTGACAATTTCAAAATAGAATTTTTTTTTTGAAATGATACTATAGTTACTAAAAATTTAGCCATATAAATCTTATAAATTAATTTTTTAACTTTTAAAGCACAAAAAAATATAATTAAGAAAATTATTTATTATTTTATTAATGTGTTACTTATATCACTCAATGTGTCACGTTAGTTTTTAAATCTTTTATAATAAATTTGACAGCAGCTTTTAACATTTTCTAAAATTTTGTATCCTCAAATTTTCAAAAAAAAAAAAAAAATTTTGTATCCTCAAAACTAGTATTTTTTGGCTGAATATTATCCTTAGACGTATTGTTAAGCAAAAGTCTCCCCTAAAAGTATTTTGGTGGTGTTAATTACGCAATCAAACTCATGATAGTGGGACTTCTTCTTTCCGCCAGCCAGAACTGTAGTCAATCAAACCTACAACACCGTTTGAAAGTTTTGCATAGTGTGCAATATCAAGGGCTTGCATGTGTGCAGATTCAACTCATACTCCTTCAAAAACCCTTCAAAGGTTTTGGAGTTTAGCAATTAGCACCAAGCTAGTTTCCAAGCAACAATGAAGGCAGGCGCTGTCGAACTTGATGAGAGGAAGAGTTTAATTTAAGCCAAGGGTTGGCTTGAATAGAGGGGTGTCCATCCTAGATTTATTCCTAAGCCTACTTGCAATTCTGGGTACCTAGGAAGTCAACTAATGAAACGCTTCCTTTATTTTGTTATACAGTTCATTTGGTTCAGGGCTGAGTATAAAGATCTTCAAATGTTTATGTATGTCGTATCTTCCTGACCATGGAATACTTTATGTTTGTAACAATATGCTCACATTTCACGGTAAATAGCATTGGTCTTTTTTATTTTGGCTCGAAAAAAGGTATAACTCCTTGTCTATCTTGATCCCTTATTACATTTTAAAATTTGATATGTCAAAATTGAGCGTTTTAAAATTGAGAGACTAAAATCAAACACACCTAAGATAACAAAAATAAAAAAATCAAACACCCCCCATATTTTGGAAACCCAAAATACGACTTATCTTATATTTCAATATATCATTGTGTGCATATGTTAACTGTGCCGAGTAATGCTTGTTAGGATCTTTAGATTGTTAGCAAATTCCATGAAAAAAATGATGTATTTTTATTCTTATTAATTGAACAGTATGTTGTAAATTTGTGTGGGAGCTTATTCTATATTGGGTGGAAGTTGGTTGAATTGGAAGTCAGAATTGCAAGTTGAAGAGTTTCGCCCCCAGTGAAATTCCAATGTCCAACGAATTTATCAAGCAAATTTGATTTTTGAAAGCAGTCACCCAGATGATTAGCTTGGCTCTCAGAAGACCTTGGCTCGAGCAAAAACGTTAGAACCTAAGAGAAATCAGTTCAGATTTTCTCTACCATTCCCACCCTTTGCCCACCTATATAAGCCTCATTTCCCTCAAATTTTTTACACCGATAAACTCCCAAGTGAAGTGTTAGAGAGCTAAAATAAACTGTAGATCAAAAACTCATGTTCTTTCTACCTTCTATATAGCCACATACCATGAGAGGAGATTTATACCATCACTTTCTACACGATGTTTAAAGTTATAAGAGTTAATTGGTGATTGGGGAATTATTGGAGCAACCCAAATTCAATTTATGGTGGATTGAAGATGCAATTAGAGCACAATTGTGAATCTACAAGCTAAAAAATAGAGAAAAAGCTTGAGTATAAGTTTGTTGCATTACTAATTGGAGGGTTTTGTGAGTGATTTGTGCCACAATTATCTACTTAGTGAATCGGTTTTAGTGGTCTAAGCCACAAGAAGGTTTTTCTGCCAATTTTGTAGGTTTTTCTCTTCGATAACACATCAATGTATTATTTTGTATTTGGTTTTCTGTGGTTGCCTATTTACATGCTTTAATATGTCTATCCATGCAATGTTTATCATCCATGCTTAATTCAATTGGCTAATCACTTGTATTTGGAATTAATTGGTAGGTTAGGCTAAAAATTTATTAACTCATTATTTAAAATTTGGGGTTGAAATTAATACATAAGTTGGATTAGGTATTTCTCAAAGTTACGTTAATAGTTGACACCATTTTTACCACAAATTTGAAGTGACAACATTGTCTCTAGCAATCAGTTCCATACTTTTTTCTTAAAAAAAGCGTTGAGAATAAAGAAAAAAGGGAAAAGTGCAAAAGACGAACTGAACTTTGGGTTGGAATCAAATTGACCCATTGTCCTTTAATTTGAAATAAAAAGACCTTGTCCTTTGAGAAAATTTTAAAATTCTGTTAATAAATTCAAATAAATTTTACGTTTAAATGTATATATTTTTAAATTGAATCAATTGCTTCTCACATGTTGTATTTTTCATCCAATTATGTTAAATTTTCAATCCACGAGTTGACAATACTTCTTGAAATGATTAATGCCTACAATATATGAACGCACCATAAATTTCAAGCACTTATTAGCTACAAGGTTTTTTATTTTTTATTTTGGTTTTAGAAGGAGCATAGTTCTGGTTTAGTTTAGTAGTTTACTATTTCTATTTTTATATGGTCTTTGTAGGCTAACATAATTGTTTAGAGAGTGATTCTCCACAAGAGAGAGAGAGAGAGAGAGAGAGAGAGAGAGAGAGAGAGAGAGAGAGAGAGAGAGAGAGAGAGAGAGAGAGAGAGAGAGAGAGAGAGTAAAAAGAAAAAAAGAAAAAAGAAAAAAGGAAAGTAAAAAGAAAAAAAGAAAAAAAGAAAAAAGGAACTACTTGTCGGCCACTGTCCCTGCTAATTGATGATCTTTGTGTGGTCCAGCTCATACAAGCAACTACGTTGTTAGTCATTGGTCTTTTCGCTGTCCACGCATGCAATTTTTACCTAGTTGGGTCACGACTCACGATGATTTGGTTACTTTTGTCTTGATGGGCATTCCATTCACGCGTTGCTCTTTACAAAGAGGATGGCGCCTTTTATACAGAGAGATGCAAAACTATAGTTTATCCAAAAACATAAATAAATAAAAATAAAAATAATGCAAGACTATAAAAATTAACTAATAAAGTCGTTACATCTTACATTGTTACAAATCTTATATATTACTTTTTGAGTCCGTTTAGATACAGTTTATTTTGTTTAAAATTGTAATTATTGTAGTAAAATAATTTTTAAATGTGTAAATAGTATCGTGAGACCCATTTTTAATATTTTTTTTGAATAAAATGATTGTAGGTTTCGTGAACAGTACATAAATAGTGTTTAACATTGCATGAACAGTACTAATTGTCCCCTAAAGCTGAAACGCATGAAAAAAAAAAAAAAAAAAGACGTGAAACCATTGAAATGCCAGAAATGCAAACGCGGGTAGAAATAATTTCTACCAAAATGCACACTTTGTGTTCTATTTTATACTCAATCAATTATATTTGGTCATTTTAAAAAAAAATTATGATGTCATTTAAAAAAAAATAATAAATATTAAAATAAAAAATAAAATAAAATACAGCTGGTAAAGAGAAATGTATTTTAGAAAATAGTTTTCAATTTGACGAATCACAAATGTAGACTAGGATTGGACAAAAGGACTGTAGCAAATGACTTGCCAAGAGATTATGACCCTCTAAAGTTATTTTTCTTAACTATTTTTTTATAGTAAATGGTTCATATTATACTATATCATTTTTCACTAACAATATCTTTAAAGAATTCATCTAGCATTACAATTTTTGCATCAACTCTAATGCAAGGCCTGCCCTACCACCTAGGGCCCCTACTAGCGGAAGGCCCCAAAGATGGGACAAAAATTGATTATATATATATATACACACACATATTGGAGATATAAAAAAAATTATTAATTCAGCAAAAAAAAAAGATATAAAAAAAATTATTAGTTTCACACTTTTCTTCCACTTTTAATATGCTCCAAAAAATTGAGTAATGTTAGATATAATACAAATTTTAATACATAGGTCTTACAAATAAATGTGTCATCAATCATAACAAATACTTCATATAATAAAATGTTAGAAATACCATAAATTGTACTACATAGTCCTTGTAAACTGATATGATAATGAATATGATTAGTAGACTTCAATAACCTAATAAATGCATATTTGAATTATTTTTTGTAATTGGTGATATAATTTTGTAAGCGCTATATTGTAAAATTTAGAGTATTGATCTCTAATATCTTTCATTCAAATATTTGTTTATTATTTTCTTAAAGTGTCACTTGTCACATTTATTGCTACATTAATTTGTAAGCTTTTTGTTGTAAAATTTGTTATACTTTTAGCATTTTTCCAAAATCAAAAACCAAAAAATAATAATAGTCATATTAAAAAGTAAGAATAATTTAATTTTCTTTTTTAAAAACTATGATGTAAAACACTAATTAAAAATATTATTTTAAATGATAACAAAAAAAAAGAAAAAAAAAAGGCCCATTTGAAACTATCACCTACAGATTTGTGACAAAACTTGTAACACAAAAGTTGTATTTACAAATTTTCTCATCTCTAAAATAATGATTTTCTCAAAAGAATTTATCTCTCACACCACTAAAAACTTAAACGCTGTAAAAGTAAAAGGCATATCTAAAGCAAAAGGCATTTCTAAAGAACTGACACATGTAAACGTCCTCCTATTTTGAGGAAAAAACTTGTCTTTTACGTACATAGGTTCGTAAACCTATTTTGTCTTTTTCTAAACAAAACCAAGTTTTGTGAGACCCACTTAAAACCCGCATTTTTTTGGGCTTGCCACATGTTCTCAAGCATGGGCCTTTCTCAAGGAATTTTTGTTTACTGAGTGCCTTTCTCACAACTCTCACGGAAATTTGTTCTCTATATTAATCAAAATAAAGGAAAAAACTATTTATGTCCTTTTATATCACACTAAAACCTTAGCCTCCACTAATCTTTTTTTTTTTCTTCCTTTTATGTCTTAGCTTTTTCACACTTTTAAACTCTCAATTTTGGCTATAGACCCAAATTTTAATTACTTAAAAGAATAAAAAAAGAAATGTTGAATTTTGCATAATTTTTTAAGAAAATTCAAGATCATAAGAATACAACTTTGTGGGTATATTACTTTATTATTAACACTTTTATATTAATTTATTTTAAAGAATCAAATTTACATTTTTAAATTCTATATATTTAGATTAAATTATATGTTTAAATGAATTAAAATTTACATTCATATTAGATTTTGTATGACAATTACTTTAGTATATATATAAATGCTTATCTATTTTATTATTAGTATTTATTAATAATACTTAGATTAATTTTACTTTTAATTTTGTGTCTCTGAATTAAAATCTTAGCTCCAATATTGTTCATTACCATATTAATTTATATAAGTTATGTAATAAAAGTTGTAGTTTCTTTAGTTATTTCCCTATGGGATATCATTACTGGTAACCAGAATTGAACAAAAAATATGGTAAAGTTTAGGTACACTATTAACAACATTTGGTGTACGTCTTATCAAAGAGGTTGCCAATATCAATTACAAGTGTACGTCTTTATTCAATCCAGCTTTTGGAATACTTTTATAATTTTTAATAACTCTTTTCACCTTTTAAGTTTTACCATTGCTTGACTAAGATTTATAAGCACGACCAGGGCATTGGAATCATCATTGATTGTCAAACTTTTCTTGTCTCCAATAATCAATTCCAGTCCACACCAAACTTTTCTTTTAATGTGAATATTGCCGAGGCAATGCGGGAGACAATCATGACTTGGCAAACCTAGGCAAGGTGAAACCACTCTTTATGGCTGCTTTGTTAGGACATAGTGAAATGGTGAACCATCTTTATACTCGGACTAAAGCGATAGTTCACGGGTGGGATAAAGATGAACAAGGGAAACTATTTATCACTTGTGTTGAGGGTAAATTATTCGGTAAGCATAAGTAATTATAATGTTTATTGTCTTATTATTTTGTTTTGTTTTGTTTGGTCTTGTTTTTTGAGGGGGGTCATAACGGTTTGATCTTGTCATTCTAGAATATGAAGTTGAAAACATTAATCATGGTTTAAACATTGGAAAGTGGTATTGTTAAATTAACACAATCTAAGCCATTCATTTCATTTCTAAATGAGGAAAAGTTATCCATTTTCACTCATTTTCTAGATGTGGTATCAAAGTATTGATCACGGACTGGAGGTTTTGGTATGGAATTATATATTGATCGGTATTTTCAGCTCATAGCTTAAATTCTTCGCTTTGTTGAACTTTACTATGCCATATTATTTATTTATTTATTTTTCTTGGTTTGAAATTGCAGTATCGAATAAATTGTATTATTGTGATATCAAATATGTATATTGGTTTACAGTGTCAAATAAACTGATAATTTTTAAATATGGACAATTATTTGTTTACATTTATTGTTCATGTAAATTGTACACATTTGTTTTGTTTATAATGTAAATATTAAGAGTAAAGTGTGTGTATATATATATATATATATGTATATATATAAAGAAACTGTTGCTTGTCTTTTTCATATGATTATGTCATGCTTTGCCTAGTTTATATTATCTTTCCTGAAAGAAATATCAACATGTTCCTTTTCAGTATTTTTTACTATATCAATAAATCATAACTAAATACTAGTGTACTTCAAAACATGGAGAAGAAAAAGATTTCCGTACATGAATATTTTTGCTTGGAATTTTTCTTTTTGGTATAAAATAATGCAGGAATAGCCATGGAAATGCTGAAGGCCAACAATAATCTTGCTAAATATAGAAAAGAGAACGAAGAGACTGTGTTGCATGTGTTGGCTCGCAAACCTTCTGCATTTGTTAGTGAAACTCGACCATGTGAGTTTTTTTTTTTTTTTTTTTTTTTTTTTTTTTTTTTTAAATTATATTTTTTTATGAGTTATTTTGACAGGAATTCTTAAATCTTGCGTATTCCTTAATCATATGGTATGACATACAATGACATATGTGTTGGGAAATTGACTCCAGTTGAATTAATCAATTACCATATTTAATTAGTTAATTCAATTACATGTAAACTCTAATTAAATGCACAGCCAAATCACCAATATAGAGTATAATACAGCTAAAAACAAATTGATATGGCAATATGGTCATGAAGAGGAAAACCATCACAGGAAAAATACCCCAACAGGTGATATTTAGGTCACCATTTCTAAACAATCCACTAATAAAAAATCGAGGTTACAAGTACAAATGATCTATCTCAATCCCAAATACCTATCTATAGTAGATTATACTAATCTTAACTCAGCTCCAACTCGATTGACATTTTTTAATGGTAGACTTTTTTAGTTATCTCCTATTGACATATGAAACTTCAAGTTGTGAAGAACTCCTATTAATGAGCAATTGTACTATAACATCTTGATTGCAATGGTGGTTGGTGCAAAGTTCTTCACAACAACATGCTACAACGGTGAACTTAGAAATAGCTTCGTACAAAACCCTAGATGCACAGTATTTAAGTCATCTTAGAACCCTAGTGCACAAATTTCAGGATTGCAATGCCATCAGTAATAGAATTGAGAATTTTTTTTTATTTTGAAGCTCGATCGATCGGCTAGTGTGGTAAAAGTACTCCGATCAATTGGTATTTCATGCACATCAGTGCATAAATTAAGGAGAATTTGTGGAGCTTTGAAGAATGTTGTGAATTGAGAAAAAGAAAATGTGTCGCTACAGTGTGAGCGTGAGAAGGAAAAAAAAAAAAAAAAAAAAAATCTATGTGTGAGTAAAGAAAACAATGAGAATTTTTTTTAGCCTTGAGATATACATAAGAAAATATAAATTTTTGGTTTTCTATAGGGAAAACTTCATTGGGTGATACAACCAAGGAAAATTGTTGTATCTAGAGAGTGAGTTCCTATTATTTCCTCGAGAGAACACATTGTTGTATTTTTTGTTGATCTCAAGTCAAATATAAAACTTGAGAAGATATGTTTTTATAGATGTTGACTTATCTTAAAGTTTTTACTGCCCTTTTTTTTTCCTTTAAGGAGGAATGGTTTTTTCACGTAACTCTTTATGGTTTTTCATGTGATAGATTAAATTTCTTAAATGATTTTCTTAATTCATACAATATTATAATGGGACCCAACACTAGTGGCACATTTACTCTTATTCCAAAGAAGAACAATTCGACTCTTTAATATTTTTATTTCTCATTAAAGTATGGCTACTTTCTTTTTTGCTGTCAATTCTAGGGTTGAAGTTAGAACAGGAAAATTCGAAGCAAATTCAAGCCAAGGAACTGTTTGAAAATTGTCTTCAGGCTTACAGAGGTGAAGCTGGGAATTCATCAATGATAGAACAAGTTCTATTTAATGCAGCAGAAGAAGGCAACATTGAGTGCTTGATCATGCTTATTCGTTTTGACTTTGATCTATTATGGAAAACAAAAAAGGGTAAAAGCATATTTCATGTTGCGGCTGAGAAGCGCCATGAAAGCATATTCTATTTACTTAATGAGATAGACTCCATTGGAGATGTAATAATAGATAGAGTAGAAGCAGATGGAAGCAACATTTTGCATTTAGCTGCAGAATTGGCACCTAAAGAAAAGCTGAATGCTATATCAGGAGCAGCTCTTCAAATGCAACGAGAAATGTTATGGTTCAAGGTACATATTCATTTGCTTTGAGTAGTAAGTGTTGAACCATTTCATAGAATTAATGTTCAATATTCCTGTTTCCACATATATTTAATTTCTTCCTAATTTTTTTTAGCGTTTTTGGACTAACGAGTCTCTCACGTGATATTTTTTCTATGATTTGTAATGGAAGGAGGCGGAAAAGATTGTACGACCTGCGTTCAAAGAAATGAAAAATAGAAACGAGGAAACACCGTATGTTGTATTTACGAGGACACATGAGGAGTTAAGGACGAAGGGAGAGAAGTGGATGATAGACACAGCTAATTATTCTATGGTGGTTGCAACATTAACTGGCTCTACAATGTTTAGTGGCCTAATAGCTGATGGATTAGACCGTAGTTCTAAACATTATCTTGCCTTTTCCGTTGCAAGTGCGATATCATTATTCTCCTCTTCAACATCCTTAGTAATGTTCTTATCCATCCTTACCTCACGTTATTCCTACAACGACTTTGTTTTATGGTTACCTCTTAGGTTGTTGATTGGAATCGCGTCACTTTGCATCTCAATTGCTGCCATGATGGTTGCATTTTTTATATCCTTTATGTTGGCGAATCATAATGGGAAGGAATTGCCTGTGATCTTTGCTGTCATTGGTTTATTTGCTATTGCGCCAATCATATACGGGGTGCTGAAGTGGTACCTATTTATTGATATAGCCCGGTCTACCTTCTTTCGGTTTAAGCCACGTCAACGTCAACTTTACAAGGAGGTGTCCCACGAACCGGCAATTGAATCCAGCACCCACCGTATAAATTTGGCGTGTATAAAATAAATATTAGCAATGGCCAATCAGGTGCGACTAGACAATCTTTTATGTTGCTTTCCTTTGTATGAACGTGTAAAATAATGAAGACGAATAGATTTGAACTGTAACGCTGTATGTTAGTTAAACGCATCTTATCTTTTGAATGCAGTTAATTTATTATTATTATTATTGTTAATGCAATTTAGTATGATATCTTGTTTGTTCAACATCATCCATACGGACCATATACAACATGACGACTCAATAGACATTAGCATATATAAGCTACACAGTGTATTTTATATGATACATTGTTCACCCAACTCATTATTGCACTTTTATCACTTGTCATAATGCCATTTGATGAAGCCGAGACTTGACCTCATCAGTATCGATGAACGATTTCCGGTACCTGCTGTTAAGAAAAGAAAGGCAAGGGAGGTTTTCACTGGCATAATACCAGCTCAGAATATTCTGATGCTAAAGTTAGCTTATCAATTCTCAAAAGAAGTTTCTCACAATTCTCTCTCTAATTTTCATGTGTTTTTACCTGAGTTCCATTTCCCTTTTTATAGTGTGCTTTGGGTCAGTGCAGTTATGTCTGTTAATGCTGCTTTGAGCGTTTTTCTCCTAAGAGGAACGCAACATTAATTGACAATGATGATTTCATTTAAGGCTTAATGGATGACCGTTGAGCCATTATTGCTCTTGTAACTGTTCTGGCATAATCATTGCTTATTAGCTGTCTTGATTGCACTTATTTGCGCTCTCAATGAGTGACGACCTGGCTTGCCTCAAAGGATGATGTATGATGACAGGATTTTACGTTTACTCTCATCCCTAACTTGAGTGTGGCTAAGATCATCTTTTAAATAGATGATCTTATCTTGATACTCGTCAATTGCCCCCCATTCCTAGGTCATCAAGAAGTTGGACGATCTTAGGAATGTGACCAGATGTGACACTTCGTATCTTTTCGATTCCCGAAATTTGGCTTCTCGTTTTAAATGCGAAACGATTACTCCCCGGTAACAAACATGTGTTGGTCTACTATTCATGGCATGTGTGAGGCTTCCTTGATTTTGGTGTCCCTTAATTCCAAGTTTTCCATTTAGAGAAAACCGTTCCTCTTCCTCCGCACTATTTAGTCTGAACTCTAAAGCGTTGAGAAATCTTCATTCTTCAAAATTTCTTGGTAAGGCCTCCTTTCTTTATGCTTTGATGGTTGGTTTTGAGTTCCTTAGTCAAGAGTGCCCCTCAGTTTCATTTTTCTTTGCTCAGTTGGGAGTTTTCCTAGAGTATTCCTTAGGCCAACATCCCTAAATAGGGTTGTTCGTGTCCCGTTTTTCCGCCCTTAGACCCGTTTTATTTTTCCTCTATCCTCTAATCTGCCAATCTCTGATAAGACACCATTCAGAGATGGCCACCATCAAGTATCGGGTGGATGATGTTAGGTCTAGTGAATTGGAGACTGGGTTGTCTTTTAACGCTGATTCTTTGAGGAAGGTAGTGGATACTGCTGCTTCGAAATTACCCTCATCTTCATCTTCACTCCCCTTGCATGCTCTTTCTGAGTCTTGCTCCTTGAAAGAGAAACATTTGAGTGGTTTTAGGAAGAGGTTTCAATTTCCCAAAGGGACCTCTGTTAGATTAACTTGCCTAGGTGAGAAAGCTTGCAACTTTGCCCATGGAAAGGTGTGTTTTTGTGAGACTGATTTCTTGAGCGGCCTTCGTTTCCCCGTCCACCCATTCATCATGCACCTTCTAAACGAATTTCAAATCACCTTTGGTCAACTCGTCCCTAATGCTTGGAGGACGATAATAAGTTGTATGTCCATTTGGATGTCTGCTTGTGACGGGGAGATGATTACTTTGAACAAATTTTTGTTCTTGTACTGTTTGAAAGGTTCTACCCACTATGGGTACTTTGAACTTTTGCCTTGGGCTAGGAAATCTAGGATCGGGAGGGGTTTTCCTTCATCCTTTTGTGATTGGAAATCATGATTATTTTTTTGTTTCTGGAATGGGTTGGGAAACTTTATCTAATGATTTTTGGGTGGAAGTCCCAAGATTACTACGAAAATGGGAAGTCCCAGCACTTGGTGCATATTTCCATTGTTCTTTTTTTGTTTTTCTTCCATGCTTTGATTACTCGTTTGATGAAGCTTGACTTTTTACAGCTCTTGATCGTCCCAACTTGGAAGATAAGCATCGCCACAGGGTCTATGCTGCCCTTGCTTACGCTCGCGAAATTGAGGATTTTGACGATCTTGTAGACCCTCGTCACCTGTTTGATTGTTGCTTAGGCCCTGATCCTTTGAAGTACGTCTTAGAAAAAATCCATCGAGAGGAGAAAAGTAAGACCGTCTATTCCTTACTTCGTCTTTTTTAACTTCGTTGGTACTCTGCCTAACTATCTAATTGGTAATTGCCTTTCCTTCCCTTTTTTTTAATTTATTTTTTATTTATTTTTTTACCTAGCAGAAATGGCCACCAGATATAGCAAAGATAAAAATGACCACATTAGAAACTTAAAGAACGAACCCTTAGCCAACCTAACTTTTGATTCGAAGAAAAGAAAGTTGAGTGATGAGAAAGCTGATACCACTGCCCATCCATCTACTCATGCTGCCTCTTCTTCTCCAACCTCATCTTTGGAAGTGACTGTCATCACGCCCCCAATTACCCGTGCAAAAGGTAAAGGCAAAGTTGGGGTGAGTGTATGGGACGACCCTATTACAGCTTTGGGCCGCACACACGACGTGATTACTAACGATGAGTTGAAGGGTTTATCGTCCATTCCCTCCCACAAGCTTGTCAGTTGACATATCCATAAGCTAGTGCAGGTATGTATTTTTGTTCTCCCAGCATCCCTTTTGGATTGATCTGTATAAGTGGGTATGCACAATCTCTTTCCTTATTTACTTATTTCCATTAAGTCCTTGGAGAGTCATTGCGTATCACCACTGATTACTTGGATGCGGAGGAGAAGGTTGTAGTGGCTACTTAGAAGGCAGAATCCGTTGAGGTTGAATGCTCCCAGTTGAAGAAAGATTTGATTGCAGTTATGAACGAGAGGAATGATGTGAACCAGAGAATAAAAGAGCTTACAGAGGCCCTGATTGTGGAAAAGGCTTTTGTTATTCAGAAGGTTGAAGAAATTCAAGCTTCCCTATTAAAGACTGACGATGAGAGAGATAAGATCATCCCGAAGTTTAAGCAATTAGAGGAATTTTCAAATCTCCAGTTGATGTAGTACTTTAAAGGGTTCGAGCTTCTACACCGATGGACAATGAAGCACCACAGCCTGGTCATAGACTTTTCTAGTTTGGATTTCGAGAAGATTGACACAAAGATTCTTGAAGAAGAAGCAAAGGAGCAAGAAGAGACTAAATCTGGTGTCATGGAGAAAGACCCTGCTATGAACAAGGATGCTGATGAATCTACTGTTTCTCCTTCGTGACTTATTTTCCTTTTCTTTCTTATTTATCTATTTGGAGAACAATGGTTACCCCCTTATTTTTGGGTTTTATCTTTGACGAAAAATAGTTGCCTCCCTATTTTGGGGCTTTTATTTTGGACAAACTCTAGCTTGTTGGTCTGTTTTCTAACTTCTGCAAACTAAACTTGTAGGGTTTTTTTTTTTTTTTTTCTCTCTCTCTCTCGCTTGGATGGTGCTTTTTACCACCTGGTTTATGAGCTGATCCTGCTTGATATGTTGGCTGAGTCTTTGTGATTTAGACTTAAAGTTTTTATCACTTGGTTTGGATTTGTAACCTCGTCATTCATATTGACTGAATTTTTACCCTTGTGATTTAAACTTAAAGTTTTTATCACCTGATTTGGATTTTTAACTTCGTCATTCATATTGATAGAGTTTTTATCCTTGTGATTTAAACTTAAAAGTTTTTATCACCTGATTTGGATTTTTAACTTCATCATTCATATTGACGGAGTTTTTATCCTTGTGATTTAAACTTAAAAGTTTTTTATCACTTGATTTGGATTTTTAACTTCGTCATTCATATTGAGGAAGTTTTTATCCTTGTGATTTGAACTTAAAGATTTTATCACTCCGTTATGATTTAAACTCATAGAGTTTTTATCATCATTGTTGTGTTTTTGTCATCATTTTTGCCATGGAGTGTTTGCTGTCTGATCATTTGACAAAGAATAGCTCTACAGACATTTTTTCTGTTTTATTCATCCTCGTTTATAAAGAAGGGTTACAAGGGTACTAATTCATGGAAACATCAAAGGTGTTGAAAATAAAGTACTGAAAAAAAAAAGGGGATAAATGCATAAAAACAATGAAATTGATGTCCTACTTATCTGTGGATAAATAAACGAGATGTTCCAAACCCTGGAACTTATTAGGGCTGAGAATCTGCCCCCTTATTGATAATACTTTTTAAGGCTGCATTCCATGGATGAGGCAAAGGTTTCCCATTTGTGTCCTCTAAATAGTAGCTTCCTCTCCTTGAGTAACGGACGACCTTGTCTGGGCCTTCCTAATTGGGGCCTAGTTTCCCTTTGTTTGGATCTTTAGTAGCCTGTGAAACTTTCCACAAAACCATATCTTTAGGGTTAAAGCGCTTCAACTTGACCCTCTGGTTATAGTACCTTGTCATCCTCTCCTGATACAAGGCCATTCTCAGGGCTGTGTCATCTTTGAACTCGAGTAAACAATCTAGAGCTAGCTTGAGGTCCTCGTCATTACTTTGCTCGTCATAGCATACCCTTTTAAGGCTTGACACTCCAACTTCCACAGGAACTACTACCTCGGTTCCAAACGCCATCTTGAAGGGCATCTCACCTGTTGGAGTCCTCACCGTCATTTTGTAAGCCCACAACGGTCCTGGGAGCTCGTCAGGCCATGCCCCTTTTACCCCCTCAAGTTGAGTTTTGATCAATTTGACCAAGGTTCGATTTGTAACTTTTGTCTAGACATTGGCCTGTGAATGACCGGGTGAAGAATAGTGGTTCCTTATTCCTAGCTCCTTGCAGAAATCCCTAAACTTATGGCTGTTAAACTACCATCCATTGTCGGAGATGATGACTCGTGGAATTCCAAATCGACAAACAAGGTTTTTCCATACGAAGTGTTGTATCTTGGCCTTTGTTATAACTGCCAAAGGCTCTGCTTCCATCCACTTTATGAAATAATCAATAGCGACGACTAAGAATTTTACCTGCTTCTTACTAGGGGGTAGGGAGCCTATTATGTCGATTCCCCATGTGGAGAATGGCCTGTGAATGACCGGGTGAAGAATAGTGGTTCCTTATTCCTAGCTCCTTGCAGAAATCCCTAAACTTATGGCTGTCAAACTACCATCCATTGTCGGAGATGATGACTTGTGGAATTCCAAATCGACAAACAAGGTTTTTCCATACGAAGTGTTGTATCTTGGCCTTTGTTATAACTACCAAAGGCTCTGCTTCCATCCACTTTATGAAATAATCAATAGCGACGACTAAGAATTTTACCTGCTTCTTACTAGGGGGTAGGGAGCCTATTATGTCGATTCCCCATGTGGAGAATGGCCATGGTGAGGTGATACTAGTCAAGTGCTCCGCTGGGACATGCTGCACGTTTTCAAATCGTTGACACTTATCGCACCTCTAAACGACCTGAGTTGCATTTTTCTGCATAGTTGGCCAGAAATATCTTGCATGAACAACTTGCCTAACAAGTGATTGTGGTCCAGAGTGATTTCCACATACCCCTTCATGGATTTCCCTTAGTACATACTTAGTATGTTTTGGATCGAGGCACTTCAAGTAAGGTTGTGAGAATGCCCTCTTATAAAGCTTGTCATTCAAGATTGTAAATCTAGACAACCTAACTTTGACTTTTCTGGCTTCCGCGGGATCTGTGGGGAGGTTACCATCCTTGATGTATGTGACTATTGGATCCATCCAGCTTTCTCCTGACTAGACGTAATTCACACCAAACCTCTCAATGCCCCGGAGGTATTGCACCTCCATGTATAATCCAGGTCATTCATTGGTCTCCAACAATGCCAGCATAGCAACCTCGTCTGCTTTGGAATTTTCCTCCTGGGGTACTTGAGTAATCTTGACATCATCAAAGTTAGAAATTAACTAACTGGTCAATGATAAGTACCTTTTCATCCTGTCCTCTTTGGCCTCGTATTCATTGTTCATTTGCCTGATCACGAGCTTTGAATCAGAGTTTAGTTTCAAGTTTCTCACACCCAAGGCTTTTATAACCCTCAAGCCCTTCAGGAGTGCTTTATACTATGCTTCATTATTCGTTGCTGGGAACTGAAGCTTGACCCCATATCTAAGGACGACTTTCTCAAGGGATAAGAGAATCACTCTTACTCCGCCTATGCCTGATGCTGATGACCCGCCTGTATACACTTTCCAGTAATCTACTTTTGAATCTTGATCAGCCATAGTGAATTTGATGACAAAATCTACCAATGCTTGGGCCTTGATTGCCGTTCTGGGCTAATAATCAATTTTGAATTGACTTAATTCCATTGCCCACTGGACCATTCTCCCTGCTACGTCTGGTCTACCCATCGCCTTTCGTAAAGGTTGGTCCATCATGACTAATATCGTGTGTGCTTGAAAATATGGACGAAGCTTCCTTGACGCAATGACTAGCGCAAAGGCTAACTTCTCTATTCTTGGGTATCTTGCTTTTGCACCCTGGAAAGCCTGACTTGTGTAATAAACTGGCTTCTGGATCTTGAGCTCTTCACAGATCAGTCCCAAACTCATAACTGTTTGGGAAACTGCTATATATAGGAATAAATCTTCTCCTACAATGGACGGGCTCAGGAGGGGTGGTTTGGACAAGTAGTCTTTGAGGGCCTAGAAGGCTTCTTCGCATTCCTCCATCCATTGGAAAGCTTGCTTCAATGTTTTGAAAAATGGGAGGCAATTGTTGGTGGCTCTAGAGACGAACTTGTTTAAAGTTGTGACTCGTCCCTTTAGCCTTTGTACTTCCTTCACATTTCTTGGGGAAGTCATGTCCAATATAGCTTTGACTTTCTCCGGATTAGCCTTTATGCCTCGTTGTGAAACCATAAACCCTAAGAACTTGCCTAATGAGACCCTGAATACACATTTCGCTGGGTTCAACCTCATCTGATATTCCCTCAATGTATTAAAAGTCTCTTTGAGGTTGTCTAGGTGTAATTCTGCTTTCTTGCTCTTCACAAGCATGTCGTCCACATAGACTTCCATGTTTTGTTCAATCTGCTTGCTAAACATCTGATTCACTAGCCTCTGATAAGTCGCCCCTGCATTCTTCAAGCCAAATGGCATCACCCTATAGCAGTGTAACCCCTGGCTAGTAACAAAGGCTGTTTTCTCTTGGTCCTCCTCGTTCATGCAGATTTGGTTGTAGCCTGAGAATGCATCCATGAAGGTCAACAGCTCATGGCTTGCTGTTGAATCCACTAGCTGATTAATCCTGGGAAGTGGAAAGCTATCCTTTGGGCAAGCATGGTTGAGGTTTGTAAAGTCAACACACATGCGCCATTTCCCATTGGACTTCTTCACCATGACGACATTGGCTAGCCTTTTAGGGTAGTATACTTCCCTAATGAACGTAGCAGTCAAAAGCTTCTCCACCTCTTCCACAATAGCTTTGTTCCTTTTAGGAGAAAAAACTTGTCACTTCTACTGGACGGGCTTTCTGGTAGGATCAACATTTAACTTGAGTTCTATCACTTTGTTGTCTATGCCTGGCATGTCTTCATGAGTCTAAGCGAAAATATCCAGATTCTACTTCAGGAACTCCACGATCTTGCCCTTCAAGTCTGAGTCAAGTCCTAATTTGTGAGAGACCGCGCCCCTGGCCCATTTTTATGATGTTGGACAAAACTCACATGAATGGATGGAGTCGTGTTATTGCCTCTCAAAATGGAGGTTTGACTGATTATATTTTCCCCTTTAGATTAAGGGGATTACAATGGAGTCGCCACTTATTTAATTATTGGAATAAATAAGAAATCCAACATTGAAAAATTCTTCATTTTATTAATTTGAAATTGAATTTACATTGATCATAGGAAATTACACGACTTTGGTCCTAGATACAATCTAAAATAAAGTACACAGTTTTGTTTCCTAGTTACAATCTAGAAATTGAAAATTACATAGATAAGCATTTGATCTACTGCATTTGATCTACTAACCCTTGATCTAAGTTTGGAGGCTATGTTATAAGGTGGGAAGGTGTTAGGCACCCATCTTACCTGGTGAAACTGGTCTTCTATACTATGGTGGCCAACATTCATATCACATTATCCAATATGTTATCAATCAATTTACATGTTGAATATAAAGTGTGTGCATATGATGAACCCTAATTCCATTCATTAAGCATTTCATTTGGATTGAAAAATAAATTCTAGTGAATGTGTGTGTATGTATCCTAGATTCAAGGATTTGAAAGAATTATGAAACAAACATGTTTTTCATATTTGTGATGTGGATTTAAGATTAAAACTAGTATTTATGAATGGACATGTGATGAACAACCAAGAATGAAGAACACATAAGAACATTTAAGAACATCCAAACATATTCAAGAGAATTTAAATAATTACTATCATGGTTTAATCCTAAATTCTCATCATGGAAATACAAAAAACAAGTTAGGGAAATGAATTATACCTTTATGCAATATCCATATGGTGGAGGAGGAGATTCTTGGTAGAGGTCCTAAGAGTGGAGGAAAAGAAGAATTAGGAGAGGAAAAGTGAGTCTCACTCAATACCTTGAGTCTCATGAAGACCAATATATGACAAGACTACTCTACTTCACTAGAACTCAAGAGAGGAGAAGAGAGGGGGTTTTTTGTGCTTTAGAATGGAGGAGAGGGGGGTTTATATAATAGTGGTGGAGAAAATATGAGTGGAAGGTCATTTAATGAGGGTTGACAAAGAATCATGAACCTAGACCTTATTTTAGCATTTGGGGAAATCGGGTGCATTAAATTTAGAAATTGGTGAGAGTGAGGAGTAAGCAAAATTTGGTTTTCCCGTAGCTACTAAAACAGCCTATAGAGCCAACTTCAAAAATCATATCTTACTCAATTCTGATTGGAATTATCTTGTTCTTGTGCTCAAATTGAAGCCCCGGATGTCTAGTTTCTAAAAAATTAATTTCATTCATAGATTAAAAATATTATGAGAGATATCAACGAAATGGTGACCAGAGGTCATTTGTTAGAAAACAATTTCAACACAATTAGTATCAATAGGTCTCAAATTAGTTTCCAATTAACATTAATAAGCTCCAATCACTCTCATTTCAGACTTAATTAGTTCCATATTTACCTTAATTAAAAGATAATTGCATAAATTACTCATTGAATAATTAATGTTTAACTATCTAGTTAATTAGGTGTGTGCAACCCTACCATAAAATGTAGTCCTAACCAACCAAATTATGACACATCATTGATATCAAATTGATTATATTTATAACCAATTAAAATCAATTATTCATAATCACATATAGTCGAACTCAATTTGTGATAGTGCATCTCAGCCATTAAAACTTGATTTGATAATAACTTTCAATCTAGTGGTCTTATTAGGACTTATGACCAATTGATTTGATCGTTACAATACCAAGATCATTTTGGTGAAATGAGATTAAGGATCTAATGACTAGAATCAAGATACATATTTCCAAGGCAAAATTACCCTTTTACCCTCCAGGTGAGGTTAAATGCAGGTTGCAAAATGAGGTGTCAACATGCTCCCACCTTTGTTACTTTGGTAGTGTCTCCTTCTACTAGGCTCACATCTTCCAGCTCTTGAGTAGGTTTCCTTGGTTCTTCTTTCACCACCCAAGCATGGTTCTCTCTTGAAGTTAATACTGCTTAGTAACAATCTCTAGCCAAAAGCTGATCCCCGCATATTTTCCCTATCCCGTGTGGGGTTGGAAACTTCACTTTCAGGCAATAAGTCGAAGTTACAGCCTTAAGTCGATTCAGTGTAGGTCATCCTAGGATGACATTATAGGACGATGGACAATTGATGATCAGGAAATCGACCTGGTTTGTTACTTGGGTTGGATCTGTTCCAGCTGTGACGGACAATGAGACAATTCCTCTTGGATAAATTCTATCTCCACTGGAACTGACCAGTGGGAAATTGAAAGGTCTAAGCTTCTTCAAATCCAACCTCAACTGTTGGTAGGCCGTCATGTACATTATGTTTGCGGAGCTCCCATTATCAACCAATACTCTCCTTGTGTTGAAACCTTCAATCTCTAGCATAATGATGAGTGGATCATCATGGGGTTGCTTAATCCCACTTGAATCTCGTTCAAAAAATATGATGTCGTCACTCTCTGATTGTTGATACTGTTGATCTTCCTATAATAAGTCTTCTTCAAAGCAACCCTCCTGATACAGGTCCCCCTGTTATCGTTCGGATTTCTCCCATGGCTTGCTTTGGATGATCTCGTCCATCATCCTTGAAATCATCATTGGGTTTGTCATTAGCCCTTGCTCGAGGGTGGTGGTCTCTTTTGATGAACTTTTGGAGTTTTCCCTGTTGAATCAGTTCTTCTATCTATTCTTTAAGATCATGACATTCATCAGTGTAATGGCCATGATCCTTATGAAAATGACAGTACTTCTTCTGGTCACGCTTCCTAAAGGACATGCTTAACTGCTTGGGCCATTTTAGCCCTGGTTCAGCCTTAATCTGCATTAGGATTTTGTCTGCAGGCATCACTAATAGGGTGAAGTTCATCTTCTTCTTCGAAGTGTAAGAACTGCTCTTACTGGTCTTAGTCTCCGAATATGAATCCTTACGATCTTTCTTCTTACCATGAGAATCACTAGGTTCTTCCTTCTTTTGTTTTCCTATTAGCCTTTTCACAATAAGGGCGTCCTCTCCATTCATATACTTCTGGGCTTTAAGCAAGAGGTTCGTCATAGAGGTTGGCGACGTCTTTCCCAACAAAAAGATGAGATCGGGGTTATTAAGCCCAGCCTGGAAGGTCATCATTATCAACTGGTCGTTAGCTTCGTCAATCTCCTACGCGGCTTTGTTGGAATGTTTTACATAGTCCTTCAGGCTTTGCCCTTCCTGCTGCCTTACTGTTAACAAGTAAGAGGTTGGCCTCTTATGACATTGTCCTCCAATGAAATGGCGAACAAACGAGTCACTGAGCTGTTCAAAATTGCTAAGGAAGATGCTGGCAACTTACTAAACCACACCCTAATAGTCCCTCTGAGGGTGGCAAGGAACGATCTACAGATAACTTCGTCCGAGGTTTGTTGGAGGTTCATGATAGTCCTGAAGGCCCCTATGTGGTCAAGAGGGTCCTTCGTGCCATCATAGAACTCTAGCTGCGGCAAACGAAACTTTAGAGGCAAAGGGCACTCCAAAACACTAGCTGTGAAAGGTGAATCTGTTCGTTTGATTATGCCATCAAGGTTTATCTCTGTCTTCCCTTTCATTGCATTCTTTACTTCATCAAGTTCCCTTCTTAAGCTCTTCATCATGTGATCGTTGTCATGCATGGTCTGCCTTATGTATTCGGTTGCATCTTTTCCCTTATTGTTTTTAGGGCTACTAGCCTCCTCGTCATGTCTGCTATGACTACGTGATTGCTGCCTTCAAGATGGGCTTAACGCTTCAACTCTTCATTTTGCTTCATTAGCTCTTGTACATTCACTATTAGAGCTTGGATCTATTGAGCCATCACCACAGGATCTAGGGGTGGTGTTGGTGTAGAGTCTACCAAGTGATAGGAGCTTTATTGGTAGGAGCACGATGGTTTGAGAAAAGATCAACTCATCGTTCCCATAGACGGTGCCAAACTGATGAAGTCAAGACTTGACCTCGTCAGTATCAATGGACGATCTCCGGTAACTGTTGTTAAGAAAAAAAAGGCAAGGGAGGTTTTCACTGGCATGATGCCAGCTGAGAATACTCTGATGCTAAAGTTAGCTTATCAATTCTCAAAAGAAGTTTCTCACAATTCTCTCTCTATTTTTTCATGTGTTTTTACCTGAGTTCCATTTTCCTTTTTATATTTTACTTTGGGTTGGTGCAATTATGTTCGTTAATGCTACTCTAAGCATTTTTCTCCTGAGAGGAATGTGGCATTAATTGACAATGATGTTCCATTTAAGGCTTAACGGATGACCGTTGAGCCATTACAGCTCTTGTAACTGTTTCGATGAAGTCATTGCTTATGAACTGTCCTGATTGCATTTATTTGCACCTTTAATGAGTGCTGGCCTGGCTCGCCTTAAAGGACAATGTATGATGATAGGATTTTACGTTTACTCTCGTCCTCGACTTGAGTGTGGCTAAGATCGTCTTTTACCTAGACGATCTTATCTTGATACTTGTCAGTTGCCCCTCATTCCTAGGTCATCAAGAAGTTGGACAGTCTTAGGAATGTGACTAGACGTGACGCTTCGTATCTTCTCGATTCTCGAAATTTGGCTTCTCGTTTTAGATGCAAACGACTACTCCCCCGGTAACGAACATGTGTTGGTCTACTATTCGCGGTGTGTGTGAGGCTTCCTTGATTTTGGCACGCCTTAATTTGAAGTTTTCCTTTTAGAGAAAACTGTTCCTCTTCCTCTGCCCTATTTGGTCTAAACTCTAAAGCGTTGAGAAATCTTCATTCTTCAAAATTTCCTGGTAAGGCCTCCTTTCTCTATGCTTTGATGGTTGGTTTTGAGTTCCTTAGTCAAGAGTGCCCCTCAGTTTCATTTTTCTTTGCTCTGTTGGGAGTTTTCCTAAAGTATTCCTCAGGTCGACGTCCCCAAATAGGTTTGTTCGTGTCTCGTTTTTCTACCCTTAGACCCGTTTTATTTTTTCTATACCCTCTAATCCACCAGTCTCTAATAAGACACCATTCGGAGATGACCACCATCGAGTATTGGGTGGATGGTGTTAGGTCTAGCGAATTGGAGACTAGGTTGTCTTCTAACGCTGATTCTTTGAGCAAGGTAGTGGATACTACTGCTTCAAAATTACCCTCATCTTCACCATTAAAAAGAACAACTACTATTTTCATCATTTAAACAAAAAATTTGTCTCTTGATGAAGTCGCTACGTAAAAAGTATATTTAAAATAAATTCAAGTTCTTTTTACAAACCATTAGTTCCACTCAGGGTTTTTTTTCCCCCCTCATCCATTGGCAAATTGCAATTCCAGAATTTCACGGCTCTATGGAATTTTTTTTTTCCTCTCACATAGATTGCAACTCCAATGTCTGACTGACGTAGCTCTTCATCCAACAACCAAAACCCTGAAACAATTTTCCATAAACTACACCCCCCAGAAACTTGCACCCATTGCCAGAAACTTACACCCTCAACTTCAACCATTGCAGTGGCGCTAGGAGGCACACCACCACTCACTTCTTTCGTGGCAACTTCAGCACCCTCATTTAGTGACCTACATTAAAAAGGCACCACGTTCTCTGGTGTGTTAGGAGGAAAAAGAAAAAAAAAAGGTAAAATATTATTTTTGTCCCTAAATTTTCATGAAAGATCATTTTTTGTCCGGACTCTATTTCTCTCTCTCTCTCTCTCTCTTGATGGAATCATCCTAACTTTCAAAGGTTTCTAGTTTCATCCTTAAACTTTGCAAAATGTTTCATTCCTCAATCTGTTTTCGATAATTTGTCTTCCATGACGTAACGAAGTACTGATGTGATAAAATACGGACATATGGAAAAACTTATTGGTACATGTGAGAACCATTTTTTTTTTAAAGTCAAAATTTCCCCTTACTCTCTCCATTCGTGAAACTCCCTCGTTCTCCATTGGTGAAAACCCCACGCTTGAAGCCTGGCGAAAATAGCCAAATAACACATTTTTTGCAAACTATTTTGCAATCTACCAATGTTTCAGAAATATGTAGGAATTTATCACTTTTTGGGTACTCGAGTTTGGCAAAATTGAGTTTTCATGGTACTCGAGTTCCATGAACTTGAGTATTCTCAAAAAATTTTAGAGTATATTTTTTCAAAGAACTCGAGTTTTTGAAACTCGTGTTTCACAAATTCGAGTTTCAAAAAAGTAGTAAATCCTTACATATTTCTAAAATAGTGGTAGATTGCTAATTTTTTTGCTAAATATTAGTAGTGGACCATTTTCACCCCCAAAGCCCTCATGCTTAATGAATAGGAATGGA
The DNA here is from genome assembly GCA_023055345.1 of Quercus wislizeni. Classification (NCBI taxonomy): domain Eukaryota; kingdom Viridiplantae; phylum Streptophyta; class Magnoliopsida; order Fagales; family Fagaceae; genus Quercus; species Quercus wislizeni. The sequence goes on along the minus strand of JALGQJ010000001.1, from coordinate 16,000,941 downwards.
AATGGGCCGAGTTCGGGTTGGGTTTTTTTTTCATACCCAGACCCAACCTGCGAGTTTGGCCTGGAAACCCGGACTTGACCCGTTTATTATAGGGATTTTTTTCTTAACCCCAAATCCGCCCCGTCAAGCCCCCGCAGGCCCCGTCCCCTCATGCCTAGCCAAGCCCAAAATCGGAAACATAAATTTCGATTTATGATTTTTCAGCCTAAAATCACAAACACAAACACAAAGATAAACACAGAAACCATAAACACAATTTCAGATCTATGATTTTTCCTTTCAAAATCACAAACATAAACACAAACAAAAACTCACATGATTGAGATGAACTGAACCCCGAAAAAAAGAAAAAAGAAAAAAGTGGAGAATGAGGTGGAGCGAGCGAGGTTGTGAGACCTTGGGTGAGGAAGATGAGAGGGGCAGAGGGTTGTGCGACAATGTGAGATCGGTGACGACAAGGATGAAATGGAGTTGAGAGAGTAGAGAGTTGTACCTGTGCTTGACTGCTTGCGGGCTTGTGGCCATATGAGTAAGAGAGCTGAGAGATATAGAGGGAGAGGCGGCCATGTGAGACAGTGAGTGAGAGAGCTTGGGACAACAATGAGAGGTTAGGCAGTTGGGCTGGCGGTGAGATTGAGAGTGACCTAAAGAGATGAGACGCAGAGGCATGAGCTGAAATGAAATGAGGAATAGAAAATTTTAGGGTTTATAACTATATATACTAGTGTTTAACCCGCACAATGCACGGGAACATTTTACATAACATTTTACATATTAATTATGAACTTTGCATCCTACATAAACTTAGTTATCATACTTCCACTGCATACATTCAAACTTAAATAATGTAGTATATTTAAGCATATAATGTCTAAAAAAAGAATTTGACTTTAAGCAACAACAACACCAACAATTATGCAGCTACTTAAGCCTCCAGCAGCAGCACCAACATGAGTTATGCAGCAACTTAAGTTGAGCATTATTGCCACCAATCATGAGCATTGGTTCAGCCATCGTAAATCCTGAAAATCAGTCTCATTCTAGTAAAACCTGAACATAGGAAAACATTGCATCAAATCAAATCACTACCAAACTCAAGGAGAATATTATGCAATAATAAATCATGACAAATCATATTTAACCCATGCATCAAAACTTTCCTTGTAACTTGTATATTAAAATATAGTAAACTATTTTATTGCTTAACAATATAGAATATGTTAAGAGTCATCGAGCAACACCTGTGATGTTGCTGCTGAAGTTGACTTGCTGCCATAGCTGTTATTATTGATGTTGCCTAACATACACCTGTCCTAAGCCACTGCATTAGAGTTAGGGAATTGTTAGTCTTTTACCATAAAAGTTGTTAACATCTGTTAGTTGCTGTCAGTTAGATAGATAGGTTGTTAGAATGCAATATATATGGCTTTACTTGGAATAGCTTTGAATACTTAAGAAAACTGGATATTAGTGGTTTGCTAGAGTGGTGATTGTAAGGACCATTGAATGAAATAAGCAACAGATTCTCTCCTAATCTTCTCTATTCTTTCTAAATCTTATTTCTCATTCTTGGAGGCCAGTTGCCTCAAATTAGGCATTTCTCATAGATATGAATTACGTATTATGTTAAAGCTCTAAGCATAAAAGTTTGTGAAAAGTAAAAGAGAGAATAATAATGGATTGTTATAAAGTTAGTCTAAAAGGTTTGGCAATGTGTAGTAGCTAATATTTATTTGCACATAGGCTATTAGATTTTCTATCACACATTTCAACAAACATTTGGCATTCAAATATGCTTCAAAACATAGTTCTTATACACGGATAGAAGATGTTAGTTAAGAACTCAATCATGGATACCTTTATTTTATTTTTTGTGAACACATGGAAGAAGAACAATTGAATGTATGAGGACATGACACTATTTTCTATTATACTAATTTACAATAATACTTTATGCTCACAGTGAAGCAGGTTACTCAGTACATATCTGATGAGCCAGGAGAGAGGTACCAATCTCCAAAGGATATGTAAAAAGATCAGAGAAAGGAAAAAAGTAGATAAACTGCATTTCTGCCAGGGACATCACTATCTATCTCTTTTTCTTCCTTCCATGTAAAGAACTGACTTCTATTAATCACTGAATTTCAATTTAGCTATTTTTGAGTACTAATTTATGGTCAAGTGCTGGTTTTTTCTTGGCATTCTCTGTTTTTTAAAAAGAGTTTTGAGAGAGGGCTTGTATTTCGTTCTTTTGAATCAAAGTATTGTAAATCTCATTCATAACTCTAATGTGAGTCCAATTTACAACTATAATCAAACACATTCAAGGCAATTCATCAAATGACAAAACACCCAACTCTTAGTTTTTAATTGGCACACGTTGTTGCTTTCAACAGTATAAATTTAAATGTTAATCAAGAGCCAAGCTAGTTAGTACAAATAAATCTTCAAATTGCTTCAAAAACAAATCATGAACTTATGCAAATTTTCTCTTGCCCAAACAGGTCCAGGAAATTAAAGGTTTGACAATAACAGAAATATTTACATGAATGTATGCATCATAAAATTTAATTTTCCACCTTAACTTGCTTCTTCTTGGCAGGAAAACACAGGATTAAGCTTCACACGTCATTGAAGATTGGGTATGCTTGGTTTCTTTTCCAGGATATGACAAAAATAACACATGGTTTAATGCCTCAATTCATATACTTAAATTACTAAGAACTGAGTATGGGGATAGAACCCTATGTGCAGAGAGAGAGGGGGAAAGCAGTCCATTTACAAACTTAATGGGAGAATAGATATGCATTCTACAAAATATAAAAATTTCTTCCTCTAGCATGTCATAATTAGGCATCCAGTAAAAAAAAAAAATTTCTAGTTTGCCATAACAATAAGATGAGATTTATGGTTTGTTGAGGCTTCCTATAGATTCAACAGGTAGAGGTATACATACAATTTTCCATGTTGTCCATTTATCAACTTGATAGTTTCTGATACCAAAAAGTACATTGTATGTCTATCACAGATTCTTTCAATGTCATAAAAAGAAAATGCAAATCTTCCCTCATTTCCTTGAAACTTTAAGTGAAGTTGCCTTCAGAAAATTTTCTAAAAAAAAATCAGCTTGCACATATAACCCATAAAAACCAAACAATTTCACCAAGACCCTATTTTCACTACCTAATCCTTGTTCATCATTCCCCCTCCCTCCCAACTTCACACGGTCTCAAACATTTCCCATCACATTCCATCAAAGCTAGCACAACTTTCTAAACTATAAACAATCAGCAAAATAATTAATTTAACATAAAAAATAAAAATAAAAAGAGAAAAAGAATCACCCTCATAAGCCATATACAATTTATCTCATCATCAGAATGCACAAAACCCATAAAAAATTAAAAAAAAAACAACACTTTCACTAACCAAAAAGCAGACTCCATTGGAACATTGACCCCAAAAAACTCCCATTTTCAAATAGCAACATCCCGAAGATAACACATTCATAAACCACAAGCCAAGTAAACAATTAACAAAAACCAAACTTTAAATAACAAAATGTGTTTTCTTATCAAAACATTGAATAACAAAAAAAAAAAAAAAAAACTTATTGTTGAGTTACACAAACACCCAATGGGTTTTAAAATCCATGATCTCACCCTACAACTTGGGGGAAGGAAGTGCCATTTGTGCCAAAGCTCATTCCTACCAAAACTTCACAAAAATTGAGAATGGCACACGCATTGTCAAATACACAAAGGATTTGAACCAAGTATAACAGCTACATATACCTAGAGGCTCCAAAAGTACAAAGAATTCCCCCACCACCAAAAATAAAAATCCAAAGACAATTCATATAAAATTACCTGAAGCTTCTTGGCAAGGGCCACTACTTCATCCATCCAAGTTTGCATTACTTTCCTGTTACAAAGATAACAATGCCAAATGATTGGTTTTGTGGGAGATTCTTAAATTCTATTAAAAAAAAAATAGCTGACTATTATTAAAAAAAAAAAAAATTAGAAACAACAAAAAATAAAAAAAATTTCACATCTGCTTCTGATTCCATTGATTAAATTAAGTAAGCAACAGAAATTTCACCTACTATTAGCACAATGACCTAAAAGATGACTCACCTCCAGGGTTTTGCCATCGGGGGCTATATCCCTGTCATGGAAGCACCACCAATCAACTCCAAGCTTGTTTATGAATCCAAAATTGGTTTCACTGTTATATGCATTAAGAATTTTGAGGGGAAAAAAAGTTCATATCGTTTCCATTGGTAAATTATCAGTGCCAAGTATACCAAATTGGACAAATAAAGATCAGTCTTACTTCTTCTCTTGGCCATAGCCACTGAATTTGTACCATCACTTCAGCATTTTCTATTGAAAATCCACTTCATTCTTCAAAAATTTCTTCTAATGCAATATGCTCCTATGAAACAAAGTATTTCAAAGATTTCAAAAATTAAAAATAGAACTTTTGCAGGTAATGATTTCGGCAATCTGACTGTGTGTGAAGACTCTGATTTTTCTTTCTCTACTTTATAATCTCAAATCTCTACATCGTTATTCTAAAATCCCCAAATTTTTCCTGTTTGATATTGAAACAGTTTTTAACAGCAACTGCGGTTCTACCTTTCAACAGAAACTGCCATAGAACGGTTGCAGAGAAAAAAAAAAGTAAGAAGAAAGAAAAGAAAAATCAAGTATAATTCAGAGAATAAGAAGAAAGAAAGAAGAGAACAATAGCATTAACAAAAAAAAAAAAAAAAAGGAATATACAAATCTGAAAAATAAGAATTAGAATTGATTTTTTTCCTTAGAACTTTAAGTCTCTCTCATTCTGTTATGCGCCTTACAAACTGTTTCTCTTTGTGATTGTGGTTTTAGTGGTCTACGTTTGGCAAAGGAACAGATGGTAGAGAAAAAACCAATGGTTATGGCCGGCCTTAAATATTTATCTCTTGGCACCCTATGAACTCTGTCTCTCCTATCTCTGTATCTCAAGACTTTCAAGTTTCAATTGCATTTTAATTTTTTAACTCAAATAACTTAATCTAAAGCAACCCAACCAAGAAATTCAACCTAAATCATATTCAATCCCTAGATTTGAAAAGGAAAAGGAAAAAAACAATAACAATAACTTTATTGGTTATGGGTATACAGCAAAAAAACTTAAAATAAAAATCAATGCAACATTCGATCCTATACTTATTTAATCCCAACGATTTCGTTAAGATTAGAAATAGAAGTACCCAAACTAAAAACAATATTTTTAGTGATTTCTGTAATCTAAAAAATCAAACAAAAAACAAAACAAAAGCAAATATCTAACATTGACAAAACAAACCTTTTGATAGAGATTCCAAAAACCCAAAACAAAAACAAATCAAATCTAAACCTACCCAACAAAAAAACTCAATTAAAAGTAACGTTTTATACCCAAACCTACAAAATTGAAAAAAAAAAAATGTACCATTGTCAATGTCGGTTCCGCTATCTGGGGGTTTAAATTTGGCAAGGGAATGGATGGTTTTTGGTACAGACGAACTCTTCTCTCTTTTCCTTTTGATTGTAATGCACAATGGACGGCCTTAGGAACTCTGCCTCTTTCTCTGTTTCTTTCTCCGTGCCTTCTCTGTTTACCGTTCTGCCTAGGTTTTGGGTTTGCAAAATCGTGTTTTAAAACTTTTTGATTTCTTATGCCCAATCGATGTAGTGTTTACCATTCTGCCTCTTTCTCTGTTTCTTTCTCCGTGTCGCAGGCCTCATCCTCTCTCTATTTCATTGCCTCTCTCTTTCTCTGCTTCTTTCTCTGTGTCCTCATCGCCTCTGTCTGTTTCTATTTCCATGTACATTTAATTTTAATGTAACCCAAATACCTAAATACAAATCAATCCAACCAAATTTCTCAAAACTAATTCATATTTCATACCCAGATCTAAGAAGAAAAACAAAAAAACCAAAAAAAACTTGCCAGTTGTAGTTCTCTCTCTGTCCGTATCTCAAATCCTGCGTGCATCTTTAGGTTACCAGTACCAATTCCGGTAGCCTAAGTCCGGCAAGGGACGAACAGTAGGGAGAAAATGATGGTGATAGCCGGCTGGCCGTACGAACTCTGTCTCCTTCTCATCTCCGTATCGCAATCTTTTTTTTTTTATCTTTTTTTTTCTCCTCCTTCTCTGCTTCTTTCCCCGTTTCCTCGTCGCCTCTCTCTCTCTGTCTCTCTCTCATCGCCTCTCTTTTTCTAATTCTGGGTATCCTTTAATTTTAACCGGTTATGTTTTTTGTTATTTATAATGAGAGGCTTTTAAACGGTGTATAGATTGTCAACCAACGTAATTATCGCTTTTTAATTTATACGTGTCAAAATTTTAGATAGGTATATCTCCTAACGTGGCAGCACCTCGTTAAAAGCTTCTGCTTTTATATATTGTATTAGATAAGGGTATTTTAGTAACTATATATATAACTGGGTCAGGTTGAGTCCGGGTTTTGGAAAAAACCCGGACCTGCTTGGGGTTTTTTTTTTTTTTTTTAACCTAAACCAAACCCTATTTTTTATCAGGCTGGGTAAAATCCAGCCCATTAGGGTTGGGCTAGGATGGGTACCCGCGGGTCGGGCAAAAATTGTCATCCTTATCAATGAAATAACTTTTACTCAACGAACATGACAACTAGTACAATAGTTGCACGTGAACTACAAAAAGAGTACAACAGTAGCTTCAGCTGCAGAATAATAGAACATAGAAAACAGAGCTACAGAAAAAAAAAAAAAAAAAAAAAAAAAAAAAAAAAAAAAACAGCATAGAACAAATTACTGATCAAACATAACTAAAACAATTTCTTAATCATTAAACATAGACAAAAGGATATTCCTTGAGCAGAAAGAGTTTTGTACAAAATAGACTTCTTGACTCTTTACAATCGGAAAAGTCTATACCAAATGTCAAAAGCAATAGACTACACCGACTCATACTCAGAGCTGATTTTGCCAATATGCGAATTTTGGAAGAGTAAAAATGATAGCTAAATACATATACTGGTCTAATGCATCAATGCCATTATTATGCAGACTATGAAAAACAAATATTCAAGAGGGAACATTAGGAAAAGGCTTTACTCTTGGGTTAAGATAGCTTGACCTCGGTTAATTAATTCAATTATCCAAGTTGATTAATTAGGTTCAACTACATGCAAATTGTGGAGGCACCAATAAATCACCAAAAATACTAAATGCAGTGGAAAATAAATTTGACACGGTGATTTGTTGACAAATGGGGAAGACCTTGCAAGGCAAAAATCCCATTGAGTGATTTTAAAGTCACCACTCCTAGGAATTCGCTAATGAACAATCAAGCGGTTACAAGTACAAGGAATCTTACCAATTACCCTGACCTATCCTGAAATACCAACCTACAGTTGAACCTTCGCTCCAATACCCAATTGGACTAAATCTTGTAGTAGCCTTCTTTCCCTTGATGCACCAATCTTCAATCTGTGACTAACCCTTTGCATGGATCCAGTACGAGACTAACTCCAGCAATTTGAACAGATGTTATTGACTGCAAAGTTCTTCACTTCATCAATAATGAAGACCTGGAAGCACTTGGTTACAAAACCCTATAGCGTACAAATGCAGTAACTTCTTATAGAGAAAATAAGTCTCTCGATCTTTGTATCCGTATATCACGGCTTTTAAAACAAGCCTTATATATGTCTAGGGTTGTGAGAAAAGAAACCTTAAACAAATCTATAAGCCTGGGCCGAAATTCAAACCTGGAAAACTAAAAATTGTTGTTTTTGATAGATCGAGCTTTTGTCAAGCTATCTATCTAGTTTCGAATTAAGTCTCGATAGCAGCTATCTGTCAAGTTATCTGTCGAGAATTAATGAGTAGCTTTTCTTCACTTGTTTCTTGGATCAATTTTCATGTCTTTAATACTTGACTAGAACAATATGTTTTTTAAAGTACTAAACCCATCTTAGATCTACCCAATTACAAGTAAAGTGCATTTTGTCAAAGGATTAGCCAATTACAAAAAATATGACCCTAAAAATCTCCCCCTTTGGCAATCCCTGACAAAACCACAAACAACAATTATGAGAGAAGTCTAACACAACTATCCCATAACTTACAAAAGTACATAAGTCTAATCCTACTACGAACTCTTGAAAAACTTTGCAAGAAGAGAGATCATGGCATGGTAGACTTGCAACTTGTCTTAATTGAAACACTTAAACAAGATTCATCAAGGCATCAAGTGTGAAACATAGACAAGTCATATAAAAGAAGAAACATGTGTATAAAGAGAGAAAAGAAACATCACGTGAAATAAGGTGAAAAACATGCATCATCATATATATAGAAAGAAGAATACAATGTATGTAAAAATGATCACAAGACCGCGGTATGTGAAGTGAGAAAAGATACACCAAAACCTCACTACATCCCTTAAAGCACTTTCCCCTTATCTAGTATATCCTATGCTAGCTCTCCTCCTAACATAATGACTACTCTCATATACAAAACTACTCCTTCTTTTTGTCACAAGTGACAAATGGTGCATCATTGAGAGGTCGTCACCTCATCATCACTAGAAAAGCTAGAACCATTAGCACCATCAACATCATCTCCACTAGAAGAGGACTCCTTAGTAGGCTCAGGTGAAGGTGAGGGAGCGAAACCATCAAGGCGAGACTGGCGGCGAACGATGTGACCAATTCTGGTGTTCATCTGACACATCTCATTAGACAGATGGTCGAGACTACCAAAATCGACATGCATGTGCTTAATCTGACCCATGATGTTAGCAAGATAGAACAAAGGAATTAAAGAAAACATTAAATTTTAGGAATCATAACTCAAGAACAAAGTTTAATTGAAAAAGTGTTTTAAGAAATCAAATTTCAACATTAGTTCCTGCCACAGAACTAACTAAAAAGAGGTTTTTAATTTGTAAAAAATGTGCTAAGGGCTATCCTAAGGTTTTGAATAGGGAAAATAGGGTTTTAGAGAAGATGGAGGCCAAAAAATAACTCTCTCTAGCTAGCATTTTGATTGGAGACATAAGATGAGTGTTTATATGTTTAAACTAGGGTTTTAGACTCATTTAGAGAGTTTTGGATGTTCCAAAGGGTCTACGGGCCGGGACCCATTAAAGAGTGAGACTTTGGGTCCTAAAAAAATGAAGTTCTAAGGTTCTAGAATGCAGTGTGTGTACACATGCTCATGCATGCATACGCATGCTCCCAAAAAAATCATAATTTCGACTACTCAGTTGGCCAAATTTCAAATGGTTATAACTTACTCAATATAAGTCCAAATTAGGCAAAATTTGTGTTCAAATTGAAGCCCAAGATGCCTACTTTCCAATGAAACAAACTTAAAATTAAGTTGTGGAGCAATAGGTATGATCAAAATAATGAGAAATGTCATTTTTCAACATCGTTATCACAGCGATTTGAGCAATTCTAAGTTGTGATTACTTCCAAACTATCAAAATAACTTCAATTACCTTTTGTAGACATGTCAAACTTATGCTTGAGACTGGGGACTTAAGTTTATTAATTAGGTACAAAATGAGGTGTCTACACTAATGACTCTAGACTTCACCCAGTAGATAACCTATTGATGTGCTCCCTAAGATGCCCACAACTTGATGATTTGAATTACATAGCAAATGTACTAGGATAGGCTCTGTGGCTTTAGCATTGATTCACGTTATGACATATACAACAAATTAAGTGGATAATATTTTTGTTTACTCTCTAAACTCAAGGGTTAGAAGGTGGAGGCTAGGATTTTCTCTATGATTAGCTTTTCAAAGTTTGACCCAACAACCTCAACTAAGTCTTGTATAATAGGCTCTTATATAGGCATTCCACTTATGGTTGAAAAACTCATGGAATTGATTTCGTTAAAACATGTCACTTATTGACTTTTAATTTTCGATTAATTGAGCCATTGTTGAACAACAATTTGAGACTCCTCTTTCAATTGATCAAGACATAACCAAAAGCATGTCAAAGCCTAGATTTTGATAGATCAAGTGGTGATCAAATGACATTCGAAATCCTAAAAATTTGTCTTCTTTGACTTGCATCTTTGATTCTTAATCTTGATATCATGGAATCTGCCAACCTAAAATCTAATAACCATACATAAGGAATATATATTCCTTGCAAGAAAATAGCAATTTCATTACAATGTTCTAAGCATGCCATAATACAGGAAACACCTATACTAGTACCACACGATCTCTTTATACAGATTTATTAAAATTTCATTGAACTTTGGCATGGTCATGTTCAATTCCAGGGTTGAAATCAAAACAAGAAAACTCAAAGAATTCTCAAGTCCATGAATTGTTAAAAAAATGTCTTTAGGGTTACAGAGGTGATCTTGAGAATTCAAAGGAAACCTCAGTGATTTCATATGTTCTGTTTGAAGCAGCAGAAGTAGGCAACATCAAGTTCTTGGTTAAGCTTATTTGTTTTAACTTTGATCTATTATGGAAAACAAAAGATTGTAAAAGCATATTTCATATTACTGTTGAGAAGTACCACAAAAGCGTTCATATGTGCGTGCATCCACCCTTTGGTGTTAGTTCTTGAGTTTTTATTGAAAATTTAGCTTTGCAACCCAATGAAGAGATAAATAGAAGGTAGTGGGCTGATTTTTTATTGATGAGTAATGGAATCTTAGGGATGTGCTTTAGCAATACAACATTTTGAATCAAAAGAAGGGGTCACATATTAGGTTTACTTTCTCTGCTAACAGAGGTTATATTTATTATATGTTTCCATTAAGTGCTACCTTTTTCCCTAATTTCCTTTTTTTTTTTTTTCAAATTTCTTGAGTTCTATTTTGTTTAGTTTTCTCGAAGTAATTATGTTTGTTGATGACTACATGCTAAGAGATTACTAAGTCAAAGTCTTTTTCAGTTTATCTAAAGTCTTTAACTTCTCATTCCCAACTACTTAATGCTACAAAGGGTCCTCTCACCAATAAGACCATTTATTGTACTACAAAGAACTTGCAGAGATGCACGAATGGGTAATTTCATATATAAATATCAGCCCTATATCTTTATTATCTGAAAATTGAAGTTTTAATACTTTCTTACCAATGTTGTATAGACACACACACACACACACCCACCCCTATACCCGCACCATTTTCTATTTTTATTTTATTTTTAAATTACAAAAAAAATAATTGCACAAGACATGACGCATGTATGTGTACAAATTTTGCTAATTGTATGATACTTTGTTCAAACAGATTTTTTAGAATTAGATGAGAATATTTTACCAAAAGAGATTCAGAAAATAATTTGCAATGAATATTTGTTCCAACTGCATCTCGATGAATATAATTTGAAGTATGGAAAGAAAATTACACAGTTTCGAAGATTTTGGAGACAGAAATTGCACCTAAGCAAAATGACTTACGTAAAGTTGAAGAACATCAGGTAATTGAAGCATACTTACTTCACTTTTCTTACTATATGATTTAAACATTAGTCTACACATAACTTACTATACATGTCTAACTGATACATAAGAATGAAAATTATTGCAGAACACAATGGAGGAAATTGTAAGAAAATCAAGGAAGGACAAGTACATAGCCAGTCAAAAAATAGAAATAGGAGAAACATCTTTTGAGAGACCTGAATTAACTGCTCCTATAACTACTGAAGATGGAAGACCCGGTCATAAAAGAACACTCCAAATGCTTCAAAAATGTCAAAACTGTACTAAGCAAATTGCATCAAAGAAGAAAAAAATCTGAAGTCTAATGCATTTCTATCTATTTTATAAATAACATACTCTTACAAGCAAGACAAACAAATGGATATACTATCTTACTCTATGAATCTTTATATATTTCTTTATATTGTTTAATTTTATTTTATTTTATTAGAGTATTTGCTGCTCTGCCTCAAAGATTACCATACTCTTTCATTACTTCAAATAGTTTTTTTTCCTTAAACTTCTCACCACTGCATTTCCTTTACGAATTATCATATTAAATCTCCAATAAACATATGTTTTTGTTTTAAACTGTCTACAATCTGAAAGTTTAGTAATTTTAACAAACCTTCTTATCCTATCATTTCATTTAAATTCAGATTTGATGCAGTTCTCTGTCAAGATTCTATCCATTATGCATATATTGTTTGAATTACCTTTGTTTAGACAGATTTATAATATTCACCAGGTGTTCTCAAGAAACATTGCTGGATAAAGCTGACAGGTTAGGACAGCCTAACTATCATTCTTATACATTTGACTTCTACTCTTTTTAATTCCATATTAATCTGATAAGATTTTTTAAAGTTCCAAACCATAAACTCAGATTGAATGTAAGTCTACCAATAATGTAGTTATGTTCCCCAATTCGCCTTGAACAAATGTAAATGACTCTGCTGTTTTTGTTATCTTTGGTGCTAGAAAATTATGCTTTGCAAAATCTGGGGCTAGGAGTTTAGCTGTTGTAGATGATAACGGTTTTGAGTATAATGATATTACTATATATAAGGGCCAATTCTATGTAAAATAGTACACTTCCAAACTTTCTTATTAAGTTAAAATGAAGGAAGACATTATGAAATTGAGAAAGTGGAAAATCTATAATAAATTCTAATTTAATGCTATATTCTAATTCTATTGAACTATCTTAGCAAAAAGAGAAAAACTATTGATGTAGACAGTAAGGGGTTTGTTGTATATCATGTTTTGCGTCGAAGTAATGCTAGGATATTTGAGGCTGACTCAAGAATGAGGAAGGTGAAATACAAGCTATTGAGGTCAAGTCTCAATTGGTAACCGAAGTACCATGTTGTTATTCGAAGATGCCTCTATTTGTACTTGGCAAGTAAACTGAAATCTTTATTCATCAAGGAAGCGGTTTTTTCCTTTTTAACTTGGCAAGTAAACTAAAATCTTGACTGTTTCTGCAGAAGTTTTCACTGTGGCATGCCACTTAGTACTTACTACACGTAGGATATGTACTCTCACTTTTGCTGATTGGTATAGCTTTGAGTGTTATCTCTTGAAGCTGGTGCAACACAGGTGCTGACATCCAAGCTGATGCAAGAATAGCAGTGATGCTAGCTGCTGTAATTTAACAAGAGCATAGCTAATGTATGATCTGTTAGTGTAGGTCTGTTAGCTAATGTATGAGCATAGCTAATATATGAGCATAGTTAATGTTTTAAAAGTGTATCTCGAAATGTGAATGTAATTGCTATAAAGTTAACAGAAATTGCATGTAATTCAAGTAGTAGTGTTTTATAAGTAATAGTAATCTTTAAAGTTTGCAAAATGAACCAATTTGATTGCCATGCCAATTGCTTTATGGACATTTGCAAGTCCCAAGAATTTTTAGATACAAATATGTTATTGCTTTTTTTCAAAATAATAATAATAATAATAATAATAACTTAAAAAAATGCAAAGATAATACATATAAAAGAGATAAAGAGAGAGAAATCTTAAGATTTAAAAAATATTAAACCCATGATGTTAAATTAGTTTTAAATTCTAATTTTGGTTTTGACATTTTGAGTGCTATTTTATAATTTTTAATTTTAAAATTTTTAATTTCTAATACATTAGCTACATACTTATTTAATTAAACTTATTTAACTAAAAATTTTAATAAAAAGTATTCACTTCAAATATTTATCTTAAATTATTTGAATATATTTACTTTCTCATATACTAATTATTTTTTGAGTAGACACTTATCATTGAGCTACAAAGATAGGGTAGAAACAAACTGGTAATTGACTTTAAAATTTGCATCTTAAAATATATTAGAAAATCGTTAGATTTAATAGATGGTTTGGTCAATTAGGAATCACACCAAAGCTCTAGATGGAGCTAAATATATGTGTTACAATGAGAGAATACTATGCATATCGATTGTGTTTCTGCGATGTGGCTTTTTTCTCATTGATGGAAGTGTATTTTTAAAGTTAAATAGCTACATGACAAAATCTTAAGAAGGTAACTTATGAAACAGTATTTACTACATAAGTTTTGTTCATAGATAAAAATGTCCTTTTTTAAACAATGTTTCTGTTTAAAATAATATTGTTTGATGGTTATAAATGAGTTTGTTTGTTTTTTTTTTTTCCCTACAACATTTAGCTTATAATATATGTTTTAAATTATATTTCGTCTTCTTATGAACAATTCTTTCCCTATTTTACCATTATAAAATGATCCTGTGCATTACGTGGGTTAAACACTAGTATATATAATAGCAGAAGCTAATAGAAAGTGAATTCCTACAATTAAGGAGGGGCTGACAAATAGGAAAAGTACTTATCTAAAATTTAGACACGTATAACTTAAAAAAGCGATACATTATATTGTTTGGCAACGCTAAAACACTATTTAAAAGTGATAAATTATAATTTTTCACTGCGTTAAACATTGTTTGGAGCCCTCTTGGTATAAAAAAGAAAACTAAATGCTTAAGACAAAAAAAAAAAAAAAAAAAAGACTGCTACATGGAGAAAGGAGAAAGAGAGACTGAGAGAAAAGAGAGACAGAGAATGGAGAAGGAGAGAGAGATCGAGAGATCAAAAACTACAGTTTGCAATCAAGAATGAAAAGATGTCTCTCACTTCCTATTAGATTTCTTCATCTAACTGTCCGTTAATTTCTTTCCCTGGAATAAGAAGAAGTAAGGAAGATGAAGCGTTAAGAACGAAGAGGAGTCAAGAATGAAATAGAGGGGCAGAGATAGAGAGAAGGGCGCCACCCAGATCTTCTGCCATCACCATAAGCCTCCACTCACTACCCAACTATCAGAATCGAAATCGCAACTGGTATAGTTCTATTTTTAATTTAAAAATTTAGGGTTTTGGGTTTTTATTTGGAGAATCAATTGGGTGTTAATTATGATTTAGATTGGTATTTTGGGTTAGATTCGGTTTTGATTAAGAAGCAAGTAGAATGTTTAGGCGCCAAGAAAGAAGAAATATCTATGGTTGGCCATTGCCTGTTCCCTCGCCGAACTTGGGCCACCGGAACCACAAGCACACATGAAGAAAAAAATATGACCATCCACCACCCAGATTGTCAGAATCGGCACCGGTACAATGTTTTTCCCATTTTTTAGATTTGGCCATTTGGGTTTTTTTTGTTGATATGTTTAGATTTGATTTGTTTTTGTTTCGGGTTTTTGCGTGCTTCTGTTTCTAATCTTTATAAAACCATTGAGATTAAATAAGTATAGGATTGAAATCATTGGGTATTTCCGTTTCTAATATTTATTTTCCTTTTTCAATCTTATTTTAGTTCTTTCTGCTGGAACATCATACACCCAAATGGAGTCCGTAAGGCACAGAGAGACAAGCTGCCATATACCTATAACCAGAAAAGTTATTGTTTTTGGTTTTCTACTTTTCGTTTTCAAATCTGGGGTTTGAATATGATTTAGGTTTGAATTTCTTGGTTGGATTGGTTTAGATTTAGCTATTTCAATTAGATTTGGTTTTGAGTTAGGCTTCCATTAGCATGACACTGATAGGTAATTTGGGCAATTGTTAATTTTTAACTTTTTAAATTATTTTTGTGTTAGTACACTATTTCATAAAAATATGTACTGCAGTACACTATTTTATAAAACCTGCACTGTTTTGAATAACTTTCTGCATTGTTTTTAAATAACTTTCTGTAAACCAATTTTCTATTTCGTATGTTGGTATTTGCTGTTTCATATTTTGCAGCAGAGTGAAAAGAAATTGAGTTAATACTTCTATGTCATGTAAGGTTTTGAACATTGGAAGTTGTAATTTTGTTGTTTGTTGCCTTCTCATATTTTATTATCTTCTTTCATGTCCCATTTAAAGTTAATCACATTGAAGAAGAAGTGGCTTTACTTTTGTCTAGGCTCTATTTATCTTTAAAAAAAAACACATACTCTTTTTTAAGTTGTTGTCCTTTTTTGTTGGTATCTGCATTAGTTTATTGCATTTGGTTGTTTTGAACAACATATGATGATTTGTTCACTATGCATTCCATGTTTTGTTACAGATGGACACCATCACAAAAAAATGTACCAATTCGTTTGGCTGCTTATGCAAACTGTTTCAGTACTATCTTTGCCACCATTGTTCAGTTTCATTGTTCCACTAGGTAGTTATGAATTTTACACCCTTCCAAATGAATTTCACATTATATTTCTCTAAACAAAAAACCTAAAACTTTAGTTCATTCTTCATACTCTCTCTCTCTCTCTCTCTCTCTTTATATTGAGCTTTTTGTTTTTACAATTTTTTTTTCTTTTTTAGTTTTTTTTATTCAAGTTATTGAGTCATATTTCAATCTTTGAAAGCAAATTTTGATTTTCAGTCTATTCTCTGTTATTGGACTAACGTTTTTTAGATCTGCCAAGAAAACCTCCAAATTGGGCGAAACCAAGAGTTGTAAGTGTAGAAAGAGATTTCTGTTCTTTGCAATAGGTAGTGTTGGGAATGGTAATACAAAATTTAAAGTTTTCTTTTCAAACACTATTTTCATTTGATTGTTGTTATATAATATGCATTTGATAGTTTATGATTTGGCGTCATCAAATGCAGATTTTGTTTTCCTCTTAGGGGATGTGGTTGTTTTTTTTTTCTTGGGGTTGATTATAGAATTTGAGACTTTGGAGAATATGAAATTGTTGGTGTTATATGATTTTATGGAATGGGTTGTTGGATCTGGTGCAGGGATTGGTACAAATTGATAAGAGTTACTAAAGCCTAAAGGTTATGGTTTGTGCCATTTTAACTTGCGCCTTTATTATTTTTGGTTATTATTTACTCATTTTTCTTTCTTACTGCCTTGAAAAAATTTTTGAAAAATTTGGTGGGTTATTCTTATGAAAAGCATGTGAAGTTGCCAACTATTAAGTTTCCAACCATTTATTACTTATCCAGAAAACATAGTTAGTTGTATGTAGACAAGGAAGAGTTTAATGGAAAACTTTTAACCAAAAAAAATTGCCACTATCACCAGTAAAGGTTTTTTTTTTTTTTTTTTTTGGTATTTATTTATGATATTTTATATATAATTTAGGTTTGAGTATTTTGGTTGAATTGGTTTTGATTTAGGTCTTTGGGTTAGATTTGGTTTTGATTAAGGTATTTTAGTTAGAATTCATTTTGTTTTGGGTTATTAACCATATCCAAGTTATTTTATGTTGTAATGAACTTGCAAGTGGTATTTTAGAACAGAGTTTTTTATATTAAATGATAACATAACAATTTTTGAAGTGACCCACATGTCTACTTGCTCATTGCTCTGTACCTTAAGTGATCAAATAAACAAGTAGTCACCTCAGTATAAATTTTAAGAAAGAAAAAAAAAAAAATATTCTGCATATGCGTAACAAATAATAAAATTAGTTAAGTTTATAGGAGGACATAATCTCATTTTAAAATATATGTGTGTGTGTGTGTGTGTTGGAACACTTAATGTTTAATGAGTAGCTTTAGGGATTTTAAAGAATGTTATCAAAAGGTTTACGCATTTGGGATCAAATATGATTTGGACACTTGGAGTAGATGATGGCTTAGGTGTTGACTATTTATCCTCCCTAAAAAATCACTAACATAGGTACTCTAAGTGTAGATACAGAGAGAGTGACTTTAGTGGGCATAAGTGATAGGCCACAAACTAAATGACCCTTTGTGATAGAAATTAATTAATTAATTATCCAAGTTATTAATTAATCAATTTATCATGCAAACGCATAGTAGCATAAACAAATCACCAATAAACTAATTATGCAGCGAAAAATAAATAACACGGTGATTTATTTACAAATGGGGAAAAACCTAATGGCACAAACCCCACTGGGTGATTTTCAGGTCATCACTCTCGAAACTCCACTATTATCACAAGCGGTTACAAGTAAAGGAATCCCAAGTACCATACCAACCTACAGTTGAACTCTTACCCCAATATCCAATTAGACTTGTTCTATAGTGATAGTTCCCCTTTCAGATGCACGACTCCCAAGTACGTGACTAACCAATTGCGCGGATCCCAGTACGCGACTTCAATCAGAAACTAAGAAGATTGTCGACTGGAAAGTTCTTCAGTTCATCCACACGATGAAGATCAAGAAGATGCTTGGTCACAAAACCCTGCATGAACAGAGTTTGCTTAAAGTTTGTGCAACTTTTGTACTGTTTGACGGCCCTTAAAACAATCCTTTTATATGTCTATGGTTAGGAGAAAAGAAGACCCAAAGACATATTCACGGATCCCAAGAAAATCATATTTGAATTTTGAAATTCTTAAACCTCGACAGATAGGAGGTGTTGAGCAGCTGTCGAGAAGGTGTCGAGCACACTAGACTTTGAACAGCTTTCTTAAGCTCGATAGATGCAGCTGTCGAGCTTTAATGAATTTACACTATCAGCTTGTTTTCTTGGACAAACTTGAAAGCTTCAACACTTGATCTTGAAACATGGTTTCTTGAAGTATTTAAATACATCCTAAATCTACCCAAATATAAGTAAAGTGCGTTTTGTTAAAGGATAAGCCAATTACATAAAATCATGAAATATGTTCTTAATCATGTGAAACACATATGTCCTTACAATCTCCCCCTTTGGCAATCCGTGACAAAACCACAACAAACAAACGAACATATGAGAGAAGTCATAAATCACTCAACTCATATTCACTTGTTGAACGCAATAAAATCTATCATAACACAAACTCTTGAAAAACTTTGCAAGAAGAGAGTTTATGGTAAGTAGACTTTGACAATCTATAATTCTGAAACACTTTAAACAAAACTCATCAAGGCATCTTTGTGTAAAACAGAAATAATAAATTGCATACAAATATAAGAAACATGTGTATTAGGAGAAAAAGAAACAACACATGAAGGGGTAGGTGAAAGAAAAACATACATCAATATAAATAAGGAAAAAAGTACAATGTATGTCAATAAATGGTCACAAGACCTCATGTACAAGAATAATGTATCTAAAAAGAAAGAAAAGAAAAGATACATACTATCCTCACTACATCCCTCAAATAAACATATGAACACTCCCCCTAACAAAAATAGTCCAATACTAACTCTCCCCCTAAGAATGACTACTCTCATATCCCAAAACTACTTCCCCTTTTTTTCACGAATGACAAAGGGTAAGAATGCCAAGTAGACATCTCATCGGAAGAGCTAGCACCATCATCATCACCATCATCATCATCATCATCCTCGGAATTAGAAGCCATGGGAGAAGGTGGTGAAGGTGTAGCCTCAAGAGCAAAACCACCCATGGATGCCTGTCACCGTGCAATACGACCGACACGAACATTCACTTGATACAACTCCATAGAGAATGTATCTAGGCAAGCATCCACGTGTTGCAGTTGCGCCATGATGTCCCCTAAAGTCACATCACCCGAAGAAGAGAAAGGAGTGGATGCGAATGGAGTAGAACGGGATGGAGCTGAACGAGAGGGAGGAGCTGCTGAATCCGACTGCCGCGACCGAAACTAGGCCTCGCTACATTTAACGGTAGCGTAATCTATGGCATACATGATGGTGAAATGGTCAGAAGAGGGAAAAGGAATAGAAAAATGGCGTAAGATCCTTGTGATAGTGGAAGGAAAGATGAGCTTATCACGGGACGCCGAATCTAGATAAACATCTATAATAGAAAAAATGAAATGAGCAGGGAAATCTATAGTAAGATGCTCAAGAAGAGATAACAAAAATCGAGCACGAGGCTCAATAATGGAGTTATAGTGAGAAAATGGATGCAAAACAAAGGTCATCACCATGTTCTTTAATCTAGGACCTTTAGCAAAAGGTCGACATGGTGTAAATAGACGCTCATCCCAAACAACAGGGCACTCACAGAAAGCAGACATGAGCTCATCCCTGGACATAGTTCTCAGACACTCACAACTAGAATAGTCAGGAAACTCTATCCTAGGGACTCGAAGCACATCCGTAACAAGTTGTGGTGTAATAGGAATGTGTGTACCTCAAATGCGAGTGAAGAAAAGAGGTACTGAACGATCAATCTCGTGCATGTTGGAGTAAAAATCCTGGATAAGCACGAGAGGACAGGTGACCGGGACATCACACAGTGACTCCTATCCCTTACTGTGAATGACAGAGGGAAGGTCGATGTCAGCAAAGTCCAATAGAATGACTTAGCATTCCGAATGAATGCCTTGTCTAGAAAAGTTCTCCGAAAATGCCTTAAAGGCATCATCATCATGGAACTGAATATGAGAAAGTGTAGGATCAGAAGATGAAGAAGCACCGGAATGAAGAGAGTTTCAGGCTGGAGTGGATTTACACTTAGGTGCCATAGACACGACTAATGTAAACAGAAAGAGTGGGAGAGAAAGAAAAGACAATCAGAAAAGTCCCAAGCAATATCAAATATACCAAGTATATTGAAAAGAGAGTACATATGCATGGGAAATGCATGAACATGTGGCATGCAAAGGAAATTGCATCATGGGCTCAGACCAATCCAAACCTATCAGCACACAAACAGATAGCACACATCTAAATGCATGACAATACTATTATAATGCTAATGTGATGCAATGTATGAGGTTTTAAACTCATTTAAGTGAAAACACATCCCAAAATTTCAATAATAACTCATCAATTTTGAAAAACCCCAAAAATTTTTCAAAAACCCCAAACTCTAGTTTTCAAAACATGAAATGCATGAATGTGAAAGGATTAGAAGCTTACCAAGTGAAGAAATTCTTGAAAAAGCTTGAAAAATCCTTGAGGAACAAAGATTAGAGTGAGATAAGAAGGTTTGGGCGAGAAAACAGAGAAGTATCGAGAGAGATATCGAATGAAATGAGTTCTGGATCGCACAGGGAGCTTAAATAGTGCCAGTAGAAAATCTTAATAGATGCAGGTGTTGAAAGGTATCGAGGTATCGAGGAGGTATTGAGGAATAACTCATCAGAACCAAGAACAGAAGCTCGATCGATCCACTAGGTGTCAAGAAGCTATTGAGGATGCAGACCCATTCTTAATCGATCCACCAGGTATCGAGAAGCTGTCGGGAATGCGATAAGAAAAAGCTGAAGAAGCTCGACAGACAACAAGGTATCAAGGAGGTATCGAGGAGGTGTCAAGCCAGCTTTTAAAACAAGTTTTTCGAGATGTGAAAAACACAGACATGAATGCAATCCAACATGCAACTCAACCAATGATCCAATCAACATATTAAGCTCTCAAAATCATCTATCAATAAAAATTTTAAGCACATGGATCTCAAAAAAAAATACACACACACACACACTAAACAAGTCTAACCAATTTTTATATTTCAAAAAACAGGTCAAGACAGTTTAATGAGCATACATTAACACATGTAAAACTTGTGATGGCCAAATCACATTGTACCTACACATGTATCAAGAATAGCAAAGAATATTGCATGTTGTGTGTGAAAAACATCGCAAGATTGCATAAGTGTATACATGTTATGATGATTTGAAATATGAGAAAATCACTTTAACTTCCACACAATCATAACTGCTTGATGAAGACTATCACCTTCAAGGTACATCCTATAACTCTCACATCTCCTAGAATACATGCTTGCAATCATTTTTAAAGCATTTTTTATCTTTTTGCTTTTGATTTTTCTTTGCATATTTTTCTTTTAGTCATATCATGCATGGGCATATTAGAGAGAGAAAAGAAATACCCAATAATATTCCAATTTTGCTATGCCTAAGCATACAAATGTCATTGACACTGCACTTCTGTTATGCCGAAGCATACAGGTGTCATTTTATGATTGGCAGGCAATAGTGGTGAGATGGTTATTAATGTCTTTCTCTCAGGATTTTTTAGTCCTTCCCGTCAAAAAGAGTGACACGGGCGTTAAGTACAAGAGACAACTTAATCTTACTCATCACAAACAAGAGCCACAAATCTCACTTGCTTAGTTGTGCATAGAGATGCTCATCTAAGTTACAAATGATACAAAATTTAGAAAACTTTGTTTTAATGCTATCCAAGGTACACAAGTACCAATGTACACAAAACACACACTGTTTTTGTATTTTTCTGATTTTTCAATTTTTTTTAATTCTTTTTATATGTAAAACAAAATAAACAAAACTGAAAAAAAAACAAAAAAAAAACATGTTAAACAAAGCAAAGCATAAAACTAGACTGGCTCAAAATAGTAAAGCAAAACACACAAGAAATGCAAACAAAAACAAGAAGATAGAGAGGAAAGTAATAGAATCACTTAGAGCCCTTTTCCTTCCACACCCTAGAAAAACCTTTCCTTTGATTCCTTTGATTAAACCCTTGAACCGGCGGTAAAGGGGAAAAATCGTTTAAGTTCGAAAGGAACATGAGGGCTTTAAGAAGATCTCCAAGGGAAGCAAGAGAGGATTGAAGCTGATTCTGGTTCCCAAATGCTATCATGCCATTGCTCTGTTGAGTGGCAAGCAACTTGTAGCAATTTGGTAGAGTATGACTAGCAGCTCCACAATGATGATAGAGATGCTGCTTCTTTTGTTTAGGCTTTTAAGAGTTAGTCTTCTTAGCCTTAAGGTTTTTAACATCTTTTTTCTCAAGTTTAGGGGCTACTCCTAAGATAGATTTACCCTTGTCTATGTTCTCACTAGCTAATTCAATTTTAATCTCATTGTTCTCAATTTTAACATTATTAGCAGGAAGAACAAAAACAATAGTACTAGAAGAAGCAGTATTAGAGGAAGAAAGACCATACCTTAAGCATGTTCGATCCAAGGTAGATTTTTGAATGCTAAGCATATCATCAAGCTTTGCTTTTGAAGTCCTCCCTAATTGAGCTCTGACTTGAAACAACTCCACTTCAAGCTTTTTGGTCTTCTCAGCCAAGAAATTGTTCTCAAACCTCAGTGCTCTAATAGTCTGATTAGCCTCATTAAACTTTATGGAAAGCTCCTCACGATCAAGTTCCACATCACTGAGCTTCTTGGTGGTTAGCCTATATAATTTTTCATGTTTCTTAGAAAGCTTGTATAGCTTCTCATAGGCTGTATGAATGTCATCTTGATCATCCATCTTCTCAAATTTGGATTCCACCAATTCCTCCTTTTCAATCACATCTTCAACAATCCCATCAGTAGGATCAACAGTGGCAGTGAAGGCATTCAAGATTCCATCATCCTCATTGTCAGAATCATCCTCAGGCTCGGTGTCACTCAAGGTAGCAGCAAGTGCCTTGCTCTTCCCAATGCTTTTGAGATATGTAGGACACTCATGTTTCATGTGACCGAAGCCTTGACACCCAAAGCACTTAGGTCCTGCAGGAACAGTGTACTGACCACCTTCCTTAGCATCCTTCTTCCCTTTGTTTAGACCTTTAAACTAAGAAGAACTAGATTGCCTGCGGTCCTTGTCGAAACCCTTTCCATTGGCATTCTTCATAAACTTCTTGAACTGTCTGGTGATGTAGGACTTCATCTTGGAATCTTCATCATCTAAAGACTCATCTGTGTCACTGCTCTTGGCCTTCAAAACCATGCTCTT
Organism: Quercus wislizeni; assembly: GCA_023055345.1. Classification (NCBI taxonomy): domain Eukaryota; kingdom Viridiplantae; phylum Streptophyta; class Magnoliopsida; order Fagales; family Fagaceae; genus Quercus; species Quercus wislizeni. The sequence continues at coordinate 15,977,373 of JALGQJ010000001.1, read as the reverse complement.
GCCTTTACCCGTCTTGCCAATTCTTGTCAACCCTAGCTCGTAGGTCTACAAGTTTCCAACCAGCTCAATCAGAGGAATCTTGTCAATATCCTTTGATTCCTCTATTGCTGTAATCTTGGCATGGAATCTCTCGGGTAGAGATCTGAGCACTTTCCTCATAATCTTGGGTTTAGGAATGGTTTCCCCAAGATTGAAGGTTGAGTTCACTATGTCCTTTAACTTGGCATAGAACTCATTGAATGACTCATCCTCCTCCATCTTTATCTCTTTAAAGCTTGTAGTGAGCCTTTGAAGCTTTGAGTCTTTGAGAACCTTAGTACCCTTATAGGTTGTCTAGAGGATGGTCCATGCTTCCTTAGCAGTTTCAATAGAGGATATCTTCTTGAACTCCTCATTGGTGACTGCACTGAATAAGGCATTCAATGCCCTACTGTTGAAATTTGCCGCCTTGATCTTGGCTTCATCCCAATCGGCCGGTGCTTCCTTTGGCTTAGTCCAGCCAATCTCGATAGCTTGCCACACTTTTTCATCTAAAGACTGTAAGAAAGCTCTCATGCATACTTTCCATTATGCATAGATAATGCCATCAAATAAAGGAGGTATGATTAATGACTGTCCTTTATCCATGACAAACAGGGGTCAATGGATCAACACAACAAAGATTAAATCCTAATCAGAGTGTGCCTGCTCTGATACCACTTGATAGGCCGCAAACTAAATGACCCCTTGTAATAGAAATTAATTAATTAATTAGCCAAGTTATTAATTAATCAATTTATCATGCAAACACGTAGTAGCACAAACAAATCACCAATAAACTAATTATGTAGCGAAAAATAAATAATACGGTGATTTGTTTACGAATAGGGAAAAACCTAACGGTAAAAACCCCACTGGGTGATTTTTAGGTCACCACTCCCGAAACTCCACTATTATCACAACAAGCGGTTACAAGTAAAGGAATCCCAAGTACCTTACCTGTAACGACCCAAGGAAAAGCGCTAGCCACATCTGTGCTATACCTCAAAAGGACTAGTCACTATTGAGGCTTCTTATAGTTGTTAATAAAGCCCAGATCTACCCAGTAAATACCCGATGTGGGACTCATTACACACCCACACACATCACACAATCAATCAAATTGGGGTATCACAATCTCCCCCACTTAAATCCCTAACGTCCTCGTTAGGGCCCACTTTGTGGGGTAGTGTCTCTGAGCCCACACAGGATTACCGGGCCGGCTCTGATACCATATGTAACGACCCAAGGAAAAGCGCTAGCCACATCTGCGCTATACCTCAAAAGGACTAGTCACTATTGAGGCTCCTTGTAGTTGTTAATAAAGCCCAGATCTACCCAGTAAATACCCGATGTTGGACTCATTACACACCCACACACATCACACAATCAATCAAATTGGGGTATCACAATCTCCCCCACTTAAATCCCTAACGTCCTCGTTAGGGCCCACACACGGTTGAACCCTTACCCCAATACCCAATTGGACTTATTCTGTAGTGACAGTTCCCCTTTCTGATGCACAACTCTCAAGTATGTGACTAACCAATTGTGCGGATCCCAGTACGTGACTTCAATCACCAACTAAGAAGATTGTCGGTTGCAAAGTTCTTTAGTTCATCCACACGATGAAGATCAAGAAGATGCTTGGTCACAAAACCCTACGGTGCAAATACACAGCAACTTCTTCAAAGAGAAAGAGACGAACTAGGGCAAGAACTTCGTCTCCAATCACAATTTGCTTGAACAGAGTTTGCTCAAAGTTTGTGCAACTTGTGTACTGTTTGACGACCCTTAAAACAATCCTTTTATATGTCTAGGGTTAGGAGAAAAGAAGGCCCAAAGACATATTCACGGATCTCAAGAAAATCATATTTGAATTTTGAAATTCTTAAACCTCGACAGATAGGAGGTGTCGAGCAGCTATCGAGAAGGTGTCGAGCACACCAGACTTTGAACAGCTTTCTTAAGCTCGATAGATGCAACTGTCGAGCTTTAATGAATTTACACTATCAGCTTATTTTCTTGGATAGACTTGAAAGTTTCAACACTTGATCTTGAAACATGGTTTCTTGAAGTATTTAAACATATCCTAAATCTACCCAAATACAAGTAAAGTGCTTTTTGTCAAAGGATAAGCCAATTACAAAAAATCATGACATATGTTCTTAATCATGTGAAACACATATGTCCTAACAATAAGAACTTAGATTAAAGACTACATCAACTAACTTTTGTTCCAATGTTCCTCAATGCTCATTTTAGCAAGTTAGCCAAGCTTACCATGCATTTTGAGCTTATTTAATTGTTTTTGAGTTACATATTCATGACCTCTTTGGTAATACGATTCCTAAAACTATAGTAATACTATTTTTACTACCATTGATGTTCAGTTGCACCATTCCAGTGAGGTAGTTATAAATTTTACACCATTCCGAATAAATTCCACTTTATATTTCTTTAGGAAAAAAATCAAAAACTTCAGTTCATCCTTCACCCTCTCTCTCTGTATGGTGAACCTTTGGTTTTTACTAATTGTTTTAGGGGTTTTAATGCCATCTTCCATTTTAGCACTTGCCTCTTTGTAGTAAAAAAAATTTCAACTGAGGTTTTGGACTTTCTTTCATCAAGCCAGTGAATTACGTAGCTTAGATTTGGTGCAAATGTGAGTTAGGTGTTTTGTCATTTGATGAATTGCCTTGAGTGTGTTTGATTATTGTTGTCAATCAGAATCACATTAGAGTTTTGAATGAGATTTACACTATGACACAAAAGAACAAAAAACTAAGCCTTCTCTCAAAAGTCTTTTTAAAGAATAGAGAATGCCAAGAAGAAATCTGCACTTGACCATAAATTAGGATTTAATATTGGATAATTTCAATGAATTATGCAGATTGCTTAATCTATCCTTTGGAATTGTTTTCCCAGTTTTAGGCTTTTTTTTCTTCTTTCTTGGGTAAACAATATTGAACTTCTTATTTTATTCATTTGCAGCTTCATCTTGATGCCAAACTTAGGATTTAATGTCAAAATCAAAGTTTGAGAGGGAATTTGAGGCTTGAAAGTGGATGGATTCATTGCATTTTGTATGTTAATAGCAATTTCCCATTTTGAATTGCAAGGACATTCTCACAAATTTATAAACTACTATGTCCCTCTTAGCAGATATGTTCTGAGTAACCTACTTACAATGAACATAAAGCATAATATTAAATTTGTATCAACAAAAATGGTGTCCTCACACACTTTATATAAAAAAGAAATTGAGGAAACATGAATTTTTTATAGTTATATTTTTTTCAGCTTCTTTCATTCCTGTTGTAATAGAGAGACAGAACTAAGTTAAACATGCAAAAGGTTAAATTTTATTTGAATATTCATGTTTTATCAGTAATTTTGTTGTGTCTATTGCTATGAAACAAATTGGAGAGCTTGGAAAGGGTACTCTTTTCATCTTTGATCATTATGTTTGGATTAGTTATATATCTGCTTGAATGCATAAAATTCAGTCATGTATAAGTTAAAAAGTGATATATTATGTTGTTTGGTAATGCTACAACACCGTTTAAAAGCCTCTCTCTCTCTCTCTCTCTCTATATATATATATATATATATATAATATAAAAAAAAAGTTAAAATACTATGCACACAGTAGAAATAGAGAGAGGTGGAGACGATAAGGCCTGGGACACGGAGAAAGAAACAAAGAAAGAGGTAGAACGGAGGTAGAACGGTAAAGACTACATCGATTGGGCATAAGAAATCAAAAAGTTTCAAAACACAATTTTGCAGACGACGTCTCTCAAATTCCTTCCTCTTAGCTTCCGCTAAATCTAAGATCAGAATTCAAAGACGTTTTTCATTCTACTTTTTTTCTGAAATAAGGAGGAAGGAAGATGAAGCTGCCTTCAGCATAAGCACGAAAAAAGCCTTTCCCAGGAACTCTCGATATCTGTCCATTCTTTCTTGGTAATTTTCAACTAATCTCTTACCCTATTGTCTTCAATTATGTTTGCTGTCAATTTAGGGATTTCGTTGAAATCAGGGAAACAACCTAGAAGATCAAATTCAAACTGAATTGTTATTAGAAATTTTCTATTTTTGGGTTTTGTATCAAATTCTAACTGAATTGTTATTAGGAATTTTCAGTATCTAGGTTTTGTTCCTTTGCTTTCATGAATTTCAGTTTCATATTTTGTTTTGTTTTGATTTTTTTTTTTTTTTTTTTGACTTGCTATCTGGGTCATTAGAGAAGAAGAAGGGTTATTAGATAAATTATACTGTTTCACAACTTTAAAACACCGTTTAATGTTTTTCATTGTTAAAGAAAAAACCAACCTTTGAAATTTAGAGGTAGAGAGGGACAAAGATAGAGTTCGTAAGAGGGAGAACCATTTTGGTACAACCCAAAAAAAAAAAATTTGGGATAGTGAGGGGGAGTTCATTGGCCGTATGCCTGCCAAAGTTCGATCTCCCACCACCATCAGACTCCTGTGACCCCATGGTAAAGTTTTTTTTTTCATTGTTAAAATTTATGGATTTGGTTATATACTTATATTTGGTTGGATTGATATCGATTTAGATGTTTGGGTTAAATTTGATTTCATTCTCATCCTCACACATGTTCACCAAAAATTTACTTTTAACTTTTAAAAACCCACACCGATTTAGTATGTAACCACTCTATATGCCTTCTTATATATTGTTTCTTCTCTTCAATTTTTCCCTTCTGTTAAGCTCTTTTTCCTCTACGAAAAGAAACCCAACGATGCTTGAAGAGAAAGAACAGAGGCCTGCCTTCACTAGCCTGCCACCACCAGTCAGCCAGTGAAACCACTACCAGTAAAATCGATTTCTTTCATTTTCCCCATTCAGTTGTAGTGCTTTGGATTTTATTTCTTAATCTTCTTCTCCTTCTGAGTGAAAATTTGTTTGTGTAATTTGGTTTGCTCAATTTCTTCTTCCTTTCCCCCTCGATGTTCACACAGTCACGCTACCGTATTGCATTGTTAAAAAAAGGTAAAATCCCAATATTGCAACATTTGCCGTGTTTTTATTTCCTTCCACTAATTTGATAGAGATATAATTTTACCATTGTATGTTTTGATTCAGACAATTTTCCAGATTATACCATGTTTGCTTTGGTGATAAAAAAACTTTCCCTTGCTTTTAAAAGGTGTTGAATCAAACAAATTTTAGACATGTTGCGTTGCAAGAACTGTTCAATGTGCCAATAAATTGTGTATTTCTGTTTTAATTCTTTTTATATATAATAACAATCAATAATATCTTAGACATTGAAATTTTGTGCACACCATGCATTTGACAAAATGATTTACTTACTCTTGCATTAGTTTATATCCACTCCATGGTTTGTGCCTCTTGGTTTTAGTTGCCATTGATCATTGCATTTTTTCCTAATGTTCATTTAGGCATTCAATGTCAACAACATAAGTGGCAATTAGTACACTATACACTAGAACTTTCCATCATCAAAACCCAAGTTCCACTGTTGGATTTTGAATTTCCCTATACTAGAACAATTTGAAACAACAACTCCAGGTGTTTGTTAGTTTTAGATGGTTTGTTTTTCACTTAAAGCTATCTTTATACTTTTATTTCTTTCATTTCAATTATATAAACTGCATATATATTTCTTAACAATGCATAATTTTTAATTATACTTGTTTGAACTTTTCATTATAATGTCTCTACCATGTCATAATGACAGTATTATGTAGTTGTTCTGGGATAGAAATCAGAACAAATCTACCTGAAAGGTCTCCTGTTTGTCATATTTCCAATTCCAAAAGAAGACACCATTGCTTTTACTTCCCACATGCCACACCACCTGAAGCAATTTACAATATTCTACTCATCAATTTGTCTCTATATATATGCCTTTTAAATGAAGCAAGTTCAACAATTGTTAGTTTTGTCTGTAAATATAAGTTATATTTCAAGTTTTTTTTATAAAAAAAAAAAATTGGTAGGACATTGAGAAATATAAGTTCTTTATGAATGTTCAATCAGATTCTCATCATTATATAATTCTTTTCAGGTGGCAAGATATAGGAGGAAAGGTTGTGCTATCTTTTTAAAATCTAGCAAGAATTGGCTTTTGAGATTAATTTATTATTAGTTTAGTGTTATTTTACAAAAGAAACACAGTTGATTGTAATCTGTATAAACAATTAATGAAATAGAATTAAAAAAATAAGTTTTGTAGTTACATCCAAAACTATAGATGCTGAGCAATTATTGAATTCTGATGTAAAGGGGTGTATTCTGCTGCATTTAGAGTCAATGATTTAGTGTTATTCTGTTTTAGTTTTGCTTGAATTATTTGAACAATTACCTCAAAAAAAAAAAATCTTTAGTTTCCCTCTTCCTCATTTAAAAATTATTTAAAAAAAAAAAATCTTACATTGTAGACTTGGAGTTGACAATGGAAGGAAACTCATTTCTCTCTCTCTCTCTCCCTCTCTCTCCATAATATTCAGCATCTAGACTCGGTATTTAGTTTGGCATTTCTTCCTTAAGTAGAATGAGGAGGGGGAAGCTTTTGCTTTAGTGCTTTTTGTAACATTTGGCTAGGATCCAGTTTGCCTACTAAAGTTGATCTTATCAAAATTTATGGTAAGTTTGGCGAGCTAAATAAAGGGAAAACATAGATGTTCAATGACAGTTTCTGTGCTCAAATTGGCTTTAGAAGTCTTGTTGCTGCCTTAGAAGCCTTCAAGGAGTCACCATGAAAGAAAACTTTTACAAATCCCCATTTCTATAAAAAAGAGCAAATCCCCCATGTCACTTTCTTCCTTCTTTATCCTACACACCTAAGCATGTGAATCTGTTTCCAACCACTAAAGCTTAGAATGACTTATTTTTTATGTTGTCTTCCAAATCTTGCACATTTGTTTGCTACCTCCTAAAGATTGCAATCTCTGTAGTTCTGTACCTCTATAATGCACTTGAGTATGAGAATCAGTTTCCGACTATTAAAGATTGCAATGCTAGCACCTCTTTCCTCTGAGAAACTAAACATTTTGGTAGTACACACAGACAGACACACATTGATCCATGTCTAGGTTTAGAAATATATATTATGTTATTTTCTTTTTTGCGTGCTTGGAGTTGCAAAGGATGTAGGAGTTAATTCTCTCGCTGTTGTTTTTGTGAGTAGGTATTAAATTGATTTAGGTGGTCATTTAATGCACTATTGTTGATCTTCATTATTCTGTTTTTACAAATTATTTTAATTTAAAAGAAAAAACTAAAAAAATACTTATTTTGCAGGTTCTACTTTCATTTTTGGATAAAGAGCTGCATACTTAATTGCATCGACTCAAGGTTTGTTAACAATTTCTGTAAAAAAAGAAAATTAAAAAGTTCCTGTTGCATAAAAGTTATATATAAATAGTCAATATAAAACCATTAATCAGATCATTTACTGCTTTGCTACTAATACATGTATTGCACTATTTGTCTGATGTAGATAGTTTTGCTTATGGAATCTATATTTGTTCATTATTATGTTTACTTGCTAAATAAAAGAAAAAAGAGAAAAAAAAATGACTCTTTTGTTTTTAGACTATTTTCATTTTAAAATTTTTTAAAAAGTATATTTAAATCATTTTTAAGGGTAACTGGAAGTCTCTCATATGTCATATTGATCTCTTAACACACTAGAAATTTGGACATGGTAATAGTTTCCTATCCACAATGGGAAGGTTGAGGTGTGTACTCTTTTTAGTCTGATGCTTAGTTCCATGCTTTGCCTTCCAACCCTCTATTTTGTTTTAAAGAAAGACTAGATAGATGTTAGCAAATTGAGCACAAGATTCTTTCTTCAATATTTGTGCTTAATTTTGGTAGAATCTTACTTTAGCCACTTATAGTAAAGAATTAAGAAATCATTTTTGTAACTGAACTTGCATTTGAATAGAGACTAAAAGTGTTTATATATAATTTCTCAGCAAAATCTCAAAATTAGCATTTTATTTGTCCATTAACATACAGCTAATAATTTGGTTTGTAAACAATATGTTTTGTGTAGTTTTTTGGTTGGTATGTATGTCTTGTGTTAAAAAAATGCATATATGTTTATACTTCAATAGAAATTTTTTTTTTCTTTGTTATTTAGTATGGTTTAGTAGGAGTTTTGAAATTGAATTAACCATCTATTCAATGGATAGAGTATGGAGAATATGCGTCTAAAATTAATGAGGTTGAGAAAATTTGTGTCCTAAGCTAGCTTAACAAAACATAGTTTCTGATCAAACTTTGTGGTCTATATGCATTTATGATTTTTTTTTTTTTTTTAGTTTTTTATCAAGCTTCTAAGATACGTTTACTTTGTGCAATATATAAATGTTGGGGTTGAACGAAATCTACAAAGGTCTGTATTCATTCCTCATGAAAGGGACATGATAGGCAAAAAATAAGAAAGGGAAAAAAATTTGGCCGATTGGAAGGTAGTAGGAACAAATCTCACATCATTCAAATTCTTCGTTTCTCTTTGTCTCTCTCTCTTTGTCTCAAAAGGGGGATATTTATTCATCTGCCTTAAAAGAACAATTGAGATATGAAATGAGCACATAACTACACAAAAAGCAATGTAGAGACATTGGAATTCAGAAGAAAAAAAAGTTAGCTGATGCTAAATCAGCATCTTCAAGTGCACTTGGTTGGATTGTTTTAGATTTAGATATTTGAGTTAGATTTGGTTTTAATTATGGTATTGGGTTTAAAATAAATTTTGTATTGGGTATTTGTATTAGATTTGGTTTTGTTTTAACTAATTGGATTAAATTAGTTTTTGGTATCTACCTATGGTGTTTGTAATTAGATTTGTAAATGGAAATATGTGTTGGGTGTTTAGTATGTGGTAAAAGTGTATTTAAATATTATTAAAAAATTTATTTCTAATAAATGTAAATAAAAAGGTTCCCGCACATAGTGCGGGTTGAAAGCTAGTTCGGATTAAAACTGAATCCCAATGATTATGTGTGATTATTGTTTCAAATAACATGTTATCTCATGTGTTTGATATAAATTTAGGTTAAAGTACAAAGTACACCTTTGAAATTTGGAAGTATTTTGAAAAACAGCACTATCATTTCGAAATTTGGATTTTGATACCTAACATCATATTATGCTTTGAGCATTAGTCCCTCCTGTTTTTTGATGATGTGGCCTTTAAGTGATACCTCAACTAAGATACTTGTTTTGTTGGTCTAATCAAATCATGACATGTGTATTTAATGATTTTATGTAATTAAATAATCCAAAAATTATTTTAAAAATTATATTAATTTAGCTGAATTAAATTTTACAAAAATTTCAACACAATTTTTTTCTGAATGAAAAACAGGGATAATTAACCTACATCAACTTTTTCCCCTAATTTTTTTAATTGTTTTTTAAAGATCTCTCTCTTTCTCTCTCAGGGAATCAAACCAAGTTCTCAATCACTGGATCCGATGTTCGGGCAAGGATACTAGACGGACGAGGACATGAAGCCTCTAGATGCCCTCGCCAACAAGTAAATTGGGTTGTTGTCTAATTTGTTTTCTTTCATACACACAAAGAGCTCAAGGGTTTGTTAGGGATAAGCTACAACGATTAATACTCTTATTGGATTTGATGCGTTTGGTTCAATGATTTTGCTTTGATGGGTTTACGAGTTTCACGATTCCATCTAGGTTGCTTGTTTTTTGAGAAACTGGGTTGCTTTGATGGGTCAATTTCCTGTGTTCGAATTTTATGGGTTTGAAACTGATTTTTTTTTTTTTTTTTTGGGATAAAGAAACTGAATTTGTTGGGAAATCAGTTTTTTTTCCTGTTCAAATTTGTTTTATTCCTGTATGAGATTTCAAATATATTTTTGGGTTCCAATTCTTTGAAACAACTTTGGTGGATTGATATTTGAATTTTTTTCACATTTGACAACCAAGAGGTTTGTTCATTGTGCTCATCCATGTGCAGCTAAATTGAAAAAAAAAAAAAAAGTAAAAATAAATTATCTTATTTGATTAGATTTTAGGATTTATTTAAAGTTTTTTTAAAATATTTTTTAAGCTATTTAATTACAAGTAATATGTACATTCATGTTGGAGTCTTTTGGCTAAATATTAGATAAATATGAATTTATTTGTAATATGTGTATTGTTCAAAGTTTACTAACAGAGTGAGGAGAGAGAAAAAAATTTGGCAATGGTGTTTACCAAATTTGTGAAAAAAAGAAGTAAGAGAGAAAGGAGAAGAAAAAATATTGCTTATATTTTGGTAATGATATTGCCAAAATTGGACAGAAAAAGAGTGGGAGAGAAACTGATAACTATGAGTAAAGAAGACTCATAGACCCAACGAATCTTCAATGGTTGAAAAAATATAAATAAGAAATGAACAATTAAAAGATCAGAAGATTTTAGATTTATTTGGATTGCATTTTCTAATTCAGTTGCAAACAGCGAGAAGATATTGGCAATTTCATTATTGAGAACTATGAAATAAAAAGATCGGAACTCTTCATTTATAAGTTCAGTTGACTTTACAAATTTCATTACTCCACACTTTTTCGACCTCCATTTTGGGGTAACTTAGTGAACATGTAATCTGATAAGAGCATTCTTTTGTTTCTCAAAGTTTCGATAAAAGTAAGTCATAATTTAAGTTAATTAGTGTGTAGTTCCGTGCACATGCACGAGTATAATTAAAAATAATCACAATTATACAGTTTAAATTATACTTTTTCATTTTAAGAAGTTCAAATTATATATGATATTAACTTACATTTTTTTTTAAACCATAGATTTCTAAAATATGTAATGGTTTCTTATTATATATATACAAGGAAGTACAAGCCAAACAAAACTTTTTTTTTTTTTTATATAGGTAAGTATTCATTTGGATACACATCTAGCGAGGCAAGTCTGCGTTTCACCCTTTTTTTTTTTTTTTGAGAAAAACATTAACTGAGTTCTAGTGGGTCACGTGCATTGTGCATGGGACCCACAAACTTCTTTTTTCAACAAAACTTTCATTAAAAATGAGTCTCATGACACAATTCACATACCTAAAAATTATTTTGTTACAGTATTTTCAGTTTTTAGCGGTATCCAAACGGATCCTAGATCTTCATTTCAAAAAAGATAAAAAGGTACAATAAAAAATACAAAGATCGCATGCAGTGTCCTAGGCCAAACAGAATTTCTATACATGATGTGTTCAAAAAATCTACCAAGCACCAAAAGAATGAGCCTATTACCATTTAATTGATGTTCATTAAAGTTGGCCACTGTATTGTATAATGGTAAAATATATAGGCCATTTCAAAAGAAACTCAAAATGTGCCTCCATCAGGATAGCCCATGCATGGTAAAGCCTGAGGCTTAGAGACTCATTCATTTGGAAAAAATCCAACCAGGCCCGCCCACCATAGTTTAATCTCTGCCAAACTGCAGTTTTGTTGGAGAAATAGCGATCCTTTTGTAGTGGAACATTGATTAGCCAGCTAACTTAATAGATTCAATTATTCAAATCCTCAAGAATCTCATATTGTAAAGATACAGTATAGTTCACAAATTGAGAAAATAAGCAAAGCACATTCTAAATGGAGACTTGGCAATAACAATGTTACTAAAAGAAATGAAAAGGCTAGTAATGTGCTTGAATCATTTAGCTTTTAAAATGAAAAGGCTATTGGGGGAACACAATTTGACTCCCTACAACCACTTTAAAAATAGGCCCGTGTGTCATGATATCGAATGCCATAAAATATTTGAGTGTGTCTTCCTCATCATCAATTGATTTTGAGATGGAGTGGTATAGCTCACAGTCCAACAAATGGTATCAGAGTCAAGGTCATGGGTTTGAGTCACAGGAATGTTATTGTGAGGGAGGGATTATTGGAGAGACCACAATTTGACTCCCTACAACCACTCTAAAAACAAGCCTGCGTGGCATGATGTCGAATGTCATAAAAGATTTGAGTGTGTATTCCTCATCACCAATTGACATTGAGGTGGTATAATATCGAATGTCATAAAAGATTTGAGTGTGTATTCCTCATCACCAATTGACTTTGAGATGAAATGACACAGCTCACGGTCCGACAGCTACCATGTAAATAGTTATACTATTAAAATTAGAATCAAAGTTTAAAATGACACAAAAGCTACCATGTAAGTTTGTCTTGAATGTTATTCAACCACTCTATACACTTCTCCATCTAACATAAAATGGTAAATGGAAAGATAAGGAATGGAACAAAGTAGTTAAATATTCCGCTTTACATAATACACAAGATTATCCCTCCAATATGAGTTGCAATGGCAACAACAGCCAAACCAATAATTCAAACAATATTTAAGCTCAAGTAGGCCTTTAAAATGCTTCTCCTGATGCATTTCCTCAAACCAAGGGTGATTATTGATTATCCAGCCTTAAACTCATTAAACAGGAGATAGTGCAGTTACCAAAAAAAATACTCATAAAAAAAAGCTACACCAAAGGAAAATAAAAGGGAGTGTTTGGTTGTGTTGTTTAAACAACAGTTTTTGTTGTTTAAATAACATAACACGTATGCACTCTAGAAATATATGTATGCACTCCAAAAATAAATTTGCATAACAAAGAAGACTAATAAAAATGAGAAATGCTAAATTACCAGAATCTAAATTCAGGGAGGTGGCAAATGAAAGGTTTAAATTCATCAGAACCTTTCATTGGCAAAGAAGCCCCATCCAAGACTTTGAGCTCTGGGTCTTCCTTTGGCGACAAAAACCCAATTAAGAGATTCAAGACATAGATCGCCAAACCATAGGAAACAACATAAATTCCTTGTACATAGTAAACATGAAAAAAGTAAACCATTGCCACCGCAAGCGTTCCTAGCCATGTCTGAAACGAGTGAGGTGTGGATCGGTTCAAATAGTATTGAAACTTCTTCAAAAAATTATTTCTCCAGTTGGCAAGGTGCCATTGCAGCTGAATTAGTTCCTTGTCCCTCCATGAAAATTGGGGTTCTAATCTTACATCTTAACTCTACAAAACCCAAAAATTGAAATTATAAATAAATTAAATTTAAATAATAACAACTAAATTTCCTTTTTTTTTCTTTTAGGAGCTACGTCTACATTAAACCATTTGGCTAATCCAATTTTTCAATACCCTTTTTAGCATTATAGCAGTACAGAGCATATGACTCAATATTTCAAATCTTCTTTCTTTAACCTTCTTTTTTTCTCAATACCCTTTTTAGCATTGTAAGTAACTATTTGGTTATCACATTTTTGGCCAAAAATAGTTTACGTTTGCAATTGCATTTGGTAAAATTTAATTACAAATCATGCCTTTTTGGCTGTATGATGTGATTTTTTGCATTTCCACATTAAATCAAGTGATTAGCAATAACAAAAAGCCGTTTTTTAAATAATACAATTTTAGAAAATTGAACCAAACTCACCCTAAGGTTTTGTGAGGTTTGAGTATTGTCGGTTTTCTCTGTTTTGATTAGTCTTCTTTCTTGGAACGTTAATCAATTTTGTCTTCCCTTTAGCCACTTACTTGGTTGCCTAATCTCCTGGACCAACAATGACTGGCCATGCATAATGGGTTGAATTAGTAGAATGGGTTCAATTAGGTCTTAGCTACAATCTTTATTAAGAAAAAAAAAATCGGGCTAATCAGTAGTAACGACATGGATTCCTCAATTGGTCTGGTTGGATATGTTGCTATAGTTTTTGTTGCATGAATCGATACCATGTTCAAGTGGTTGCTTAATAGTGTTGATTATGTTTTGTAATGTGTAAGTGAGTACGTTTGTGGCTACTTTTTGCAGATGTCGGACACAATGCATGAAGATATTGACAACGGCCTTCGGTTCCGAAATTGCAACTGTTTCTGTGGCTTGAGAGCAAGCGTGAGGATTTCGGATAAGCGAAATGAGAACCGGTACAGGCTTTCCAATGTTGCTCAAAGGACGCATGTTGGTTTTTTCAATGGTGTATTCCCTTGAAGACGCCATTGTCATATGCGGAGGATTTCCAGCAACTACAAGAAGAGCTATGTGTATTGCGAGAGGAATTGAGGGTCATGCATGACAAGGTACACCCCTTAGATTAGACAACAAAAATGGTGAAGATTATGTTCATTGGATGGTGTTTGTTTTGCACCGCACTTGTACTACTGCTAACTATGACAATTGTGTAAACCATCAATTAGGATGATGTGTTTGTTCCTACTTTGTAACCATATTTTCTTATTATGTACTATTACTCCTTTTGAACTTGATGCTCTATGTACTATTTTTAGACAATCTTGAGTCATCCATTTTGCTAGTGTATACAATATGTATGAGGCTGACTCTTGACTCTTACAATAGTATGTTATTGGTTTAATGGTACTTTTACACTAGTGATAATTTATTGGAAGATAGGAGAATTATAAGTTACAATTTTAGAATATTGATGATAGTAATTATTTGACAAAGTTATTATTGATGATAGTAAGTACATATACTTGAATATAGGCCGTTGATTGTCAGGATATTGCCTCTATATCCACTTACGTTTAACTTGGGTGTTTATTTTTACGTTATCCATGTTGGATGATAATAGTAGGCATCTTTTGTTTTTATTTTATTTTATTTTATTTTTATTTTGTTTTACGACTTATTCAAATATGCCACCAAAGGTTGTTAACGATATCCTTTTCATAGAATTTGTTGAGTACGAACGAACAAGATTTGGTATATGAGACTGCATTTAAAAATATTCATCACTTGCATAGACAATTATTGTTTAACTATAAGTTAAACATACACATATAAAATCTAACATTGTTGCTCAAATATGTGAATTGAATGGAGCCTTAGTAAAAACTTTTTGTGATACACGTCTCCACATTTTTTTATTAGTTTACTATTTTGAAATTTTATTATTAGATCACAATTTTTTTTTTTTTTTGTTCCTAAGTTGCAAGCCAAAATATGTATTAATCGGATGTTATTTATGGACATATAGATAAATGAATGCAACTTTACTAAGCAATTTTTTTTTTTTTTTTTAGGAATCCTCAATTAGAGAAAAATTAATCTTAAAACAAAATATAGTAGTATTTCATAGCACAACATTAGTTAGGTCTATTGCACGCAAAACCTAAAATATTTAATTCCAGTTGCAAAAACAGAAGCTCTTCATCGTTTGGCAGAAATGGATAGCAATAAGGGGAGGTTAAAAAACATATTTACGTAATTTCTTATTCCACCCACCTAGTAACTATCATGTCTCAAAACTGAAAAAAATAAAAATTATAAAAACTCCAGGGTTGTGTACAACTACTTTATTCAAGACATGCATTACCTAAAAGCGCGGACATACAAACAATCTCAAAATCACAATTCAAAATGATTGTCCATCAACCCCATTTCCATAATATACGCACATACCCATTTCATTTGTACATCATTAATAACAAAATAATCGCAAAATCACAATATATAGAAAGTCAAATGTGACTTCGACATATACCTTAATGTATGGTGAAACACATTCATTACCAAATAGCATTATATATCGCAATACCCATTTCATTAATATAAGAAACACAAACATAACCTATGACAACACACATAGACAATTATGATTGCATAGTATTAGCTATACCCATTTCATTTCACATCATTAACAACAAAATACTCCTACAATAAATATCAAACACAAAGGCAACATGATCCTTATATTGTGACCATAAACAACAGTAATAGCCCCTGCACTCCAAAATAAAGAGACCCACTGCCCTGTTATACAAAACTATAAAAAAAGCCAAGAACACAGTAATCTTCATCTAGACTTATACAAAGTTCCATGTCATCCACATTTACATTCTATTCCCAAAAAGCTCAATCATGGTTGCCTGTGTAATCTGCCGGCATAACAGTAGTTATCGCATCACGATACTCCGACATTACTCGTTGTGCCTGAGAATTAAAAGCTTCTTCAGTGCCCCCACTACCTACGCGTGTAGCTCTTGCTAGGTTTGCGTCGCTGTTACGCACAAATGATCCTTCCCACACATGGAACATTTCATCCGCCCTATTATACATGCGGATAAAGTTGTGCAGTGCACAGCAATCAGTCACAATCAGCCGTTGTCTAGAGATAGAGAAGGAGTGCATTCCAGTCAAGACCGGGAACCTCGCCTTCAACACGCCAAAGCATCGTTCAATTACCATCCGCAATGAGGAATGCCTATAATTGAACAACTCTTGTGGGGTACTAGGCTGCCGGTTCACACCTCGAAACTCTTGGGCATGGTAGTGTGTGGACTTGTGTGGGGGGAGGAATGCACTGCCTATTGCGTACCCCGAGTCAACGAGGTAGTACGATCTTACAATACGAGTGATAACCATTGCCAATTAATGTTACCCAACACAACTATTTTTAAGTGCAGTGTATTCCAATTACCTAGCTACCAATCAAGTGCAGTGTATACAAGGTAATATTTTTTTTTTTTTTTGTTCAGAAAGGACAAAATATAAAGTAGTTATGAACTCATTCACCTCAGTTTGGATTTATAAGTGAACTAATCTCAATATCTAAATTTAAACAAACCCATAAAAAGACATTCACGAATAAAATATGTGACATGAGATTAAAAAAAGTATGACATATAAACCACACAACCCACACAAATTCACACCCTTTTTGAGAATTATCATAGACAAGAATGTCTTCCTACTTCCAAGTCAGATGCAACAATCACCAAATCCAAAACCAAATGCGCAAATTTTTTTTTTTTTTACCTCTAGGCAGCCAAGGGAACTCATACTCGGCATGTTCAAGTGCGTCCTGCATGACTCGTGAATCATTTGCACTCCCTTCCCATCCATAATGCACATACATAAACCGCATGTCAAAGTTGCATACACACATCACATTTTGGGTGATGTCACTCCGTCTATCTCTAAATGCGGTGTTCCTACCGAATGGGGCAAAAGCACTTATGTGCGTCCCATCGATAGCCCCCACACATTTCTGTTACAAAAATAGGTAGTTGTAGTTAATTAATTAAGCTTATGTGCAATATAGCGTGAAGTTTGCTAGTACAAAAATGTATGTATCCAATTATTACAAGCTGAACAGTTCTACCCAACTACCTAGGTACATAGCTAGAGATATTGGAACATTTTGACCTATTCAGTTTTCAGTACTAGTCACGGTTGGACATAGTCCTTGCATTTGACATTGGAATTTATCCAATGGGTTGCATACTCAACTTTGATATATTAACTTCTCTACTTTATTTAATATTTGTCAATCAATTATAATCAAATTATAAAAACTAGAAATACTTCAGAACTCTTTCATACTTCATATTGTTTTCTTCCTATTCTCTATTACAAATCTTTCTCAATTGCATTTCATCACAGGGATAATTTAGCTAAGAACTAAAAAAAGAAAAATCAAAGCATACCTCAAATCATGGATAATATTTCTCATTCCCTCGAAGTGAATGAGGGAGCTCAGCTGCATCAACGTCGGGCCGGATAATGATACATCCCAAAGCATGGATAGCACGCAAGGCACGTCGGAACCGCCTTTGAATTGTCTCGAGAGAATGTTGGAAGCGGTTGGCAGTTAACCGGTAATCAGCGTTATGTCTGACAATAAATAGCACTGTCCCAACGGACTCCTCAACTGAAACCCAACCTATGTCCTCCTCTAATAGGTGCAGCCGCTTCAACTCATTACACAAGTGTCTAAAAATGGTCTTGTCCATGCGGAATATGTCATAACACACTTGGGGATTTCCTTCTAGTACTTCAATCACATATGACCTCCCACTCAGGATACTAGTGCATATAGGTTGCTTCATGTAGTACTTTTGCACGTACTCTATACACAGCTGAACGTAAGCTGTGGCAATCTTGAGCTCCACCTCACTATCGTACTCATCTGAATCAGACTCAGCCATGCCTGAATCACAATCTGAATCAGTGTCGGCCATAACTGAATCATGATCTGAATCGGTGTCGGCCATAACTGAATCACACCTGTGGGCAGCCATTAAGTTCACATCAGCCACTATAAAATACTACATATATATATATATATATCGCTATATGTATATATTTATATTGCAGTATGTATATATATATATATATATATATATAATTTAGTATATATATAAATGATTATATATGGTTGTATGTATATATACGTGAGTATATATTCATCACTTGCATAATAGTACTTATCAATTCTAGCAAACTAAACATGGTGTACTGAAAACATTGAAAGTTTTTTCTATTTCTCTAAAAAAAATTTTGTCCTACATTAACATAGGTTAAAATACCCATTTAGGTATTTGGGCATCAGGAAATTCCTTCAAGACTTGCCAACAACAACTAATGAAGGATAATATATATGCATACTTAAAAATATTTTTGTGTTA
This sequence comes from Quercus wislizeni, assembly GCA_023055345.1. NCBI lineage: Eukaryota > Viridiplantae > Streptophyta > Magnoliopsida > Fagales > Fagaceae > Quercus > Quercus wislizeni. The sequence goes on along the minus strand of JALGQJ010000001.1, from coordinate 15,958,896 downwards.
AATTGAACAACATTTGTACTGTAAATGTTTAAACCTCTACTATAAGTACATCTAACAAGTAACACTAGAAACTATTTTCTCAACTTTCCTTCTTTCCCTTATAAGGTTCTTTAGCCCATGTTCTTCTTTGGGTCCTAAGCCGAAAGAAATGAATGTATCAAATAGCATGTTTGTGAATGATTATTAATTCACAATTTTGTACTTAATCTATAAATTGTTCACGTTATATCAGAAATTTTTGTCTTTCAAATCTTGAGTTTTATTTTAAAACCTAGCTCATAGATTAGACTCCCACTCCACCTTAGCTTTCCTTAAAGCTTACAAGAAAACTAATTGATGGTTCTTAATGTTGAATAATAAAACACTGATATAAAAAATAAAAAAAATAAAAAAAAAAACCTTCTAAGATTTTATTTTTATCCATAGTAAGAGACTATAAAACCTTGTTCATAAGTCATAGTTCATACCTTATTTTCTGGAAAAAAAAAAAAAACCTTACCGTTAGCTCAGATCTGCTGATGTTCCTTGCAGTCCAATGAGCTCCAATCAACGACAAGCTTGAACTGATGAGGATGCAAAAGACAGCCCAACTCCTTTGGTAAGAGACAATGTTGTTTGTCTTATATGTTTTACTTTTATGCCTATAGTTTCCAACGTCTTCTTTTCTTTCATTAAAAGCATTTGCTGGGTTTACAGCTTGAGTGCACTAAAAAGTATGACATTATTTTATTTTATATTAAATTATTCTATTATATTTTATATTCTGATATGATAATAGTGGTTTTGCATATATATAATAATATTAAAAGTCTTGGGATACAAATTTTGTGTCACAATTTTTGTTACATCTTTAAATTTATTGATTGTGAGCACTAGAGAAAAAGTAGTTAGTTCATGTAAAAGTAACGATTTATCACTTATTGTCAACTACTTCATCAAGCTGTAGCAAATGTTTTAGTGCCCGTTTCGGTTCAGTGTTTTCCGCTAAATCCAGAGTTGCATTGTCCCTATTTTAATTTTTTTGGTGCAGTCCTTCACGCGCGTTTCAGGGGACAACTAGCATTGTAACAGTACTGTAGCAGAACTGTTCATCACTGTTCACGCACTATAAAAGATTAAAAATGATTTCCACGATACTATTCACACATTTAACAATTATTTTGACACAGTACTTTTAGTTTTCAGTTTTCAGTTTCAGCAACAATAAGTTTAATTCAAACAGACCCTTAGTAATAGAAAAATTTGGAGTATATTTCACAATAGTTTAATGTATAAACAATAAACATATTGACATAAATTGTTTGATAATATACACTATACTCTTTAATACAAAAAATAAAAAAGATATATACTTAGATTAAAATTTAATATTTATGTTTTCAAAGTATTAATAATAATTTGTGAGAAAATTTGTGAGAAAAAGTGCATTCCAGTCATATTACGTTCTTCCTATCATTGACTTCATTCACCTAATTAATATTTTGACAAATGAATCACCAACTTCATGCTAGTTTCAATATGTATGCAGTGTAAAACAAATTTTTTAATATACACTTCGTGTGCTGCTTTCAAACTAATTCCAACAACACTACAAATAACTAACAAAAGACAATGGATGAGCCAAATACTCCTTCCAGCCAATGTCTCCTATATGCTCAATAAAATACTACATTCTTGGAATAGCTGACAATGTCCACAAGCAGATATGTGACACAAAAAACAAATATGCAGCCATTGAATGCAACACATCACATTTAAAAAAATATATATATATATATATATATATGTCACCAAAGTTAGAAATTCATACAAGAGGTCCACCTCCACAAAACATATTTCTTACATAAGTACCATAGATGTCCCAAGGAAGTTAACATAATAAAGGAAGGCTTTCCAGCAAACATTGTTCAAAATAACAGAATATAATTTTTGCCTATTCACATTAAAGCAAACTAAGAGTACTAATTAACTTCTTAGGCTATCTACGCAGCACACATCATCAGTTAACTTCCTACACTGTCAACCACAACCACCACTACTGCAATCCACCCCCAACAAACTCAATCCAGGCCCTTCTTCTATCAACCGTCATAGCGAAAAAAGCAACTCTACTCTTGGAGTTATGAAGCTCCTGCACGACCTTGCAATAGGTGACATGATCCACATCAGTGTGCTGGTTGAGAAGAGTTATAGCTGCTGTAATTGACTCAGAGTCAGCCCCCACACCAGAGTTTCCAGTGTCGGTGGACTTTTTCCCCCGACGATTCCTCATGTCAATAAAACCCCATATTGCCTCAGTCATGGATTCAAGGGAGTGACCTTTCTTCCTTTTTCCGCTTGAAGAAGATGGTTCAGCTGACCGCTTTTCAGCTTGCCTCCTGCTTTGGGCTTCACTCGGTGTGGCCAGCTCCTCCACGTCATCCACACCATCAGTGTTGACATTGACATGTACCCCCTCAGATAGGAAGGCTGCATTAGGTTCTCTCTCTTCATCACTATTGGGAGCTGGTTGGGCAGATGAAATTTGGAGGAACCCCGTGGCTGTGTTTGAATTGAAAAGCATGCCCAACAAGTCATAGTGTCTCACCCCCTTTTTCTTGAACTCCTTGAATTTATGATTGACCTATTAGCAACCATATATATTGGGTTAGATGTTTTATTCATGTGAAACCCAATACAAAGTACATGCACAAATAGTAATAACCCTATAACAACACTCTTTATTCCAAATTTGAAAAAGTTGCAATGGCATCATCATAAGTTGCAATGACAACACTCTTGATCACACACAGATTTTGCCTTGATTTTCTATTATTGTTTTGCTGATTTTTTCAGAAAGTTTTTTTTTTTAATAAAAAAAAGAAAAAAACAATGCATCTTTCTTTCATTCCAGTCAAATTTGTTGAGTTTCCAACCTCAAATGTTCATCATCATAAGTATCGATGACCAAAACATAATTCAAATAGACAACATAAAAATCCCCTGCAATTTGTGAAACTTAAGTTGCAATTTACAAATTAACCTAGCACTTGAAACTTATAAAAAATAAATAAATAATGGGTGTGATTGTATTTCCTAGCTAAACTGTGAAATTAGAAATGTGGCCATTGGTCTAGAAGAGGTCCATATCATGCCCAACATTAGGTTTCCATTGGAAGGGACAATTACCCAACTATTTCTTTCTTTCAGTTTGTAGATCAATTTTTAATTAATTCATTTGTCAATTTTTAATTAATTACTTTGTTAATTAATTATTAACCAACCTAAAAGGTGTGCTCTAGCTCTCCTAGAATTCAAGTTTTTGATAACAATAGTGATATTTAACCACCAACCCCCCCCCCCCCCCCCCCAAAAAAAATAAACAAAATCTGTTGGGAAAATTAAAAAATTGACAACTGGACTGCCTAACTTAGATAAGTTATAAATTTCTAAAGGCTTTATGTAACATCAAATATAACATTTGATATCCAAACAGAATCAAGTTGTGTGTGGCAATTAGAGACTCCATTAGTCCATTTATACATATCATGAATTCATGGAAAACATTTATTTATTTGCTGGTCTTAATTAAATTCTCAAGAAGCAACCCATTTGAATTAGAGTTGGCAGAAAGCAACTCACTCAAAGCTAAAATGCTAAAACTGTTGATAGAATACTAGTAGTATCCTGAGCTACCTAGCTAACCAGTTATTCCATGCCTTCAAAATATTTGTATGTCTGGGGTTGGCTGTATACCAAAGCCAGCAAAAAGTGTAAAATAAAACCGAAGACCTCTATACAAACTAAATAAAACATAAAATAAAATACTAAGAACCTAATTAACTACACTAAGCTCCTATTCTTGCACTTTCCCTTAATCTTAGGCTTCTAAAGAGGATATTTTACTCTAACCACACTATGGTTGTGCCATAATTCTGTGTCTACCTATTTTCAAGGATCATTGCCTTTTGTTTTGGTTCTGTAAAGAACATTTCATTTTGTATGACAGGAGTCTCTAAAATGCAGAGAGATTATGGTAATCTGATCAAATAGCTTGAACAGTAATCTGGTCAGTTCCCATTTCAAAGTGAAACTAAGGGCTCATCATTGGTATGAGTGTTCTGGAATTATTATAAGTTTTAGTAGCTTGTGGAGGCTAATGGAAATTTATATCCACAAATATTACTTGAGGCCTAATATGATCCTCCTTATGACCTATTCCTCTTTCTTTGGCATATTGTATTGTTTGAAGGACTCCTTGGCTATTCTTCCTTATTTATTATTGCTTTTTCCTAAACCAAAAAAGAAAGAAAGAAAGAAAAAAGAAAAAGAAAATTGTATCAACTGCACAAGTAGTTATAATGTATCATATGTGGCTCTGATTTTCTTTTCATAGAATCTCTCTCGAAAATTTGTGTTGGACAAAGAGTTTGTGTACACTTACAACATACTGCTGGTCCATATGTATGAATTAGTGTTTTTGCGTTATCACTATCTTTTCTAGTTGTGAATACATTCAGTGTTTAAAAGATGAGCCATGCTAGTATGGACACAAGGTAGATTTCAGCATCATTTGAATTTACAACTATAAACTATGCATATAGGTAATTGTACTAAATTTTGTTTGGAGTATGTTAAAGGACTTACCGCAAATGCAGCAGCCCAAGCCTCCTTACTGGCCGTCACTGTATTTGAAATGGGGTCCCATCCCATTCCTGTACGTGCGATGAGCTGGGAGAATGTGCAGTGTCTCTGTTTCATTCGTTGATATTTTTGTGTAAGTTGTGTCTTGCTGTAATTTTTATTCGCACGCTTGTTAAACTCATTCATAACTGCTGTCTAAGTTCCAGGCTTGAACTGGCCTTGGGGCATATTCCCTTTAGCATCCTCTTCCAACAAGATATCAATGAAGTGTTTCTCGACTGCTTTAGGCCACTTCTTATCCTCTTCATCATCCATCTAAAAAAATGTTGGTATAGTTACATAGACGCAGAGAATGGTTTTCTATGATATGGATTAAAAAACATTGGTTGCCTACTCACTAAAAGACCCAAGCAGTAGGCATATAAGAGAAAATTCACCCCATATAAAGGCAAAATACAAATATACGCATTGTATACACATTAGTTTGAGCTTAACTTGCAATGGCATTGTATATTTATCAAGGCATAGGAGCATATTATAAATTTATAATTGAATATATGTTGAAAGGTCAATGTCATTTAATGTATCAAGCTTTTGTTCTCATCAAACTAATGATATTTAACTTTTTAATTGCTTGCTGTATTGCTATTTTGCCCCAGAATCAACCAAAGCTAAAGCCTTTTCTCTTCATGAAGTAAATAAGCAATTATACTACTTTTTGGCAACTATATAGACCAACAGTGTATTGTATAAGTTTTGTTCATGTACTGGATTTTAAAATGTTTGGAGACATTTGCCGGGGATGGGAACCCTATATAATAGTTGAAGTCTCTCTCTCACACGGGAGTTTATACATACTCCCTTTCTACAGGGTATAGTAATATGAGCTAAGAGTAGTACAAAGAATCAAAGGCCCAGGCTGCTTCATCACTAAAGTATAGTAATATGAGCTAAGCAAATTAAATTTTATGGAAAACAGAGCATTGGTCTAGAAGTTTTCATCTAAGCATCATGAAGAAAATTACTTAGACATGTTTATCTAATCTAAGCAAATCACCAAAAATCAGAAAATTTTCCATGTCATGTGCCATAGGTTTGAGAAGTGTTCTTGCATTAAGTTCATGTACTGACCATGCATAACCGAAATTACTAGCCAATATATTAGACATCCAAATTTTAATTACGACTTAATCAATTTTAAGTTAATCAAAATTATGGCATGGAACTCAATACTTGCATGGATAAACGTAATTGAGCAATACAATAATGTAAAGGACAATATGTAAAGGGGAAGAAAACCCAATATATGAAACACCAACTAGGCAACCACTTATACAAACACGATTATGCTTTAAAAAAGTAACTGGTAAGGCTAAAAAGCACCACAAACATTGAGAATTCCTCAAACTGACCAAATCCATTGTAAAATTGCCAAACACCCATCACTCAATTTACCACCAAACATATAAAACAAGGTATCACAAGCACATTTCCAAGTACTTATAAATCACTATTCAATGGGAAATAAAACAATTTCGCAGGTATATTATTATTTGGCTTATTTTCCCAACGAGCACAATTACATCAACATAGTTCAAGAAAGTAATCAAAACCCATATGGCTAAAAAGCACACACACACACACACTTTGAGAACTCATTAAACTAACCAAAACCCATGTCAAATCCCCTTCACTTAAATTACCACCAAAACACGACTATGTAAAAGTAGTAAAAAAAAAATCTTATTTGAAGAGCTGTCATAGCCATAGGTACATAGAGCAAATAGTTGTCAACATTATATAGAACTAATAGATAAAATATAAAACAAAACAAAAAAAAAACAAAAAACAAAAAACAAAACAAAAAAACAAGACAAAACAAAAGAGAAGAAAGGATACTTCTGACATCAAATAGTAAGTAATCTTAGATAGTGTGGAAGACCATTTCTACTTCTGTAGTAATCATTAAATCCTTCAATTCTGTGATTGCAACAAAGACGTAATTGCTGAAATATTATATATAGATTCATCATTCATATATACCACCTTGAGCAGTGATAGAACTACAGTTGGAAATTTTTTTAAAACTTTATTGTGTAATGTGTATATATATATATATATGTATGTATGTATGTATGTGTTAATTTTAGCAATTTGTTTTAATAAATTTGCATTTTGACCTCTCAACAATATTATTGATCTTTTCAAATGCCATAAAAAATTTTATTGATTTAAAATCTAAAATAAATTTAAGAAGCTCAACAAAAAAAAATTTAACAATAACAAACTTAAGCCCAAACAACACCCCAAATTAAACAGATATCAAAATTCAAAACACAAAGTTAAAAGGAAGAGATTTTTTCAATGAGCTAGGTACAAAATTAAAACAGAACTTAGAACCATGATATTACACAGACGTACCAGTAAGGGAACACGTTGAGGGGAGGAATCAGAGGAGGAAGCAGAGGCTCTCACATGCACGAAAGAGGTGGATGAGGATGGGAGTGAGGTGTCCATCTGAAAGAATATGTGGGATTAAAAGAAGCCCTAACATGAATTGATGTGAAATGATCTGAACTTGATTGGGATGTGAAAGAAAGCTGAAACAAGTAATTAACAAAATTAAAAACCTTTACCTGATCAACCCCTCTGGACTGTGTGAGTTTGCCTTTTCCTTAGCAACAGAGCTTCGTTGGTGAGGAATTAATTGGGAGAAAGGGATTACTGTGATTGATAGGGGTTATTGGTGATGCGGTGTGTGGGATTTTGACGCGTTTATGAAGCCACTGTTAGGATTAATTAGGCTGGATCTATGAGGGGTGAGGTGGGTGAGAGTTATTGAGGTGGGGCGTGTGATCTGCTTTGTATATTTAGGTTTGGGACCTTCCTAGATGAGAGTATAGAGAAGAAAATAATGGTGATCGGTTGAGAGTTATGAGGTGGGTGACTTCTGAAACTCAAGTACAGAGAAGAGAGGAGAGAAATTATTGCTGGTCGGGTGAGAGTTATGAGAGGTGGGTGAGTTCAATATAATTCATGGGGTGAGAGTTTAGGGTGAGTTCTGAGACATGAGGGAGAGCATAGAGAGGAGAGAAGAGATGAGATGAGAGTACAGAGGAGAGGAGACAAAATTAAAAAAAAAAAAAAGCTGATCAGTGGGTCCATCGACAATCAAAAAAGTTGATTAAAAGTGTTCAATTTTATTATGCAATTGGCATCAGAAACGTGTGTTCATTGTTTAAAATCACCTCCGGCCACATTCCAAAACATATTGTTCAAACATTGGTTTTTCAACAACAATTTCCAAACAACACTATTTTGAATTGACAGACCAAACATATATTTTTGCCTTTTGGACACGTGTTCAGTGTTTAAACACTGAACACTGTGTTTTGAGCTGACAGACCAAACGCCCTCTAAATCTTCAAAAAGTAGATTTTACGGAAAATCTACTTTTTACGGAAATAAAGATTTTACGGAAAAGGAACGTATATAAAAGCAAATTTAAGTGTGATACAATAATTATTTCAAGAAATAGTTCATACATGTGCAGTGAAAGGTGAGTTCAACGGGGTCCCTGCCGCTGTTGCTTCTTCTTCTTTTATCTTTTAATTACCTTTTTCGTTCTCTCCGTGCTAGCCCCAAATGACTTGAGTCACATTTCGTTGCTTTATGCCACTTTGCTTTTTTATTTTTGTTTGTTTTCTCAAGTTGTCAGACGTTTTTTTTTTTTTTTTTTTTTGCTGGAATGAAGATGTCAGATGTTGTGTTGAAAGAAGGGCTCACACGTGAGGGCTGTTTGTTATTCATGTACAGGTTGACACGTGAAGTTTCTAATACACATACATGAAACAAAACATCAAAATTAATTAAAAAAACAAAGCCAGGCATTTGTTTAATATTGTGTCATGTATGAAAGTAACTTTTTTTTTTTTAATGGGATATGAAAGTAAGTTTTATTTCCTTGATAAAATGTATGAAAGTAAGTAGGAGACAGTTGAGAAGATTGTGTAATTGATTTTATAATAGATTTTTTTAGATTTTTTTCCATAATTTTTTTTTCCTCTAAAGAGAAATGATTTTTGTGTGATTGATATCTTAGCTTGATAAAGATATTATCAAGATATTATTTTTGTGTGAATGATTTTCTCTGTATTTTTGTGTGATTGATATCTTAGCTTGATAAAGATTTTGGGTGAGTTTGTATAATTGTCTAGAGAGAAGATATTATTGTATTTTGTGTAGATCTTAAGTTAGGCATAAAACTTATGAAGATGTTAATTTTATAATAGTGGATTTATTTAGAGTTTTTCTAGTAGTTTTTCCTTTAAGGAAAAATAAATTTTTATGTAAATTAATGTGTTTTTGTGTGGTTGATATCTTGACTTGGTGAATTTAGTGATAATATTTTTGTAGATCGATTAAATTTCTTTATTGATACAATATTCTTAATTCATTCAAGATTAGAATGGGACCCAACACTGGTAGCACTTCCGCTCTTATTTTCTAGATCTGTTCGATTCTTTTAATTATTTATTTCTCACTGAGGCATGGCTACTTTCTTTTTTCACTGTCAATTCCAGGGTTGAAGTTAAAACAGGAAAACTCGAAGCAATCTCAAGTCAATGAACTATTTGAAAAATGTCTTCAGGCTTACGGAGATGACGTTGAGAATTTGAACGAAATCTCAGTGATTTCACATGTTCTGTTTGATGCAGTAGAAGTAGGTAACACTGAGTTCTTGGTTAAACTTATTCGTTTTGACTTTGATTTATTATGGAAAACAAGAAACAGTGAAAGCATATTTCATATTGCTGTTGAGAAGTGCCATGAAAGCATCTTCAATATACTTAATGAGATAGGCTCAATTGGAGATCTAATAATAGATAGAATAGAAGAAGATGGAAGCAACATTTTGCATTTAGCTGCAGGATTGGCACCTCAAGAGAAGCTGAATGCTATATCAGGAGCAGCTCTTCAAATGCAACGAGAAATATTATGGTTCAAGGTAATTATTATATTCTTAGATTAGTATGTGTTGAACCATTTCATAGAATGTTCACTCTTGTTTCCACATTGATTTAATTTCTACCTAAAATTTTTAGAGTTTTGGACTAACAAGTCTCTCGTGTGATATTTCCTATGATTTGTAATGGAAGGAGGTGGAAAAGGTTGTAAGCCCTACATTCAAGGAAATGAAAAATAACAAGGGGGATACGCCGTATGTTTTATTTGCGAAGAACCACGAGGAGTTAAGGAAGGAGGGCGAGAAGTGGATGAGGAACACAGCTGAGTATTCTATGGTGGTTGCAATACTAATTGGGTTGATAATGTTTCCTCGAGAAAAAGCTGATGGATTAAAGGATAGTCCTAATCTTGTTCGGAACTTTTCAGTTTCAAGTGCAATAGCATTATTTTGCTCTTCAACATCCCTAGTAATGTTCTTATCCATCATTACCTCTCGTTATTCATACAACGACTTTCTTGTATGGTCACCAGTTAGGTTGATGATTGGAGTGGCTTCACTTTTCATCTCAATTGCCGCCATGATGGTTGCATTTTCTGCATCCTTTTGGTCAGATAATCATAATCATCAGGAATTGCCATTGATCTTGGTTGTCTTTGGTTTATTTGCTTGTGTGCCAATCTTATGCGTGTTGCTGAAGTATCGCCTATTTGTTGATATAGTCCGATCTACCTTCTTTCGGTTTCGGAAACATCGACGTCTACTTTAGCAATAGCCAATCAAGTGCTACTCATCAATCTTTCTGTTGCTTTCCTTTCTGCATATGTGAAATGACTATGAATAAATTTGTATTATAACTCTGGAGGTAGTTAAACACATCTTATCTTTTGCATTTAATTTAATTTTCTTCTATTGCATCTTTTGAATTATTGTTTTGTAAAATTATCTGCAGTGGGTTATCTTGTACTAGTTTTGAAATTGCACCCTATGCATGAGTTGTTTTAATAACAAAGAAAGATCAAACTCTATAGCTTTCCATGGTTCTCTGCATGTGTGAATACTCAAGTGGGCTATCATTATTATTTTAGTTTCATGTATCTAAAACCACCGCTATAACAAAATCAACCACCTTTATAGCTACTTTGAAACGAGATTAATTAGATCATTTTTTAGACTTATTTTGAGTTCCATTCAGCTCATTCAATAGCAGTTCTATAATTCTGAATGGATGAGAGTCTCATTACCAACTGTCCACAATCATCAGTGTTAAATTAAGGCCAGCCCAGATGCAGCCCTTGTTACATATAACATGGCCATGATTTGGGCGAGTGTCGTAAGACTTTAGTGATGTAAACGGGCCACCTGCTTGGTGTGCTTAGATAAAAACCAATAATATTAACAATTTATAAAAATGTTGTAAAAATATTACTCAAAATATTATGTCGCTAACGCTACTATTTCAAACCACCATATCTGAACATTTTAAAAATAAAAAACAAAAAAGTGCCGAACTCTAAACCAGACTTCAGTTGATGACCACCTGGCCTCAAATAACTTAATACCAATTAAATGTTTAAAAAAATAATCTTTTTATGGTATGGTTAAACAATCCATTTATAATGAATTCATTTATATATATGTGTGTGTCTGGCCTGGTGTAGAATGATAAGGTTTATGCGTTTCACTTTAGCTTAATCATGGGATTCTAACATCTTTCCGATTTTGTATTTTAGTCAATTTGCCATTTTGGGGCCTTTGGTTTAGTTGGAGTTGGAACAGGTGGTGGCCTCGTGCTTTTTAGCTTAAACAAACAAAATTTATCAAATAGAGTGTGTGTGGGCAAGTAGAGCCTCAAATAACCCCAAAATTAGCTTTGATTATGATGGTTATGTTGTATGCAGCTATGTCAACCTCACATACATGACGCCTGTCTTGATTAAGCATAGATCAATGCTAAGCATACCATTTTCTCAAAACTTGCAAAGCTGTAATTAATTAGAATAAAATTATTTTCACATTTGTCCACAATTACTAATATTACTTTTTATTATACACTAATTAAGGATGGAGCTATTGTTGGATTTTTGTGGGGGGGGGGGGGGGGGGGAGCAGTGGCCCCACTAGATTTTTTTATAAAAAAAAAATTATATATATAATATATTATTTTTAGCAATTTATTTCAATAAATTCTACTTTACTCCCCTCAACAATATTATTGATATTTTTTAAAAGTTATAAAAAAAAATTAGCCCGTAGCAAAAATTAAGCTCAAACAACACCCCAAAATGAACACAAGCCAAAAAAATAAAAAATAAAAAAAATCAAAGCAAATTCTAACTAGAGATCTAACTAGTCTAAGAGTAGGAAAACACCCAACGGCAAGGTACACATATAATGAAAGGGAAAAAGAAGGGGATTTCTAAGCCATTGAAAAGAATAATAAATAAAATAAAAACCTAATTTAAGGCAAAACAAAGAAGACCTTAGATTGAGGAGCTGGGTAATGACAAGCAACAGAAGTAGAGGTAGACTAGCACACCACACTTGATGCCACCGGCCACTACAGCACCGCCTTACCCTTGTTAGCCCAAGCCTAGTAATTTATATCCAATCTCTTTTATTCTTTTGGATGAAAATATTGTATCCCTCACTCCATATCTGAATCTCTAATGCTTGTTTGATTAAATTGTGAAGAAAATTTAAAGAGAGGCAGAGATAAGAGACATAGAAACAGGGACAGTAGTTTTGTCTAGAAGAGACAAAAGAGAAAGAGTAAAAGAGAGAACAAGAGAGGTAAACTTCTAGGGTACGTTTGTTTGAAGGTAAAATAAGGTAAATGGAAAATTTTGAAGAGAAAATGAGAAGAAAATTTTTTTTTAGAATGCGTTTAGCTGGGTGTAGAGGAATGAAAATAAATTATGTGATCTGAGTGTTTTCTCTCTAGGCTCACCAAAAAATTTTCTCTCTAAAATTAGGAGAAAACTGAAAGAACAAAATAGGCTACTTAATGGACGAAAATGCCCATGTACACTTGCACATGGGCAGTTTGTCTTGTTCCCTTTTTTTTTTTAATTTTTTTTTTTTTTTTTGTGCGTGCATGTTGTCTCTTCCTCTTTTTTTTTTTTTTTTTTTTTCTTTTTTCGTCTCCTTTCCTAGATGTTGCCTTTTTTTTATTGCCTCAGTGATAGTTGTTTTGTTTTTCTTCTATTTTTTTCCTTTTTTTTTTTTTTGGGTTTAACTAGACATTTTTTTTTTTTTGGGGACATGATTTCTATTTTTTAATAAATTGGGTGATTGATTTTATTTTATTTTTTTTGGTTGTTTATCACTTTTTTTTTTTAAATTGGTCATCATTATATAAGTAAATTTATACAAACTCAATTTTTTCATCCTTCCACTTTTCTACTCCCAACCAAACAAAAAGAAAAAAAAATTAAAATATTTTCTATCCTTCCACTTTTCCTTCCTTCCACAATTTTCTATTCTATCATTTTTTTCCTTTTTCCATAATTTTTTATCTTCCCACTTTTCCGCTCTCCTGTCCAAACAATCTCCAAACAATCCCCAGGTGTCTAGACTCATCTTTCTCTCTTTAATCAATGATAAAATTTATATATGTATATATATATATACCATAAAAGGGGGAAGGGACACGGTGTTGGAAGCGGAAGCACAGTTATACAGTAATAATATAAGTTAAAAATAAAGCAAGTAAGAGTAATGCAAGTAAATACAAAGCTATAAGACCAGCCAGGTAGGCGGTAGAGCCAGCCAAGTAGGGGGTATAGCTTGTATAATCAAAGTAAATGAAAGCGATTTAGAACCGTCTGGGATGGCGGTAATCCGTCCAAGGTGGCGGTAGCAACAAGTAGTGTAATGAACATAAAACTGAAAATACTTGTTATTGAAAGTAGAATAAAACACTTACAGTAGTAGTAGTGATTACAAGTTGTCAACAGTTACAAGGCTTAGGAACTAGAACTAGTTACAAGCTTTGTAGGGAAATAGGGATGGTAATAAGGAACTCTCTCAAAGAAAGGCTCACTATAAACTCACTAAAAGGAACTCTCTCTAGAGAAGAAGACCTGAACTAAAACTTAAGGGACATCCCCCCTTAAATAGGCATAATAAAAAGTGAATAGTAAAAAGTGAATAGTGATCAGTACAATGAACAGTGATTGTCAGAATGATGTTGGTGTGATAAATAGTCTTGGAAACCTGGGGAATCATTAGCCTTTGGAGTCTTTTGAAATCATCTTTTCAGCAGGAGACATGGGGAATCTCCTTTTCAGAAGACATGAGGTATCTCATTACCAGAGGTGGAAAATAGTAATGGGATTTAACCAGAAAGTAAACATTGCAACAATTTTGGCCGTTATGCAAGCCAGACAAATAGAGGAATCAAATTTTTAATCAATCTTTGGCTAAGTCATCAGCATCTTCTTCATCATGGCCAAACCAGCCTTGTGGATAAGGATAGTTCTGAGGGTAGGGGTAGTAAGGATCTTTTGTAACAAAGGCCTGGGAGGACCTTTCATCATCTGAATTGGCAGCTTCATCTTCCTTAATCATCTTAGTGAGCAGAGCGTACAAAGCATCAGGGTCTTTGCGGATTGCATCCAAAGGAGAACCCTTCTTTTTGGACTTAACAGGTGGTGCGACATTTTTGGTTGATGAGGAAGTAGGTGCATCAGCCACAACTTTTTGCACTGGGGTAGTAATTTTTAATGGGGAAGCATTTGAGGAAAGGAAGTCCCTGCCGACATTGTTAATAATGGAATTGGTGTGGGAAAACTTATCCCACCATTTAACATACCAACAACGAGCGAGAACATCATCTTCCTTAGCATATTGCCATTTTAGGATCCATGGAATCTTATATTTTTTGATAAAATGCAGTAGGGGAGTAAACTTAGCTCCATGAATGTCAGTTTTGAGCCTTATTGAGAAATTTAGGAAACAATCCTTTAATGGTGCAGGAAATATTTCAACAACTGAACCAAACTGAGTCCACCATCGAATGAACCAGAGGGGGAATTCTGAGTCAAAATCTTTATTAAAATTGACAAACCATGAATGGGACATAGTTTCATTTTGGTGGAGCATGAATCTGAACCAGGCAGTAATATAATCATGATAAGAATAGGGAATGGGGAATTTTGGTAATGTCCTTGTGGTAGTAGGATTAGGGCCCCACTTTTCTTCAGAAATAATGTGGTTTATGTAAACAATGTGGTAAATAATTTTTTCACCATTGGCCTTTTCCCTTATGGGCTTGATAGTGATTGAATTTTCGTGTTGTAAAATTGCAGAATAGTATTGCACAGTCTTTTGTCCGTGCTCAGGAATCCAGTGAAATAGTGGAGGAAAATAACTGGTAGCAAGTCTAAAAGGGTTAGTAATGGAGGCCCTATTTGGCTCAACAGAAAACAGGTTATGAACATAACGTTTTTTAACATATTGGGAGGCATTAGGATTCCTAGGGAAAACAATTTGAACAAGTTGATGAACATTGGTTAAAGCATAAGGATCATATGTGGAAGCTAAAACAGAAGAATAATTAGGTTTGGGAATAGTACCTAGAGTGGTGAATCGGTTAGCAATGTTTAAAGGGGAAGCAGGCTCATTTTTCACAATTTGATTGTTAGTGTCAGGCGTCTTATCTCTTGACCTTTTACTTGCCTTTATGACACTGTAGAAATTCACGGGTAAGGAAATCAGGGATGGCATTTTGGAATCCTTTAATATATTTAATATCAAAATCAAAAACACTCAAAATAGCTTTCCATCTGGCAAAAATATGTTTTGAAGCAATATTTTCAACATCTTTTTCAATAACATATTTAGCACTTTTGCAATCAATTCGTAACAAAAATTTTTGGTTTAACAAATCACTTTGAAATTTTGAAATACATAGTACTATAGATAAAATCTCTTTTTTAATAGTACTGTAGTTTAACTGTGCATTATTCCAAATACCAGAATACAAATGCACAATTTGTTCAGGTGACTCAGGAGAAACTCTTTGTTTCAGAATACCACCATAACCAAAATCAGAGGCATCTGTTTCAACAATTTTGAAAGCACTAACAGTAGGAATACCAAGACAAGGCAATGTCTTAACATGAGATTTGATTTGTTGAACAAGGGAAGTATGGACATCAGACCAAGGAGGAGGATTACTCTTTAACCGATCAAATAAAGGTTTACATTGTTTCCTCATATCCTTGTAGAAATCAGCAACATAATTTAATGACCCAAGAAACCTTTGGAGCTGTGTTTTATCAGTGATAACATCTGGAAATTTATCAGCAAATTGGATGGCCCTATCAATAGGACGAATCTGTCCTTCAAAGATGTCAAAACCAAGAAAACGAACTTTTGTTTGAAACAATTTGACTTTCTTAGCAGAGACAACAAGACTATTTCTTTTGATGGTATCTAGAAATAAATACAAGTGTTTCCAGTGTTCATCAATAGAACTAGAGTAGACAAGAACATCATCAATGTAAACAATGGTGAAATGACTGAATGAGTTAAAAATATCGTTCATAATGTTTTGAAACTCACTCAGGGCATTCTTAAGACCAAAAGGCATAACATTCCATTCATAATGTCCAAAAGGAGTGGTAAAAGTAGTTTTGTACTTATCATTTTCACTAATCTGGATTTGCCAGAACCCAGACTTCATGTCAAACTTAGAAAACACTACAGCTTCACTCAGCCTATGGACTAGGTCATTTTTGTTAGGAATAGGATACCTAATCCATTCTAAAACCTTATTCAAGGGTTTGTAATTAATTACTAATCTAGGGGTTCCTCGTTCAATCTCAGCATTTTTCTGGACATAAAAAGCAGAACAAGACCAAGGGGACTTGCTATTCCTAATCAATTTTTTCTCCAATAAATCACCAATTTCTTTTTCGCAAAATTGAAGAGTTTCAGCATTCATTTGAATAGGGCGAGCTTTAGTGGGAATGTTTTTCTCATTAAAATCTTTAATATAAGGTAAGTCAACAATATGTTTCTTCCTATGCCAAAAAGCATTAGGAACATCAGAACAAACATCATCAATCAACATTTTCTGAAAATTATCAATTTTTTATTGTAATAGTTTATTAGAAATTTGTTCAGCAATTTTCTTGTATCTAACTTCTTGTTGAAGGAAGTTAAGATGTTTAATTTTAGCATAAATTAGGTTTAAAGCATAATCAATTTCAATTTTTGAAGCAAATTTGAATTTTACTTTTTGTCCAAAAGGATCAGTAGTAATTTCATCATGTTCAACAAGAAAATGATACAAAGCATTTATAAAGGGCAAACCAAGAATCACTTTATCAATCATATTTTTAACAAGAACAGAAGGAATCTTGAAACAGACATTATCTTGGCAAACATGGGCATTATTCAATTCATATTTGATTTTCATTTGGCTTTCATTAGCAGAAACCAATTTTTCAGTAGATTTTTCAAAATATTTTGAAGGAATCAGTCCTTCTTGGATACAATTCATATCAGCACCAGAGTCAATCATAGCAATAACAATGAAATGATAATCAGGAGAAACAACAATCTTAACTTTTGTAAACCATTTTGGAGGAAGTATTTTATTAACAAGAGAAAGTTGAGGATTAGTAAAAACATCAATAATACCTTTATCAGAAAGAAGAGTCTGTGGACTGGATTCATCTCCATCTTTGTGCTCATCATGGTCACTATTAGATTTATCAATTTTGGTTTAATATGATTGTTATCACTTTTATTGTTATGTTTTAATTCGCTTATTTCTTGTTTAACAATATTAATTTCATGCTGTAAATCATTAACAGTTAAATTTTTGGATTTCTTTTTATTAAGTCTTTTCAAAGTTTCTTCAAAGCTTATAGTTGATTTTTGTTTTTTATTAGTTTCATTTTCTTCACTTTTAGTGAGAGTTTTAACAGATTTAATATTATTGCAACATGAATTTCCACAACCAATTTTAATATTAGGAGGATCAGAAGATACATCAGCAGATTGATAGCAAGAAATAGATGAAGAAGGAAAATCGTCTTCCAAGGAATCAGACAAATTATTTTATTCAAGGATTTTGAATAGTTCTTCTTGATCTTTATTGTCAATATTTAACATGCTAAACATATTCTTACCTGGTTGTTTATCATATTTTTCAGAAACATTTTTCTTTTTAGCATGAAAATTATTAGGTTTAACAAAGTTGTTTTTATATTTTTTATGACTATAACTTTTGTGACTTTTATCATGTTTCTTCCCTTTTTCGCTAGAAGGAGTAAAAGGAGACAAACCATATTGTTAGCAAAAATTATGCATTTCATATTTAGCTTCGTTCTTATTTTGTAATTGGTGTTTTAACAATTTTTCATTAATACCAAATTTTTTAATAGCATTAAAAATGTCGCTATAAGTGAGGTTATCATAATCAATAGAATCATTTTTACTTATCAATGCTTGTTTTACCTCATGAGCAAAGATTGGAGGCAGACCATCAATAAACTTTTCTTTCCAATAAGGCTTGTGGCACTCTTTTCGAAGCATTACCCTGGAAATAAAAACATCTTGATACCATTTGAAATCAGACATAGTAGGACATCTCAAATTATTCAACAAATCAGAAACTATAGATAAAATATTAGATGGAGTACCAACAAAATGTTTGAGAATGCTATAAATCAGAGTATTCACGTTATCAAGAATACCACAACCAATATTTTTATCAAAAATAGGAAAACCACCTTCATCATTCTTTTTAATAGCATTTTTAATAGATTCTTTGGAGTCTTCCGTGAGATATGAATCCCACCATCCACGAAGAGTTCCAGAAAAATCAGTAACAAGTAAATTAACAATTTCAGGCTGATCAAGATCACGGTTATTTTGATAAGCAATACCAACCATAGACATATGGCTCGTTTTATTAATGATTTCTTGTTCAGACAAACCATCAATATTCCATTCATAAAGCTTATCAGCAGAAATAGAAAACTGGGTTTGAAAAACTCTTTCTTCGAATTGCATATCAGGAGGAGTAGGTCTTGGATACCAGTTCTTTGTAAAAGACATGGGTTTGGAATTTCCAATAAATCTTTTAATTTCAGGTATGTCATCAAAAATCTTTTTTGCTGAAACAAAGGAAACTGTATTAGAATTCGTATTTTCAACAGAAATAATTTCTTTTCCATTTTTTGAAATAGTGCAAGCTGTACTTTTGGAAGTACCTTCAGTTTTAACCTTTAAATCAGAAAACATTTTGTCAACAACTTCAAGCATTTCAGACTGAGCGGTTTTGAACATGACTTTCTCTCTTTGACTGGGTAAATTAATCAAAGGTTTCTCATTTTTTACCAAAACAGATTTTTTAGAAGCAGGGTTTTCAATAGAAACAGTTCTTTCAATAATTTTTTCTTCAATACGGTCAAGCAATTGACCAATCACATGCAGGGATTCATTAATAAAATTGTTTTGTTCAATAATACTGATGATAGGGGTTTGATCATCAGCAATTTTGAAAGGAGTGGCCCTAACTTCCGTCTTTTGATCTTGACAAGTTATCAAAACTGTCTCAAAAGGCAGATGAGTAGACCGAACAATGGCTTTATCAGCTGCTTTAACAAAATTTGATTTCTTTATCACACTCAAATTTTGTTTTGAAACTTCATCATTTGAAACATAATGGTTTTCAAGAAAATCAAAAAACAAAATATGTTTTTTCAATTGATTCATCTTTTCTAACCATTTTCTTTTAACACGGTTTTTCTCAGATTGAGCAAAATTATCTTCGAAATATTTTCGTTTAATTTAGTTTTTTGGAAGCATAAACTCATCATACAAAGGAACCAAATCAACTTCAAAGTTTTCGTTCAAAACAGTCAAAACTCTTAATTGCTTATCATAATCAAAATTAGAGTCAACAGATTTACCATCACCTTCTTCTTTACTAGCAGTTTTGCTATAAGGAGAGGAAGCTTTAGAATAACTGTTAAAATAAACATGATTATTCAAAGAAACATTAGCCATACAAAAAATGTTATCTTTAAAGTTCTTAGATTTAGCATCATGTAAACACATGAGAGCAGAAGCACCATGTTTTTCAACATTGTGATCTTCATCATTTAAAATATCAGGAGGACAACCAGTCCTAGAGCTGATAGAAGAGTTGGATCTCCACAATCTATCCATACTATCCTAGTTTTAAAACTCAATTATCATTTTTTTCTCACAACCGTTGCATTTCGTAACACATACCCTAACCAACCTTATACCTCTCATGCCCTACATGCCCTCTCTTGGCTCAAACGGTCCTTACAGTTCGGTTCTAGGAATTCACTTTATGACTAGGGTGGCGCCAACGACAGTAAGAAGGGAACACAACAACGGAGCACCAAAGTTTCAGGTAGGCACAGACGGAGAGACAGAGAACACAACACTACTATCACTAGCCAGAAAAGAATGGCTCTGATACCATAAAAGGGTGAAGGGATACGGCGTTGGAAGCGGAAGCATAGTTATACAGTAATAATATAAGTTAAAAATAATGCAAGTAAGAGTAATGCAAGTAAATGCAAAGCTATAAGACCAGCCAGGTAGGTGGCAGAGCCAGCCAAGTATGGGATATAGCTTGTATAATCAAAGTAAATGAAAACGATTTAGAACTGTCCGAGATGGCGGTAATCCGTCCAAGGTGGCGGTAACAACAAGTAGTATAATGAACATAAAACTGAAAATACTTGTTATTAAAGGTAGAATAAAACACTTACAGTAGTAGTAGTGATTACAAGTTGTCAACAGTTACAAGACTTAGGAACTAGAACTAGTTACAAGCTTTGTAGGGAAATAGGGATAGTAATAAGGAATTCTCTCAAATAAAGGCTCACTATAAGCTCACTAGAAGGAACTCTCTAGAGAAGAAGACCTGAACTAAAACTTAACTAAAAATTGCTTCAAACATAAGGGACAACCCCCCTTAAATAGGCAAAAATTCGGAATGAATAGTGTCATGAATAGTAATGGATGAATAGTGACAGTGAATAGTGATAGGTGAATAGTAAATTTCATCTTTTTGTCTCCAAAACGTGGGGAATCGCTTCTAAAAATGTGAGAACCTAGGCCAAAGTGATGGGTGTCATTAGAATCTAGACAACCTTTTAGGCCATATTATTGGTGCCAAAAGGACCAATCACAAAATAGCAAAGAAAGAAGGCTTGTCATCTAATGCCAAGTGAGAGGAACAAATAGGAATCTTCAGAAACATGAAATTGGTGGGAAACAGTCTTGTAGTAGTAGTAATCATTGAAGATTTTGACCAGTGTGCATTTCAGACAAATGGGAGAATCAAAATCTTCCGCCAAATTCGGGGTATCTTGAAACAGTTCCGGATTTGCAGTAACACAAATTTTTGAAGCATTTTGGCTTTTGTGTAGGCCAGTCAAACAAGGGAATCATCTTTATCAGTAAAAATCATTAATTGGTGGAAGGAGCATCGGAAGGATAACCATCAAAAGGGCCCCGTGGAGAACCACAATCATGATCATAGGAAATAGCATACTTATTACAGAATCCACAATAAAAAATTGGCTGAAACGCTGGAGTCCTCCCTGGGATGAGAAGCTTTATGGGATTACAATGGTCAGCCACCCTTAAATGAGCAACAACATCAGAATATGGTCTAGGACCAAAGACAGAAATTCTATCTGTGCTACCCATAAAATGATAGCTTTTCCATAGATTGTGAGCAATATCAATAATTTGGTTATTAAAATAATTTCTCCAACATTCTGTAAGAGTAAAAGGATCAGCAAAGGATAATTGAGAATTTCCTTCAAACCATGGCCCTTGGTAAGTATGACCATTAATGAGAATGAGATGCTTTGAAGGCTGGACATTAATCCAATTATCTCGTTCCCATTTTGGTAACGTACTCCAAGATCTGATGGTAACAAAAGGAGTATTAAATCTTTTAATAGAATCCTGAATAATTTGTGGGAATTGCCTGGCTTGAAGATGGCTTGTTAGTCTTATGAACCTGACAAAACCATATTCAAACATTTGAGAAAGCTAGTAAGGGTCCTTGTCATTATCATCATCTGAATCATCAGCAATATATGAACCATCATCATAATTTATCAGGAGGCTAGGAAATGGGTGTTTCTTTTCATATACTCTGAGAGTGATCCCAAAGTGTTCTTCCCATTCTAATTGGAGAAAAACATTATCACCTTCATCTAACTCATTTGGATCAAGAATAGTAGCAGTAACAAGTTTTTTGAAACTTTTGAACCATAGATCAAAAGATCTAAACATAGCCTTGCTTTCCAGAATACGTAATTGTATATCCGTTGGCAAG
Organism: Quercus wislizeni; assembly: GCA_023055345.1. Lineage (NCBI taxonomy): Eukaryota > Viridiplantae > Streptophyta > Magnoliopsida > Fagales > Fagaceae > Quercus > Quercus wislizeni. Next base: position 15,936,949 of record JALGQJ010000001.1, on the reverse strand, counting down.
TTGGCAACAACACTTCTTAATATGGATTGGGTCTTGAGACTCAATCTAGCATAATCTGTGCCCATTATAGTCATTTTATCCTTTAAATGGATATCCTCTTTGCCAAAGAGTTGACTAAGGTAAAGATTATTTTTAATATTTGAATAGTTAACAGGATGGCTTCTAAAAGCCTCATTTTCTAGAATAAAGTCATCTTCTGAAATAAAGGTTATTTCTGGAATAAGGTTAGGATAGTAGTGTGTATAAACTTCGTTTTGAGCAATAAGGTTAACAAGGTGGATTTCGAGAGCTCGGAGAGTTTGTTGAAAAACAACACAGTGGTTTTCGGTAAAAGAAAATTGAAGGTTATCAAGAATGAGTTTAATAGAAGCTGGTAACTCTGAGTAGGTACCATTGTGGAATTGTAAATTTCGAGCCAAAACTTCCTGTAAAGCAATTATTATATCACCATCAGAGTATGTCACCTCTACCAGGACATCTCCTTGAAGGGATGTTGCTCCACTGGATTTTACCCTAGAAGAAGCGCCTTCATGCATTTTGAAAGGTCGTCCCGTTGGGAGCCTTTTGGGTTGAGAATAGTCCTGTATAGGAGCTTTTCCCTTTGAAGCCATAATAATCCACTTATTAGTGGTATAAATACAAATATTACTATTATCCCACTTATTAGTGGTACTTATCCTCACATCATCGTCCGATTCCTGCAAAGAAGTATTGATAATGTTTGAACGGTTGATAGTATTAGCTGTATGAGTATTACCTTTAAAATCATCTGTGAAACATTGATAAGAACTCATCATTATTTCTTGCATAAGAGCATTCATGGGGGAATCTTTTTCATAAGATAGATTATCAATATCTATTTCAGTCTTTGAAGCAAATTTGAATTTTACTTTCTGTCCAAAAGGGTCAATAGTAATTCCGTCATTTTCAACAAGAAAAGGATACAGAGCATTTATAAAAGGTAAACCAAGAATTACTTTATCAGTCAAGTTCTTGACAAGAACAGAATGAATTTTGAAACAGGCATTATCATGGCACACATGAGCATTTTTCAATTCATATTTAATTTTCATTTGAGAACCATTAGCAGAAACCAATCTTTCAGTAGATTTTTCAAAGTATTTTGAAGGAATCAATCCTTCTCGGATACAGTTCATATCCGCACCAGAATCAATCATGGCAATAACGGTGAAATGATAATCAGGAGAAACAACAATTTTGACTTTTGTAAACCATTTTGGAGGAATCAGTTTATGAACAAGACTAAGTTGAGAGTTATCAACAATACCTTTTTTAGAAAGAATGGCTTGTTGACTGGATTCATCTCCATCTTTATGCTCATCTTGTTCATTATCAGATTGTGGTTTATCAGGGCTTTTATCAATTTTTAACATTATTAATTCTTGTTTAATATTGTAATTATCATTTTTAATTTTTTGAAACTCATTTTTTAAATCAATCATCTCTTGTTCAACAATAGTGATTTCATGTTGAAGATCATTAACAGTTAAATCTTTGGATTTCTTTTTATTAAATCTTTCCAGAGTTTCTTCGAAGCTTATGGTTGATTTTAGTTTTTTACCAGTCTCATCTTTTAACAAATTCTTCTTAAATTTATCCAAATATTCTTTCTGTAACTTAGGATTTTGAATTTGATTGATTAATTGAATTATTAACTTTTCATTTTCTTCACCTTTAGTGAGAGTATTAACAGAGTTAATAATATTACAACAGGAATCTCTACAACCAATTTTAATATTAGGAGAATCAAAAAAACCATCAGCAGATTGATAGGAAGAACTAGATGAAGGAGAAAAATCTTCCTCCAAGGAATCAGATGAATTGTTTGATTCAAGGATTTTGAATAATTCTTCTTGATCTTTATTATCAATATTTAACATGTTAAACTTATTCTTTAACTTACCAAGTTTTTTATTACAATCCTTACTGAAATGACCAGTTTTTCCACAATTAAAACATTTACCTTTACTTAAGCTTTGTTTATCATATTTTTTGGAAACATTTTTCTTTTTTAGCATAGAAATCATTAGGTTTAACAAAATTATTTTTGTATTTTTTATATTTTTTATAGCTATAATTTTTGTGACTTTTATCATGTTTTTTCCCTTTTTACCTGGAAGGAGCAATAGGGGGCAAGCCATATTGTTCACAAAAATTACCCATTTCATATTTAGCTTTTTTCTTAGTTTGTAATTGGTATTTTAACAGTTTTTCATCATTACACATATTAATACCAAGTTTTTTAATGGCGCTAAAAATGTCACCGTAAGTTAGATTATCATAATCAATAGAATCATTTTTACCCATTAATACTTGTTTTACCTTATGAGCAAAGATTGGAGACAGACCATCAATAAACCGTTCTTTCCAGTAAGGCTTGTGACAATCTTTCCGGAGCATTACTCTGGAAATAAAAACATCTTGATACCATCTGTAATCAGACATAGTGGGGCATCTCAAATTATTTAACAAATCAGAAAATCGAGAGTATTCACACCATCAAGAATACTGCGACCAATACTTTCATCAAAAATAGGAAAACCTTCATCATTCTTTTTAATAGCATTTTTAATAGATTCTTTGGAGTCTTCCGTGAGATATGAATCCCACCATCCACGAAGAGTTCCAGAAAAACCAGTAACAAGTAAATTAACAATTTCAGGCTGATCAAGATCATGGTTATTTTGATAAGCAATACCAACCATAGACATATGGCTTATTTTATTAATGATTTCTTGTTCAGACAAACCATCAATATTCCATTCATAAAGCTTATCAGCAGAAACAGAAAACTGTGTTTGAAAAACCCTTTCTTCAAACTGCATATCAGGAGGAGTAGGTCTTGGATACCAGTTCTTTGTAAAAGACATGGGTTTGGAATTTCCAATAAATCTTTTAATTTTAGGTAAATCATTATCAAAAATCTTTTTTGCAGAAACAGATGAAACAGTATCGGAATCTGTATTTTCATCAGAAACAATTTCTTTTCCGCTTTTTGAAATAGTGCAAGTTGTACTTCTGAAAGTACCTTCAGTTTTAACCTTTAAATCAGAAAGCATTTTTCAACAACTTCAAGCATTTTAGACTGAGGGGTTTTGAACATGACTTTTTCTCTTTGACTGGGTAAATTAATCAAAGGTTTCTCAGTTTTTACCAAAACAAATTTCTCAGAAGCAGGTTTTTCAATAGAAACAGTTCTTTCAATAATTTTTTCTTCAATACAGTCAAGCTGTTGACCAATAACATGCAGGGATTCATTAGTAAAATTGTTTTGTTCAATAATACTGATGATAAGGGTTTGATCATCAGCAATTTTGAAAGGAGTGGCCCTAACTTCCGTCTTTTGATCTTGACAAGTTATCAAAACTGTCTCAAGAGGCGGATAAGTAGACCGAACAATGGTTTTATCAGCAGCTTTAACAAAATTTGATTTCTTTATTACATTCAAATGTTGTTTTGAAACTTCATCATTTGAAACATAATGGTTTTCAAGAAAATCAAAAAACAAAATATGTTTTTTCAATTGATTCATCTTTTCTAACCATTTTCTTTTAACAAGGTTTTTCTCAGATTGAGCAAAATTATCTTGGAAATATTTTCGTTTAATTCGGTTTTTTGGAAGCATCACGTAAACACATGAGAACAGAAGCATTAATGCCCTTTCGGGTGAGAGGTTTAATAGCAACTTGAACCATACCAGTATGCAGATAGCTGAATTTTTTAGAAGCAAAAAATTCACCAATATTCTTTTTAATAAACAAGCAACATTTTTCATGAGTTTTTGAAATAGAGAATATTTGTTCAACAGTTCTAACTTTATAAGCAAAATGAAAAGTATTTTCAGCCCAGCTTATTTTATAAACATTTTTTTGTATCAATCTTAGGAATAGTTCATTTACTGAAATTAGGGATCTCACTATCATCAACATTGTGATCTTCTTCATTTACAATATCAGGAGGAAAACCAGTCCTGGAGCTGATAGAAGAGTTGGATTTCCACAATCTATCCCTACTATCCTAGTTTTAATACTCAATTATCATGTTTTTCTCACAACCGTTGCATTTCGTAACACATACCCTAACCAACCTTATACCTCTCATGCCCTCCATGCCCTCTATTGGCTCAAACGGGTCTTATAGTTTGGTTCTAGGAATTCACTTTACGATTAGGGTCACGCTAACAACGGTAAGAAGGGAACACAACAACGGAGCACCAAAGTTTTGGGTAAACACAGATGGAGAGACAGAGAACACAACACCACTATCATCGGCCAAAAAAGAATGACTTTAATACCATAAAAGAGGGAAGGGACACGGCGTTGGAAGCGGAAGCACAGTTATACAATAATAATATAAGTTAAAAATAATGCAAGTAAGAGTAATGCAAGTAAATGCAAAGCTATAAGACCAACCAGGTAGGCGGCAGAGCCAGCCAAGATGGGGTATAGCTTGTATAATCAAAGTAAATAAAAGCGATTTAGAACCGTCCGGGATAGCGGTAATCCATCTAAGGTGGCGGTAGCAACAAGTAGTATAATGAACATAAAACTGAAAATACTTGCTATTAAAAGTAGAATAAAACACTTATAGTAGTAGTAGTGATTACAAATTGTCAACAGTTACAAGGCTTAGGAACTAGAACTAGTTACAAGTTTTGTAAGGAATATATATATATATATATATATATAATGAATATATATATATATATATATATTATAAATAAAAAGCGGTCCAGCTTGCGGTCCAGCTTGCAGTCCTCTTTTTGTTTAATGAAAAGGCATAAATAAAAATAACACGCAACAGTATAATAGCAACAACACATCAACACCTTTTTGCAGCCGATGTGATGTTATATGCTTTTTATGTAGTTTTGTCGATTAGTGGTTTGGTGTCTTTTAAGAAATTGAAAAGATGCTTTTTTGGGTAAATAATTAAAGAAATTTTTTTTGACTTTAAAACTTTTTGGTTAATTGTTGAGCACTATTCATGTTTATTGTTTATAATGAAAGGAGATTATTCAAATAAAAAGAAAAAGAAAAAAAAAAAAAAAAGAAGGAGATTATTGACTATACAATAACTAGTGGTGTAACATTCCCAACAACTAATATTGAGGAAAATATTGATGTTCCAATTGAGAAAAATACTAATGAACAAGTTGAGGAAAATCTTGACATTCTAATTGATAAGACATCCCTATTGAGGAAAATTCTACCCCTTAATTCCAAGTCCTAACTCCATCCTTGACACTAATCATAATAAACCACCTTGACAATTTAAAATTTGAAATATTTTGAAATGATACTATAGTTACTACAAATTTAGCTATATAAATCTTATAAATTAATTTTTTAACTTTTAAAACACAACAAAAAATAATTTAGAAAATAATTTATTATGTTATTAATGTGTTACTTATATCACTCAATATGTCACGTTAGTTTTTAAATCTTTTATAATAAATTTGACAGTAGCTTTTAACATTTTCTAAAATTTTGTATCCTCAAGACTAGTATTTTTTAGCTGAATATTATCCTTATACATTTAAGCAAAAGTCTCCCCCTGAAAGTATTTTGGTGGTGTTAATTAATTGCGCAATCAAACTCATGATAGTGAGACTTCTTTCCGCCAGCCAGAACTGTAGTCGATCAAACCTACTATACCGTTTGAAAGTTTTGCATAGTGAACAATATCAAGGGCTTGCATGTGTGCGTGTGTATATATATACACACAGACTCACATACCCTCTTCATTCTCCTCTCCAGTGTAGATTCAACTCAAACTCCTTCCAAAACCCCTTCAAAGGTTTTGGAGTTTAGCAATTAGCACCCAGCTAGTTTCCAAGTAACAATGAAGGCAGGCGCTGTTTAACTTGATGAAAGGAAGAGTTTTAAGCCAAGGGTAGGCTTGAATAGAGGGGTGTCCATCCTAGATTTCTTCCTAAGCCTAGTTGCAATTTTAGGTACCTTGGGAAGTCAACTAATGAAACGCTTCCTTTATTTTGTTATACAGTTCATTTGGTTCAGGGTTGAGTATAAAGAACTTCAACTGTGTATGTATGTTGTATCTTCCTGACTTCCTGACCATGGAGTACTTTATGTTTGTAACAATATGCTCCTTACATTTTACGGTAAATAGCATTAGTCTTTTTTATTTTGGCACGAAAAGGGTATAACTTCTTGTCTATCTTGATCCCTTGTTACATTTTAAAATTTGATATGTCAAAATTGAGCGTTTTAAAATTGAGAGACTAAAATCAAACACACCCCATATGTTAGAAACCCAAAATACGACTTATCTTATATTTCAATATATCATTGTGTGCATATGTTAACTGTGCCGAGTAATGCTTGTTAGGATCTTTAGATTGTTAGCAAATTCCATGAAAAAATTATGTATTTTTATTCTTATTAATTTAACAGTGTGTTGTAAATTTGTGTGGGAGCTTATTCTATATTGGGTGGAAGTTGGTTGTATTGGAAGTAAGGTTTTCAGACTCGGACCGTTAATTGAACCATAAAAAGGAGAGGCTCAAGGTTTTTGAGGTCGAACCGAGGTCGAACTGGGGTTGAACCGTGATTACGTCATAATTAATTTAATAATTAATTAAAGCCTAAATATAGATATTAAATTTATAAAACTAGCAAAATTGACAATATATCTATATATGTGAGGGAAATTTAATGATTTTCAAGCATATATTTAATAATTAAATAAGAAAGTTAATAAAATAAAATAATAACCATGAAAACATTAAAATTTATGATTAATTTTTGAAGTAAAGTTGAATACCTTTGAAGGATTTTAATTATAATTTTTTTTATTCCTTGTAAGAGATGGATAATTTAATTAAGTAGAATAAAATTGTGTTAAGTTGTTTTAAAAAAAAAAAAAATTGCTAAGGGGTTGGACCGCATGGTTCTCACCGCTTTGAGTGGTCCAACCCTGGTTTTAGGGATTCACGGAATTAACAAAAAATTTGGTTCTTTAGGCTTAAAAAATCGGTTTTCATCCTGATTCCCGGTTTTCACAATCCGACCTCCCGGTCTGGTCCGGTTCTGAAAACTTCCAATTTGGAAGTCAGAATTGCAAGTTGAAGAGTTTCACCCCAAGTGAAATTCCAATGTCCAACGAATTTATCAAGCAAATTTGATTTTTAAAAGCAGTCACCAGGATGACTAGTTTGGCTCGAGCAAAAACGTTAGAACCTAAGAGAAATCAGTTCAGATTTTCTCTACCATTCCCACCCTTTGCCCACCTATATAAGCCTCATTTCCCTCAAATTGTTTACACCGATAAACTCCCAAGTGAAGTGTTAGAGAGATAAAATAAACCGTAGATCAAAAACTCTTCTACCTTCTATATAACCACATACTATGAGAGGAGATTTATACCGTCACTTTCTACGCTATATTCAGAGTTATAAGAGTTAATTGGTGATTGGGGAATTATCAGAGCAACCCAAATTCAATTTACGGTGGATTGAAGATGCAATTGGAGCACAATTGTGAATCTACAAGCTAAAAAATAGAGAAAAAGCTTGAGTATAAGTTTGCTGCATTACTAATTAGAGGGTTTTGTGCCGCAATTATCTACTTAGTGAATCGGTTTCAGTGGTCTAAGCCACAAGGAGGTTTTTCTGCCAATTTTGTAGGATTTTCTCTTCAATAACACATCAATGGATTATTTTGTGTTTGGTTTTCTGTGGTTGCCTATTTACATGCTTTAATATGCCTATCCATGCAATGTTTATCATCCATGCTTAATTCAATTGGCTAATCACTTGTATTGGAATTAATTGGTAGGTTAAGCTAAAAATTTATTAACTCATTATTTAAATTTTGGGGTTGAAATTAATACATAAATTGGATTAAGTATTTTTCAAAGTTATGTTAACACCATTTTTACCACAAATTCTAAGTGACAACATCGGCGGAGGGAGGTGAGGGGCAAGGCCCGTGGCTTTTCCAAAATTTCATACTTTCTCTCTCTCTCTCTCTCTCTCTCTCTCTCTCTCTCTCTCTCTCTCTCTCTCTCTCTCTCTCTCTCTCTCTCTCTCTCTCTCTCTCTCTCTATATATATATATATATTTTTAAAGCTTTGAGAATAAAGAAAAAGGGAATAGTACAAAAGACAAACTGATCTTTGGGTTGGAATCAAATTGATCCATTGTCCTTTAATTTGAAATAAAAAGACCTTGTCCTTTGAGAAAAATTTAAAGTTCTGTTAATAAATTCAAATAAATTTTACTTTTAAATGTATATATTTTTAAATTGAATCAATTGCTTTTCGCATGTTGTATTTTTCATCCAATTATGTTAAATTTTCAATCCACGAGTTGACAGTACTTCTTGAAATGGTTAATGCCTACAATATATGAACGCACCATAAATTTCAAGCACTTATTAGCTACAAGGTTTTTTATTTTTTATTTTGGTTTTAGAAGGAGCATAGTTCTGGTTTAGTTTAGTAGTTTACTATTTCTATCTTTTTGAGATAAAAGATAGAAACTTACATTGACTATTTCTATTTTTATATGATGCTAACATAATTGTTAAGAGAGTGATTCTCCACAAGAGAGAGAGAGAGAGAGAGAGAGAGAATTAAGTATATCTTTTGAAAATTACTACTTCAAATTTAAACTTTATGGGTCCGTTTAGATTGAGCTTATTGTTGCTGAAAACTTAAAACTGAAAACTGAAAACTGAAAACACTGTAGCAAAATAATTTTTAAATGGGTAAATAGTATCGTGAGACCCATTTTTAATATTTTTTAATACGTAAACAGTGAATGAACAGTACTAAACAGTACATAAACAGTGCTAAACAGTGAACTCATGTGAGGTTACTGTTCACGCGTAAAAAAAAAAAAAGAAAAAACAGACGTGAGGAAACGCGCAATCCAAACGGTACCTATATTTCTCTCTAAAATAATTACTCTATGTTTTCTATTTTTAGACTAGAGAGAGAGAAAGGAAAGTAAAAAGAAAAAAAGAAAAAAAGGAACTACTTGTCGGCCACTGTCCCTGCTAATTGATGAATCTTTGTGTGGTCCAGCTCATACAAGCAACTACGTTGTTAGTCATTGGTCATTTCGCTGTCCACGCATGCAGTTTTTACCTGGCTGGGTCACGACTCACGATGATTTGGTTACTTTTGATAGGCATTCCATTCACGCGTTGCTCTTTACAAAAAGGATGGCGTCTTTTATACTGAGAGATGCAAAACTATAGTTTATCCAAAAACATAAATAAATATAAATAAAAATAATGCAAGACTATAGAAATTAACTAATAAAGTCGTTACATTACTACAAATCTTATATATTACTTTTTTGTGTACTATTTTATACTCAGTTAATTATAATTTGTCATTTAAAAAAAATTATGATGCCATTTAAAAAAAATATATTAAATATTAAAATAAAAAATAAAATAAAATACAATTGGTAAATAGAAATGTTTTTTAGAAAATAGTTTTCAATTTGATGGATCACAAATATTGTAGACCAGGATGGACAAAAGGAGTGTAGCAAATGACTTGCCAAGAGATTAACCCTTTGAAGTTATTTTTCTTAACTATTTTTTTATAGTAAATGGTTTAGATTATACCATATCATTTTTTCACTAATAATATCTTTAAAGAATTCTTCTAGCATTAGAATTTTTGCCTCAACTTTAATGCAAGGCCTGCCCTACCACCAAAGGCCCCTACTAATGGAAGGCCCCAAAGATGGGGCAAAAATTGATTATATATATATATTGGAGATATAAAAAAAATTATTAGTTTCACACTATTCTTCCACTTTTAATATGTTTCAAAAAATTAAGTGATGCTAGATATAATACAAATTTTAATACATAGGTCTTACAAATAATGTGTCATCAATCATAACAAATACTTCATATAGTAAAATACTAGAAATACTATAAATTTTACTACATAGCCTTTGTAAACTGATGTGATAATGAATATGATTGGTAGACTTCAATAACCTAATAAATGCATATTTGAATTATTTTTTTGTGTTTGGTGATACAATTTTGTAAGTGCTATATTGTAGTAAAATTTAGAGTATTGATTTCTAACATCTTTCATTCAAATATTTGTTTATTATTTTCTTAAAGTGTCACCTGTAACATCTATTGCTACATTAATTTGTAAGTTTTTTATTGTAAAATTTGTTATACCTTTAGCATTTTTCTAAAATCAAAAACCAAAAAATAATAATAGTCATATTAAAAAAGTAAGAATAATTTAATTTTCTTTTTTAAAAATTATGATATAAAACACTAATTAAAAATATTATTTTAAATGATAACAAAAAAAAAGGGCCCATTTGAAACTATCACCTACAATTTGTGACAAAACTTGTAACACAAAAGTTATATTTACAAATTTTCTCATCTCTAAAATAATGATTTTCTCAAAAGAATATCTCTCACACCACTAAAAACTTAGGCCATGTTTGGTTGTGTGATTCTAACACATATATTTACATTTTAAACAATATTATATACATTTTAACACACTTTTTTACTTACACATATATAAAAAACAGTCAATTAATATTACTTAAATTCTTCTGCCAAACATGCAAAGTAAGAGGCATTTCTAAAGCGAAAGGCATATCTAAAGAGCTGACACATGTAAACGTCCCCCAATTTTGAGGAAAAAACTTGTCTTTTACATCTATAGGATCATAAACCTATTTTGTCCTTTTCTAAACTAAACAAAGTTTTGTGAGACCCACTTAAAAGTTAAAACCCACATTTTTTTTTTGCTTGCCACATGTTCTCAAACATTTCTGAAGGAGTTTTTGTTTACTGAGTGCCTTTATCACAGCTCTCATGGAAATTTGTTCTTTATATTAATCAAAATAAAGGAAAAAACTATTTATGTCCTTTTATATCACACTAAAACCTTAGCCTCCACTAATCTTCTTCTTCTTCTTTTATTTATTTATTTATTTTATTTATTATTATTTTTTATAGCTTTTTCACACTTTTAAACTCTCAATTTTGGCTATAGACCCATGTTAATTGCTTAAGAGAATAAAAAAAGAAATGTTGAATTTTGCATAATTTTTTAAGAACATTCAAGACCGTAAGAATACAACTTTATAGGTATATTACTAATTATTAATACTTTTATATTAATTTATTTTAAAGAATCAAATTTACATATTTAAATTCTATATATTTAGATTAAATTATATGTTTAAATGAATTAAAATTTACATTCATATTAGATTTTGTATGTCAATTACTTTACTATATATATAAATGCTTATCTATTTTATTATTAGTATTGATTAATAATATTTAGATTTATTTTACTTTTAATTTTGTCTCTTTGAACTAAAATCTTAACTCCAATATTGTTCATTATCATATTAATTTGTAAAAACTATGTAATAAAAGTTGTAGTTTCTTTAGTTATTTCCATATGAGATATCATTACTAGTAACCAGAATTGAACAAAAAATATGGTAAAATTTAGGTACACTATTTTTGATGTATATGCTAGATTTCTTAATTAAATTTAATCGGATTACATTAAACGTAATTACACGAAGTTTCTAGAAATGAGTTACAAAGAAGTTGCCAATATCAATTACAAGTGCACGTCCTATTCAATCCAGCTTTTGGAATACTTGTATAATTTTTAATAATTCTTTTCACCTTTTATCATTGCTTGACTAAGATTTATAAGCACGACCAGGGCATTGGAATCATCATTGATTGTCAACCATTTCTTACCTCCAACAATCAATTCCACAGTCCACACTTCTAGTGTAGAGGAAAAATTGCCTTCAAGTGCATATTAACAACATTTGGTTGTCCTATACTGAGGGAAGCTCCTGAATCCACTTGATAAACTATTTTCTTCAGGTAAATATAACATATCTATGCATGCATTCTCCCTTCTTTTGTTTCTCCTGATGTCATTCTTCTTTCTTATTTTGTTTGACGAAAACTGTACGGTTCTGTCATATATTATCTCGATGTCTTTCCTATTTCGCACGCAAACATCCTACTTTCAATATACGTTTGTTAATCAAGTTCAAACATAAAGTCATATGCAATATGTATCTATCAAAATGGAAGTCCATGTTCTTTTAAAAATTAAAAATTATTTATTATTAATATTGTACTAAATTTCAATGCAAATCTAACTTTTTACTATATAAACTTTGTAAAATTTTAATACGCATTTAGTTATGCTTATTTGTAATTATATATTATGCATATACATGGAATTACAAGCTATATATATATAATTCAATTATAACTCAAATTAGAGTCTAATTTTATGCCATTTGTCCTATCAATTTTTGTGCAACTATTAACCAACTACAAAAATTGAGGAGTCAATTTAATTTTCTGAATTTTTTTGGTGCTAAATGAGATATTAAGTAAGAAAACCATAGAATCAAAATTAATAAACCATTGAAAAATTACCATTATTGATATATTGTTCTTATTTTTTTGATATATTGTTTTTATAGTATTATTATTAGGGTCTAGTTAGCAAGTACCCTTAGGATATTTGTTAATGAACTATTTTAGGAATATTTTGATACTATTTTTATGAGAAATACAAAAAGTTGTCAAAAAATCAATTACTTTTTCCTTTTTCATAAAATATTTCTAAAAATAATTTTTAAACCAATACCCTTAGAACATCTTTTAACTTTTCCCTTATTATTATTATTATACAAATAGGGACAAACTAAAATTGGGGATTTCACAAATAACAATTTAATTTATTTTATTAATTTGTTTCAAATAAGCTTATATTTATTTTATTACTATTTTATAATTTCAAATATATAAACACTATATATTATATATAAACTTAGTAAAAATTTAATACGCATTTAGTTATGTTTATTTGTAAATGTATAGAGTTACAATCTAATTCTATTTTATATTGAGATATAATTTTGACAATATTTATAATTGAAATTTCTCTTTCATAATTGTAGTAGAAATTGAATAAGCATAAGTACAACAACTCTAAAAGCAAATTGTTATGAAATTAATATTTTTGGTCCTTACTAGTTTTATAATTTCTTGAAGTCCAAATGTCATATTAGATTATGCTCATAACTTTTCCTTAAAAAAAAAAAAAGTTTATGCTCATAACTACGAATTACCATTTTCAACAATAATTTTTCATAATTTTAAGTGTTACGGATAATACTTTCTGTTTTATCGCAAACAAACACCATCAATTCTAGAGAAATACATGTGCCTCTCAAGGATGCAGAGTTAAGCTAAGAATAAGCAAATAAGCAATTAATTGAAGCATAGAAAATATGTAATAGATAATGATGTTCAATTGGAATGATGACCAAAATTTTCAAATATTGGGGTGCAATTTTTTCAATTTTAGGGTTAAGTATGATTTTTTAAACACAAAATTTCAAATTTTTATGTTGACAGACCAAAATTTCTAAATTTCCTCTTGGTCTGTACGTAGTTTTGCCTTTGTGTTGACACACCAAAATCTGAAACCCTTGAGTCTGATGTTTCAGCCAATAGCCCAAAGGGTGAGACTAGATGGATTTTTATTTACCCGATAAGATTTTGAATCAAAACCATAAGTACTATTTGGTTTGAGTAATATTAGAGATATACTTTATTTTTCATCACTGCTAGTACTAGCCATTACATCATTTTATTAGGGCCAACAATTAATACAACTTTCATTATACACTAATAACAACATGTTATGTCACAAGTAAAAAAAGATATGTATCTAAAAGAAACTTCAAGAACACAAATTTCCTATGACTCTGATGTGGTCAATTGTAAATGGTAGAAAAAAAAAAAAAAAAACGATTAGTCCATTTAGAAGTAATGATCCATCACTTATATAGTATATCACACCAAGTTGTGATAAAAAATGTGTCATGATAGGGGAACTGCTTTATCAATATGTGTTTGTTTTGAACATGAGAGGATTTCTTTTTAGAAAAAGAGAAAAAAAATTTATTTAAAAATAGGTTTAGGGATAAAATATATTCTTTTCATTTCAAGATAAACTAAAATTTTAAAATAATTCGATAACAAAGGAAAATTTTAAATTACTTTAATCGTCCTAAAATTTCATTTACTTTGTATTATGGTTCAGGTTACATGATTTTGATAATTTAAAAAAATGCCATGGGCATAAACATTGTTCACAACTATTTGTACAACTACAACCTTCTAATGTGAACAGATTGTTTATTTCCACATTAATTCATCACTTCATTATCTCTTATTCACAACTATGACATCTCAGTTATTGTAAAAAATTTTGTTTGTGAAAAATTATTTTTCCGATTAAGACTCAAACCTAATAATTAAGCACCTGCCCTAAAACGCGAATACTATTCTCAAAATATTGGATTCTGTCTCAACTGAGATCTATTAATACTTTTGTCTCAATAATAACTTGATCTCGCCTCTTCAAGAGATGAGATTCAGGTGGACCATTTTTTAAAAAATCCCACATTGACATCAACCAGATTAGGCAATTCACATGAAACTTGTATCTTCACAATATGAGTTTCATGCTCAACATCGAAGAGATGAGTTTTTTTGTTTAAAAAAAAAGGTAGTTTTCAATTAACTTTCAAACAATGCTATTTAATTTGATAAATAATTCTCCAAAGAATATTATTATGCAAAAAAGTCACGAGAGTCTTACACCTAATTAAGAAAAGAAAAAATTCTGGTTGGGCAAAATTACAAACCATTATAATTATAGGGTTTGTCCTTTTTGATAAATATAAGAATTATCTCTTTGTGCTTGTCGAGCTAATTTGGCTTATATGTAAAGAACTTGCAGCTAGATTTCGTTATGCATCACACTATTTATATGTAATACTGGAATCTTCCTTTTCAGGTACGCAAAACCTAATTGATTAGTTGCAATGGCAGCAAATGATGTCAATTCTAACTATGGTAAATGTTTCACTTTCCCACCATTTATTAGTGTAGGCATTCAATGAGTTCTTAACGAAATGGATTTCTCAGAATAAGATATATATCACCAAAGTCAGCCATCATTAATTTTTTTTGAAGAATGCATTCTTAGATTAAGATCAATTTTCAATTGCATCAAAAAAAAAAAAAAAAAAAAAGATCAATTTTCAATTCAAACTATGTTTATCTATAATTTGATAAATCAGTGGGAGATTGAACCCTAGACATTTTCATTGGAACATCTTAGTTGAGCTACAAAATTTTAGACCAGTAGAATAAAATCCTATTTCTTGTTATAAGTGTTTTATATTCTCATTATATATTTTACTGATTTCAACTTATCATGCACAATTTCATTTTTCCATTATAAAATAAGTAAAGTTTATAAAAAAAAAAAACGTTGACATAAATGAAACATTAAGAATATGAGAGAAGATTTTTATTCTATAAAATACTTTGCACTATGATTGTTACTAATTAGCAACATTTTCTTTTTACACATGAAGTCAGCGGGGACCGTGGGAGGCTTTATTTGGCTGCGCTGAAAGGTGACTGGAAATCTGTTAAGGGCATGACAAACATTCAAAGACCTATTAGTAGAAAAAAAGAAACCACTCTTCATATTGCTGTTGCAGCAAACCAGGAAGACTTTGTGAAGAATTTAGTGAATGGATTAAACAGAACAGACCTAATAGAGCCAAACATTGTTGGGAACACTGCTTTCACCTACGCTGCTGCAACTGGGAATGTGAAAATTGCAGAGGTGATGCTGGAGAAAAATGAAGACTTGCCAAACCTACGTAGTAGGATGAAACCACTTAATATGGCTGCTTTGTACGGACACAGTCAAATGGTGCAGTTTCTTTATTCTAAAACTAATACGATGGTTTGTCAGTGGGATCAAAAAGAACAAGCTCAATTATTTATCACTTGTGTTAGTGGTGGCTTATACGGTAAGCAGAAGTAATTATAATTACTCTTTTTTTGGGGGGGGGGAGGGGAGGGTTGGTCTTCACGGTTTGATTTTTTCATTCTAGAATTGATTTGAAGCTAAAAACGGTTATCATCATAGCTTAAACATGCATGTTGTAAAAGATTAACACAATCTAAGCCATTCTTTTAATTTATAAATAAGGAAAATTTACACAACTTCACTCATTATTGAGGGACAGTGTTAATTTATTTATTGATTTATATTTTCAATAGTTAGAAACAGGAAGAGGAGATTGAATCTTAGATGTTATAGACACACCAAGAGGTTGAATAAATGATGGTTTTAGGTTGTTGAATAAGTGATAGTTTGAATTTAAAATAGCATTTTGCATGTGAGTTCTAGTTAGTTTAATTAGTAAATCTCTTGTTGTCAAACAAGAGAACCCCATTTATACCAAAAATCATTTAGTATTTTGATTTGATAATAGAGAACAATCATCAACACTCTATCAAAAAAAAAAAAAAAAAAAAGAAGATAAATATTTTGTACTAATGGTTTTAGAAAAGGAGTATAATATTCAAATTTTATTTTTCATAATACAATTCGTTCTTAAAAGCTCTTTTTTTTTTTTTTTTTTTTTTCATAAATAAACATTATAAGTTTGCGTGTAGAGAGTCATGGTCCGTTTGGATTGAGGAAAATGGAGAGAGAGTAGAGTAGATTTAGCACAACATTAACTTATTTTTAGCTAACACTACTCTATTCCCCTTCACTCTCCCTCTTTCCCCCCTCCATCCAAATAGGCCATTAGAGATATATGAATGCATAATCCCCCCCCCCCCCCCTCCTACTTTCCAATAGAAAATAGATGCCATAATTTCTATTGATTAAAAAGTTTGTGATATGTTTTACTTTGTCATTTATAAAAATTATAATAAAATATATCATATTCATTGTAATTATCCTCTTCTCAAATTGTAATGCTAATGCATATAAGAGTAACATTTATCATTTAATATATTTGGAATTGATTTATTTACATATTTTTATATTTATTAGACAACAAATTTTGATTCAAACTGATTTAAAATTATTATTTGTGATCGATATAACTTAATGGGTAGTTAATAATATATACAATAAATCATATTAAAGATGTGTGTGTGACTTGAAAATATTGATAATTTAGCTCGGCCTCGTTGAAAGACATTTCTAATTCTGCCAAAGAAGGGAAGGCAATAAGAATAAACAAAATTTTGGAATAAAAGGAGATGATGGACTAGGGAGAGGAGATAGGAATACAAGGGAAGGTTAGGCATTTAAATCAGATGAGTAATTTGGTATCAAAGTAACAGCTGACTCGGGGATTTTTGTATGGATTTATATACAGATTGTTGATCTTAACCTGAGAACTTAAATTTTTTAGAAATGTTATATTTACAATATTTTTTTAACACTTTTACAAAAAATTTTAAGTGACGAGTTGTTACTAGTGGATAAAAAAATAATTTTAATTGTGAGTTTAAATTTGAATTAGTAACAACTTATTACCTGTTTCTTAAAAAAAAAATAACCACTTATAATTTATTATGAAATTATTGTAAAAATGTTATGGACATAATGCTTTTTAAAATTTTTAACTTGGATGCTCGGCCAAACTTTACTGTGCTATCATTTTATTTTATTTTTTTTTATTTTTATAAATTTTGATCTCATACTATGCTATCATTTTTGTTTGCTTGAAACTATAGAATCCATTGTTCCAAAATATTACTTCCATTTTTTTTTTTTTTTTTGCTTTGAATTTTTGTTTATGGAATAAATAATGCAGGAGTTGCCTTGGCAATGCTCGAGGCCAAACCTGGTTTAGCCACTGCTAAAAATGAAGACGGAGAGACTGCATTGCGTGTATTAGCTCGCAATCCTTCAGCATTTGTTAGTGGAAGTCGGCCAGGGTTGTTAAGGAGACACCTCAATATTCTATGTGAGTTTATTCCGACTTCGAAATTCTTAAATCTTTCATGGTGATATATAACTCAAGAATCTTGTATATACAGATGACTAATTTCATGATTAAAATTTTTTACTAATTTTTTTTTTCATATTTTATAATGTCTACATATGATACCACATTATTTAAAAATTTTAACTAACATGTCAGTAAATACATTTTTACATTTGTAATAAATAATGTCAACCACAAAATGAATACATGAAAATGATGGATAATTCCCAATACAATATGAAAATGCTAAAGTCACAAACTTTTTCACAGTAGAATTCAATAAAAGTCAACCAATAAAAAACTTCACAAAGTATGAGCAACACCGAGATTAGATCCAACAAAAGCCAATGCACGCAGCACGCACTCTGAGGACTGTTCTAATACTGAAGCAAGTTAAGCAAGCCTCTTTTCAGCTTGGACGTCAGTGACATTCATTTTTCATCAACTACTTATAGAAATTGGAAAGCTTCTCAGTTCTTGTCCTTCTGCTAAGTTTAGATTCAATTTCTTACTTTACAAGTCACAACTTTCTAATTCAAAACATGTAAGATGACATCTTCCCCCCTCACTCTCTTTTTTTTTTTTTTTTTTTTTGGGAGTTATTTCATGGTTTCAAGAATAACTATTACAAAATTTTGGTTTATTCATTAAGAATAGTTACCCTTGTAATGTAATCACAACCAAACAACTTAAAAATGATTTTTGATATATCATATTAACATAATTACCAACTGTTCCAAAAATTTAATCTATTTGGAAATTGTGAATTTAATTATTTAATCTAATAATTTCAAAGGAAAATGTAGTCATTTCTTGAATCTATTGTTGCCCTAACACTAATATATATACATGAAACACATGCACCAGTAGCACATTCACTCTTTATACTCAAGATCTATTCAATTCTTTTAATAAATTATAGTTCACTTAGGTATGGCTACTTTCTTTTCATTGTCAATTCCAGGGTTGAAGTTAAAAAAGGAAAAGTCGAAGCAATCTCAAGCTCATGAACTACTTAAACAATGTCTTCAGTCATACAGAGATGATATTGAGAATTTAAAAGAAATTCCTGAGCTTTCACAAGTTCTATTTATTGCAGCAGATGTAGGCAATGTGGAGTTTTTGGTCGAGCTTATTCATTTTGACTTTGATCTATTATGGAAATTAGACCATGAGAAGAGAAGCATATTTCATATTGCTGTTGAGAAGCGCCATGAAAGCATCTTCAATATACTTAATGAGATAGGCTCAATTGGAGATCTAATAATAAATAGAACAGAAGAAGATGGAAGCAACATTTTGCATTTAGCTGCAGGATTGGCACCTCAAGAGAAGCTTAATGCTATATCAGGAGCAGCTCTTCAAATGCAGCGAGAACTACTATGGTTCAAGGTAATTATTCATATGATTTGAGTACTAAGTTTTTGAATCATTTTGTTAGAATAATATTAAATGATTGAATTCACCATTTGTCAATAATTTAAGCTTTAGGAATAATTGATCATTTATCACATTTTGTAGAAAATTCACTCATGTTTATACTTAGATTTAATGTCTACCTAAAAGTTTCTCTCATGTGATATTTCCTTATGATTTGCAATGGAAGGAGGTGGTAAAGGCTGTGAGGCCTGGATTGAAAGAAATGAAAAATGGAAACAGGGAAACACCATATGTTTTATTTGCAAAGAGCCACAAGAAGTTAAGGAAGGAGGGAGAGAAGTGGATGATGAATATGGCTAAATCATCTATGGTGGTTGCAACATTAATTGGAACTATAGCCTTTTCTTACCAACCAGATGATAAATTAAACCACCAAAGTCCTAAATTTGGCCTGGCCTATTCGGTTTCAAGTGCGATTGCAGTATTTTGCTCTTCAACATCCCTAATTACGTTCTTGAGCATCCTTACCTCACGTTATTCATATGAGGACTTCCTTGTGTCGTTACCTGTTAAGTTGATGATTGGAGTCACTACACTTTTCATCTCAATTGCTGCCATGATGGTTGCATTTTCTGCATCCTTTTGCTTGAAGAATCATAATCACCAGGAATTGCCATTGATCTTTTTTGTCATTGGTTTATTTGCTTGTGTGCCAATCTTATACGTGTTGCTGAAGTACCGTCTTTTAGTTGACATAGTCCAATCTACCTGCTTTCGGCTTCAGCCACGACGTCTACTTTACTAGGAAGTTTCTGATGCACCACTGTGTAGCGGGTGTCTTACGTTTCATAGGTCTCATGCACCTGTGAATCCAGCTGTTGTCTTACAACTTGAGCCTGTGAATCCAACACCCACTGCATAAGGCTGGTGTATGAAATAATTATTGCTACTCTACTAGCAATGGCGATTCAATTGCTACTAGTCAATCTTTTCTGTTGCTTTCCTTTCTTCGTGTGTAAAATGAATATGAATAAATTTGAACTATATTAATAACGTTGTATGTTATTAAACACAAGTTTTATCTTTTGCATATTAATCTTCAGCATTTCTTTTTCAATAATAATTTTTGGCATCTTTTGAATTATTGTTATGTATTTATCTACAATCTTATCTAGTATTCTCCAAATTATAGATACAAGGATACGTAATGATTAAACAGTCACACTCATGGTTTTACATCCACTTTTCATGATTTAAATGTGGAAATCATCATTTTTCCTTTTTAAATGTGTATTTCTATATATGCAATTATGGATAGCAAAAAATTTAGCTATAAAATTAGTTCTAATTTAAAACTACAACATTACTTAATATCTTTTTATTAGAAGTGAATTTTGACAAATCGAAATTAGATTATATTTTCTTCTTATGTTCTTCGTGCTTGCAAAATTTCTAGAAAATTAAAGATCAATAGCTTTGTCCTTAATAAATTATTTAAATTGCAAGTTTTTATAGTATAACAGATCATATAGTAAATAATATCCAATTTGCACAAAATTTAACATGTGTATTAAGAGCGTAAAAAACATGCAATTCAATATTTAGATTTTTGAAATATGTTGTAATGCTAATGATATCAAGGTTGTAGCCTTAAGATACACTTACAACCAATTTTGTAACTAAACTTTGTTCATATGGATATTGTGTAAAGTGTAAACAAGTGTATGTAAAATGTACATAAGAGAGCATTTTGCCTACCTACGATGCACACAATACTTCAAGAATACAAATGACAATTTATTCAAACAAGCGTTGTGTTTCAATTTGGCATCAAAGCCATGCGACTTTTATGGCTTCCAACTCTCTTTTCTTCTCTTCCTTCACTTTCAAGTTTTCAACCCAACTGAAAACTCTCCAACCTCTCCTCTTCCCTCTTTTAACCAATGCTCACCACTTGTTATTTATCAAATTCACTAATGTGAAAAACTATCTTTACCAACGAAAAAAAAAAAAATCTCAACTCATGCCTTAGGGAATAAGGCAACATCTCCTTGGCTTCATTGATGGCTTCTTATGAGCCTTCTAAGTTCCTCTCGATCTGATGAAATTCTTCCTCTAGTTGTTAGGCTAGCCTCATCTCATCATGAAATCTGGGATACACAAAACTTGAGCCTCCACTTGCCTCTGCCTCTGCCTCTGCTACTAGAATATTCGTAATTCACACGCAACTCCAAGATCATAAGCATGGTGTTCTTTCCATCGGTTTGTTTCTGCATAGGGTCAAAACATTATCTAATCAGTGTGGGAGATAGGCTCTAACATCAACATTCTAATATCTACGCATTCAAAGGTCTTAAATCGGTGATCAGTGATTTAGTCAAAACCTTGTCTATTCGACCCCATCTCTTTCATTGCTTGAATTGCACCAAGGTCATGAGTTCCTTAACACTGCTGATGACTTTTCTTCTGCTATTTTGCAGTCTTCCTTTGGCACCCCTTGTCAAACTCTAAACTTGCTAGTTGCCAAGGCTTTCATTTAGGTTTCCTTGTTTGGTTGGAGATTAATTGAAAAGTGATAATTTTATTTTATTTATTATTTATTATTTATTTATTTTTCTGTGTTACTGCCAAATAAAAAATCAAATCCAAGAAAGCCTTATGAAGCGCGTTGTCGCTAATACCTATTAAGGTGCGACTTGCGACTTGAGTTAGTACTTGCTTTATCATCCTCTTTAATGTCCTAATATCTTCCATTATGGGTGCATTCTCAATATTGGTTAGTGTTAGTGCATTTTAAATTAAATTACGTTAAAAATTAAATTAATTGGAGATTAATAAAAAGATGAGTTATAGTGGAATTTGTTAAAGAAAGAGTTAACTTGTATGTAAGTTAAATTAAATAAATTAAGAGGAGTTTTATAAAATAATAAATAACATGTAGGTTATGAGAAAGATTGGAAGACTATATATATGGCTATGCCACAGACTAATTTCATATCAAGAGTGAATGAAGAGAAATAGTTAAAGAGTATTGTGTAAGAGAATGAATTCAGTAATACTCCTAAATACTTGAGAGATTTTGAGTCAAAGAAAGGTGTTTCTTTTGGTAGAGTTTTGAGCTCAACCACTTATGTAGAGTTGGTCTAAACTACACAACGAATTGTTGGGCTGTTGTATCCTAGAGGGGACAAATCGAAAGTGAATTTCTGCTACATCGGTTTCTCACTACAACAAAATATATTTTTAGTGATGAAAATTAGTGAGGAAATATTTTTCGTCACTAAAAATATAGCTTTAGTGACTAAATATGAATTTCGTCACTAATAATGAAAAAAATTATAACATTTAGCGACGAAAAATAAATTTCATCGCTATTGTGATCTGAAAAATGGGCACTAGTGGAGGGAAACTTTGGCACGAGTTTAATTAATCTATAGTGACGAAATATTTCCTCACTAAAAGTTGAAATTTTTAGTGACGAAATATTTCGTCATTGTAGGTATTGCTGTGGATAGTATTAGTGACCAAAAAAATTCATCACTAAAAATAATAATAGTTTTGCACTTATATGTTTTTAGTGACGAAATCACAATTCGTCACTAAAAGTATGCTTTAGCGACGAAATATGAATTTTGTATCTAAAAATCTTAACAAAGCCTGGGTTCTTTAGTGACGAAAATCCTTTCGTCGCTATAAGGAAGAATTAGCGACGAAAAATATTCGTCACTAAAAATAAAAATAGTTTTGCACTTATATGTTTTTAGTGATGAAATCACAATTCGTCACTAAAAGTATGTTTTAGCGACGAAATATGAATTTCGTCTCTAAAAATCTTAACAAAGCCTGGGTTATTTAGTGACGAATGTCATATTTAGTGACGAAACTGACATTCGTCTCTTTTATTTTAGCCAAAAGCCTCCCAAAAGCCATTTTATTTCAATGCCAAACCATTCGTCGTTGCTCTCAACCCATTCTCGTCGATTCCCATTCGTTGACGATTCAAACTCCATTCTCAACAGTTCTTAACCCATTCTCGACAGTTTTGAAGTGTTGTTTAAGCTCCTGACCCATTCAACGTCGATTTTCGACCTATTCGTCGTCGATTCTCGACCCATTCTCGAGGGTTTTGAAGTGTTGTTTCAGCTCCTGACCCATTCGTCTCCGATTTTCAACCCATTCGTCACCGATTCTCGATGGTTTTGAAGTGTTGTTTCAGCTCCCGACCCATTCGTCGCCGATTCTCGACCCACCATCGCTGATTTGAACCCATTCTCGACCATTCTCGATGATTCGAACCCATTCGTTGCCGTTTCAGACCCTTCGCAACAAAGTCTTCACCGCTGATTCGAACCATTTGCGACAATTTGGATTCGGTAAGGTTTTTTTTCTTTTCTTTTCTTTTATTATTATTATTTTTTAATGTGTTAATCAAATGTGAGGTTTTAATAATGTGTTTGGATACTCATAGTATTTGGATACTTGTTTTATTTTTTACTTGTGGAATGTATGGATCTTTTTTTATAAATGTGTTGTTGAAATAAATGTGTTAATCAAATGTGAGGTTTTAATAATGTAACGACAGATTACAGGTTAATATCAAAACCATGGAAATAATAAAAACAGAAAATAATCTTTGGTGACGAATTTTTTCGTCACAAATATAGCAACAAAAAATTGTTTTAGTGATGAAATATTTCGTCGCTAAATGTAGCAGAATTTGTAAGAAATGGTTTTAGTGATGAAAATTTTCGTCCCTAGATTTTCTTAAAAATAGTTTTAGTGATGACTTTTTTCGTCACTATATGTACTCGAAAATAGTTTTAGTGACGAAATTGTTCGTCACTTTTTATGATTTAATAAACTGAAGTGGTTTTAGTGACGAAATATTTTTGTCCCTGAATACTGTTTTTAGCAAGGAAAACATTTAGCGACAAAACGTTTTCGTCGCTAAAAGTTTTTTCTTTTTTAAACAAATCGGACTTTTAGTGATGAAATTTTTCGTCGACAGGACTTTTAGCGATGGGGCTACAACAACGAAATGAATTTTGTCGCTAAAAGCCCGATTTCGCCACTAAAAGTTCTTAGTGACAAAAAATTGGACTTTTAGTGACGAATTTTTTCGTCACTAAAAGTACAATTGTTGTAGTGAGATCTAGGTTTTGACAACCGCATAGGGCTTGAATCTCATTAAAGAGAGCAAGATTTACGTGCCTTAGTCCGATATTGTTCGTTTAAACTTATATTTTTATTGTAACAAATATATCATTTTCACTATAACAAAATGTATTTTTAATGACGAAAAAATTCGTCACTAAAAGTCCAGTTTTTCGTCACTAAGGTTTAGTGACGAAAAACTGGACTTTTAGTGACGAATTTTTTCGTCATTAAAAATACATTTTGTCACTAAGGACCTTTAGTGACGAAATTGGACTTTTAGTGATGAAACTCATTTCGTCACTGAAACCTTGTCACTAAAAGTCCTGGTGACGAAAAATTTCGTCACTAAAAGTTCGATTTGATTTTTTTTTTAAAAACTTTTAGCGACGAAAACGTTTCTTCACTAAATGTTTTCCTTGCTAAAAACACTATTTAGTGATGAAAATATTTTGTTACTAAAAACACTTTAGTTTATTAAATCATATTTTATGATGAATAATTTCGTCACTAAAACTATGTTCGGGTACATATAGTGACGAAAAAGTTCGTCACTAAAACTATTTTTAAGAAAATCCAGGTACATATAGTGACAAAAATTTTCGTCACTAAAACCATTTCTTACAAAATTTTGCTATGTTTAGCAACGAAATATTTTGTCACTAAAACAATTTTTTGTTGCTATATTTGTGACGAAAACATTCGTCTCTAAAATTTATTTTCAGTTTTTATTTTTTTTCATGGCTTTGATATTAACATGTAACCTATCATTACATTATTAAAACCTCACATTTGAATAACACATTTATTTCAACAACACATTTATAAAAAAAGATCCATACATTCCACAAGTAAAAAATAAAACAAGTATCCAATTCAAACTCCTTCCATACAATAATTGTTTGCAATACATACAATAACTCAAGATGTTTTATAATAATACAAAAAGGGTAGCATAATATAATTAGAACTAATGGAAGATGTCTTCATATGTCTTCAAGTAATGCCAAAAGTAAATCTTCTAAAAGCCACCAATAAGAAATTTGCATAAATATAAAAACAATACTACATTAAAATTGTAAAGTAAAAACATTAACTATGTTATAACTTGAAGTTGGGTCAATTGCTAAAATAAAGTACTAACCAAAAAGTGGTTTAACTTGAAGTTGAACCACCCTCATAGGTAAGAGCATCATCATAACCTTACTCCTCAAAAAGTTAAGAATATTCTTTTGGTCCTCTTCTTGCTTGGCACACGCCTCTTGGCCCCTGGCTCACTCCTCTTGGTCCTTAGCTTGTTCCTCTTGGTCCCTAGCTCTTGTCTCTTTGAGCTTAATTATCTCATTTTCTAACCGTTGCATATACTCCACCAAGGAATTAGATGAGGCGGTGGTTACTAGAGAAGAGGAAGGTCTCATGCTAAGTCCTTTTACAATACCGGACTTCTTCTTAAAAACCAAGTTTGAGATCTCTTCTTATGTAAGGGGAATTGCATTAGGATCTTGACAATGATCCGCTTGCACTTTGAGAATATTTTCCTATCATTTGAAATAGAAAAAAAAAAAAAAAACAAACAAACAATCATAACATTAATACTACATATGCTATAGCTTTACAAACATGATAAGGATGGAATGATGCACATACATATGTCGCTTCATCCTCATGGTGTATCCATATATTTGTATTTGGATTGAAATAAACATCTTTGAAGATTTTTGCCAATTCAGGAACTTGACCGTCATTATTATTTTTCTGATTAATTAACATTCAAGTGTTAGATATATATACTTAATTAATCACAACATGCAATATACTAAGGTTTAAGAAAATGAAAAAACACGCACCTCCTTATCAACCTTAACAGCAAGTGCCTTTGTCTCGCATCTATGTTTACCTGAAGTTTTATTCCTATTTTTAGAGTTCTTTCTTGATTTTTTCTAATAAACAACATTCAAGATATTTATTATATCATGAATAAAACATTATACATTTACTTTATCTAAGTATTAATCAAATTAGTTGACAACGTAATATAGTAAACATTAGATAATAATAATATACGCATAAATAATTTACCGGCCAATCCTTATTGGTCTATCTCCCATCAATGAGTTCAGTCCACTGCTTAAGTGTGGCATTCATTTGCGGGTGGCTTCTTGCATAGTCAGCACCATGAGACTGCTTGAGCTTTTTATAAGCCTGATGCAACTTGCTGGAGTTGGAACTCAATAATCTTCCACATTTTTTATTTAATGTTTTTGTTACCAAGTTGGAACTCCTTCTAGCTCAAACTGATCCTGTAAAATGAAGTGTATATGTATTATAAAATATTATTATATGAATTAGACGAGTTAGACGTTATCAATATAAATTTACCGCGATACTTTGTAAGTGGACAAATTACTTCGCACTTGTATGCCAATTTGATTGACCAGCTTGCACGCATTCTTCCCAATAGGTGCATCATACTCTACAGCTATATGTATTGGTAGCTTACCACTTTTTTCTACAAGTGTCTGTACTGCTATACCACGTGTTGTTCCACGGGTAGTTCTACTAGCAGATCCTATTTAAACATTATTAATGTTAAAAAATTATACATTCCATGTACATTATAACTAAATTAAGTGAAGTATAATCTCAATAGTAAAAACAAGATGCAGTTGTAATTAAGTATGTTCTATGTAATTACCAGTCGTGCTAGTTAATGCCTCTGCACTAGAAGAACTTTGGGTGGGAGGATTTGCTTCAAAAGGTGTTTCCGTAGATTAGATCGTAGATTGTTCCACCGGGATAGATGCCTTACCTCGCGAGCATGTAAGTCGTCCTAGTGCCATCTGTAACTAACAAACATACATATAATGGAACAACAAAGTCATTACAAGTAATGGAACAACAAAGTCATTACAAGTAATGAAACAATAAAGTTATCATTATCTTTTGTACCCTATGGAACATCTATTGTACCTTATAGATCACAAAATTAGATGACTCATCATCATTGTCATCGTCACCAATAGGTGGTACATAATCATCATCCACCACAACATTAGCTCTACTTCTTTTCCCTTTTGCACAATTGGACTGAGCAGAATCCTTTAGAGAAGTTGAGACATGCTTCAATCCCAAAGCATCAATTATCTCTTGGTTTTGCCTCATTCTATCCAATCTTGCCATTTCATACCTCGGTATATTATGAGTGTATTTGGCCTTTTTGGGTATTTTTTGAAACTATGTATTGACATGAAAGATAAGTACAACTGCTACTAACTTAACATCAAAGTCCACACTATTATCCATATCAAGCAATTCACAAATGCAAAATTTGAACACAATTGCTACTAACTCAACACAACAAATGACCACATCAATATCCATATCAAGTTCAAGATAAGTACAAAACATCTCAATAACAATTACTGCTAACTTTACATATCATAGTTTACACCATTATCCATATCAAGCAATTCATATGTGCTAAATTTGAACACAATTACTACTAACTCAATACAACGAATAACCATATCAATATCCATATCAAGTTCAAGATAAGTACAAAACAATTGCTATTTAGACAAGCATAACACTTTAAGATAAGCACACACCATTTAAGACAATTGTTATGAACTTTACATATCATAATCTATATCAAGATCAACATTAGGTATGTCATGTTCTTCATTTTGATTAGCATCTCTTGAAGTTCCACCTTCAAGAACAACCTCAATTTCAATATCACCCATACAATAGTTAATAATATTGTCCTTAGCATTGATCGAGACAACATCAACAATCACTTCTTGTTGCAATGCATCACTATCTTCTGCATTATCATTGGATTCTCCACCCCCAACTTTCAGGACATCAAACACTCCCTTATGTTGGATAGATTACACAATTTTCCAAGGTTCACCCAATTTGGTATCTTGAAGGTAAAAAACTTGTCTCGCTTGACCAGGAAGTATAAAAGGGTCATTTTCATACCACCGACTTGTAACATCAATGCTTGTGCAGTGTGCATCGATTCTTATCATTCTCCTTCGACCATTGGTACTAGTATTGTACCATTCACATTGGAACAAAACAACTTTATGGCGAAACATATACTCCAATTCCCAAATTTTGCACACATGACCATAGATGTCGTGCATTTCTCCCTTATGGTCCCCTTCGATACATACACCACTGTTTTGGGTTACACGACAATTGTCTAGGTCCCTTATATGGAACTTTATACCATTGACCATACAAACTGTGTACTACTTCACATGCGGCTTAGGACCATTTGCTAATAACCATAATTGTTTAGTAGTTTTTGGTGACTTGTTAACTTTCAATCTATCCATCTATAATGACATATAACAAGTGATATTAATTAGTAATAAGCAATGACGAAACTATTGAAACTATTTAAATGTTTTATTTTTATTAGTGTGTGATTAAATTTCAAATGTCTTACACGTTCTTTGAACCACTTGGGAAACTCTTGTCGTTGGATTTAAGTTATGGCTTCTCTAGTAGGATTATGCAATGTGCTTTTATGTTCACTATTAAAAATAAGGTGATTTATTTTCAACTAAGCATTGCAGATAATATTCAAAACTTGATAAAACAATACATGCATATGAAATCACATACTTTAAATAAGGCTCTAGCTTAGGACTATTGTACAACAAGTACCAATGATCAGTATCAAGCAATGCACGAAACAAGTTGCCATCATTCCGCCTACCACCTGTAGGTCGAGCAGTCTATGAAAAAACTATCAATGCTTTGCTAGATTCACCAAAATCTTCATTTCTTTCTCTTTGATTATGCACAGTTTCAATCCCATCAATATACAAAGACCAGTTGTTAATACATTCTTTGAGAATGTAAGCCTCTGCAATCGAACCTTCTAGTCGTGCTCAGTTGGAAACGTATCTTTTCAATTTTCCAAGGTACCTATGAGGAAAAAATACAAACATTATGTGATTTTATACCACATGGGAAAGATGCAATTGATGGATGCATTAAAGGATCCAATTACCTTTCAATTGGGTACATCCACCGATATTGTACTGGGCCTCTTAGAATTGCTTCTCGTGGCAAGTGAACAGCAAGGTGGACCATAACATCAAAGAATGCTGGATGAAAGAACCTCTCAAGCTTTCATAGTATAAGAACTATACATTCTTCTAGTTTCTCCAATTCACTTTGCTTTAAGGTCCTTGAGCATAAGTCTTGGAAGAAACTGCCAAACTCAAACAATACAATACTAATGTCTTTATGTGCAAACCCTCACAACCCAATTGGAAGAATTCATTGTAGTAGCACATGACAGTCGTGGCTTTTCAAACCAGATAATCTACCATTTTTTGGCTTCACTGACCTTGATATGTTGGCTGCATAGCCATCCGGATACTTAACTAATTTCAAAAAGTTATAGAAACCATCCTTTTCATTTTGGCTTAATGAAAAGAAAGCCTGAGGCTTGTCATATGATCCATCAGGACGTTGTTTCGAATGCAACGTGTGCCTAAAGTTCATATTTTGCAAGTCTATCCATGTCTTGTCAGTATCCTTATTTCTCCCCTCAATGCCCAACAAAGTACCGTAAGTACTCTCACTAATGTTCTTCTGCACATGCATGACATCAATGTTGTGCTTAAACTTCTTATTCTTCTAGTATGGAAGCTTGTACAAAATACTTACCTTTGACCAATTTGGCTCCCCAATGAGTTGTCTTTTCTTGTTACTTGAATGCTTTCCTAAAACTATATTTGGCATTCT
This sequence comes from Quercus wislizeni, assembly GCA_023055345.1. Lineage (NCBI taxonomy): Eukaryota > Viridiplantae > Streptophyta > Magnoliopsida > Fagales > Fagaceae > Quercus > Quercus wislizeni. The sequence goes on along the minus strand of JALGQJ010000001.1, from coordinate 15,906,702 downwards.
ATCTAGATGCTCTTGTATCTTTCCCACTTGTAACTCTAAAGATCTCTTTCGTTTCTCTGATAAACCATTATGCAACCGCCTATGTCTCCAACGATGTTCCATAGGCAAATAAGCTTGATGGTTAATGAATCTAATTTTACTTTCCAAACCTTCTGAATATGATTCATCGTTGTAAGTGTAACAAGAATGATAACCCTTTGTCCTCCACCTAGACACGTTACTAAATCCAGGATAGTCATGTATTGTCCACAACAAAGTTGTACGCATCTGAAAATGCTCTTTACTATAAGCATCATAAGTTTCTACACCTTCTTTCCACAACTCCTTCAACTCGTCAACCAATAGTTTCAAGTAAATATCAATCTCATTTCCCGGTTGATGGGTCCAGCAAAAAGTAAGGACAACATAAAATATGGTTCCTTCATAACCAACCAAGACGGTAAGTTATAGGGGATGACAATCCACATACTATAGTTGTTGTTCATATTCCCAAAAGGGTTAAATCCATCTGTAGCTAACCCCAACCTTACATTGCGAGCTTCGAGGGCAAAATCAGTATGTTTCAAATCAAACTCCTTCCACTCCTCACTATCAGCCGGATGCCTCATTATCCCATCATCCACACGTTTGTCTATATACCATCTCATGTCCTTAGCTCTTTGGTCTGACATGTATAATCTCCTCAGTCTCAGTGTCAACGGGAAGTAACGCAATACCTTATGAGAAATCTTCTTACCTTGGGCATGTGTATCCTTGTACCTAGGCACCTCACACACTAGACATTTTTCAAGGTTTTCATTTTTCTTCCAAAATAGTGCACAATCATTTTTGCATGCATCTATATGCTCGTATGACATGCCCAAGTCACGTAATATCTTCTTTGCTTCATAAGTTGACCTTGGAACCAAGTCACCTTTCGGTAAAACCTTTGTCAGCAATTCTAACATCATATCAAGTCCCTTATTACTCAAGTTGGTCATTACCTTTACATTTAACATCTCAATAACAAACTTCAAGATACTATAATCAGTGCAACTCGGATACAAATAACGCTTTGCATCTTCCTCAAGTTTGTCAAAATGACGCATCTCCTCATCTTCGGTTGCATTTCTTGATTCCCTTCTAATTCAGCACCTACCAAGACATCGATACCATCCATATAATCACCATCCGACATTTCATTATCATGAATGTTCTCGTTCAATACACGAGATTCTTCATGATTATACCAATTAATGTAAGATTCCGTAATCCCACGATGAAACAAATGGATACGCACAATATGAGAAGATTGTCGATAGCAATTCACATAGTAAATACACGGGCACAGAATATTACCACTCAAGTCAACAACCGCTCTTGCAAAATTAATAAATGCGTTGACCCCTTCAATATATGGTTGGCTTAATCTGCCATCGGGTGTCTTACCAGTTGTCATCCAACTTTTATCCATGTTTGACTACAAATACAAGATGAATGTTGCTTTAGTAAAATAAGGACAACTCATGCATAATGTATTTTAACATCTAAATCTATAAGCTACTAAAAACACTCACAATATGTATTTGAACCACCTTATAACACCATGCAAGCTATCCGCTTGCTCTAAAACAATAACCTACCACAAAACCAATCACAAACATCACAAGTATAGTGTTTTTACAAGTATTGAAATCGAATAAAATAATATTCATCACATCGAATTAACAAGTTCCATTCACATTTGCAAGAAGCTAAAAACACTCCCAATATGTATTTAAACCACCTTATAATACCATGCAAGCCCCTCGCTTGCTCCAACACAACAATCTACCACAAAACCAATAACAAACATCACAAGTATAGTGTTTTTACAAGTATTGAAATCAATAAAGTAATATTCATTACATCTAATGAACAAGTTCCATTCACATTTGCAAGAAACTAAAAACACTCCTAATATGTATTTAAACCACCTTATAACACCATACAAGCCACCCGCTTGCTCCAATACAACAACCCATTACAAAACCAATCACAAACATCACAAGTATAGAGTGTTTACAAGTATTGAAATTGAATAAAGTGATATTCATCACATCTAATTAACAAGTTCCACTTACATTTTCAAGAAACTAAAAACACTCACAATATGTATTTAAACCATCTTATAACACCATGCAAGCCACCCACTTGCTCTAACACAACAACCCACCACAAAACCAATTTCCAACATCACAAGTATAGAGTTTTACAAGTATTTAAATCAAATAAAATAATATTCATCATATCTAATAAACAATACTCATTCACATTTGCAAGAATTGAAAAACACTCCCAATATGTATTTAATCCACCTTATAAGACCATGCAAGCCACCCGCTTGCTCTAACACAACATACCACCACAAATCCAATTTCCAACATCACAAGTATAGAGTTTTATAAGGTTTTCAACTAAAAATTACTTACTTTGCTCAAGCTAAGCTTACAAATTTCAGAAAAAATCCATAGTTATTGCAAACAATGTGTATTTAGCCTGCAAAAGAAAAGTTAAATTTATAAGTACTTCAGTCTTAAAAATGATCCTCTCATAAATTACTACACAAACTCATAGCTTACACATGTAATACAGGTAGTGCTTACACCAATCAAAAAAGTGATGAGGGCAGCACTCCAACCTACATCAAAAGCAATGCCCAAAGAAAATCCTTTGAGTGCTTACCATATTCAGAGAACACAACAGCGGATTGGACTTATCCATGTAATTTATCACATTGGGCATAACAAACAAAGTTTATATTCCATAACCAAGATAGATGGGACAGTTGTTATCATGTACTGAACTCTTTAAACTACTTAATAATAGACCCATAAGCAAACAATGAAAAAACCACAGAATTTATTAAAATTGTGAAATATCTCAGCACTTAAACAATGTGCAAACCCATAAACCCCTTTATAAATCACAATAATCTGTAGCTATAAATCCTTACATTAACATCCAATCTTCAAGTCACTATAAATATTCATTTAATTAATGCATAACCCTACAACTACAAACAAAAATTGTTTTATCAACCTGCAAACGAAAACAGAACACAACAACAGTACTTATAGGAAAACATATTGTTGATTCCAATCCTTGTCTTCCCATCAGTCCTTGATCTTAAACAAATAAACATAAAAGTGAAAAGCGAAGGAAAACAGAAAAAAAAAAAGAACCTTATCGATTCCGAACAAAGGCGATGGCGAAGGGAGGCGACGATGAAGGAGGCGAATCAGTGAGTTGTGGGAGGCGTAGGGTTGTTGGACGGTAGTGATGACTTTGGGATCGTTGTGAATGGTTCGAATCGACGGTGACGACTTCAAGATCGTCGCGAATGGTCCGAACCGCCAGGAATCGTTGTGAAGGGTCCAAATCGTCAGGAATCGTCGAGGATTGTCACGAATGGGAATCGATGTCGCAAATGGGAATCGGAATCGTCGAGATCGTCACAAATGGGAATCATCACCCAATGGAGTTTTTGCCTTGGAGGTTTTCCACATTCGTAAATAAATCACTGTGTCAATTTAATTTCCGCTGCATTTAGTTTAGTTGGTGATTTGTTTATGCTATCACGCTATTGCATGTAATTGAACTTAATTAATTAATTGCAAGGGGTCAATTCATTTTAACCCAACAAGAGGTATCAGAGCGAGCACACTCTGATTAGGTTTAATCTTTGCTGTGTGATCCATTGACCCCTGTTATCATGGCTACAAGTGGCATGAAAAGATCTTTTATTTCAAATGCATCATGCTTTTCTAATCTCTATTTGATTAAGTGTTTTAGAAAATGTAAGTCTAAAAGTTATTTGAAAGCTGTCTTGATGATTGTTGAAAAAGGTCTTAGTATGACAAAGAAGAGACTAGATTGTCTCAAAATGAAAATGTTCAAAGGAGTTCATATGAGAAGGGTGAAAATTAAAGGTTTTGCTCATAAATGGCAGCTGAGAGAGAAAACCAGTCCTATTGATTTGTCAAGCAACCATGAAGTGTGCTTTATGATGAAGTCAGCATTTAAAGTAATTGACACATGTTTGTGGTACCTTGACAATAGATGCTCGAGACATATGATTTAAGACCGTTCTCTCTTTAAGGTTCTCGAGTCTAAGAAAGGTGAAAATGTCACTTTTGGTGATGGGAGCAAATCACAAATAAAAGGGTAGGGAACCATCTCTCTACCTAGACTGCCAGACATTACAATGTATTGTATGTAAAAGGTCTGAGAGTGAACTTGTTGAGCATAAGTCAAATTTGTGATCAAGACTTCATGGTACTATTCTCAAAAGGGAAATGTCTTGTTTTGAATGAGTCTGGAAAGAAACACATAAGCGGAGTCCGCACTCTAGATAATTGCTATGGATTGGTACCAGATGCTGACATTGTGTGCAATAGTATTTATTTGCCAAATGAAGACTTATGGCACCAAAGGATGGGACATGCTAGCTACAAACATTTGTCAATTGTATCTAAGCATTAATTAATCGGGAATACCAACGCTCAGCAGGGTTAGCAATGTTGTGTGTGGACCATGTTAGTTTAGGAAACAGATGAAAGCAAAACATCCAGGCACTCAAACATCAGCTTCATCTAGACCTTTGGAGCTACCACATTTGGATCTCATTGGTCCAACTAGAACTGAATCTCTTGAAGGAAAGAGATACATCATGGTTGTAGTAGATGATTTCACCGAATACACCTGGGCCATTTTTCTAAAATCCAAGTCAGATGCTCCTGAGCACATTGAAACTTTGTGTACAAGATTGCAAAATGAGAAGAACATGAAGATTGATCGAATTCATAGTGATCATGGTAAAGAATTCGAGAACTCATAAATGAAATCTTTTTGCACTAGATCTGGTATATCTTAAAACTTCTTTGCTTCTATTACTCCTCAGCAAAATGGTGTAGTAGAAAGAAAGAACAAAGTCATTCAACCAATGATTAGAGCTATGTTACACAATAAAGATGTGGCTAGAAATTTATGAGGAGACACAGTCAACACCACATGTCATATGGTTAATAGGGTATATTTCAGACCCAATACAAAGAAGACTCCCTATGAATTGTGAAAGGGAAGAAAGCCGAATGTAAAGTATTTCAAAATCTTTGGAAGTACTTATTTCATCCTTAAGGATAAAGAAAGTGGGAAAGCTTTACTCCTGAAGCAATGAAGTAATATTTCCGGAATACTTCTCCACAAGCAAAGCTTATCGGGTGTACAACAAAAGAACTAGGAAGGTGATGAAAACTGTCAATGTTGTTATTGATGAAGCTTTAGATTCTAGTTTTGAGAAAAGTAGTAAGGAAATACCTAAAGGCAATTCTTCCTTCAGAGCCTAAGGTTGTTCAAGAAGAAGTTGATGAAGAGCCCGTTTCTCCAAGAACTTTAAGTGTTGTAGAAGTTTCAGCAGATATTCCTACATCACCTAAGCTTGACTCTCATGAAGAGTGTAAGGTTGAATTTATTCAATCATGTGTTGGCTTTATTTCATACCAAATTTGCTTGTATTTCATCAATTAGATACCTTGTATTTAGGTGGAAATCATGTAATGGTTGTGTGTAAGAGAGTGTGAAGAATTCAAGAGGATTCTTACGACTGGATCTCGCGAGTAACTCGCGACTGTGACTCGCCAAAATGCCACACGTGTGAAGCATACAGGAAGTTGAAAGGTCACGACAGTTAGAGCATTACAGGAAAAAAAAGACAGTTTGGCCTGTCAATTACTTCACGACTCAAACTCGCGACTTGCTAAGAACTTTCGTAAGTTCTTAAAATTCAATTGATGGAAGAGCCCGTATTTCGATCAAAGAGCCCATATTTCATCAATTTCTATATTGATGGGTTCCATTACCATCTTTGTTCTTTCTTTAAAAACTCTATATGCCCAGCTTGTAGTAGAATACCCAAGGAAAATACCTTCATCACTTTTTACATCAAATTTTCCAAGGTTCTCCCGATCATTAAGAATGTAACACTTGCTTCCAAACACTCGGAAGTACTTCACTTTCGGCTTCTTTCCATTCCAAATTTCATAAGCGGTCTTTTTTGTTCCCACTCAGAAGAATATTCTATTACCAATGTGACATGAGGTGTTCACGGCTTCCCCCTAAAACTTTTGAGGAATTTTCTTGTTAAGTAGCATAACTCTTACCATTTCTTGAATCACCCGATTCTTCCTCTCAACCACCTTATTTTATTGAAGAGTTTTGGGGGCTGAAAATTCCTTTTTGATTCCATTCTTCTCATAAAACGACTCGAATCTTGCATTCTCAAACTCCTTGCCATGATCACTCCTTATCTTGACAATATGAACCCCTTTCTCGTTTTGTAATCTCTTGCAAAGAATTTCCAATTTCTCATATGCTTCTGATTTTTCTCTAAGAATTCAACCCAAGTGTATCTTGAGAAATCATCAACAATGACCATAATGTACCTCTTTCCTCCTAGAATTTCAGTTCTTGTAGGCCCTATTAGATCAACGTGAAGAAGCTCTAAGCAATGTGTGGTAGCAATCACATTCACCTTGTGATGACTTGCCTTTGTTTGCTTTCCCATTTGGCATGCACCATAAATAGTCTTCTCCACCTTTCCAAACTTTGGAAGTCCCTCAACTGCTTCAAGTCTAGACATTTTAGCTTCTTGTTTGAAATTTGCATGCCCAAATCTGTGATGCCAAAGTTCCAACATGTCAACACGCGCACTTCTACACGAAATGGGTGCCATAGGAACTACTCCGTAGCAATTTTTGGTAGTCCTATTTCCTTCCAAGACTTGAATCCCTTCTTCATCAATGATTATGCACCCCTTCTTTGAGAATTGAACAAGGAAGTCCTCATCACATATTTGAATGATGCTTAACAGATTCGCCTTTAGCCTTTTGATGCATAAGACATCTTTCAATAGAGGTAATCCCGGTATCTCAACAGTCCCTTTTCCAAGAACTTGAGCATGACTTCTATCGCCAAAAGTCACGTAGTCACCAACCTTCATCTTGAGAGACTTAAACAGTGATTTATCCCCGTTATGTGATGAGAACAGTCGCTATCAAGATACCATAAACATGAATTGAAAACCTTCAAAGAATTGTGCACAAATAAGCAAGCATGAGACAAGCACTCTTGACCTTCGAAAAAAAACTTGTCTTCATTTTCCATTCTCTTGTTAAAATGAATTTTCTTTTTTAGATTCTCAACCTTATCACACAATATTCTATTTCTTCTTTTATACTTCTTAATCAAAGAATTAGACTCACATAGACTATTGTGTAAGATGTGATTCTCATTTTCAAAATATTTCAGCATGTGAACAAACATCCTAGCATGTTTCTTTGTTTTTAATAACTCTAGGAGTTCATTGTTGTTAGGACATATGTGATTCACTTGTTAGGAAAATATGTCACTATTTTATGTAATTGGCTAATCCTTTGACAAAACGCACTTAACTTGTATTTGGGTAGATCTAGGATGTTTTTAATACTTCAAGAAACTTTGTTTCAAGATCAAGTGTTAAAGCCATGCAAGTCTGTCCAAGAAACAAGCTGAAGAAGTGTCTGTCATTAAAGCTCGACAGCTAGCCATCTATCGAGCTTAAGAAGCTGTTCCAGGCCCGTGGCTCGACAGCTGCTCGACAGATAGGCATTTATTGAGGTTTATGAAAAACAAATTTTCAGTTCTGTTTTGACTCTAATTCGTGATTATGTGTTTGGGCTTTCTTTTCTCACAACCCTAGACATATAAAAAGATTATTTTAAAGGCCGTCAAAGTGTTCACAAGTTGCACAAGTGTTGAGCAAAGTTTGTTCAAGCAAATTGTGATTGGAGACAGAATTTGCCCTAATTCATTGTTCTTGTGAAGAAGTTACTGTGTTTGTGCACTGTAGGGTTTTGTGACCAAGCATCTTCTTGATCTTCATCGATGGGATGAACTGAAAAACTTTGCGGCCAACAACCTTCTCTAGTTGGTGATTGAAGTCGCGTACTGGGATTCACGTAATTGGTTAGTCACGTATTGAGAGCTATGCATCAAAAGGAGAAATTGTCACTACAGAACAAGTCCAATTGGGTATTGGGGTAAGGGTTCAACTATAAGTTGGTATAAGGTACTGAGATTCCTTTACTTGTAACCACTTGTTGTGATAATAGTGGAATTTTAGGAGTGGTGATCTTAAAATCACCCAGTGGGGTTTTTGCCGTGTTGGTTTTCCCCATTTGTAAACAAATCACCGTGTCAATTTATTTTCTATTGCACTTAGTTTAATTGGTGATTTTTTTTGTGCTACCACGCATTTGCATGTTAATTTGATTAATTAATAAACTTGGCTAATTAATCAATTAATTCATCACAAGGGGTCAATTCGTTTTTGGCCTATCAAGAGGTATCAGAGCAGGTACACTTTGATTAGGGTTTAATCTTTGCTATGTTTGATCCATTGACCCTTGTTGTCATGGCTACAACTAGCTTGAAGAGATCTTTTAATTCAAATACATCTTGTTTTTCTAATCTCTGCTTGTTTAAGTGTATCAAAAAATACAAGTCTAAAAGTTATTTGAATTCACTTGTGATGACCATTGTAAAAAATCTCAGTTTGCCTAAGAAGAAACTAGACTGTCTCAAAATGAAAATGTGCAAAGGAGTTCGTCTGAGAAGAGTGAAAGTTAAAGGTTTAGCTCATAAAAGGCACATGAGAGAAAGCACCATTCCTACTTATCTGTCATCTATTCACGAAGTGTGTTTTATGATGAAGTTCGCATTTAAAGTTATGGACATGTGTTTATGGTACCTTAACAGCGGTTGCTCAAGACACATGACTGGAGACCAATCTCTCTTCAAGGTTTTCGAGTCTAAGAAAGGTGGCAATGTCACTTTTGGTGATGTGAGCAAGTCACAAATTAAAGAAAAGGGAATCATCTCTCTACCTGGACTGCCGGACATTGTAAATGTTCTATATGTGGAAGGTTAAACGGGTGAATTTGTTGAGTATAAGTCAGATATGTGATCAAGACTTTATGGTGCTATTCTCAAAAGGAAAGTGTCTTGTCATGGATGAGTCTAGAAAGAAACTCATAAGTGGTGTTCACACTCTAGAAAACTGTTATAGATTGGTTCCTAATGCTGATATAGTGTGTAATAGCATTCGTTTGCCAAATGAAGATCTATGGCATCAATGAATGGGAGATAATAGTTACAAACAGCTACAACAAATGGGAGATAATAGTTACAACGAATGAAGATCTATTGTATCTAGGAATGAATCAGTCCTAGGGATACCAAAGCTTAGTAGAATGAGCAATGTAGTGTGTTGACCATGTCAACTTGGGAAACAGACGAAAGCTAAGCATCCGAGCACTTAGACATCAGCTACATCTAGACCATTGGAGCTTCTACATCTGGATCTTATGAGTTTAACTAGAACCGAGTCTCTTGGTGGTAAGAGATACATCATGGTTGTGGTAGACGACTTCACTAGGTACACTTAGGTCATTCTCCTACGATCCAAGTCTGATGCTCTTGAGCACATTGAAGCTTTGTGTACAAGACTGCAGAATGAAAAATGCCTTAAGATTGATCAAATTTGAAGTGGCCATGGTAAAGAATTTGAGAACTTGTATATGGAGTCCTTTTGCACAAGATCAAGTATATCTCAAGAATTCTCTGCTCCTAATACTCCTCAGCAGAATGGTGTAGTAGAAAGAAAGAATAGGGTCATTCAATAGATGACTAAAGCTATGTTACACAATAAAGATGTGGCCAGAAATTTATGATGAGACGCAGTCAACACCACATGTCATATGGTTAACAGGGTATATTTCAGACCCAATACAAAGAAGACTCCATATGAGTTATGGAAAGGAAGGAAGCCGAATGTGAAGTGTTTCAGAATCTTTGGAAGTATTTGTTTCATCCTTAAGAATAGAGAGAATGTGGGAAAGTTTGACTCTCGGAGTGATGAAGGTATATTTCTGGGCTACTCCTCCACAAGCAAGGCTTATCGGGTATACAACAAAAGAACTATGAAGGTAATGAAGACAGTGAATGTTGTTATTGATGAGTCTTCAAATTCCGATTCTAAGAAAGGTATTGAGGAATTCTCCAAAGAAATTCTTCCTCCTGAGCCTAAGGAAGTTCAAGAAATTGTTGAACAAGAACCTGCATCTCCAAGTACTCCCGGTACTCCCAGTGTTGTGGAAGATTCTGCAGATATACCCACTTCACCAGATTCTGAATCTCATGAAAAGAAAGGACCTTCCTCCAGGATTAAATTAAATCATCCTCCAGAAGTTATTGTGGGAAATATGAATGAACTCACATTAAGGAAACATACAGTTGATAAATGTGTTACTAATTTTGTGTCTTATTCTTGTTATTTGTCATAGGTTGAACCCACGAAAGTTGAGGAAACTCTTCAGGATGAAATTTGGGTTGAAGCAATGCATGATGAACTGCTTCAGTTTCAAAGGAATGATGTCTAGACTTTAGTACCTAAACTGGAGGGTGAGCACATCATCGGGACAAAGTGGATATTCCGCAATAAGACTGATAAGGAGGGCAATGTGATTCGCAACAAGGCTTGGCTTGTAGCTTAAGGTTACTCACAAATGAAAGGAGTAGACTATGATGAAACATTCACCCCAGTTGCTCATATGGAGTCCATCAGAATTATCCTTGCCCTAGCATGTCATTTGAAGTTCAAACTTTATCAGATGGATGTAAAAACTACTTTCTTGAATGGGCTACTTAAAGAAGATGTCTATATGGCTCAACCAAAAGGATTCATTGATCCACACTTTTCAGATTATTAGGCACTTTATGGCTTAAAGCAACCCCAGAAGCTTGGTATGATCGGCTCACACAATACTTGGTGTCACATGGGTTCACAAGATGTTAGGACATATGTGTTTCACATGTTAAGAACATATGTCATGATTTTATGTAATTGGCTTATCCTTTGACAAAACGCACTTTACTTGTATTTGGGTACACTTAGGATGTGTTAAACTACTTCAAGAAACCACGTTTCAAGATCTAGTGTTGAAGCCTTCAAGTCTGTTCAAGAAATCAAGCAAGGAGTGCAAAATCATTAAAGCTCGATAGCTAGTCGATACCTTCTCGACACCTCCTATCTGTCGAGGTTTAAGAATTTCAAATTTCAACTATGATTTTCTTGGGATCCGTGAATATGTCTTTGGGCACTCTTTTCTCCTAACCCTAGACATATAAAAGGATTGTTTTAAGAGTCGTTAAACGGTACACAAGTTGCACAAGCATTGAGCAAACTCTGTTCAAGCAAATTGTGACTGGAGACAAAGTTCTTGACCTAGTTCATCTCTTTCTTGGAGAAGTTGCTGTGTATTTGCACCATAGTGTTTTGTGACCAAACATCTTTCTGATCTTCATCGTATGGATGAACTGAAGAACTTTGCAACCAACAATCTTTTTAGATTGGTGATTGAAGTCACGCACTGGGATCTGCGTAATTGGTTAGCCACGTACTTGGGAGCCGTGCATCAGAATGGGGAACTATCACTACAGAACAAGTCCGATTAGGTATTGGGGTAAGGGTTCAACTGTAGGTTGGTAAGGTACTTGGGATTCCTTGCTTGTAACCACTTGTTGTGATAATAGTGAAATTTCAGGAGTGGTGACCTGAAAATCACTCAGTGGGGTTTTTGCCGTAAGGTTTTCCCCATTCGTAAACAAATCATCGTGTCATTTATTTTCCGCTGCAATTTTAGTTTATTGGTGATTTGTTTATGCTACCACGCTTTTGCATGATAAATTGAATTAATTAATAACTTGGCTAATTAATTAATTAATTTCTATCACAAGGGGTCATTCAGTTTGTAGCCTATCACAAGAGGAAAAGCTGATCAGACTCTCTTCATCAAAAAGGAAGATGGCGAGTTGATAGTTGCTCAAGTCTATGTTGATGATATCATCTTTGGGTCAACTAAGGATGAACTTGCTCATGGCTTCTCAAAGATCATGCAAGCCGAGTTCAAGATGAGCATGATTGGAGAGCTGACTCACTTCCTTGGATTATAGATTCGTCAACTAGATTCAGTATATTCCTATCTCAATCTAAATATGCTAAGAATCTTGTGAAAAAGTTTGGTTTGTAATCTGCTAGTTCTATTACAACTCCTATAAGCCCAAATGTTAAACTCACTGTGGACTTGTTAGGCAAAAGTATAGATTCATCTCTATATAGAAGCATGATAGGTAGTCTTCTTTACCTTACTGCTAGTAAACCTGACATTAATTACAGTGTTGGAGTGTGTGCTAGATATTAGGCTAATCCCAAAGAATCTCATATGATTGCTTTAAAAAGAATTATAAAGTATGTCAAAACCACTGTTGAGTTTGGTGTGTGGTACAGCAAGGATACTAATTATGTCTTAGTTGGGTATTCTGATGCTGATTGGGTTGGGAATGCTGATGATAGAAAGAGTACATTGGGGGGTTGTTTTTATGTGGGTAACAATCTTGTCTCCAAGATGAACAAAAATCAGAACTCCATCTCTTTATCCACTACAGAAGTTGAGTACATCGCTGCCGGTAGCTGTTGCACCTAACTCCTATGGATGAAAAAACTCCTCCATGATTATTGTGTTTGTCAAGAGCATCTCACCATCTATTGTGACAATACCAGTGCCATCAATATCTCTAAGAATCCAGTTTAACATTCTCGAACCAAACACATAGAGATTCGACATCACTTCATTAGGGAGCTTATCAAAGATGGTATTCTCACTCTTGAGTTTATTCACACCGATGATCAGAAGGCTGACTTGTTCACCAAACCTCTTGACAACAAACGTTTTGAATTCCTTCGTCAAAACATTGGTGTTATCTCCTTGGATTAATCTCTTTCTCTCCTCCTTCCTCATGCATTTGCATCTAGTTTTTATGCTTTGCTTTGGTTAACATGTTTTTGTTTGTTTGCAAATTTGTTTATTTTGTTTTTGATTTAAAAATAAAAAAAATTGAAAAATCAGAAAAATACAAAAACAGTATGTGTTTTGTGTATATTGGTACTTGTGTACCTTGGATGGCCATTGAAACAAATTTTTCTAAACTTTGTATCTCTTGTAGTTTAGATGAACATCTCTATGCACAACTAAGCAAGTGAGCTTTGTGGCTTTGTGGCTTTGTGATGAGTAAGATTAAGTAATCTCTTGTATTTAACACTCGTATTACTCTTTTTGACGGGAAAGACTAGAAAATTCTAAGAGAAAGGCATAAATAACCATCTCACCACTCTTGCCCGCCAATCATTAAATGACATTTGTATGCTTCAGCATAGCAAAAGTGCAATGTCAAAAGCTTAACATCATTGGGTATTTCTTTTCTATCTTTTATATGCCCATGAATGATTTGCTTAAGAAGAAAATATTCAAAGAAAATAAAAGTAAAAAGAATCAAAATGCTTTAAATATGATTACAAGTATGTATTCTAGGAGATGTGGGAATTATAGTATGTACCTCAAAGGTGATAGTCCCCATCAAACAGTTATGATTGTGTATGAGTTAAAGTGATTTTTTCATATCTCAAATCGTCATAATATGTATACACTTATGCAATCTTGCGATATTTTTCACACACAACACACAATATTCTTTGCTACTCTTGATACATGTGCAGGTACAATGTGATTTGGCCATCACAAGGTTTACATGTATTAATATATGCTCACTAAACTGTCTTGACTTGTTTTTAAATATAAAATTGGTTAGACTTGTTTAGTGTGTGTGTGTGTGTGTTTTTGGAATCTATGTGTTTAAAATTGCTGTTGAGAGATGATTTTGAGAGCTTAAAATGTTGATTGGATCCTTGGTTAAGTTGCATGCTTGATTGCATTTATATCTGTGTTTTTCCCTTCTTGAAAAACTGTTTTTAAGCAATCTTAACACCTCCTCGACACCTGGCTATCTATCGAGATCTTAAGCTGTTTCTTATCGCAATCTTGACACCTTTTCAACAGCTAGGTGGATCGATCGAGAAAGTTCCTGGATCCTCGATAGCTTCTTGACAGCTAGTGGATCGATCAAGCTTCTTTTCTTGTGTCTGTTGCTTTGTACCTCGACACCTTCTCGAACAGCTACATCTGTCAACGCTTTAAACTCTCGACACCTTTCTCAACAGATGTCTTGACACCACTCGACACCTCTATCTGTCAAGATTTACTAAAACTCAATATATAGGTTCTGTGCGATCCGGTTTTCATTTCTCTCGATCTCTCTCTCGATAGCTTTGTCTCCTCACCTCCCAAATCACTCTTTCTCACTCCAAACCTCTTTCCCAAGTGATTTTCAAGCGTTTTCAAGGTTTTCTCTTCACTTGGTATGTCTCTTTCTCTCATTTACATGCATTTCATGTTTTGAAACCTAAGTTTTGGGGTTTTTGAAAAATTTTGAGGTTTTTCAAAATTAATGAGTTATTGTTGAAATTTTGGGATGGGTTTTTTCTTAAATGAGTTTAAAATCTCATGCATTGCATCACATAAGCATTATAATAGTATTATCATGCATTTAGGCGTGTGCAAATTTATTGTGTGTTGGTAGGATTGGATTGGGTTGAGCCCATGATGAATTTTCTTTCGCATGTCACATGTTTATGCATTCCCCATTCATACGTACTCTTTTTTCAATATACTTGCTATATTTGAAATGTGTTGGGACTTTTTTGATTGTCTCTCTCTCCGTCTCTTTTCTGTTTATGTTAGTCGTATCTATGGCACTTAAACGTAAGTCGGCTCAGTCTCAAAACCCTCTTCGTTCTGGGGCATCATCTTTGTCTGATCTTACTCCCTCTTTTATTTGATTCCATGATGAGGTTGCCCGAAAGGACTTTTCGGAGAAATTTTCTCGATAAGGTGTTCATTCGGAACACCGAGTCATTTTGGCAGATTTTGCCGACACTGACCTACCCAATGTCATTCATAGTCGGGGTTGGGAGTCACTGTGTGACGTCCTGGTCACATGTCCTTCTGTGCTAATCTAGGAGTTTTACTCCAACATGCATGGACTCGATTCTTCAGTAACTCTCTTTCATACTTGCGTTCAAGATACGCGCATTGTTATCACACCGGAGTTGGTATCTAATGTGCTCCGTGTATCGAGGGTAGAGCATCCTGACTACCCCAGATGGGAGCGTCTAAGGACTGTGTCCAAAGACAAGATGATTTCTACTTTCTATGAGCGCCCTTCTAATTGGGATGATCGTCAGTTTACACCATGTAAGGCCTTTGCTAAAGGTCCTATATTCATAAACATGGTGATGATTGTTAGGACATATGTGATTCACTTGTTAGGAACATATGTCACTATTTAATGTAATTAGCTTATCCTTTGACAAAACGCATTTTACTTTTATCTGGGTAGATTTAGGATGTGTTTAAATACTTTAAGAAACCATGTTTCAAGATCAAGTGTTGAAGCCTTCAAGTCTGTCCAAGAAAACAAGCTGAAAGTGCAGAATTATTAAAGCTCGACAGCTAGCATGTGTCGAGATTTAAGGAAGCTATTTAGCCCGTGTGCTTGACACTTACTCGACAGTTGCTTGACACCTCCTATCTGTCGAGGTTTAAGAATTTCAAAATTCTAATATGATTTTCTTGGAATCCGTGAATGTGTCATTGGGTCTTCTTTTCTCCTAACCCTAAACATATAAAAGGATTATTTTAAGGGCCGTCAAAAGGTTCGCAAGTTGCACAAGCATTAAGCAAACTCTGTTCAAGCAAATTGTGATCGGAGACGAAGTTCTTGCCCTAGTTCATCTCTTTCTCTAGAAGAAGTTGTTATGTATGTGCACCGTAGGGTTTTTTGACCAAGCATCTTCTTGATCTTCATCGTGTGGATGAACTGAAGAACTCTGCAGCCAACAACCTTCTTAGTTGGTGATTGAAGTCATGTACTAGGATCCACATAATTGGTTAATCACGTTCATGGGAGTCGTGCATTAAAAGGGGAATTGTCACTACAGAACAAGTCCAATTGGGTATTGGGGTAAGGGTTCAATTGTAGGTTGGTAAGGTACTTGGGATTCCTTTACTTGTAACTACTTGTTGTGATAATAGTGAAGTTTCGGGAGTGGTGACCTGAAAATCATCCGGTAGGGTTTTTGCCGTTAGGTTTTTCCCATTTGTACACAAATCACCTTGTCATTTCTTTTCCGCTGCAAACTTTAGTTGTTTGGTGATTTTTTGTGCTACTACGCACTTTGCATGTTAATTTGATTAATTAATAAACTTGGTTAATTAATTAATTAATTCGTCACAAGGGGTCAATTCGTTTTTGGCCTATCAAGTGGTATTAGAGCAGACACACTCTGCTTAGGGTTTAATCTTTGCTGTGTTGATCCATTGACCCCTGTTTGTCATGGATAGAGAACAGTCGTTAATCATACCTCCTTTATTTGATGGCATTAACTATGCATACTGGAAAGTACGCATGAGAGCTTTCTTGCAGTCTTTAGATGAGAAAGTGTGGCAAGCTGTTGAGATAGGATGGACTAAGCTGATGGAAGCGTCGGCCAATTGGGATGATGCCAAGATCAAGGCGGCAAACTTCAACAGCAAAGTGTTGAATGCCTTATTCAGTGCGGTCACCAATGAGGAGTTTAAGAAGATATCTTCAACTGAAACTACTAAAGAGGCTTAGACCATTCTCCAAACAACCTATGAGGGTACAAAGGCTGTCAAGGATTCAAAGCTTCAGAGGCTCACTACAAGCTTTGAAGAAATAAAGATGGAGGAGGATGAGTCATTCGATGAGTTCTATGCCAAGCTAAAGGACACAGTGAACTCAGCCTTCAATATTGGGGAAACCATTCCTGAACCCATGATTGTAAGGAAGGTGCTTAAATCTCTACCCGAGAGATTCCATGCCAAGATCACGACAATATAGGAATCAAAGGATATTGACAAGATTCCTTTGACTAAGCTGGTTGGAAACTTGCAAACCTACGAGCTAGGGTTAACAAGAATAGGCAAGTTAGGTAAAGGAAAGAGTGGGGCTTTAAAGGCCAAGAGCAGTGACACAAAAGAGTCTTCCGACGATGAAGATTCCAAGATGAAGTCCTACATCACCAAGTAGTTCAAGAAGTTTATGAAGAATGCTAATGGAAAGTGCTTTGATAAGGGCTGTAGGCAATCTAGTTCTTCATAGTTCAAGAGTCAAGACAAAAGGAAGAAGGATGCTAAGGATGGCGGTCAGTACACTGTTCCCGCAGGACCTAAGTACTTTGAGTGTCAAGGCTTCGGTCATATGAAACATGAGTGTCCTACATATCTCAAGAGCATAGGGAAGAGCAAGGCACTTGCTGCTACTTTGAGTGACATCGAGCTCGAGGATGATTCTGACAATGAGGATGACGGAATCTTGAATGCCTTCACTGCCACTATTAATCCTACTGATGGGATTGTTGAAGATGTGATTGAAGAAGAGGAATTGGTGGAATCCAAGTTTGAGAAGATGGATGATCAAGATGACATCCATACAGCTTATGAGAAACTACACAAGCTTTCTGAAAAGCATGAGAAACTGTATAGGCTAACCACAAAGAAGCTCAGTGATGTGGAACTTGACCGTGAGGAGCTTTCCACAAAGTTTGATGAGGCTAATCAGACTATTGGAGCACTGAGGTTCGAGAATAATTTCTTGGCTGAGAAAACCAAGAAGTTTGAAGTGGAGCTATTTCAAGTCAGAGCTCAATTGAAGAGGACTTCAAGTGCAAAGCTTGATGAGATGCTCGATCTTTAGAAATCTGCTTCTAACCGAACAGGTTTAGGGTATGGTTTCTCTTCCTCTAATATTGCTTCTACTAGTACTACTGCTTTTGTTCCTCCTAGCAATAATGTTGAAATTGAGAACAATAATGTTAAAACTGATTTAGCTAGTGAGAACTTAGACAAAGGTAAATCCATCTTAGGAGCACCCTCTAAGCAAGATAAGAAGGAAGCTAAGAACCCTAGGGCTAAAAAGGCTAACTCTCAAAAGCCTAAACAGAAAAAGCAGCATCTCTGTCATCATTATGGAGTTGCCAGTCATATTTGACCAAATTGCTATAAGTGGCTACCCACTTAACAGAGTAATGGCATGATAGCATCTGGAAGCCAAAATCAACTTCAATCCTCTCTTGCTCCCCTTGGAGATCTTCTCAAAGCCCTCATGTTTCTTTTGAACTTAAACGGTTTTAATTTTTCCCCCTCACCGTCGGTTCAAGGGTTTAATCAAAGGAAAGGTTCTTTAGGGTGTGGAAGGAAAAGGTCTCCAAGTGATTCTATCACTTCTCTTTCTCTCTTCTTGTTTTTATGTGTTCATTACTTGTGTGTTTTTCTTTCAAGTCTTAAGTTAGTCTAGTTTTTATGCTTTGCTTTGTTTAACATGTTTTTGTTTTGTTATTTTTTTCAGTTTTGCTTTGTTTTGTTTTTTTTCATATAAAAAGAAATTGAAAAATCAAGAAAAATACAAAAATGAGCTTATCACGGGACACCAGATCTAGATGAGCATTTATAATAGAAAGAATGAAATGAGAAGGGAAGTCTATAGTAAGATGCTCAAGAAGAGACAATAAAAACCGAGCACGAGGCTCTGTGATGGATTTGTAATGAGAGAGTGGATGGAGTACAAAAGTCATCACCATGTTTCTGAATCTAGGACCTTTAGCAAAAGGCCTACATGATGTAAACTGACGATCACCCCAATCAGAAGGGTGCTTGTAGAAAGCAACCGTGAGCTCATCCGCAGACGCTCACAACTAGGATAGTCAGGAAACTCTATCTTAGGAACCCGAAGCACATCCGCAACAAGCTGCGGTGTGACAGGAATGCGCGTACCTTGAATGCGAGTAAAGAAAAGAGGTACTGAACCATCAATCCCGTGCATGTTGGAGTAAAACTCCTGGATGAGCATGAGAGGACAAGTGACTGGGACGTCACACAGTGACTCCCATTCCTGACTGTGAATGATAGTGGGAAGGTCAATGTTGGTGAAGTCCGCCAGAATGACTTGGCATTCCGAATGAACACCTTGTCTAGAAAAGTTCTCCGAGAATGCCTTGTGGGCATCATCATCACGGAACCGAAGAGAGAGAGGGGCAGAATCAAAAGACGAAGAGGCGCCGGAATGAAGAGGGTTCCGGGCTGGAGTGGATTTATGCTTAGGTGCCATAGACACAACTAACATAAACAGAAAAAGAGGGAGAGAAAGAAAGACAATCATAAAAGTCCCAAGCAATTCAAATATAACAAGTATATTGAAAAGAGAGTACGTATGCATGGGAAATGCATGAATATGTGACATGTAAAAGAAATTGCATCAAGGGCTCAGCCCAATCCAAACCTATCAGCACACAAATAGTTTGCACACATCTAAATGCATGACTATACTATTATAATGCTAATGTGATGCAATGCATGAGATTTTAAACTCATTTAAGTGAAAACCCATCCCAAAATTTCAACAATAACTCATCAATTTTGAAAAACCCCAAAATTTTTCAAAAACCCCAAAAACTAGGTTTCAAAACATGAAATGCATGAATAATGAGAGATAAGAAGCTAACCAAGTGAAGAAAATCTTGAAAAAGCTTGAAGAAACCTTGAGGATTAAGATTGGAGTGAGATGAGAGATGAGATTTTTGGGAGAGAAAATGAAAGAGCTATCGAGAGAGAGATCGAACGAAATGAGGGTCGAATCGCACGAGGAAGCTTAAATAGACCCTCAGTAAATCTCGACAAATGAAGCTGTCGAGAGGTATCGAGACATCTGTCGAAAAAGGTGTCAAGAAATTGGTCTTTGACAAATACAAGTATCGAGGAGGTGTCGAGGAACAAACCATCAGATACAAGAATAGAAACTCGATCGATCCACCGGCTGTCGAGAGGCTATTGAGGAGGTAGGAACTTTCTCGATCAATCCACCAGGTGTCGAGAAGCTATCGAGATTACAATAAGAAAAAGCTTAAGAACCTCGACAAATAGCAAGGTATCGAGGAGGTATCGAGCTAGCCTATAAAAACAGTTTTTTGACAAGTGAAAAACACAAACATGTATGCAATCCAACATGCAACTCAACCAATGATCCAAACACCATATAAACCTCTCAAAATCATCTCTCAACAGCAATTTTAAGCACATGGATCCCAAAAAAACACACACACACACACACAACAAGTCTAACCAAATTGATTTCTCAAAAACAAGTCAAGACAGTTTAGTAAGCATACATTAACACATGTAAAACCTTGTGATGGCCAAATCACATTGTACCTGCACATGTATCAAGAGTAGCAAAGAATATTGTGTGTTGTGTGTGAAAAACATCGCAAAATTGCGTAAGTGTATACATGTTATGACGATTTGAGATATGAGAAAATCACTTTAACTCACACATAATCATAACTACTTGATAGGGACTATCACCTTCGAGGTACATCCTATAACTCCCACATCTCCTAGAAAACACGCTTGCAATCATATTTAAAGCATTTTTTTATCTTTTTGCTTTTTATTTTCTTTGCATATTTTTATTTAAGCAAAACATGCATGGGCATATAAGAGATAGAAAAGAAATCCCCCTTTATGTTAAGCATTTGACATTGCACTTTTACTATGCTGAAGCATACAGGTGTCATATTATGATTGATGGGTAACAGTGGTGAGATGGTTATTTATGTCTTTCTCTTAGGATTTTTTAGTCCTTCCCGTCAAAAAGAGTGATACGAGTGTTAAGTACAAGAAATAAGTTAATCTTACTCATCACAAATAAGAGCCACAAAGCTAACTTGCTTAGTTGTGCATAGAGATGCTCATCTAAGTTACAAGAGAAACAAAGTTTAAAAAAATTTGTTTCAATGGCCATACAAGGTACACAAGTACGAATGTACACAAAACACACACTATTTTTGTATTTTTCTGATTTTTCATTTTTTTTATAATTTTTATAAGAAAAAAAAAATCAAAACTGAAAAATAACCAAACAAAAACATGTTAAACAAAGTAAAGCATAAAAACTAAACTGACTCAAAACTTGAAAGTAAAACGCACAAGTAATGCACACACAAAAACAAGAAGAGAGAAAGAGAAAAGTGATAGAATCACTTGGAACCCTTTTCCTTCCACACCCTGGAAGAACTTTTCCTTTGATTAAACCCTTGAACCGCCTGTAAGGGAGAAGAATTAAAACCGTTCAAGTTCGAAAGGAACATGAAGGTTTTGAGAAAATCTCCAAGGGGAGCAAGAGAGGATTGAAGCTGATTCTGGCTTCCAGATGCTATCATGCCATTGCTCTGTTGAGTGGCTAGCCACTTATAGCAATTTGGTCGAGTATAACCAGCAACTCCACAATGATGAAAAAGATGCTGCTTCTTCTGTTTAGGCTTTTGAGAGTTAGCCTTTTTAGCCCTAGGGTTCTTAGCTTCTTTCTTATCTTGCTTAGGGGGTGCTCCTAAGATAGAATTACTTTTGTCTAAGTTCTCACTAGCTAAATCAATTTTAACATTATTGTTCTCAATTTCAACATTATTGCTACAAGGAACAAAAACAGTAGTACTAGTAGAAGCAATATTAGAGGAAGAGAAACCATACCCTAAACCTGTTCGGTCAGAAGCAGATTCTGAAGATTGAGCATCTCATCAAGCTTTGCACTTGAAGTCCTCTCCAATTGAGCTCTGACTTGAAATAGCTCCACTTCAAGCTTCTTGGTCTTCTCAACCAAGAAATTGTTCTCGAACCTCAGTGCTCCAATAGTCTGATTAGCCTCATCAAACTTTGTGGAAAGCTCCTCACGGTCAAGTTCCACATCACTGAGCTTCTTGGTGGTTAGCCTATACAGTTTCTCATGCTTCTTAGAAAGCTTGTACAGTTTCTCATAGGTTGTATGGATGTCATCTTGATCATCCATCTTCTGAAACTTGGATTCCCCCAATTCCTCTTCTTCAACCACATCTTCAACAATCCCATCAATAAGATTAACAGTGGTAGTGAAGGCATTCAAGATTCTATCATCCTCATTGTCAGAATCATCCTCAGGCTCGGCTTCGCTCAAGGTAGCAGCAAGTGCCTTGCTCTTCCCAATGCTCTTGAGATATGTAGGACACTATTGTTTCATGTGATCGAAACCTTGACACCCAAAGCACTTAGGTCCTGTGGGAATAGTGTATTGACCGCCATCCCTAATATCCTTCTTCCCTTTGTCTTGACTCTTGAACTGAGAAGAACAAGATTGCCTACGATCCTTGTCGAATCCCTTTCCATTGGCATTCTTCATAAAATTCTTGAACTGCTTGGTGATGTAGGACTTCATCTTGGAATCTTCATTGTTGGAAGACTCTTCTATGTCATTGCTCTTGGCCTACAAACCCATGCTCTTGCCTTTACCCGACTTGCTTATTCTTGTTAACCCTAGCTCGTAGGTCTACAAGTTTCCAACCAGCTCAGTCAAAGGAATCTTGTCAATATCCTTTGATTCCTCTATCACCGTGATTTTGGTATGGAATCTCTCGGGTAGAGATCTGAGCACCTTCCTTACAATCTTGGGTTCAGGAATGGTTTCCCCAAGATTGAAGGCTGAGTTCACTATGTCCTTTATCTTGGCATAGAATTCATTGAATGACTCATCCTCCTCCATCTTTATCTCTTCAAAGTTTGTAGTGAGCCTCTGAAGCTTTGAATCCTTGACAACTTTTGTACCCTCATATGTTGTCTGGAGAATGGTCCAAGCCTCCTTAGTAATTTTAGTTGAAGATATCTTCTTAAACTCCTCATTGGTGACCGCATTGAATAAGGCATTCAACGCTCTACTGTTACAGTTTGTCGCCTTAATCTTGGCATCATCCCAGTCAGCTAGTGCTTCCTTCAACTTGGTCCAGCCTATCTCAACAGCTTGCCATTCTTTCTCATCTAAAGATTGCAAGAAAGCTCTCACGTGTACTTTCCAATATGCATAGTTAGTGCCATCAAATAAAGGAGGTATGATTAACGACTGTCCTCTATCCATGACAAACAGGGGTCAATGGATCAACACATCAAAGATTAAACCCTAATAAGAGTGTGCCTGCACTAATACCACTTGATAGGCCAAAAACGAATTGACCCTTTGTGATAAATTTAACCAAGTGAATTAATTAAGTTAATTAACATGCAAACGCGTGGTAGCATAAACAAATCATCAATTAACTAAAGTATGCAACAGAAAATAAATAACACGGTGATTTGTTTATGAATGGGGAAAACCTAATGGCAAAAACCCCACCGGGTGATTTTCAGGTTACCACTCCCGAAAACTCCACTATTATCACAACAAGCAGTTACAAGTAAAGGAATCCCAAGTACCTTACCAACCTATAATTGAACCCTTACCCCAATACCCAGTTGGACTTTTTTTGTAGTGACAGTTCCCCTTTTGATGCACGGCTTCCAAGTACGTGACTAACCAATTGTGCGGATCCCAGTACATGACTTTAATCACCAACTAAAAAGGTTGTTGGCTGCAAAGTTCTTTAGTTCATCCACATGATGAAGATCAAGAAGATGCTTGGTCACAAAACCCTACGATGCACATACACAGCAACTTCTTCAAAAAGAAAAAGATGAACTAGGGCAAAAACTTCATCTCCGGTCACAATTTGCTTGAACAGAGTTTGTTCAATGCTTATGCAACTTGCGAACCTTTTGATGGCCCTTAAAACAATCATTTTATATGTCTAGGGTTAGGAGAAGAGAAGGCCTAAAGACACATTCATGGATTCTAAGAAAATCATATCAGAATTTTGAAATTCTTAAGCCTCGACAGATAGGAGGTGTCGAGCAGCTATCGAGTAGGTGTCGAGCACATGGGCTGAACAGCTTCCTTAAACCTCAACACATGCTAGCTGTCGAGTTTTAGTAACTCTACAGCTTGTCATTAAAGCTCGACAGCTAACCATCTATCGAGCTTAAGAAGCTGTTCTAGCCTCGTGGCTTGATAGCTACTTGACAGATAGGAATCTATCGAGGTTTATGAAAAACAGATTTTCAGTTTTATTTTGACTATAATTTGTGATTATGTGTTTGAGCTTTCTTTTCTCATAACCCTAGACATATAAAAGGATTATTTTAAGGACCGTCAAAGTGTTCACAAGTTGCACAAGTGTTGAGCAAAGTTTGTTCAAGTAAATTGTGACTGGAGACAAAATTTTCCCTAGTTCATTGTTCTTGCGAAGAAGTTGTTGTGTTTGTGCACCGTAAGATTTTGTGACCAAGCTTCTTCTTGATCTTCATCATTGGAATGAACTGAAGAACTTTGCAGCCAACAACCTTCTTTAGTTAGTGATTGAAGTCGCGTACTAGGATCCACGCAATTAGTTAGTCACGTACTGGGAGCCGTGCATCAAAAAGAGAAATTGTCACTACAGAACAAGTCCAATTGGGTATTGGGATAAGAGTTCAACTGTAAGTTGGTATAAGGTACTGAGATTCCTTTACTTGTAACCACTTGTTCTGATGATAGTGGAATTTTGGGAGTAGTGACCTTAAAATCACTCGGTGGGGTTTTTGTCGTGTTGGTTTTCCCCATTCATAAACAAATCACTGTGTCAATTTATTTTCTACTGCACTTAATTTAATTGGTGATTTGTTTGTGCTACCACGCGTTTGCATGTTAATTTGATTAATTAATCAATTAATTCATCATAAGGGGTCAATTCGTTCTTAGCCTATTAATTGTTAGGACACCCTTCAAACATACTCATAGAGTGATTATCACAAACATTTAAGCCACAATTCAACATAGCCTTTCCCATAGCTAAGGAGTCTAGGATCTCACTAAGGTAATTAAACCACAACAAGTGCACCTACTTTGATACCAATTGAATGTTCAAAAAGCGTGTAAAACACTTATGAATGTTTAGACCCCCAAATTACAAATTATCAATTCAAGCTTAATATCAAACAATACATGTGCAGAATATGAAAATAAGCTAAACCAGATAAAACAATCTAAACCAAATAAAACCACAACCACAATAGAAATTAAATGGCAAAGATTAGAGGAAGAGAGACGCAAACACAAAGACAACACAGCAATGTGTTATCGAAGAGGAAACCGAAGTCCTTGATGTAAAACCTCTTCGCTGCCCTCCAAGTGGTCAATAATCTACTAGAGAATGAAGTTGGGATACATGAATAGCAGAAGACCCTCCAAGCCTAATCTACCCACTTTACCTAAGCCCTCCAAGCTTAATCTACCCACTTTACCTAAGCCCTCCAAGCTTCTTGCTCCAACGAGGTTACGCTGAACCTTTGTCTTCTCTAGCTTACCGAATTCCGCTATAGCCCATAGCATCAACCAATATCAATTGGTCTCTTTCTAACTGCTTCCCAAGTACCAAATAACATTCTCATAGATATAGGTATGGTGAGAAAAGGATTTGGGTAATGTACCTCTCAAGGATGTAACAATGGAGAGGGTGAGAATAGAGGAATTTGGAGATTCAAAGGATGAAGATTGTGAATGAGTCAATCTTGTTTTTCTCTAGGGTTTCTCTCTCAAAATTCTCTCTGGAAGCTCTCTACAATACGTGAGTATAAGGGGTATTTATATTGGTGTGTGTTTGGAATGCGAAAGGTTAGTTTTTCCTAAATAGAGTGGTTTGTCGACTTGGCCTCGCGACTAGATTGAGTTGCGAGTTCAAGTCACAAGCTAACTGCCTGGCCAACCTAGGAGTTTTATCCTGTAGTGTAATAGCTGGCGTGACTCTTCAGCTTCCCTGCATGTTTCACACATGTGCTTCTTTTGGCGACTTGCCAGCTGCAAGCCACTCGCGAGATCCAATCGCGAGTCCCTGTAGAATGCACACTTCTAAACTTTTCTTCACACTCTCTTACAGACTACCCTTCCATGATTCCCACCTAAATACATGGTTTCTAAATGTCGAATTACAAGCAAATTAGCACAGAATAAAGCCAAGAAAATAGTTGATTAAATTCAACCTTACAATAAGCTACACAATGTATTTTATATTATACATTGTTCACCCAACTCATTATTGCACTTTTATCACTTGTCATAATGTCATTAAAAAGAACAACTACTATTTTCATCATTTAAATAAAACTTTTGTCTCTTGATGAATTTGCTATGTAAAAAAAGTGGATTTTAAAAAAATTCAAGTTCTTTTTACAAACCATTAGATCCAAAATCACAGTAATTTTTTTTTTCAATTGTATAAATTAGTAGGGAATAATCTAGAGGATTTTAGAATTAAACTGAGATTCACGGCCTAGCATATCGCTTTTTTTATTTTCTTTTCTTCCCTCATCCGTTGGCAAATTGCAATTCCATAATTTCACGGCTCTACGAATTGTTTTTTCTTTTTTTTCTTTTTTTTTGTTTCCTCTGACAATTTCATAGATTGCAACTCCAATGTTTGACTGACCCAGCTCTTCATCCAACAACCAAAACCCTGAAACAATTTTCCATAAACTACACCCCCCCAGAAACTTGCACCCATTGCCAGAAACTTACACCCTCAACATCAACCACTGCAGTGGCACTGGGAGGCACACCACCACTCACTTCTTTCGTGGCAACTTCAGCACCCTCATTTAGTGACCTAGATAATAAGGCACCACGTTTTCTGGTGTGTTAGGAGGAAAAAGAAAAAAAGGTAAAATATTATTTTTGTCCCTAAATTTTCATGAAAGATCATTTTTCGTCCTGACTCTATCTCTCACTTTTTTTTTTTCCTTTTTTATGGAATCGTCCTAACTTTCAAAGGTTTCTAGTTTCGTCCTTAAACTTTGTGAAACGTTTCATTCCTCAATCTGTTTTCGATAATTTGTCTTTCATGACCTAACAAAGTATTGATGTGATAAAATACGGACATGTGGCAAAAACTTATTGGTACATGTGAGAACCATTTTTTTAAAGTCAAATTTTCCCCTCACTCTCTCCGTTCGTGAAACTCCTTCATTCTCCGTTGATGAAAACCCCACACTTAAAGCCCGGCAAAAATAGCCAAATAACACATTTTTTGCAAACTATGTTGCAATCTAACATTGTTTCGGAAATATGTTGGGATCTATCACTTTTTGGGTACTTGAGTTTGGAGAAATCAAGTTCTTCATGGTACTCGAGTGCCATGAACTCGAAAAGTTTTCCATGATACTCGAATTCCATGAACTTGAGTGTTAAGGACATATTTTATGTAATTGGCTAATCCTTTGAAGAAAGGAACTTTACTTATAATTGGGTAGATCTATGATGAGTTTAGTATTTCAAGAAACAATAGTTCAAGTCAAGTATTAAAGCCATGAAGATTAGACCAAGAAACAAGTGAAGAAAAGATATTCATTAACGCTCGACAGATACCTCGACAGAAATAGTATCTATCGAAACTTAAGAACGAAGCTCGACAAAAGCTCGACAGAAGCTGAATCTATTGAGATCTACAAAATCAGAATTTCCAGATATGATTTTTGGCCCTAGCTGACATATATGTGTAGGGTTTCTTTTCCCACAACCCTAGACATATATAAGACTTATTTTAAAGGCCGTTATACATAGAGAACACATGCAAAAATTGACCTAGTGCCTTATTCTCTTGCAAGAAGTTATTGCGTCTTTTGCGCCTTAGGGTTTTGTAACCAAGTACTTCTTGATCTTCATTGTTGATGAAGTGAAGAACTTTGCAGCCAACAACATATTCAAGTTGCTGGAGTTAGTCACGTACTGGGATCCGTGCATCATTGGTTAGTTACGTACTGGGATCCATGCAAAAGGGTGGCGTTCATATATTGAAGAGTTCAGAGTTTCTGAAACGGTAAAAGGTTTCTGCTATAAGTTCATCTATGGGGTTTGTAGAGTCTATGGACAAAGGTTTTGTACTAGATCTAAAACTTCTCTTTACTATATTGAATTGCTTTTCGAGAAGGTTTCCCCCCAGATTTTTTACTATGAAACTAGTTTGTTTCATTGGTTTTCCCGGGTCATCATATCTTGTCTTATTTACTATTTTGCTATGCATGATATTGACATGATATTGATGTTTATTTGTTTTAACAAGGCTTATTCATAATAAATCTAATTAACAACTTGGGTTTAAAACTTGTTAATTCTATCAACCAGTGTCTAAATTTCCCAACAAATGGTATTAGAACAGGTACACTCAGATTAAATTAATTTCTTGAGTGTGATCCTTGACCCCCATTGTCATGAATCATGGACAATCTCTTTTGATTCCTCCTTTGTTTGATGGTACTAACTACGCGTACTAGAAAGTTTGTATGAAAGCCTTTTTGCAGGCTCTTGATGAAAATGTATGGCAAGCTGTTGAAGTCAGCTGGGTTAAGTCAAAGGAAGCATCGGTGGATTAGGATGAGGCAAAGATCAAAGCGGCAAATTTCAATAGTAGGGCTTTGAATGCTCTATTTAGTGGGGTGACCAATGAGGAATTCAAGAAAATATCATTCAGGGAAGTTGCCAAGGAAGCATGGACCATTCTTAAGACCACCTATGAAGGTACCAAGGCAGTAAAGACTGTGAAACTTCAAAGACTCACTAGTAGTTTTGAAGAAATAAGGATGGAGGAGGATGAGACCTTTGATGAATTCTATGTTAAACTCAAGGATATTGTGAATTATGCCTTCATCCTTGGAGAATCTATAGCAGAATCCAAAATTGTTAGAAAATCCTTCAGTCCTTACTTGAAAGACTCCATGCCAAGATCACTGCCATTGAAGAAGTGAAGGACATTGATCAAATTCCTTTGACTAAGCTTGTAGGGAACCTTCAAACCTATGAGATGGGATTAGGTAAAATGGGAAAAGGTGGAAAGAGTGGGAAGGTGGCTCTTAAGGGTATAGAGGAAGAGAGTGATGAATTTGAATATGAAGATGAAGATGAAGATGAGGATGAGGATGAGGACTTAACCTTCATAGCTAATGAGATTATCAAGCCTCTCCAATATAGGAAAAAGGATAAGAACAAAGCCCCTAGGAAATCTGAGTCTTTTGGGAAGGGCAAAAATGAGAAACCCCTCATCTAATGCCATGAGTGCAAAGGTTTTGGTTATATGAGGATAGAATGCCCAAACTATCTTATGAAGGAAAAGACCAAGAATTCAAAAGGTAAAGTGTTGGTTGCTACCTTGAGTGATTCTGAGAGTGATCTTTTTGATGAGTGTGAGGATGAATGTGATCATTATATGGCTTTTGCTACAATAATTGATAAGGTGATTGTGAAAAGTACTAGTGATAGTAAGGATTCTTCTGATGATGAAGTACCCAAGAAGTTGATCCTTAAGGAAGCCTATGATATGCACTGAATTTATAAAATCTGAAAAGAATTCTCATCTTTGTAGAAAAAAGCTTAATGAGGTAAAAACTAAAAAACCTGAACTGTTAGTCAAGCTAGATGAGACTACAAGGTTAGTTGAGACTCTTGTTGTGGAGAACACCTCATTAGAAGAGATGGTCAAGAATATCAAGGTTGAGCTTAGTCAAGCTAGAATTCAAATAGAGAGGATGTCTAGTGCAAAACTTAATGAGGTATTGAGTGCTCAAAAGCCTAGTTCTGATAAGACTGGCTTAGGATATGTTGTTTCCTCCGACACCTCCTCTTCCACGGTTTCTGGATCAAAGACTGTCCTAACTGCTTCAAGTTGTATCCTCATAAGCAAGTGTCCAAACGGTTACAGGTTCCCTCTCAAGGTTTAACACCTCTGTTTGGAGAGTTTTTAAAAGCTTTGAGCTTTTTAACTCAATTTTAGGAGAATTCTAATTTTTCTATGTCATTTAGTAGATATATTAGGACACGTGCTTTTTCATCTTCACGGCCAAAGACTTGTGCTGTGTGGGTGAGAAATGAGCCTAAGACTTAATTGTCTTTTCTATCAATCTTAATTGTCTTTTCTATCAGTCCTCTACTTTAATTCTTTCTATCTAAAGTAGGACTCTCTTTGCTTGATTTCTTATCTACTTTTGGAATCATGCTTTCATGCATCTACATCTTTCTTTCAGAGATTCATGTTGTTTGTCTGTTTTTGTTTTGTTGTTTAGTCTTTATATTGTTTGTTTTTCAAAATAAAAAGAGAAAAATCAGAAGAAAAAAAAAATACAAAAACAGTGTGTGTTTGTGTTTGTTGGTACTTGTGTACCTTTGATGGCCATTGAAATAAAGTTTCTAAATTTTGTATCTCTTGTAGCTTAGATGAGCATCTCAATGCACAACTAAGCAAGTGAGCTTTGTGGCTTGTTCTTGTAATGAGTAAGATTAAGTTATCTCTTATATCTCATACTCATATCACTCTTTTTAACGGGAAGGACTAGAAAATCTTAAGAGAAAGGCATAAATAACCATCTCACCACTAAAACCCGCAAATCATTTATAACATTTATGTGCTTTGGCACAACAAAAGTGTGATGTTTTAAGCTTACATAATTGCGTAATTTCTTCTCCCTCTTATATGCCCATGCATACTATGCTCAAAAGAAAAATATGCAAAGAAAATAAAAGCAAAAAGAATCATAATGCTTTTAATATGGTTGCATGCGTGTTTCTAGGAGATGTGGGAGTTATAGGATGTACCTCGAAGGCGATTGTCTCCATCAAACAATTATGATTATGTGTGAGTGTATTTGATTTTCTCATGTCTCAAATCTTCATAATATGAGACACTTATGCACTCTTGCTTTGTTTCACACTCAACATGCAAATTCTTTGCTACTTTTGATACATATGCAGGTACAATGTGATTTGGCCATCACAAATGATAGATGTGTTAATATATGCTTGCTAAACTGTCTTAACTTGTTTTTAAAAAATAAAATTGGTTAGACTTTTTTAGTATGTATGTGTGTCTTTTGATTTAGAAATGCTTTACATCTAGATTTGAGCTATGTTTGAGTGCTTAACACACTACTTGGATGCTTGTTTTAGTAGCTATTTTGTTGCATTTATCTCATGCGTTTTTCCTCCCTTGGAAAACCTTGCTTCTGTCTTCTTGATAGCTGTTCGATATCTTCTCGACAGCATCTTGATAGCAGCTCAACACAAGTTTCTTCTATCGAGATTTCTAGATTTGACCTTGATAGCTTCTTGACAACTAGGTTGATCCATCAAGCCAAATTTCGGTGCTCTCTGTTTGCTCGATACATTCTCGACAAATTCTCGATCCATCAAGATTTCTGGGTAGCTTCTCGATAGATTCTCGACACATACCTCAATTTATCGAGGTAATTTTATGTGCTCTCTGCCAATTCGATAGCAGCTCAACAGCTTCTTGATCTGTCGAGACCCTCTTGCATGCATTGTTTTTCACATGTACATCTTTCTATTATCTTGTCATCCATAGCATCTTGTTAGGGGGAGTGTTTACCTCCTTGTTGTTTTAGAAGCTTCTTTTAGCTTCTTGTACACCGGTCTTGT
Organism: Quercus wislizeni; assembly: GCA_023055345.1. Classification (NCBI taxonomy): domain Eukaryota; kingdom Viridiplantae; phylum Streptophyta; class Magnoliopsida; order Fagales; family Fagaceae; genus Quercus; species Quercus wislizeni. Next base: position 15,875,268 of record JALGQJ010000001.1, on the reverse strand, counting down.
GACCATTTTTACATACATTGTGCTTATCTTGGATATATATATATATATATATGAAGATATATGTCTTCTTCACCTATCTTTAAGTGTGTTGTTTCTTCTCTATCTTTATACGCATGTTTCTTTATGTACGCAATCTTTATTTCTATTTCACACCTGATTCCTTGATGAGTTTTGTTTAAGTGTTTCAAAAAGATAGGTTGTGAAAGTCTATCATGCCGTGAACTCTTTTCTTGCAAATTTTTTCAAGAGTTTGTAGTCACTACAAGAAATTTGTACTATTGCGACAGTTTTTTTGCAGCGGGTGTAAAAACCGCCCCTATATGTCGCATATTGCAGCGTTTTTTGGGACCGCCACTATAGGTATAGTATTTTGTGGCATCCTACAGCGGCAGGACATAAAACCGCCGCAATATATATGTTTTAGTGGCGGTAACTAAGATATAGCGACAGTCCAAAAACCTGTCACAATAAATATATCATTTTGCGCAGATACTACAGCGATGGTAGAGAAAAAATGCCACAATATGCAATCTGTAGTGGCATTTTGTTTGATTGTCGTAATAGGGACTCCTTTTTGCGGCTTTTTTTCTTAGTTATAGCGGCAGATTGGACCACCGCTATAGACCTTTAAATCTCCAGCCCCAAAATTTCCCTTTGCCTCTGTTTTTTTCTTCTTCCCTCTTATTAGGTTTTCATTTTCCCACTTATTCACTTTCACTCTCTCCTAAACCCTCACTTCATCTCCATCTCCGCTGGCGTCACTTCATCTCCACCGCCACCGCCATCACTTCATCTTCGTCGAAGCTTTCAATCCGAGCTAACCCTCACTTGATCGGTGCTTTTTGGTTTCCTTCTCGATGCAAGGAATGTTTTGCTCGAATCATCGGAGACATCATGAGCTTGCTCTCTCTCTCTATCTATCTCTCTTTCATTGTAAATTTAGAAACCAAATAACAGTTTTTTTTTTTTTTTTTTTTTGTGGGGTGGGGGGGGGGGGGGTGGGGGGGAATGAAAATTTGGGGGTTTTGAAGCATAATGATTGGAATCAACAAGAAGATACAAAGGCATTTCAATTTCTTCAGGTATCTCTCTCCCACTCTCTTTTTACTTTGAAAAATGTATTTATTTCTTTTCGCAATCTACTTTTTTATTTTTATTTTTTATTTTTTTAATTGTTGAAATTAAACCGACCTAAAAATACCATTTGTTAAATTTTTGGGTTTGTAATGTTTAATAATGGAATAAATTATCAAACATATGTTTAGTGTTTAGTGTGTACAAAGTTAAGAGCAATTACTTGCTACAAGTATGTACAAAGTTAATTATTGTGTTTAAATTATTGTGTTTTTGGTTAATTTTTTGAGATCTATTTGGTTAAATTATTGTGTTATTATTATTATTATTTTTTTGGTATTGGATTTTGAGGTTCAGTTCAGTAAGCTAGTGTGAGATTCTGACTGTGCATCAAAAATTGTTACTGTTATTTTTGATTCATTGGTAAGTTATACATGCACTAAGTGATTGAAGATTGTACTATAACTGCAGTGATAGATTGATAGGATAGTTAGGAATATGAGTTGGGATTAAAACTTAGTTTAAGTGAGTTGTATCATTGATAATTATGATTTAGCATCATAATTAAGTTAGAATTTCTTGGATATCTGTAAACTTCTAAGGAGAAATATATATTGAGATAGATCATAGAAGTATTAAAAATTGAATTGTAGTATATATTTCATATTTTCTTTCATGAGGCAGTAACATATATGGCTAAAGTCATTTCATCTACCATGTATGGTGGGATTTTATTGCAAACCAAAGAAAATAAAATTAGAAACTAAATAAGGCTGTTAGCACTACTTATATTACAACACTTATAATTAATGACAAAGCAATATAGCTTCATCCAATGATACAACTCAATTAAACTAAGTTTTAATCCCAATTGAACAAACAATAACAATATTTCCTAGTTGGCATATCTACATGAGGACTGTGAGTTTCCTTTATGTTCTATCTTTACATTGCAAACAATAACAATATTTTCTGGTTATAGTTTCACTCTCCTTTGAAGCTAAATGTTCTTCAGGTCAGCCTAAGATCATACACCGTGACATCAAGGCAACTAATATTCTTATTGATGATAACTTTGATGCAAAGGTAAGTCTAAACAGCTAATATTCTGGTATAAATTTTTTTTTTTTTTGTTGAAAGATTCTAGTTTCTTTTTTTTGTTGAGTGACTAAATTGACACAATGGATAGTTAATGGATCAAATTGAACTTTACCAAATAGTTAAGAGGGCTAATTTAGTAATTTTATTTTAAAGCTTGCAAATTTTTATACAGTATTTATCTTTCTTATGTATGAATATGATGACTGTATTTGTTTTTGGAGCTACCAATGTTTTTGGATCTTATTTATCTTTATTATGTAATTCATTTCTTTACGTGAATATTGGTAACATAATGCAATTTTGGGTCTTCCAATTTAAGTCAGTCATGCTGACATTTATTTTTGGGACTGCAACGAGTGCTAGATGATATATAATATGTGTATAGGTTATTCTGTTCTGCCTTTTCAATTTCACAGTGATACCAACTTATAATTTGAGATTAGTTTTCAATGTTTGTAACGTGCCTCATTGGACTAAGCAGTTATTGAATTTCAAGTTCTAAAGTCTTGACCTTGATACACGTTTATTCTGATTGTATCATTTGTGTTCTTCACTTTTCTCAACTGAAACACGTTTGTTTGAAATGATGACTAATAAAATGTTAAAATAGCTGCTTTTATTGAGGTAAGATCCATAATTTCATATTCTCATAGGCTGCATTAGGCACTTTAGGAAAGTAAATCTGACAGATGGTTTTACCAAGCTGTAAGCTTTATGGATCAATATTTGGTATTATATTTTAGAGAGAGAAAGTGATGCACACCTCTGGATGATTGCAGAACATAATTTGCAAATTTTTTGAGAGCCTGCCTGAAGGCAATTGAGCAAGTCACATGCCGTTTGATTAGATTATATATTCCATCATAATGCCACTCTCTATAAAAAGGAGCTTTCTCCTCTTTCTTTACTTCACATTTTCAAAACAAATGAAGGCAATCTTATCAAAATCTTCTATGGATCATAATCTTTCTAGCTTAAATGTTAATGTTGATATTAATACTGTAATTAGTAGCAACTTAATATATGAAGTGGATTATCATACAGGTTTGTGATACTTTACCTTCTAAGTTCATGCTTGATATATCAATCTCATCCTCAATTAAGCTGATGTAGAAGATTTCTAATATGTCCTATTATTGACATTTTGCAGCATTTGGACCATTAATCAAGCATTGATACAACTAATTGTTGGCAAAGTAAGTGAAGTTGGTGAAATAATTAAGGTACTCTCTCTCTCTCTCTGGTTGTGGTGGGTTGTTGAATTGGGGCAAGCAGGTGGCTTGCATGGAGTAATAAGGTGGTTTTATTTGATATTGGGAGTGTTGACTGTTTTGTGTAATATTTGATGATTCTTGTTGAGTTGTTTTTATTTGCTTAATTCATTTTAGGCTGTTTGGTTCTAAAACCTTAGGAACTAATGTATTAGAACTTCAATTTGTATTATGTTGGCAAACCATAATCAAAACATAGAGTCTAAGTTTAGGCTTGCTCAAAGTATGTTTATTTGTAAAATTGGAATTGAGTGATTGCAGAAGTTATTGGACAAAATCTGCAAGGCTCAATCGATCGAAAATTAGACTCGATCGATTGAACCACGTACAGATTTATTTTTCTGCAGAGTTCCAGTTCAGCCCAAACTCTACTTAAACGTATTAGGGTTCAAGTAAAACACTACTATATATAAGGAAAACCCTAAAACGTTTTTATAAGTTTTTAGAGAGAAAAGAGTGTGCCTCCTTTTATATTTTAGGGTTTTGTACCCAAAAGCTATCTAAGGACTTGTTGCTCATATTTGCGGTTTGTGTAAATCTCTTGTGAGATCTAGATGAGCTTTCCTTTACACAAACTTAGGGTTTTCAAGGAGAAGATTTATCTACGTCTTGATGATCAATTCAGTTGCTACCATTGAAGCTTAAAGAAAACACAAGCGGGTGTGCTTGTATTTGGTGGAGAATCCAAGAAAGAAGGAGTTCGTGGATTCGGAGCTTGCACGTAGTCGTGTCAGTAAGTTCTACTAGTTGGTAGCATTAGGAAGTCGAGCGGGGGTGCTTGTAAGTCCTTTTGTATAAACTTCGATTCTTTCAAGATAGTGGATTCAGGTTTACCTTGAGGATAGCTAGGTCAAATCCTCCCCAAGTTTTTACCGGTTTGGTTTCCTGGGTGATCATATCGTGTGTTATTTATTTTCCGCTGCTTTGCATGATTTGATCTTTATTATTGTGATAACCTAGACTTGTTTAATTGGACTAAGTAACAACTTGGCTAATTACCTAGGTTTAATCAATTGTTTAAGGGTCTAAAAACTGTCAAGTGGTATCAGAGCAGGTAGCTCTTTTGTTTTAGATCTTTTGATCTAAGAGCTGATCCTTGACCCCTGTTGTCATGGATAATTTGAAGTATCTTTTTGATCATGTTTCTACTCATGCTTTTGTTGATTTTATTGATGCCTGTGAAACTCTTCGTAAAGAATTATTGAAATCTGTGAAAATTGCTAAGAAATCCAAGGAAGAGTTAAAATTGGCTAATCTTGAAAAAGAGGAATTGGTTGTTAGATTAGATGAATCTAAAAAAAAGAATGAATTTTTGAGAAATCAAATTTCCTCTCAAGATGAGAAGATGAAAAGCTTGGAACAAGAATTAGTTGAATCTAAAGCTAAAATTGAAAATTTGACTTGTACCAAGTCTGCTGCTGATAACAGAAGTGTTTCTGTCTCTCGTAAGCCTAAAACTGAGAAAGTTTATATCCCTCCTTTTAAAAGGAATAATAAAGAAAAAGCTTATTTTGTTAGGTTAGACAAAGGTAAAAGTTCTGATGTAGACGCTAAAGTTTCTAAACCTAAGTCTAAACCTACTCTTAAAGAGTATAAGAAATTTTTTTTTGTGCCTACTTGTCACCTTTGTGGTGTTGTTGGTCATATTAGACCAAATTTTTCTCTGTTGAGGCCAAAACCAAAATCTGAGAATAGATTTGCTGTTAGGAATACTGATGTTCCTAAATTTGTTCCTGTTTGCCACTTTTGTGGTGTCCATGGTCACATTCGTCCTCATTGTCATAAGTTGAAATTTAAGCATTCTGTATTTCAATCTAAGATATGTGATGATATTTCTCCTGCCATAAGTCCAAATAAATTGTTTCATAAGCTTTTGAAAAATTTAAGCCTGTTGGCTTGTGAAAGGAATTTGCAGGATTTCAGTCTCTCTCAGAAGATTGGTATAATTTCTCAAATACACTCTGCTTCACATGGATTTTCACCTACAAAGCCGAAGACTCGTGCTATATGGGTGAGAAAAGATTCTCTAAGGTGAGTGTTGCTGACTTGTCCTTGATTTAATTCTTTCAATTGTTTGTGGACGCGTCTTGATTTTGTTTTTGGTTGTTTTGTTTTTTAGGTTGTTTTTTTATTAAAAAAAAAAAATCCAAAAACATTGAAAATTTTCAAAAAGACAAAAATATTTTATTTTGTGTCTAGTTTTATTTTTCTTGAGAATTATATGAATTATGATATCTCTCTTGATTTAGAACATGCTTGACATTGTGGAGAAACTTGAATAGTATATGTTATATAAGTGCTAAGCTATTTCTGATTTTGTGTGGGTATGTACTAATTTGTACATGTACTCAAGGGTTAATTAAGAAATTGATATTTCTTGTTTGTGTACCCTCTATAGCTTAGTTAAGTACTGTCATGCATTGCATTTGCATTGTTCATTTAGCATAATATGTGGTTTTTGTTTTTGGTCATAAATTTTTTAAAAACCAAAAAGATTTTTGTGTTTTGTATTTCACATCTTGGATTTATAATCAAGGATTGGCCATTTTATTTTTACATAACAAGTTTATGTACCTTGTTTAACTTTGATGAGCTTATTTATTGCACTTGACTAGTTGAAACTTTGTTGAACATGTTGTGTGGGAAAGATGTTTATGGTTTTTGATCACTTTGTCTTGATCTTGAAGTCACATGTCTTTGACTGTCGGACTTGAACCTTTTGAGAAAGGCATAAATAACCATCTCACCACTGTTCACTAGCCAATCATGAACACCTTAGTGCATATCATAAGATTTTGTGCTCGAGAAAGTGTAGTACATGCACAAAAAGAATATAAGGTGAAGCCTCGGTTTAATTGATAATTGCTTAAAATTGGTGTGTACTATTAGGCTTAATGCCAAATCACTTAATTAAAATTGGTGTGTATATTATGAGGCAAAATTCAAGAAACTTACATGATTGCAAGCTTATGTTCTAGGAGATGTGGGAGTTATATGATGTAACTCTTTAGGTAATAGTCTCTTTTAAATTCTATGTGATGAATTTTGTAGACTTTGTGGTTGATTTCTATTCACATATCACCTCACATGTATCTCAAGCTTTTGCTAGTTGCACACACTACACAAGTTACTCTTTGCTAAACTTGGTACATTATATTGTGTGTGATCTTGTTGTGGCCATCCAAGATTAAAGTTCCTTGATTTTGATGCAAAATGTGTTTAATGTTTGAGTTTTAAGAACAAAATTAATTACATTTTTTTCATGCATTTAAAGGGTATTTTCGGACCTCATTAAACTTGGGATTTTTGTTGATTCAATTCTATTTTTCTGAAATTGATCATTGGTTTTTGTTGGTATATTGTTATATTCATGATTGGTGTTGGTTAATTTGATCAATTTGGAGTTTTATGAAGAATTGAAAATTCTAGGGTTTATATTGAATCCGATTTGGGGATTTTGTTCAAGTGAGTTGAAATTGATGAAATTGGCTTGTTGTTTTGATGTAATTGATCATTCTAATATGTTTTCTAACTTGTGTGATGATCAATTGGTCAATTTATTTTAAAAATTAACAAGTGGTTTTATTTTTTTTGGGTTTTTAGTTAAAAACTCTTTGCTCAAGCCAATTTTGTGAGTTTAAACTAATTTTGAACTTAATTTACTGCCTTAGCTTATGCATCATTTGTGTTTAGGATTCACATGCATTGCATTGTTTTTGTATCCATCTTGCAGTTTTGCAGTCATATCTCTTATTGTTATCACACATAACATGCATACACTTTGCTACATTGGGTATTCAACTTGATCAAAAAAAATTGATTGATTAATTTTTGAGCTATGTACTTTCTAGTATATGCCTTTTTTATGTGTGAGCTGTAGAAAATATTTTTCTTAAGAGATATGATGGATAATCAATGTGCAGATATTTTCTCTACTCATGCAACTGTTTATGGGTCACATAGTGTCAAGTTTGCATTTATTGAAAGAGATAATATTTTTTTCATGTGTATCCTCAACTTAGTTTTTTTTAAAACTTGGTTTATGTCTTTTTCTTTATCCCCACTCCCTTTATTTTTCCCCAAAATTTTTTTTCCCAAAACTTTTTTTTTGTTATTTCCTATTTTTATAGGGGGAGAAATTGTTTTTTAACTTTTGTGATTCTTAGGGGCAGTTGTTGCTCTTCATAGAGGGAGTTGTCTCTATTTTTTTATAGAGTTAAATTGTTTGGTGTTCCCTTGATTCTCTATTTTCTCTTATCCTTATTGCGTATGTTTACTCTTTATTGAGTTGTCTTTGTCAATGCGTGACAAAAAGGGGGAGATCTAGATGAAATGTGGGAATTCTGTTTGTTTTGTTTAGGGGAGATATTTTGATTGATTATGATAGTGGAAAATACAAGTATGTTTTGTTGTATCTAACTTAGGGGGAGAGTTAGTTTGCATATTTGTTGTTTTCTTGTTTTTCTGTTTATTTTCCACTAATGCGTTTATGGGTTTTGTTTAGTGTTTCAGGAAATATACAGGTTGATTCAGTCGTGCTGCTATCTACACTTGCAACTGATAGATAGTAGTTAGGTTGAATTGTATTTGGGCTATTTGTAACTTTAAGCATTTCATATTTGTGATGTGTTTTGTCACGGATTGCCAAAGGGGGAGATTGTTAGGTTTTAAGACCTTAGGAACTAATGTATTAGAACTTCAATTTGTATTATGTTGGCAAACCATGATCAAAACATAGAGTCTAGGTTTAGGCTTGCTCAAAGTATGTTTATTTGTAAAATTGGAATCGAGTGATTGCAGAAATTATTGGACAAAATCTGCAAGGCTCGATCGATCGAAAATTAGACTTGATCGATCGAAAATTAGACTCGATCGATCGAACCACGTACAGATTTATTTTTCTGCAGAGTTCCAGTTCAGCCCAAACTCTACTTAAACGTATTAAGGTTCAAGTAAAACACTCCTATATATAAGGAAAACCCTAAAACGTTTTTATAAGTTTTTAGAGAGAAAAGAGTGTGCCTCCTTTTATATTTTAGGGTTTTGTATCCAAAAGCTTTCTAAGGACTTGTTGCTCATATTTGCGGTTTGTGTAAATCTCTTGTGAGATCTAAAGGAGCTTTCCTTTACACAAACTTAGGGTTTTCAAGGAGAAGATTTATCTACGCCTTGATGATCAATTCAGTTGCTGCCATTGAAGCTTAAAGAAAACACAAGCGGGTGTGCTTGTATTTGGTGGAGAATCAAAGAAAGAAGGAGTCCGTGGATTCGGAGCTTGCACGTGGTCGTGTCAGTAAGTTTTACTGGTTGGTAGCATTAGGAAGTCGAGCAGGGGTGCTTGTAAGTCCTTTTGTATGAACTTCGATTCTTTCAAGATAGCGGATTCAGGTTTACCTTGAGGATAGCTAGGTCAAATCCTCCCCAGGTTTTTACCGATTTGGTTTCCTGGGTGATCATATCGTGTGTTATTTATTTTCCGCTGCTTTGCATGATTTGATCTTTGTTATTGTGATAACCTAGACTTGTTTAATTGGACTAAGTAACAACTTGGCTAATTACCTAGGTTTAATCAATTGTTTAAGGGGTCTAAAAACTGTCATAGGCTATTGTACGTAATGATGTTATAGTTACCAAATGTATTGATAACTTCTCTATGCGTTTAAATTCATTGTTTTGTTAGGAACATAGCTGAAAGTGAATGATTAAATATGATTTGTTTCTTAAATTAAAGTGAAATTGTGCAAATGAAATGTGTGATAACTCTTGCTTTGTGCTTTCATGAAATGACATTATTGGTATTTCATGTAAACCACTTATAGCTATGAATAGGAGTTGGATGAAATTTACGAATAGAATGTCACAAGAATATTTATATGTAGTCCAATACTTTCTGGATTTTGCATCTAACCATGCACACCCAAATGGAACAATTTCATGTCTGTGTAGAAAATGTGTGCATACAAATTCGTGGCTTATAGATGTAGTACAAACTCACTTAGTGTCAAAAGGGATTTGTAAGGATTATAACCCTTGGGTTTTTAATGGGGAATTATCATCTGCACAAACTTCTTCTGAAATTTCTAATAGTCATGTCCAAGAAAGCCCGATAAAGTATACCGATCTTCGTGACATATTGCATGACTTGTTCCCCATACAAGATGTGGGGTCTGGGCCAATGGAAGAAGTCCCTATTATGCAACAACGCACAAAAGGTCCTACAGAAGGTGCTAATGAAGATGTACTTCAATTTATGAAATTTCTTGAAGATGCTAATCAACCTTATTATGAAGGTTGTAAGCATTTTAGCAAATTCTCAGCCATTGTGCATTTGTACCACATGAAGTGTCTTAGGTTGGAGTACCATAAATGATTGTGGACCATAAATGATTTTCCTGCATATGGTGATATCTCAGGTTGGAGTACCAAAGGTGCTCCTGCATGTCCCCCTTGTAACTATGATAGTCAGTCTCGTTGGTTAAAATATGGAAGGACATTTAGTTACATTGGACATAGGCAATTCTTGGATAGTGATCATTATTTTCGTAAGCAAAAATAATCATTTAATGGGCATGTTGATACGAGATCAGCTACTATTATGGTATCTGGAAGGGAAATCATGTTACAAACGAATGCTATAGTCAATCATGTGTTTAGGAAGAAAACAGTTAATTTGCCCAATAAAAGAAAAAGAGGGGAGGAAGCCTTAATTGTGTGGAAGAAGAGAAGTATATTTTTCACCTTGCCTTATTGGGAGAACCATGTGTTGCATCACAATCATGATGTGATACATATTGAAAATAATGTAGTCGATAATATAATCGGCACATTGTTCAACTTGGATGGCAAGACAAAGGATAACTTGAAGGCACATTAAGACTTAAAGGATATGGGTATAAGAAGTGAACTTCACTTGGAAAAGTTTGGGAATGATAAGACACGTATGCCACATGCCTACTACCATATGAATGCTAGTGAAAAGGATGGTTTTTTGCAAGTTTTGAAGGATGTAAGAGTGCCAGATGGATATTCTTCGAACATCTCACGTTGCGTTAAACTCAAAGAATACAAGATTAGTGGGATGAAGAGCCATGATAATCACATCTTGATGTAGCAACTTTTGCCGATAGCAATATGTGGATCATTGCCCCCTGAAGTGAGTAAGCCTTTAATTGGCTTATCTTGTTTCTTTAGGGAGATATGTTCTAAAGTACTAAATGTTGATGAACTTGGGGCTCTTGAGAAGAGAATTGCAGTGACATTATGTGAATTGGAAAGGATATTCCCTCCCTCTTTCTTTACAGTGATGATACATCTAGTCATGCATTTGGCTAAAGAAGCCAAAGTTGCTGGCCCCGTTCATTATCGTTGGATGTATCCCATAGAGAGGTAACACACATTGTAACTTTGTATATCTAATTAATTGTTTTTTACACCAATTTCCCGTTGTTGATCTTGGGTTTTCCAATAGGTACTTGTCAAGACTTAAGTCTTACGTGTATAATAAAACTTATCTAGAAGGATTCATTGCAGAAGGGTATATAGTAGAGGAATGCTTAGCATTCTACTCACACTATTTTAAATCTGTTGAAATTGCATTCAATCATTCTGTAAGGAATGTTGAGGAATCTATGGGTGCGGTGGTGAGCATTACACTAGATTCAAATTCATGGATCCAAGCACATCGTTATGTGCTATTCAATTGTGAAGAAATCACCCCATTTTGCGAGTAAGTAATATGTCATTGCATATCCTTTCATGGCATGCAAGTACAATATTCTAACTTAACACTAACACATTTGTCTACATAGTGTACACATAGCAGAGATCAAGGCTGATTTCTCTTTTCACGTAAACGACATTATCTATATTAGGTGATGTCAATGGATGCATCTGAGAAAAAAAAACTCTCTGATAAAGTCATATAGCATGCTCAATATCTAGATAATAAAGCAAAACAGTTCAAGCGTTATGTTATAAAATGGTGTGAAGTTTCGTACCAAAGAGTCTGAGGCAACTAGAAAAACTCAAAACAGTGGAGTTCGTGTTGTTACTGAAGGTGGTGCTACTTATTATGGTGTACTAATCGATATTATTGAGTTGAACTACTCTGACAAGTATCGATATGTACTCTTCAAATGTCAATGGGTTGACGTTATTAGTGGGAAAGGATGCAAAAAAGATGAGTTTGGATTTTCCCTTGTCAATTTTTCACGATTGATACACATAGGTGGTCGATTGATTGATGAGCCTTATGTATTAGCATCTTAAACTTCACAAGTATTTTACATGGAAGATGTGAGACATAAAGATTGGGTGGTGGTGGTCAAAACAAAACCTAGGGAGGTGTTTGATGTTGGTATTAATGCTTCACTTGATGATGATGATGATGATGATGTGGGTCCTTATCTTGAGTATTACCCTTACAATATAACTACTGATGATGCATGTGATGATGCAAATGACAACCATGCTTGAGCTCGAGTTAATGAAGAAGGAACCATTTATGATACACCATTGATCGGTGAGGATGAATTGCTTGAACAAGACTTTATCGATGATGAAGAGCTTAGTGATGATGTTTATGAGTCTAATGATGATAAGTCTTATAGTTTGAAAACCTCTCTCTGGTTAGTTTCTTCTCCATAAAATTGTTTGAAATTGTTTGAATCTAGAAAACTCCAACAAATCTATCACAACATGATCTGCATCAATGAAACTATATATTTCATTGTTTTCAGAATACCCTCTTTCAGCTTTCTGACTATAGTAGATTTAAAAGCCATTCGTAATTTTTCTATTTCTAGAAATCTATCTAGTTGAAGCGGAGCTTTACTTAATTTTTAGTCTCTCTAATTGGTTTTCATGTATGGTTCTCTTTGTTGAAATTGTTTAGTCACTTGATAATCTCTCTCTCTCTCTCTCTCTCTCTCTCTCTCTCTCTCTCTCTCTCTCTCTCTCTCTTGCTTTTGTTTTTGTTTTTGTTTTAAATGAATATTGTCTAATGTTGATTCATGTCTGTGGATTTAGCTCACTAGTCTCTTCTTAAATCTATTTGGTACTTTATTCATAGTTTCATACATTGTACTAGATATAAGCTAATCTGATAATCTCATAATTTTTATGCTTGAGAATTAAACTATGGTGTTTGAAAATGAAAATGATAGCCCTCCACATTAAGAACTTATCAAATGTTGAAAAAGAAAAAAGAAATCTATAGAAATTGTTTGTGTATGTGGGGTTTTGATTTTACAATGCCATCAGATAAAGGATCATATACTTTCTACCAATGGCCCTTGGTGGCTCTATGAAGATGAATATGAATATTATTTTTCACTTGATTGCTGTGTTTTGTTATGGTCAATCGGCCTTGGAAAAAGGAAAAGATATGGTTAATATTAAGTAGAGTGAATAAATCTGTGTTATATTGAATTGAAAACTTATGCCTTTTCATTTCTTCTTTATTGTATAAGGCTGATTGTTTGAAAGAACATGGAATTTTCACCAATTCCTGTTGCTATCCCTAATGCTGATGTGCTTTCATTTTGAATATATTTATGCTTTAGCATTCTGTAATTCTGTCTTTTTTTATAAGGCTCACCCTGCAATGCTAATAGTTATTGAGATTTAAGCCTGATTGGGAAACCTAGTGGTTGTTATGAAGCTTATTTTCTTTTTTCTTTTTTCTTTTTTTGTTACTTATAAATAAATAAATATATATATATATATTGATGAATCTTTTTATTACTTATTTATTGTATACACCAAGCTCTATTACTTGTCTAGCTTTGAAAGCAAAATGGACCCTGTGAGCTGCAAAGTTTCACTTAGCATATCTGATTTCACTAGTTCTTGATTCCCTATTTGGCAAGTGCTGCTTGGACTGGACTTGGTGATCCATTGTATTATTATGTGGTTATTTTACATAAATACTTTCTTGCATGCTTCTTTGTATATGTATATTGATAAAGTATGCAGTGATGTATTGATATGTTATAGAAAAGAATTGGCAAATGTGCTTTCTGGATTTATGATGATGTTAGTTCTTGTTTTAAAGCTATTGTCAGGTTTGATAATCCTGATAGATGAATGTGATTTGGATTTTGTAAGTAATTTCATTGTTTGACTTTAAATGTTAAGTATATTCTTGCAAATTTGGCATATAGGACCTTAGCCTAGATGGAGAAATCAGGTAGTTCTGAGGAAGCTGGTGGGCCACCACCACCTTTGCCTCTGTCACCTCCAACCGTACCTCCCAATGTTAAGCCAGAACGAGTGACCACTACTAAGTATACTATTACCAGCAGGCATGGAGTTGGGACAAGTGGTTCTTGTTGCAAAAGTGTACCAAGGGCATCTTCTTGCAAAAGTGTTGAAGGATTTGTTTAAATACTTTGGAACTTTGATAATGGTTATAGACAATGTTATATGTATTTGATAATATATTTCTATGTTAATATTATGTTAGTTCGGAGACATTTATGGTGTTGTTAATTAATTACATTTGTGGTATTGTGTTAGTAGAGTTAAAACTATTACAGGTTCTTTGGAATAGGTTTGTAAAAAAAATAGTGGTTTTAAAACCTGCTAGGAAAAAAAAAAAAAAAAGAACCTATAGCGGCAATCAAAAAGCGCCACTAAAGGTGCATATATATTATAATTTAAATGAAGCCCTATAGTGGCATTTTTGCCCGCCGCTAAAAGGTTTATACATATAGCGGCATTTCTCCCCACCGTTAAAAGTGCAATTAGTCCATTTTAATTGATTCCCTATAGCGGTGGGCATAACCTACCACTAAATGTCAATTGACACAAATTCTAACCTCATATGGTGGCGGTTTTTTGCCCACCACAAAAAACCAAAAACGCCACTAAAAGGTGCATTTATAGCGGCGTTTTTTGTTACTACTGCAATAGAGCTATTATGGCATTGCAACGCTAGCAGGTAGAACTGCTGCAATAGCACCCACCGCGAAAGGTCAAATAGACCTTTAGTGGCAGTTTTTTGGGCTTTTGCGATACAGTTTTTTTTTGCAGTGAGTAGAGATAAATTTATTTTGTAATACAACAAGTGGTTATGATAAGTAATTTAAGACTTCTCTCATGATTAGTTGTTTTGTTGTGGTTTTGTCACGGATTGCCAAAGAGGAAGATTGTTAAGGACATATTCTACGTAATTGGTTAATCTTTTGACAAAATGCACTTTACTTGTAATTGGGTAGATTTAGGATGGGTTTAGTACTTCAAGAAACAAGAGTTCAAGTCAAGTATTAAATCCATGAAGATTGGACCAAGAAACAAGTGAAGCAAAGTTGTTCATTAACGCTCGACAGATGCCTCGACAGAAATAATATCTATCAAGGCTTAAGAACGAAACTCAATAGAAGTTGAATCTGTTGAGATCTATGAAATCAGAATTTTCAAATCTGATTTTTGGCCTTAGTTGACATGTATGTGTAGGGTTTCTTTTCTCACGGCCCTCGAAATATATAAGGCTTATTTTAAAGGCAGTTATACGTAGAGAACACACACAGAAAGTGACCTAGGGCCTTATTCTTTCTGCAAGAAGTTACTACATCTTTTATGCCTTATAGTTTTGTAACCAAGTCATCTTGATCTTCATTGTTGATGAAGTGAAGAAATTTGCAGCCAACAACACTTTCAAGTTGTTGGAGTTAGTCACGTACTAGGATCCATGCAAAAGGATAGCGTTCATATATTGAAGAGTTCAGAGGTTCTAAAGCGGTAGAAGGTTTTTGCTAGAAGTTCATCTACGAGGATTGTAGAGTCTAGGGATAAAGGTTTTGTACTAGATTTGAAACTTCTCTTTACTATAGTGAATTGCTTTTTGGAAAGGTTTCCCCCTAGGTTTTTTTACTGTGAAACTAGTTTGTTTCATTAGTTTTCCTGGGTCATTATATCTTGTCTTATTTACTATTTCGTTGTGCATGATATTGACATTATATTGATGTTTGTTTGTTTTAACAAGGTTTATTCATAATAAATCTAATTAACAACTTGGGTTTAAAACTTGTTAATTCTATCAACCGATGTCTAAATTTCCCTACATTGAGTACCATAAAAAATTTTCAAAATTTTTCAGAATATATTTTTTCAAAGAACTCGAGTTTTTGAAACTTGTATTTCACAAATTCGAGTTTCAAAAAAGTAGTAAATCCCTACATATCTAATACTATATATAATAGCAGAAGCCTTTAAGGTTGTGCTACCACGTTAGGAAAAATGACTCCTTAAAATTCTCCCACGTATAAGTTAAAAAGTGATAAATTATGTTGGTTGGCAATATGTACACCGTTTAAAAGGACACACGGAAATAGAAATAGAGAGGCAATGAAAGAGATAGAGAGAGAGACGGCGAGGAAACCAGGAAAGAAGCTGAGAAGGAGAAAAAAAAGAGAAAAAAGCTTGTGATGCGAAGATGAGAAGGAGACAGAGTTCGTATGGCCGACCGGCTATCACCATCATCTTCCGACCACTGTTCGTCCCTTGCTGAACTTAGGCTACCGGAACCGGCACTGGTAACCTAAAGGTGGACACATGATTTGAGATACGGACATAGAGAGAGAATTGCCACTGGTAAGTTGTTTTTTGAGATATGGACCTAGTTTTTTTTTGAGATACGAACACATGATTTGAGATACAGACATATGTGTTTTTTTTTTTTTTTTTTTTTTTTTTCAATTCTTTCTTAGATCTGGGTATGAAATATGAATTGGGTTTGAGAAATTTGGTTGGATTGATTTGTATTTAGGTATTTGGGTTACATTAGGTTTTGATTTGATTTTTTTGATTCAATTTAGTTTCTCAGTATACTAAAAACTTTTGGGAGTATTTGGATTCAATTAATTTTGTGTTTGATTTTGGTTCAATTTTAGGGTATTTATAATTGGCTTTGGACAATCAATTTTTAGAGGCCAAAAGTCCGAGAACGGTAGAGAGAGAGTTAATTAGACATAGGGTGTAGAGAGATCAACCAATTGGAGATAAGTTTTGTCTTTCTGTTTTTTTTTTTTTTTTAAATTGATTTTTATCTATTTGGTATGGTGTACGAGGATGACTATGTGCTAGACTTTTGGGTTTGTTTTGATTTTGGTTTTGAAGGCCTACAAGACATTTGCAATGGTAGGAAGGTGATAAAATTTTGGGAGGGACAGGTGAGCTTCAATACAAAAAAATCGTCCTGTCCTAACGTTTTTTTCCCGGCATTTTTACAAACCGCCGCAATAGATAAGCCTATACCAGTTCTTTTTGCCGGTGCTTTACAAAGCGCTGCCATAGGAGGCCTATAGCGGCGTTTTTCAAAAACGCTAGTATAGGAAGCCCAAAAGCGCTGGGATAGGGTTACTAATTTCCCTTGTAGGGAAAAAGCTATCCCAGCGCTTCTAAAAGCGCTGGGATAGGTCTTTCTCCATAAGGGAATGTAGGGACCTATTCCAGCGCTTTTAAAAGCACTGGGATAGGTCTATCCATTCCCTTATGAAAAGAGGCGTGTCTCAGCACTTAACTCTTTCTCCATAAGGGAATGGAGGGCCCTGTCCCAGTGCTTTTAAAAGTGTTGGGACAGGTCTCTTCATCCCTTTATGAAAAGAGGCTTGCCCCAGCGCTTTTGGAAACGTTGGGATAGCTCTTTCTCCATAAGGGAATGGAGGGGCCTGTCCCAGTGCTTTTAAAAACACTAGGATAGGTCTTTCTCTGTAAGGGAATGGAGGGACCTGTCCTAGTGCTTTTAAAAGCGCTAGGACAGGTCTCTCCATCCCTTTATGGAGAGAGGCCTATCCCAACGTTTTTGTAAGCGCTTGAATAGGGTCAACCTATTCCAACACTACAAAAGCCCTGGGATAGGTCACCTAAAGTGTTGGGATAGGTCACCTATAATGTATTTTTGGTTATTTAATTATATGAGTCTTAATGGATAAACCCACTAATATCCACTAAAACCTATCTAAAATTTAAATAAATAACATAAAATCTAAATTTCTAGAAAATGACCAAAATACCTTTGAAACTAAAAAAATGATCAAAATACCCGTAAACCTAAGAAATGACCAAAATACCCCTAAAAACCCAAAAAATGACCAAACTACCCTCAAAACCTGAAAATTACAAAAATACCCCCAAAGCCCAAAAAAAAAACCAAAATACCCCAAAAACCTAAAAATTACCAAAATACCCCCAAAACCTAAAAATGACTAAAATACCCCTAAAACCCAAAAAAAATGAGCAAAATACCCTTGAAACCTAAAAAATTACCAAAATACCCCCGAAATCTATAAATACCCCTGAAACCCATAAAATTACCAAAATACCCCATAAATTTAAAAAATGACTGAAATACTCTGAATCCTAAAAAAATAACTAAAATACCCCCCGAAACCTAAAAAATGACCAAAACATCCCCCAAAACCTATAAAATGACCAAAATACCCCCCAAAATTTTAAAAAATGACCGAGATACCCCCAAAACCTAAACCTAGAAAAAGGCCAAATGACCAATACTCTCCTAAACCTAGAAAAAGACCAAAGTACCCCCCAAAACATCGAAAAAGAGCAAAAACTCCCCCAATACCTAGAAAAAGATTGATATACCCCTGAAACCTAATAAATGACTAAAATACCCCCAAAACATACAAAATGACCCAAGCACCCCCTAAGACATCGAAAATGACCGAAATACCCCTTGTGGCTAAAACTAGCCAAAATACCCTCGATTACTTGAATAAGACCAAAATACCCCTATAAATCTAATAAATGACCAAAACACACACGACACCCAAAAAGGAATGACACACCCCTAAAATATAGAAAGAAAATTACCGAAATACCCCTAAAACATCGAATTGAATGAAATACCTCATAAAAGCTAAAAAATGACAAAATCACCCCCAATGCCCGAAAATGGTGGAAAACCCTTTGATTACTTGAATAATACTAGGGGTGGCAAAATCAACCTAAATCCATTTGCCCACCCAAACCGGCCTACTTAAATGAGACTCAAACACACCTAATTATTAATTGGGTTAAATGGGTATTAACCCAATTAACATTAATGTTTATTGGGTTTTAAATGGGTACCCAATTAGACCCAATTATGATCCAAGTATCATTTCTACAAATCAACCAACTTTAAATTACACCAAAACCACAAAAATGACCAAAATACCCCCAAAACCCAAAATAAAAAACCAAAATAACCCCAAAACCTACAAAATGAACAAAATATTCCTAAAACCAAAAAATGACCAAAATACCCCCCGAATACAAAAAAAAAAAAAAAAAAAAAAGACCAAAATCCCCCCGAAACATAAAAAATGATTAAAATACCCCTTGAAACCAAAAAAAAAAGACCAAAATATGCCCCAAGACCTAAAAATTACCAACATACGCCCAAAACCGAAAAAAATGACCAAAATACCCTCGAAACCTAAAAATTACTAAAATACCCCAAAAACGCAAGAAAATGAGTAAAATACCCCTAAACCAATAAAATGACCAAAATACCCCTGACATCCAAAAAATGACCAAAATACCCATGAAACCTAGTAGATGACCAAAATACCCCCAAAACCTAAAAATTACCAAAATACCCTAAAATCCAGAAAATGGCCAAAATACCCCCCGAAACCTAAAAAATGACCAAAATACCCTCGAAACTTAAAAAAATGGCCAAAATAACCCCGAAGCCTAAAAATTGATCAAAATAACCTTGAAACCTAAAGATGACCATTTTTCAAGCTTCAGTGTTATTTTGGCCATTTTTAAGATTTTAGAGGTATTTTGGTCATTTTTTTTTTGGGTTTTGGGGGGTATTTTTGTCATTTTAAGGTTTTGAGGGTATTTTGGTCTTTTTTGGGTTTTGGGGGTATTTTGGTAATTTAGGTTTCGGGGGTATTTTGGTCATTTTATGGGTTTCAAGGCATTTTGATAATTGGGTAATTGGGTGGGTTGGGGTTTACCTATAATAATTCGGTTGGGTTGGGTTAGGGTTAGAAGCAATTAGTTAAATCGGTTTTAATGTGTAAATAGGTCCGATCACTTTTTTGCTTAGGGTGTATATTGGTCATTTTTAATGCCTAGGGGATATTTGGTTCATTTTTAGTTGTTAGGGGTATTTTGGTTATTATCTTAGGCCAAGGGGGGCATTTTTAGTCATTTTTAGGTTTCGGTGGTTTTTTGGTCTTTTTTTAGGTTTCAAGGGTATTTTGGTCTTTTTCTAGGTTTCAAGGTTATTTTGGTTATTTTTCATCTTTCGGAGGTATTTAAGCCAATTTTTGGGTGGTAGGGGTGTTTCGGTCATTTTTGAGTTTTTGGGGTAAGTTGGCCTTTTTTTAGCAGGCGGGACATGGTTGGTTTGTAATTTGTACCAAGGATGGGAGTGTGGCTTTTCTCATAAATGTTAGGGAAGATTGGTATCTAACAGAGGACAAGAGAAGAAGGGACTTCCCACTTTTGTTCTTGATGGTGTTTTTATTTTTAAATCAACTTTTGTATTGCCTCTCACTCTATCTACATAATTACCAAGTTCAGGTACTTCAATCTCTCTTTTTTATTTTTGGTTAATGTCATATGATATGATTTGCTGTAGCAATTTTTTTGGTTGTTAGTGTGTGAATTGTATTAGCAAATCAATGAGCATTACTGCTGTTAAGTTGGCTGGTTTTGCATGTTAGACCAAGTGGTGTGCTTAAAACTGATAAAGACGTTCAAAGATCTAAATAAAATTTTTTTGATAATTTACTACAAAAAAAAATAAAAAATAAAAAACTGCAAATATGCTGTATTCATAGAGCTTTGCATATAATCATAGAGTGAATTGTCTTTTGGGAGGAACAATTAAATTAAAGCTCACTTATTTCAAAAATTTGATGTTTTCTATCTTGCAATAGGTTTTCTTATATAAAGGATATCTATCAGATGAGCAATGTGACTATCTTACCACTTTGGTGCACCTTTTAATTTTTGAATTGATTCAAAAATATGTTTAGTCCTTTAATATAAATAGATGTTCTGGTTTTGCCAACTGAATATTCCAGTGACAAAAATCATAGTAATTTATATTTATAATTACTGGTTATTTATTCCTTAAGCTATTGGCATATCCGGCTATATTGTAATGAGCTAGAAAATTGTTTTTCGTAACAGCATTGAAGTCATGGAAGCCTTGGTTGCTAGAAGGACCGTGGTGTTATTTTAGATACTAATGGGGCTTAAGCTAGAAGGTCAAAAACACATTTGATTTTGTACGAGATAAAAGTTAACGGATCTCAAGTTGAGATGTGCACCAAAAGTCAATCAAATGTCGGAAATATATTCAAAGTTCCTATTTCATATGAACCTGGTATCTCTAGCCTGCGAAGTTATAAGTAAGGGGATGCTACTAGAACAGCTGCAAATTCGACGCAGAATTTATCCATGTATCAGTTGCAGGTTATGGATAAATTCCAAAATCCTGAAGAATGTCATGGTCATTTAGGTCATTTTTTTAAAGGTTCTAAAGGTATTTCAATCATATTTTAGGTTTAAAGGGTATTTCAGTCATTTTTTAGGTTTTAGGGTCATATTTTAGGTTTTAAGGATATCCCCGTAATTTTTGAAAGCTTCGGGGTTATATTGGCCATTTTAAAGTGTTAGGATGTGTTTTGGTAATTTTAATATATTTATGAGTATTTCAAAAATTTTAAAGGTTTTAAGAGTATTTTTGTTATATATATTTGTCAATTATTAGGTAATTCGGTGGGGTTGTGTTGGGTTGGCTACGCCCATACGTGATGTTAATATTGCTTAATGTAACAATGGAACTATCAAATATGAGTAAAAAAATAAAACAATCGAAAAAAAAAGGCCACTTAAAATTCTGACACGTTTAAGTTAAAAAGTGATAAATTACATTGTTTGGTAATGCTACAACACTGATTAAAAGCCTCCCAGCATTGGTGAAGTTTAGAAGAATGCAAAAATTGTCAATATCCATATGCTTCAAGAAATTTATGGAAAAGGATTGTGCTAAAAAGCATCAACCAAATGTACTACATGGCTTAGGAAAAGAGTAGGTAGCTGTAGATTTCTCTATGAGATTTCACAAATGCAACTTTGATTTAGTGTCACCATCTTTTAGTTTTTTATGGGGCAATACAGTGATTGGTATTCATAAAACTCTACAATTTAACTTTTTCAAGAGTTTTTTTTCCCCCTACCCCAACAAATATCTTTTGTGCAATTTTTGTATGTATTCTTGAAATTAGTTGTCCTTTGTGTAGTTTAATTTGAATAGCTATAATAAGAATCCTATAATCGTGACAACATAGTTTGTATAATTGAGGTTTTTTGTATTTTCTTCATTTGATCATATTTAATGCATAAACACACCTTCAATTTTAAGGGAGTTTCTCATCATTTTAAAAAATAATAATAATTAAGAAAAATAAAAATAAATGGGAAGTTTTTTCCCTTTTTCTTTTTTTCTTTTTCATTTTCTTAAAAAATAAAGCAGTTTATTTAATTTTAACTCTCTATAGAGTTGTCATAATATTTTTATGATTTTACATATTTTTCCATGAATAATAAATAAAAGTACTCCGCGCATTGCATGGATCATATGCTAGCTTTTAAAATAGTGGAAGATTATCAATTTTTTTGCTAAATAATAGTAGTGGGGCATTTTCGCCCCCAAAGCCCTCACCCTCAATGAAATAACTTTTACTCAACGAACATGACAACTAGTATAATAGTTGCACGTGAACTACAGAAAGAGTACAAAAGCAGCTTCAGTTGCAGAATAACAGAACATAGAAAACAGAGCTATAGAAAAAAAAAAAAAAAAATGTATAGAACAAATCACAGTTCAAACACAACCGAAACAAATTCTCAATCATTAAACATAGACAAAAGGATATTCCCTAAGCAGAAAGAGTTTTGTACAAAATAGACTTCTTGACTCTTTACAATCAGAAAAGTCTATACCAAATGTCAGAAGCAATAGACTGCACTGACTCATACTCGGAGCTGATTTTGCCAACATGCGAATTTTGGAAGAGTAAAAATGATAGCTAAATACATTTTCCGATCTAATGCATCAATGCCATTATTATGTAGACTATGTAAAACAATTATTCAAGAGGGAACATTAGGAAATGGCTTTACTTTTGGGTTAAGATAGCTTGACTCCAGTTAATTAATTTAATTATCCAAACTCATTAATTAGGTTCAATTGCAGGGGAAAATAAATTTGATAATTTGATACGGTAATTTGTTGACTAATGCAGCGGAAAATATTAAATGCAGCGGGAAATAAATTTGATATGGTAATTTGTTAACTAATGAGGAAAACCTCGCAAGGCAAAAACTCCTACTGGGTAATTTTAAGGCCACTACTTTCAAGAATCCACTAATCAACAATCAAGTGGTTACAAGTACAAGAAATCTTACCAACTATCTTGGCCTATCCTAAAATACCAACCTATAGTTGAATTTTCGCTCCAATACCCAATTGGACTCAATCTTGTAGTAGCCTTCTTTCCTTTGATACACAAATCTTCAATTTGTGACTAACCCTTTGCATGTGTTAGGTTCTAAGACTTTAGGAACTAAATGTATTAGAACTTCATTATGTATTATGTTGGTAAACCATGATCAAAACATAGAGTCAAAGTTTAGGCTTACTCAAAGTGTGTTTATTTGTAAAAGTTGTAATTGAGTGATTGTAGGATTTATTGGTTTAAATCTACAAGACTCGATCTATTGAACCTCGTGCAGATTAATTTTTCTGCAGAATTTTCCAACTTAGCCCAAACCCGGTTTAATGTGTAGGCTTTTATGTTTTACTCCAAGTATAAAAAGAAAAACCCTAGCTACGTTTTAGAGGTCTTTGATGTGCTGTGTGTTGAATCTTTTATGAGATCTAAAGGTGTTTACCTTTATACACACTTTGGGTTATCATGATCAAGATTCATGTCAATAACTTGGTGATCACTTCAGTTGCTGCATAAAGAAGATCTAAAACCTTTGAGTGGAGTCTCAAAGTTACAAGTGGGAGTACTTGTGGTTGCAGTGGATCAAGGAAAAAAGTAGTCTGTGGACTCGGAACTGTCACATGTGTAAAGTTGTTATTTACAACTATATGTTTTGTTGACTTTTATTCCGTGCCAAATTTGGTTGTAATTATATTTATCTGTTGTACCTTATATGTATTGTGTATTGTGGGATTTCATTGTAAGGGTTGTGTGATAGAGAGAGTGGTGTGAAGACTCAAGCATTTGAAGACTAAAGAAGGTTTCACGAGTATCTCGCGACTTAGCTTCCTGCGAAGTATATCATGTGCCCTGCACGTGTTAGAATGCGAAGAATCAGGCCAGATGGAGACAGTTGTGTCTCACGAGTATCTCGCGGGTAAGGCCTTCCCGCGAGACACTCGCGAGGTATTTAGTTCTGCCAGCCTATCCAGTCTAAAACACACTTTCTGTGCCTACACTATTTATACCCATATTATCTACAAATGTGAGGAGAGCTTTTGAGAGAAAACCCTAGCCAAATATCTTAATAGTTAGAGATTGTTATACCCATAATTCTCTACACATTTGTTTTGGGAATTTCCTCATCTCCTACCTCTCCATTTCCATACCATTGAGAGGTTGATAGCCCAAACACTTACCACACCCTTTAAGAGTGTCAAGTGAAGTTTTGGTGTTGCTGGGAAGCATTGGAAGAAGCTTGGAATGGCAGATGCAATATGGAGCTTGTTGTAGGATCTGAAGAACTAGACAAAACACGGTTCCGAGAAGCCTTGTTGGAGTAGGAGCTTGGAGGGCTTAGGTACAGAAGGTAGATTAGGCTTGGAGGGTCTCTTGCTCACCCTTGTATCCCAATTGATTGTCTAGTGGATTGATTTCTTCTTGGAGGGTGGCGGAGAGGTTTTTCACTGAGTTCTTCGGTTTCCTTTTCGATAACACATCTCGGTGTTATCTGTGTTTGCATCTCTCTTCCCTACTCTTGTTCATTTCATTTTTACTGTTGTGTTGCTTTAAATATGGATTAGAGTAGTTGTCTTGCTTATACGCTTGTGTTTACACTGTTTCGCACTTAATATTAAGTTAGTGTAAAATCAAGCAAGCTGTAACTTTAATTTGAGGGTTTAAATAGCTCGTGTGTTTTCGACACATTTCCGAGCTTTCAACATGATTATGGTAGTAAGTTTTCTACTCGAGATAGCAATAGGATGTTAGTGGTCTAAATCTTATTGTACAAACTTCAATTCTTTCATCGTGGATCTATTTTACCTTGAGGATAGTTAGGTTAAATCCTCCCCAGGTTTTTTACCGGTTTGATTTTCCTGGATTATCATATCGTGTGTTCTTTATATTTCCGCATTATTGTCATGATATGATTTTACTGTGTTAACCTAGATCTGAATAATTTATTTAAGTAATCACTTAGCTAAATAACTAGGTTAAACAACTTGTATTTTAAGGGGTCTAAAAGCGTACAACACAGATCTTAGTACGTGAATAACTCCAGCAACTTGAATAGATTTTGTTGGCTACAAAGTTCTTTACTTTATCAATAACAAAGATCTGGAAGCACTTGGTTACAAAACCTTATGGCGTATAAATGTAGTAGCTTCTCATAGAGAAAATAAGTCTCTTGGTCTCTATATTTGTATATGACGACTTTTAAAATAAGCCTTATATATGTCTAGGGTTGTGAGAAAAGAAACCCTAAACAAATCCATAATTCTAAAGTGCATTTTGTCAAAAAATTAGCCAATTACAAAAAAATATGACCCTAACAATCTCCTCATTTGGTAATTTGTGATAAAACCACAAACAACAATTATGAGAGAAGTCTAACACAACTATCTCATAACTTACAAAAGTACATAAGTCTAACCCTACTACGAACTCTTGAAAAACTTTGCATGAAGAAAGATCATGGCATGGTAGACTTGCAGCCTATCTTAACTCAAACACTTAAACAAGATTCATCAAGGCATCAAGTGTGAAACATAGACAAGTTGTATAAAAGAAAAAATATGTGTATAAAGAGAGAAAAGAAACAACACATGCGAAATAAGGTGAAAAACATACATTATCATATATATAGAAAGAAGAATACAATGTATGTAAAAATGATCACAAGACCACGGTACGTGAAGTGAGAAAAGATACATCAAAACCTCACTACATCCCTCAAAGCACTTTCCCCCTATCTAGTATATCCAATGCTAGCTCTCCCCTTAACATAATGACTACTCTCATATACAAAACTACTTCCCCATTTTGTCATGAGTGACAAAGGGTGCATCACTGAGAGATCATCATCTCATCATCACTAGAAGAGCTAGAACCATTAGCACCATCAACATCATCTCCACCAGAAGAGGACTCCTTAGCAGGCTCAGATGAAGGTGAGGGCACAAAACCACCAAGGCGAGACTGGTGGCGAGCGATGCGACCAATTCTGGTGTTCATTTGACACATCTCATTAGACAGATGGTCGAGACGACTACCAAAATCATCATGCATGTGCTAAATCTGACCCATGATGTCAGCGAGATAGAACAAAGTAATTAAAGAAAACAATAAATTTTAGGAATTACAACTCAAGAACAAAGTTTAATTGAAAAAGGGTTTCGAGAAATCAAATTAGAACATTAGTTCCTGCCATAGAACTAATTAAAAAAAGATTTTTAATTTGTAAAAAACGTGCTAAGGGGCTGTCCTAGGGTTTTGAATAGGGAAAATAGGGTTTCAAAGAAGATGGAGCCAAAAAATAAGTCTCTCTAGCTAGCGTTTTGATTGGAGATATAAGATGAGTATTTATATGTTCAAACTAGGGTTTTCAGCCTCATTTAGAGGGTTTTGGACGTTCAAAAGGGTCTAGGGGCTAGGACCCATCAAAGAGTGAGGCTTTGGTTCCTAAAAAAAAGAAGTTCTAAGGTTCTGGAACACAATGTGAGTACGCATGCTCATGCATGCATACGCATGCTCCCCAAAAAAATCATAATTTCTACTACTTAGTTGGCCAAATTTCAAATGGTTATAACCTACTCAATACTAGTACCACATGATCTCTTTATACAGATCTATTCGATTCTTTTAATAAATTAAATTTCATTGAAATTTGGCATGGTCATGGTCAATTCCAGGATTGAAATTAAAACAGGAAAACTCCAAGCATGCATTCCCAAGTCAATGAATTGTTAAAAAATTGTCTTCAGGGTTACAGAGGTGATGTTGAGAATTCAAACGAAACCTCAGTAATTTCATTAGTTCTGTTTGAAGCAGCAGAAGTAGGCAACATCGAGTTCTTGGTTAAGCTTATTTGTTTTAACTTTGATCTATTATGGAAAAGAAAAGACAGTAAAAGCATATTTCATATTGCTGTTGAGAAGCGCCACGAAAGCATCTTCAAATTACTTAATGAGATACGCTCAATTGGAGATCTAATAGTTGATGGAATATTTGAAGATGGAAGCAACATATTGCATTTAGCTGCAAGATTGGCACCTCAAGATAAGCTCAATGCTATATCAGGAGCAGCTCTTCAAATGCAACTAGAACTATTATGGTTCAAGGTACTGATTCATGCGCTTTGTGTAGTAATTGTTGAACCATTTAATAGAATGTTCGTTCCTGTTTGGACACAAATTTTCTACCTAAAATTTTCAAATTTTTTGGACTAACAAGTCTCACATGTGGTATTTCCCATGATATGCTATGGAAGGAGGTGGAAGAGGCCGTAAATCCTGCATTCAAAGAAATGAAAAATACTAACGGGGAAACACCATATATTTTATTTGCGACGACCCATGAGAACTTAAGGAAGGAAGAAGAGAAGTGGATGATGAACACAGCTAAATCATCTATGGTGGTTGCTACACTAATTGGCACTATAGTGTTTAGTGACCAAGCAGCTGATAAATCAAACCGTAGTCCTAAACTTTTTCTGGCCTATTCAATTTCAAGTGCGATAGCATTATTTGGTTCATCAACATCCCTAATAATGTTTTTATCCATTCTTACCTCGCGTTATTCATATGAAGACTTTGTTGTATGGTTACCTATTAGGTTGTTGATTGGAGTCACTTCACTTTCATCTCAATTGCCGCCATGATGGTCGCATTTTCTACATCCTTTTGGTTGAGGAATCTTAATCATCTGTAATTGTCATCGTTTTTTGTTGTCATTGGTTTATTTGCTTGTGTACGAATCTTATACGTGTTGCTCAAGTATCGCCTATTAGTTGATATACTTTGATCTACCTTCTTTCTGTTTCAGCCACAAAATCTACTTTTGAAGGCGTCTTTTGCCCCACTGTGTAGTGGGAATCCAACACCCGCTGCATAGAGCTAGCGTACAACATAGCTATTGTTAAGTTTTTAGCATTGGTTAGTCATGATTCGACCAGTCAATCTTTTGTTTCTTTCCATTCTACTTATGTGTAAAATGAGTATGTATAAATTTGTACCACTACGCTGGATGTTGTCAAACACATCTTATCCTCTGTATTTATTATTATTAGGTTTTTTTTTTCATCTTTTTAATTATTGTTTTGTATATTTATATACAGTGTTAACTTGTACTAGTTTTGAAGCTGCGCAATAGTAAACAAACATCAAGAGACTTATGGTTATGGTTTAGTTGCTTTCCACGATTTACCATGCGGAGAACTTGGATTCGAACCCCTCCCCCTTGTAAACAAACATCAAGAACTTTTTTACATTGTAAGTGTAAAATAGAAGAAAAAATAAAAGAGGAAAAAAATTGGAAAATTAAAGAGGATTATATATGTAAAGTCAAACTTGTAAAGGATAAAGAAACAATTCTAAAGAATCTTAAAATCATACAAAATCAATTCCATAATTCAATATAATATTTTAAAATTACATTGCAGAATTGAACTTGCACTTTTTACCCAACTTATTGCAAAAAAAAAAAAAAAAAAAAATGTGAGAATTTAATCATGTTTCTATCCACCTACAATGTAGTATGACCGACTTGTTTGTTCCACATCATCCGTATAAAAAATGATGACTCAATTGACGTCAGAGTAAGTAAAACATTTATCTCTTGACAAATGTGCTACCACCATGCTCAATCTAGGTTGCGTTCTCAATGGATCTTCCTAATTAATATGGTAAACTTAATTCCAGAATCATTACATAGATAAGTCAGTTATCTTTGCATAAGTATTTGTCAACCGTTTGAGTTTATAACATAATGGTTGATTAACTTTTAGGTCATTAGCAAAGGGTCTTGCAAGGATTCGTATAAAAGAAGGTTATGGTAGGAATTGTCAGAAATCAAGACTAAAGCAATAAGAAGTAAGATCAGAAGTGAGTGAAGCTGAAAAGAAAGAAGAAGTTAAACCAGACTAAACAACAAGTAATATTAAGCTGATGTAAGTACTGTTCATCAAACTGTATGTAGTTTAGTCTGTTAGTGAACATGGCCTAGGACGTGTGTAATAGTATACAGCTGTGTTTTATTTAGTTAGAAATTAGTTTAATTAGCTGTTCAGTTAGTTTCTTTTCCCGCCCTATTGAGTTGTATATAAATAGTTCTGTATGTTCATTATTCATAAGTTAATCAGAAATTACTCTTAACAAAGTTTGTCATGGTATCAGAATAAGAGGTCTTAAATTTGATCTCTGTCTCCTCCAGTCTATTTCCCATTTAAATTCTCAAGTGTTGGGTTTCGCCTATTAATAGGTAGTTTTAGCCGACACGTGAGGGAGAGTGTTAGAAGTATGTGGTTAAATGATTAAATTTACTATATTCCAATAGTTTAAGTTTTTTGGACTAATTTAATAGGAATATAATTTTATACCCATGGATTGATTGCAATGCCATCGCTAATGGTGCCATATGGTGGATTGGTGCAAAGCTTGAGAAAGCCATGGAAAGCAATGGTAGTCTCACACATTGTTTTTAAACCTGGACTGGACCGGCTAGGTTAACCGAGAACCGATCCTTAGACTGATTCTATAAGAACCCGATTCATCCATGTCATTATTTTGGTAAAAATTGATGAAAATATGCTGCTTATAGGACTTAAATATGCTCTCAGCAAGTGAAATAACATCTCCAGTGATACGCCAAAAATGTATTGACCTCTTTGGCGAATTGATTAATTAATTACCCAAGTTAATTAATTAAGTCAATTTAACATGCAATAGCGTGGTAGTACAAACAAATCACCAAATAACTAAATGTAGCGGAAACTAAATTTGACACAGGTGATTTGTTTATGAATGGGAAAACCACCGAGACAAAACCCCACCGGGTAAATTTAAGGTCACCATTTACGAGAATCCACTACTATCAAAACAAGCAGTTACAAGTAAAAAGAATCCCAGTACCTAATACCAACTTATAGTTGAATCTTTACCCCAATACCTAATTGGACTTGTATTGTAGCGGCAATCTCTCCATTTAATACACGACTCCTAATATGTGACTAACCAATGATGCCCAAATCCCAATACGTGACTAACACACCAACTTGAGGAAAATGTTAGCTGCAAAGTTCTTCAGTTTATCAATAATGAAGATTAGGAAGTTCCTTGGTCACAAAACCCTTGGCGTAAAAACGCAGTAACTTCTACAGAGAGAAAGATGAACTAGGGAAAATTCTATCTCTGGTCACAATATGCATGAATAATCACTTTGCATCAAGTGTGACGGCCCTTAAAATAATCCTTATATATGTCTAGGGTTATGAGAAAAGAAACTCTACACAAATACTCAAGGATATGCATGTAATCAGATCTGGAATTTCTGATTTTGTAATTCTCGACTAGTATAGCTTATGTCGAGCTTCAACCTTAAATCTCGATAGAAGTCTTTCTATCGAGATTGCTGTTGAGCTTTAATGAACAACATTTCCTTCATTTTTTTTTTTTGGTCAGATTTGCATGACTTCAATACTAAACTTGAACACTTGTTTCTTAAAGTACTAAACTCATCCTAGATCTACCAAATTACAAGTAAAGTGTGTTTTGTCAAAGGATTAGCCAATTACATAAATATGTCCCTAACATTCAGAATGCAAACCATTGGGTCACACACATCTTGTTGGTCAGGAATGAAAAATTAATAAATATAAACCAATTTAAGTATCAAATATATTAAAAAATTAAATGACATATCACGGTTTGACCTCAATTAAACCTTAGTCCGGCCTCTAAAACCTTGAACCTTTCCTTTTCCCAATTCATTAAACAGTCCGGGTTTCAAAACCATGGTCTCACATGCAACTTTGCTCTCCCTTGTAATTCAGAATCAAAATAGGGAATGACCAAATAAAGTATTTTGGTATTAATGGCTTGTGATTTGTAAAATAATTTTTGAAAATTTTTATTAAAAAAATGCAACATCATTAAAAAAAATGTTCAGTTCTTGTTTTGTTAACCACTTAAGCAATATCAATATCAATAACAACAATTAACAAAATGCCAAAGACAGTTCATTTTTAAAACTTAAGAGACCAATAGTGGTCATTTAAAATATAAAGGATCAATTGTGCTCAAAAAGTAAACTTTAGAGACTAATAATATAGTTTCCCCTTTTCTAAAGGGCACAACCTATAAATATTGAAAACACTCTTCAAAGTCAAAAAATATCTTTACTACAAAATTTTCCTCTAGTGTCAAACTTAGAGCAACCCTTTTTGGACAAAGTCTGCACCTAGTTTAAAATTTAGGGATTAATATTTGGCAGAGCTATGAAGAAAATATCATTAGATTCAAGAGGGTTAGTATGGAGTAATTTATTTATTTTTTATTTTTTTATTTTTTGTAATATTCATGTTTCAGTTTTATGATTAGTTATGTTGTGAAGTCCCACATTTGATACTAATAACAATAATGAGTGGTTAATACTTAATATTACATAACTTGGTCCAAAATCATTGGTTTAAATTTTTGGGTTAAGTGATGTCCCTATATATTATATTAAACTCCTCAATTGGAATCTCCAGTGTTCTTTAGTGGATTCCTCCAAATATAATGGGGAAGATTCCAATAAGTATTGGTGACTTTGATAGTTGTGCAAGAACGACTTTCATGTTCACTCCACCCATGGTTAAGTAAAACACACCCTATTGATGATGGTAAATTGGTAATGTATGACACTTAGATTGTTAAGGAAAATGTTCTCATTTAAGGGAGAGACTTTTAAAGCATATGTTAATAAACCATTTTAAGAAAATTTTTATGAGAAAAGAAAAAAAGTGATTAATATTTTAACATTATATCTATAAATTTTAATCAATTTTTCTTTCTATTTACCTGGTGAAGCAGTTTGCCCAGATTTGCTCATCTATTTCATTGTTGCCTACATTGAATTGTTTTTTTAATGTAAGTGGTTTTATGATTTTTTTATTTATTTATTTTTAGTTTGGGTACTAAGAAAATGATTGACATAGTGTTAGGTTCTAAGGAATTAGGAACTAATGTATTAGAACTTCAATGTGTAATGTTGGCAAACCATAATCAAAACATTTAGTCTAGATTTATGCTGCTCAAAGTATGTTTTTATGTAAAGTTGGGAATCGAGTGTACTACAGGATTTATTGCGTAAATCTACAAGGTTTGATCGATCGAAAATTAGACTAGATCGATCGAAACTTGTGCAGATTGTTTTTTTGCAGAATTTTCGAACTCAGCCTAAGCTCATATGACGTGTAGGGTTTTATGTTTTGCCTTATGTATAAAAAAAAAAACCCTAATCACGTTTTTAGGTTGTTGTTTATGTTGTGTGTGTGAATCTCTTATGAGATCTAGAAGTGTTTGTCTTCATACATACTTAGGGTTATCAAGATCGAGATTGATGTCGAGAGCTTGATAATCATTTCAATTGCTGCATAAAAAGCTTAAAGAAAACACAAGTGAGAGTACTTATGGTTGATGTGAATTCAAGAAAGAAGTAGTCCGTGGACTCGGAGCTGTCATGTGGTCATGGTAGTAAGTTTTCTATTCGAGGTAGCAATAGGATGTTAGTGGTCTAAGTTGCTATTGTAAAACTTCAATTCTTTCATAGTGGATCTGTTTTACCTTGAGGATAGCTAAGTTAAATCCTCCTTAGGTTTTTTACCGGTTTGGTTTTCCTAGGTTATTGTATCGTTGTGTTTTTTATTTTTTGCATTGTTTCAATGATATGATTTACTTGTGTTAACCTAGATTTGAATAATTTACCTAAGTTAATCACTTGGCTAAATAATTGGGTTAATCTGTTTGTATTTAAAGGGTCTAAAAACGTACACATAGTGAAGATATATATATATATATATATATATATTGTAATAGATTTGGGCTGGCACAAGCATATGAGAGAGAAAGAAAAAGAGAAAGGGAAAGAGAAAGAGATATGCTGTGTTGAATCTATTAATGACTAGTTTGTTTGTGAGAGAGAGAGAAGGGGTGAGGAAGAAGGAAGAAGGGGAGAACATGTGGGACATGTGAATGAGAAAAAGCTAAGAGAGAAAGAGAGAGAGAGAGAGAGAGAGAGAGAGAGAGGGGGGGGGGAACCTGTGGGACATGTGAATGAGAAAAAGCTAAGAGAGAGAGAGAGAGGTAAACCGTAAACATTGTCCATAGACTCCATACATTTATTTTGATTTTTATTTTGAGCAATCGATTTTAGTTTAGGTACGGGGTAAACCAATGCCACTTTGACTTTTCAATTTGAGTAGTGTGGCTATCACCCTCCCTTTTCTTTTTTTTCTTTTTTTTTTCTTTTTTATTTATTTAATATTTTTATTTTTTTTATTAATTTACACTAGCAAAACAATATATTGGTATTGATGAGTACTAGAGGTGTGTAGAAAACCCACCAACCCGCCAAACCCGACTCGACCCAACCCAACCCCGGTTTTTAGGGCTTGGTGGGTTGGGTTGGGTTACAAAAATTTTTTTATAGCGGGTCAGGTCGGGTTTGGGTTATAAAATTACAAACCTGCCAAACCCGACCTGAACCACCCATATTTAATATATATTTAAAATATATTATATATTTAATATTTTTTTTAAAACCAGCTGTATTTAAATATATATTATATATTTAATAATTTATTTTAAAACCAGCTGTAGAGCAGTACTTCCTCAGTTCCTCCTACTAATACTAATTTAATATATACATATATAATTAATAAAATTTTAAAATAACCAGCTCTTCCTATTCTATATAAAAGCCAATTAGTTCACACAAACTCTAGTAAATTACTATTGTTGTTTAGTCATTAGTGTTATTTTCTTTTAAGGAGTTACATTGATATTAATCTTTGGGTTTTTTTAATATATTAATATTAATATTTTTTTCTACTCAATTTAATAATAATAATAATAAAATTTGTCAAACCCATGGGTTCAACCCGACCCAACTCGACCCATGTGGGTTGGGTTGGACTTATGTGATCGGTTGGATTGGGTTGAATTTTTTTTGATCCACCATCATGGGTTGGGTCAAAAAATCCCCTCAACCCGACCCATGCACACCACCCTCCCCTTTCTTTTTCTTTTTTTGTCTTTTTTATTTATTTAATATTTTTTTTTATTAATTTACACTAGCAAAACAGTATATTGGTATCGATAAGTACGGAAATATATCATTTTACTAGCCATTTAGGGGCAATATTTTGTTACTAGTTATAATTTTTTTTTTTTTTTGATAGAAAACACAAACTTCATTAATAATTAAAAGTAGAAGATATATCATGGAGAATAGCCTATTCAAGAAAACAAGGACTCTCTCTTCAATCCAAATAGAAAAATCAAAGATGCATAAAGCATGTTTAGCTAACTGGTGGCCAGGCATATTGCCATTCCTACGAACATGAGAAAATAAAACAATTTGGAACTCATAGGAAGCAACTTGCACCCCATAAATCAAAGTAGTAATCGTTGAAGTAGCATGAGAATTTCCACAAAGAGCATGAACAATATTAAGTGAATCTCCTTCTAGAACAAAGTCCTGAATATCCATATTTTTAGCAAATTCCAAACTAGATTCAAAGGCCTTTGCTTTAACTTCAATAGCTCCAAGAGGACACTGAAATTTCTTGCTAAGACCTGCAATAAAATTTCCAACACGGTCTCAAATTACAACCCCCACTCCAGCTTCTTTTTGATCCTTAAAAATAGCTTAATCTCTACGTTAACATTATAAAAAGGAAAAGATGAAGGCATCCATTTTGAAATTACTATTTGCTCACCAATAGCAACTTGCTAATTAGAATTTTGTTGTAAAAATATTGTGGACATAGAGTTTTTGAGATATAAGATAAATGCTATGTCTACAACATTTTCACAACAAATCTTAAGTGATAGGTTGTTACGAGTTATTATTGGTGGGTAAAAAAGTAATTTCATATGTGGATTTTAAATTAGAGCCAATAATAACTTACCAACTATGATTTATTATGAAAGTGTTGTAAAAATATTGTAGATATGACACTTCTTTTCCACAATACTTTCACAACAAATGCTAAATGACAAGTTATTATTGGTTGTTACTGATGGGTAAAAAAGTAATTTTGGTAATAAGTTTAAATTAAAACTAATAATAATTTACCACTTAAGATTTGTTGTAAAATGTTTCTTAAAAAAAAATGATTTGTTGTAAAAGTATTGTGAAAATATTGTAGATATGTCACTTCTCAAAAAATAATGTGTCATAAGAAATTATAGGTGTCTTTACTATTTGAGTTTATCTACTATTATTATATTAATATATTAATGTTAGAATTTGGTATATGTTATGATGAGAAATTATTGGTGTCTTTAGCATTTGAGTTTATCTACTATTATTATAATATTAATGCTAGAATTTAGTATCTGTTATTGTTATCTTTTATTTATTGTAACGTTGAAGTTGTTTTTCGGTTGTTATTTGGAGTCCTAATAGGTTGGGAGAATACTTGTTTTTAGATTGTAAACATTGTGAAGTCCTTAATTTTTTATTGTTAAGTTGTAGTAACTGATATCAGCAACTATTATGGAACTAAAATCAATGAATGGTCTAATAAAGAACAATGGATGTACAAAGAAAATCAGAGATTAAATAGAAATTTGATGACTTGGAGGTAAAATATTTAAATCACTTTCTATATGCAGTATTTGCCCCACACTCAAATTGCTAAAGAATTTCTTATTTCTACAAATTTGTACGCAATACAGGCTGATTACGTTAGTGATGTTTTGGAGTCTTATTGATGGCATAATCAAGGACTTGTAACGTTTAGGAAGCATTAATGGCCAGTATTAATTGGACCATAAATGATAACATTTTCCGTCAATTTGTATTTATGGTGGGTATTGGACGATTACATTAACTGATACCATCAAATAACCTACCACGTACGTAATGTCTTACTCTCACAATCTGCAATGTCTTTATCGTCTGGCCCCAACTAATGTTCAACCACACTAACTTCTAAAGCTCACTTATTTTAGGTTGTGTAACAATAAATTTCGGACAAAACTTGTTGTAGCTCAATTGGTACATTTTTATGGACAATCTGACTGACAAAGTGTTTAGAACTTAAAAGTTCAGGAATGAGATATTTGAGCTACAGGGTTACTGGGTTAGCATAGCTTATTATTGTATATATTTCTGACCGTGTATAAAAAGAAAAATTCTTTATTACCAAAAATCAATATTCATCCCATTTCATCTCCAATCTTTACCAAATCGTATCGCTTGTCATCCTAATCTTGCTCATCTCTCTTCTTCTAATAACCCAGGCATCCATTTAACCATTGACTTAAGCCATCCTCTTTTTAAGTCATGCGATTCTTCGGTCCATGAGCTCTCCAACCCGCCAAGCCCATCTCCCCACCCTTAAATCTGGCCACACACCTCTTTCCTTTGGGCCCACCTTACGCTACTGCTGTCTGCCGCCAGGTTTTCTCATTGGCCTGATGCAATTAATGTCAGCTGAAATAACACATGGGTGTCGGTTTCCTCATTACCAAAACATGAATGGAATTGGATGTAAATGGGTGTACCGCCTGATGGCTCTATTGATTAGTACAAAACTGTCAAAACAAGACGTGTAGCAAAGGGATTTTATCAACGATATGGCATTGACTATTCTAAGATGTTCAATCTTATGATCAAGCCCACATTTGTTGGCATTGTAGTGTCCATTGCTCTTAAATAGTTGGACATTTGACAACTTGACATCAATAATGCATTTCTTAATAGAAATTTGACAAAATCATCTTAAATGGTTGGATATTTTTGACAACTTGACATCAATAATGCATTTCTTAATAGAAATTTGACAAAATCATCTTAAATGGTTGGACATTTTTGACAACTTGACATCAATAATGCATTTCTTAATAGAAATTTGACAAAATCATCTTAAATGGTTGGACATTTGACAACTTGACATCAATAATGCATTTCTTAATAGAAATTTGACAAATCATCTTAAATGATTTTACCATTTGACAGCCTGACATTAATAATGCATTTTTTAATGGAGATTTGACAAAAAATCAATTTAAATTACTCACCCTCCTGGGTTTGTAGATTTTAGTTTTACTAGACCGAATCATGTTTTCAAATTTCAATGCTCACTTCATGGTCTCAAACAAGCCCTAAGAGCTTGGTTTAATTGCCTATCTAGCTTCCTTATATGTCATGGCTTTTATGCCTTCAAATCTAATACCTCTTTGTTTCTCTACCATCGAGATGATGTTTGCATTTTTATACTAGTGTATGTTGATTATATTACTGTGACCAATAACAATTTTCAATGTGTATCATCCATTATCTCTACATTACAATCTGAGTTTGGTTGTGTTGATGACCATCCCGCAACTGATGTTTATGCTATTTTCCGAAGTCATAATTTCATCTCATAGCCCTCCAAGAAACAATGTACCATTGCTCAATCCTTGAACTGAATCTGAAAATAAAGCCCTAGTTGACACTGCTGATGAGATTACTTGGCTTAGGTCATTGAGCAATGAACTTGGTATCTCTCTCCCTTCTTCTCATGTTGTTTAGTGCAACAATGTTGGGGCTACTTATCTTGTTGAAAATATTGTGTTCCATGCACGCACTAAGCATGTGGAAATCAATTTCCACTTAGTTGGAGAAAAGGTCACAAGTCTGGCTTTAGATGTTCGCGCGATTTATTCCCACCAATGACTAGTTAGCTAACATCATAACTAAATGTTTATCTTTTCCACAGTTTGCTTTCCTTTGGGACAAGTTGAATCTCTCCTCCGAGGATACTTCAACTCGAGGGGGCGTACCATATTTCCATATTTTGTATTTATCAATCCATATTGTTTGAATTACTGTAATCTCTATTAGTTACCATCCTTATCATGTATATCCATTTATACAACAGTGGTGTTTATTACACACCACTTAATGCACACAACACACACAAAAATAATGATTTCAATGAAAAAGTGATTTGTGTGTAGGTTTTATGCATTAAGGGAGTGTGCGATTCTGTTTAAATATAAATACAATACAAAACACTCAATAGAGTGTGAGAGGATTACAACAATCAAACCCATGCACGTCTGTTTCAACAAGGAATATCCATGACTAATGTTAGAAAATATATGGTCTAGAGTGCAGCAATGAGTGCTTAATGGCACAGATTCAGGGCGGTTCTATATTGAAGCTTGGGTGGTCATAGGACCATCTGACCTGGAAAAAAATTATTATTATTATATAAAATTTAAAAGTTTTATGATTTTTTTTACCTTTAAAAAATATTGTGAACACCATAAAATTTTTTAGACACAATATAATTAAATCTTGAACAAAATTTGGCAATAAACTTGATTGTAGACTAAACCTACAAATCCACTTAATATTTTTTTTATTTGATGTGAAGTTTGACAAATCCACCATTGGATTATATTTTCTTCTTATATCCTATATGCTTGTAAAATTTCAGTAAAATAAAAAATCAATAGCTATGCTATTTGACAAATATTTAAATTTTGAGTTTTTGTAGCCTAAAATTATATAAAAAAAATAAGTTTATGTATCGAATAGTAAATAACACATGCTTTAAACATAAAGAATATGCAATTCAACAATTAGATTTTCAAAATATGTAGTCATGTTAATTTGTTTAGTGAGAATCGTAGTCTTAGGCTATAAGTAAGTTTTTAGCCAAATAGTCCAAGAAAAAAATATATTGAACTAAAATTTTGTAAAAGATGTAACTTGTAATATCGATAATGAAACTATTATGCAATGATTTCAAAATAAGAAAACATCTAGACGAATTTATAAAACTTTATGTATTTGCATGTTTGTATATTTTTTTTATCAATATATAAAGTTTTTTTCTTAGATTTTGTATAATTTAAATTTCATAATAACCACCTTGAAAAAAAAAAAAAAAAAAAATTGGAGCCGCAACTGTAAGGACTATGATTTAAGATCTGATCCAAGGCTCATCCTCTTGGTTCCAAATATACATTAAATATACCCATAATGCCAAGGATATATAACAAGGTTGTATATTAGTTACTTGTATTGTGTAGCTACTATAGTAGTTTAATTGGTTGAATATGGTTCCATTCATAACTTAACAGGAAAATGAAAAATAAAAAATAAAAAATTCACAAATTGCATTCCACCTATTCAATTATGAATTATCCCCGAAGACGATCATTCATAATCGTAGGAGTAAGGTTATTGGCCCAAAAAAACAAGAAGAAATATATAAAATACGGGAAAGGAACAACTGCAGCACCACCTGCAACAACAAACATAGGAAAGATACGAACCCTTATTGTGTTGCCGATCATGTAGCATAGCTTATTATTGTATATATTTCTGACCGTGTATAAAAAGAAAAATTCTTTATCACCAAAAATCAATATTCATCCCATTTCATCTCCAATCTCACCAAATCGTATCGCTTGTCATCCTAATCTTGCTCATCTCTCTTCTTCTAATAATCCAGGCATCCATTTAACCATTGACTTAAGCCATCCTCTTTTTAAGTCATGCGATTCTTCGGTCCATGAGCTCTCCAACCCGCCAAGCCCATCTCCCCACCCTTAAATCTGACCACACACCTCTTTCCTTTGGGCCCACCTTACGCTACTGCTGTCTGCCGCCAGGTTTTCTCATTGACCTGATGCAATTAATGTCAGCTGAAATAACACATGGGTGTCGGTTTCCTCATTACCAAAACATGAATGGAATTGGATGTAAATGGGTGTACCGCCTGATGGCATTGACTATTCTAAGATGTTCAATCTTATGATCAAGCCCACATTTGTTGGCATTGTAGTGTCCATTGCTCTTAAATAGTTGGACATTTGACAACTTGACATCAATAATGCATTTCTTAATAGAAATTTGACAAAATCATCTTAAATGGTTGGACATTTGACAACTTGACATCAATAATGCATTTCTTAATAGAAATTTGACAAAATCATCTTAAATGGTTGGACATTTGACAACTTGACATCAATAATGCATTTCTTAATAGAAATTTGACAAATCATCTTAAATGATTTTACCATTTGACAGCATGACATTAATAATGCATTTTTTAATGGAAATTTGACAAAAAATCAATTTAAATTACTCACCCTCCTGGGTTTGTAGATTATAGTTTTACTAGACCGAATCATGTTTTCAAATTTCAATGCTCACTTCATGGTCTCAAACAAGCCCTAAGAGCTTGGTTTAATTGCCTATCTAGCTTCCTTATATGTCATGGCTTTTATGCCTTCAAATCTAATACCTCTTTGTTTCTATACCATCGAGATGATGTTTGCATTTTTATACTAGTGTATGTTGATTATATTACTGTGACCAATAACAATTTTCAATGTGTATCATCCATTATCTCTACATTACAATCTGAGTTTGGTTGTGTTGATGACCATCCCGCAACTGATGTTTATGCTATTTTCCGAAGTCATAATTTCATCTCATAGTCCTCCAAGAAACAATGTACCATTGCTCAATCCTTGAACTGAATCTGAAAATAAAGCCCTAGTTGACACTGCTGATGAGATTACTTGGCTTAGGTCATTGAGCAATGAACTTGGTATCTCTCTCCCTTCTTCTCATGTTGTTTAGTGCAACAATGTTGGGGCTACTTACCTTGTTGAAAATATTGTGTTCCATGCACGCACTAAGCATGTGGAAATCAATTTCCACTTAGTTGGAGAAAAGGTCACAAGTCTGGCTTTAGATGTTCGCGCGATTTATTCCCACCAATGACTAGTTAGCTAACATCATAACTAAATGTTTATCTTTTCCACAGTTTGCTTTCCTTTGTGACAAGTTGAATCTCTCCTCCGAGGATACTTCAACTCGAGGGGGCGTACCATATTTCCATATTTTGTATTTATCAATCCATATTGTTTGAATTACTGTAATCTCTATTAGTTACCATCCTTATCATGTATATCCATTTATACAACAGTGGTGTTTATTACACACCACTTAATGCACACAACACACACAAAAATAATGATTTCAATGAAAAAGTGATTTGTGTGTAGGTTTTATGCATTAAGGGAGTGTGCGATTCTGTTTAAATATAAATACAATACAAAACACTCAATAGAGTGTGAGAGGATTACAACAATCAAACCCATGCACGTCTGTTTCAACAAGGAATATCCATGACTAATGTTAGAAAATATATGGTCTAGAATGCAGCAATGAGTGCTTAATGGCACAGATTCAGGGCGGTTCTATATTGAAGCTTGGGTGGTCATAGGACCATCTGACCTGGAAAAAAATTATTATTATTATATAAAATTTAAAAGTTTTATGATTTTTTTTACCTTTAAAAAATATTGTGAACACCATAAAATTTTTTAGACACAATATAATTAAATCTTGAACAAAATTTGTCAACAAACTTGATTGTAGACTAAACCTACAAATCCACTTAATATTTTTTTTATTTGATGTGAATTTTGACAAATCCACCATTGGATTACATTTTCTTTTTATATCCTATATGCTTGTAAAATTTCAGTAAAATAAAAAATCAATAGCTATGCTATTTGACAAATGTTTAAATTTTGAGTTTTTGTAGCCTAAAATTATACATAAAAAATAAGTTTATGTATCGAATAGTAAATAACACATGTTTTAAACATAAAGAATATGCAATTCAACAATTAGATTTTCAAAATATGTAGTCATGTTAATTTGTTTAGTGAGAATCGTAGTATTAGGTTATAAGTAAGTTTTTAGCCAAATAGTCCAAGAAAAAAATATATTGAACTAAAATTTTGTAAAAGATGTAACTTGTAACATTGATAATGAAACTATTATGTAATTATTTCAAAATAAGAAAACATCTAGACGAAATTATAAAACTTTATGTATTTGCATGTTTGTATATTTTTTTTATCAATATATGAAGTTTTTTTCTTAGATTTTGTATAATTTAAATTTCATAATAACCACCTTGAAAAAAAAAAAAAAAATTTGGAGCCGCAACTGTAAGGACTATGATTTAAGATCTGATCCAAGGCTCATCCTCTTGGTTCCAAATATACATTAAATATACCCATAATGCCAAGGATATATAACAAGGTTGTATATTAGTTACCTGTATTGTGTAGCTACTATAGTAGTTTAATTGGTTGAATATGGTTCCATTCATAACTTAACAGGAAAATGAAAAATAAAAAATAAAAAATTCACAAATTGCATTCCACCTATTCAATTATGAATTATCCCCGAAGACGATCATTCATAATCGTAGGAGTAAGGTTATTGGCCCAAAAAAACAAGGAGAAATATATAAAATACGGAAAAGGAACAACTGCAGCACCACCTGCAACAACAAACATAGGAAAGATACGAACCCTTATTGTGTTGCCGATCATGTAGCTACGCAAATGCATTCATGTCTCATGCATTTGAATCATAAACTTTATTTATCTTGCCCTGTTCTTTCGTTATCCAGCCAGAAGCTCAGCTGACGCTTTCTGCCCGCCAGACCCTTTCGTGTCTTTATTAGATGCAGTATGAGTGGATGTATCTTTACCTTAGATCCGCTCACTTAAGCTTTCCTGGCCTTTTTCAGATGTTGTAGGAGAGGATACAATTTTAGGAAGAATAGCAGTTGAGCTTTCCTTGCCTTCAATCAGGCCTTTTTCAGGTTGTATAGTAGGAGAGGATACGACTTTATCAGAAGAGGCTATATCTTCACCACGGAGCGGATCAGAACCTCGTGGTTGCAGGCCTTTGTTAGGTTGTATAGTAGGAGAGGATACGACTTTATCAGAAGAGGCTATATCTTCACCACGGAGCGGATCAGAACCTCGTGGTTGCAGGCCTTTGTTAGGTTGTATAGTAGGAGAGGATACGACTTTATCAGAAGAGGCTATATCTTCACCACGGAGCGGATCAGAACCTCGTGGTTGCAGGCCTTTGTTAGGTTGTATAGTAGGAGAGGATACGACTTTATCAGAAGAGGCTATATCTTCACCACGGAGCGGATCAGAACCTCGTGGTTGCAGGCCTTTGTTAGGTTGTATAGTAGGAGAGGATACGACTTTATCAGAAGAGGCTATATCTTCACCACGGAGCGGATCAGAACCTCGTGGTTGCAGGCCTTTGTTAGGTTGTATAGTAGGAGAGGATACGACTTTATCAGAAGAAGCTATATCTTCACTACGGAGCAGATCACTTGATGATTCCCTCCCATTCTTAGGCGGTCTTGATGATTTATTGTCATCAGCAGCATCCATAGTTGAAGGAGTGCTCTCCTTCCCCTTTGATGGTTTAGAATCTTGGGCTCTTTTCATAGGGAGCAGCTTCTTGAAGATAGAATAGAAATGATCACATTGATCCCCTTTTAAAGAATTTAACACCTTCACTGCTTACCACTTTTATTTTTCTTTAAAGATCTATTATAATTTACAGACAAAACCAACTCCCACATATGGCAAAAAATTACAACGTTAACTATAGCATTTTCTAGGTTTTTAAGCAATACTAATGTGAAACTTAAATTCTATTTTCACTTTAATTAACTAACAGCATGGAGTGAAATGTTTATTTTTCACTCAAGTAAAATGTTCAAGATCATTTTGATCATTTAAAAATCAATCATGATGATTAAATTAATAATTGTATAATTACCGAATATGTTTATAGACATTTATTGTTTTAAAAAATTAGAAAATATATATATATATTTTTAGATTAGGATAAAACTAAGGCACAATACCTTAAATGTTGTTCCTTAGGTTCTCTTCTTAAAATTCAGTCATGTGACCACTTAACTTAAAAATACACTTCCATCCTATGAGAAAAAATTCATATGGTAGAATTTTAAAAGGGGAACTTAAGAAACAATATCTAAATATTGTACCTAAGTCTTGCTCTTTAGATTATAATGTTGCTTAAAAGCGAAATATACAAATTATAAATATATTTGAAAAGCATGAATGCCAACTATTGGAAATTCTAATGCTTGGAAGT
Source organism: Quercus wislizeni (assembly GCA_023055345.1). NCBI lineage: Eukaryota > Viridiplantae > Streptophyta > Magnoliopsida > Fagales > Fagaceae > Quercus > Quercus wislizeni. The sequence goes on along the minus strand of JALGQJ010000001.1, from coordinate 15,831,344 downwards.
TTAAAATATCAAAAATATAAATATAATTTTGAAAATTTGAAATTCTCAATAACTAAATAGGGTAACGTTTGACATTACAATGTTTTTACTTCTCTTCTCCAAATAAAGCACATATTATAAATAAATAACAAACAAACAAAAAGCGCTAGCGAGAATAAAGAAACTAGAAAGGAATAAAAAATTTTAAAATGAAATTAGTTTAAAATTACATTTGATACCAAAGAATTAAAATATACATTTACAATACTAATTTAAAAGGTTCATGTCTTAAAAAAAAAAAAAAAAAAAAAGAAAAAAGAAAAAAAGAAACCAATAATAATTACATTTGTACACAGAGACGGTTGTCTAACTATTTAAGACAAAATCCTTTTACAATCATTTTTTTTTTTTTTTTTTGGCTCTAGTTAGCTCAACTGGTAAAAATTGTTATGGTTGTATAAGAGATCTAGAGTTCAATCTTTATTTACATCAAAAACTGATTGGTGTTATAGTCTGATGATAAAGAGTTATCATCAGAAATGGACGTCATAATTTGAAACTCTCTAAAAAAAATAAAAAATCAGTTTTTAATTGACCAAATGAAATGGATGTTTTATTTTTGGGGTTTATCTTATCTTCACAAGAAAATAATTCATTCATTATCGAAAAAAGAAAAGAACTCATTGAAATATATAACTCAAAATTTACAGCATTTACTGCATATATAATTGAGGTGAGAGGTGTTCTCTTTTATATTTGGACATGATAATTTAGTAGGATTCAGCATATATATATATATATATTATATAATGTCTAGCAAATCTTCCTTATTTTGTGGTTTTATGTAAAATGGATATATACATGTGAGTAAAGTCTCACATTAAATAATAATAAAAAGAATGATTAGTTAATATAACATAGTTTAACTCATACTCATTAGACTTAAGCTTTTTGGATTAAGTATATCTCTGTATATTATATTAACTACTCAAAAAATTTTCCCTATGTGACATCCCCACCTACATAATAAAAACTAATTGGTGTATTCACATAACTATATTATATCTAATTCTAATTAAAAGTGTTAGTTCCCCATTAGAATAAGTAGCTAATGGGATATGTTTCTGAAAAAAAAAAATAATAAAGCTAATGAGATATGATAGTTTCTATAAATAAAGTGAGGAGTGACTCCTGTTTCTATGTGGGAGTTTGGAGACTGGGTTTGTCACTACAAAAAAGTGGACCTGTTTCAACCCTTATTTTTCGAGAGTTTATTAAAATTTGTCCAAATAAACACTAAATATAACACGCGGTGACTATTCCTAGACTTATTGAGAAACTTCAAAATAAATCAACATATAAACCTTGAAATAAGTGCTGAAAAAAGTGACGGGTGACTATTACTAGGCATACTGAGAACCTTCAAAATAAGTCAACATATAACCCTTGAAATAAGTGCTGAAAAAAATGGCGGGCACACTAGCATGAATTTTTGCTCTAAAATTTGTAGATTTCCCAGTACCCCTCGAAAAATACTGTAAAACATAAAGACCAATTTATTTCTAAGCAAGACTGAAAAATTTTGTACTATGAAAATTTTATAGTATTTAGGTCCTCCCTATCTTATTCTCTTTCATTTATTTTTCCTCTTTTTCCTTTGATTGCTCTTTCTCTCTCTCGCGCTCACTCTCGAAGTAGATCGCATTTTCTCTATATGCGAAGATGAATCACCAGAATGTGAGGAATCTCTTATCGGAGGAAGGAATTTTCCGACGAGGACAGCAGCGCTAATGAGAACTGTCATACTCTCTTCGTTACCACCTCCGAAAAATCTTCCGATGGTATTTTTTTTTTTTTTTTGTTGTAAAAATTAAGTTCGTATCTTGATCATACATAACGCAATCGTAGTGATTGAATATTGTGCATTGCTCTATGCCTCAATCTTTGTTTTTATTGATTGACTATGGAAATTGGGGTTCAATTTTGGTATGTGATTTACTGATTTAGGGTTCAATTTTGGTGTGTGATTTTAAACTTTGCTTTTGTAGTTGAGTATTTTTACAATTCAACATTTCAACCAGCTATAGATGGAGTACTAATGTTATTGTTACAATTCAATTCAACATTTCAATCATTTCATATAGGTTAGTAAAAATTCTAAGTCTTTTTGCAATTTTTTTATTATAAATTAGTCTTTTTGTAATTCTATATTCAATTATTTTAGCAGGTTGATGCGAAAGGAATTAATAAAATTGGCTTCGCCAAGCTAGGATTGATTTTAGTTTTAGATTTGTGATTAATTGGGCTCTCTTGTGGTTGAGATTCATTCAATAGATATAGTGTCCAAGGAAACTACAAGAACTTGTTTCTTTTGGTTTATATTGTATTTATTCATATTACATTGGTTGCTTCCTTATGATATGATTGCCCTGCTCAAATATTTATCATAAAATACTTTAGTTGAAAGATAGTGGGTTTAATCTTTTCCCTTTATTTATGATTTCTTTTTGTTAACCCTTTTCCAAATCCATTTATTAGAACTTATATTAATTGTAAAACTTTCTATAATGTTACAGAAGTTTTAGCTCAAACAATTTCCGAAACATTACCTATGCAGCTTGGAATGTTGACCTCCTTACAATAGCTGTGAGTTATATATATATATATATATATATATATATATATATGTATGTATGTATGTATGTATGTATATTTGTCAAACACACTTGTCCACTGTCTAGTTGATGATTGCCATTCCAGCTATTGAAAACTGTGGCCATGAAGTTTCTTTTCAAGGTAACATGCATGACACGAATAGGGTGTGGAATGGTTTTCAGATTTGCATCAAAACTGCAAAAGCATGAGAAATCACATAGCAAGTTGCTTTGCTTCTAGACATCCTTCTTTAGTTGGTATTGTAGATGATCTTCTAACATTGTTCTTGTAAAAAAAAAAAAAAAAAAAACTGTCCTAAATTTTTGAAATGTTATCTATTGCAAACTTTGACAAGTGTAGTTAAACTAGATTCAGTGGAGGTACTTTGCTGCGGACCAGATTGTATGTATGATATAGTTAATGAACATTGATCAATGCCTTAAGGCTCACATCTAGTCCAGCCACCAACATGTTACTTGTGAGATATGTTCGACCAAGCAGTCAAAAAGGAACATAAGCGGCTCCTATGAAGAATGAAATGCTCCTATGAGTGTTTTCTTCACACATTTTCAACTTTAAGATACTGCACTTTTAAGAATTTTCATTGAATAAAGATCCCCTTAGACATGCTTATTATAAGTTTTTCTTTTTTGATTAAGACATGCTTATTATAAGCTATTAGTGCCATTCGTGTGATGAGTAATATCTGACACTAGACAGTAAGTCTCCTCAAGCTCTCTGGTTGGAGGACTGGACTCCAGGCAGCCTTTATATGAGTGACCATGAAAGTGTGGCATTTCCTTAGGTATTGATTCAGAGTTGAGTTTCCAGACCTCAAGATAGAAGACTATGGCACAAGGCCCCATGCCTTGTGGGGTTGAATGTCTCTCTGTTTGGAGGACTGGGCAGCCTTTATTTAGTGGACCATGAAAGTACTGTGTAGCATGTCCTTAGGTATTGATTCAAAGTTGAGGTTCTAGACTTGTTTTTTCTACCCCAACTTATGCTCCTCGGAGGTTTGTTTCCAAGAGCCAAGAGCAACCAGTAATTGCTGGACCTCTTCCTCCTCTGGTGTCTGAGACACTGACTTCCAACACAAATGCTAATGAAAACAACAGTAATAAGGATTATGAAGGTGTGCAGTTTGTTATTGTTGACTTTTAATATAAGTAGAACCTTTAAAGGATTTTTTTCATAAAAGTTTTGATGCAATTGGGTTTTGGTTTTGTCAAATAACTCAAGTAAGTATTTTTTCACTTTTTGGATTCTATTACCTATTTGGAAATTATGTATGGGACAAAGTCATTAAGCTTCTTCTTCTTCTTCTTGTTCTTCTTCTTTTTTTTTTTTTTTTGAGAAGTCATTTAGCTACTTGTTGTCGATTTACTTATACTTAATAGAAAATTTTGAAAGCAACGATCTGATTTGTTTTCTCCTCTATGTTATCTTAGTTTTCTTCAATATTTACTGCATTTTGATCACTAAATTTTGATATGCGCAGAATGGCTGGGACAAGATTAATCCAATGGTAGAATCTTCTAGTATGGACACTAGTAATGCTCAAAACAGAAGGTGCTAATGTATCAATTACTATTGTTGAGGATGCTGTGGCAAAAGGAGCTGGTAAGAAATCTCTTGCAAGATAAACTGATCAAAATTAGCCTATTTTCTTTTCCTTTCAAAAGCAATACATTCTTTCAAATCTTTGTTTCAATATGTTCTGAAATTAGACATATGGAGCAGTTTGTCTGGATGGAAGTCCGCTGGCTTATCACTGGGATAAGGGATTTGGTGCAGGAATTAACAATTGGTTGGTTCACATTGAGGTTTGTCCTTTTTTCACATCCTGTTTGCCATTTCTTTACCAACTAAAGAAACAATGCCATAATAAATCCTTGAATAGGTTGCCTACGGGGAAAAAGAAAATGAAAAAGAAAAAATGGGTATTAATACTGAAGCAATTTCTCTAATGCCAAATAGTAACAATAAATATTTCTCTTCAGCTTTTATGAAAAGAATCAAAAAAAGCTAAATATTGTAATTTTGATACATGTTATGACATGTGAACGCTAAAAATTTCTTTCAAATCTAGTTCTTGAAGGCTTTAACAGTTTTAATTATTAAAATTATCAAGTTGCAAAAAAAAAAGAAAAAAAGAAAAAAACTTAATTTTCTAATATCTTGATGTTATCTGTATGTTACTTTTGTTATTTGGTAGACATATTTTCAAGAATCAACTATGTTGAAACAATCACCTAGTAGAAATTAGAGGTCAAAAGGCTTCAAGGTGAAGCATGCAATACAGATACGTCTTTTGCTTGCCATTTGCATTTGGTTGCTTTACCAAGTCAGACACTCCCATGAAAGGTGTGTAGATATATTTGCTGGGAAATTGACAAACTTTTGGTGTCATTCTCTCTTTTTCAGAAACTTGAGGACACCCATAATGGCTGAAATGTTCAATTGTACTAATTGATAACTTCTTGCTTTGGAGATGATGATGATAAAGAATAAAATGTATTAAAACTTTTAACTCTTGGATAGATTTGGTCTTTGTACAAAGTGTGGTTGTTGATATTTTCTCTTAAACAATAATTGACAATAATTTGTAGGTTTGAGTTTAGAGATCAAAGAAAGTGTAATTGTAGCAATATACCACTTTTGCTATACATCAATATCATAGCATATCATCTCAATAATTGTGAATTTTTGTGTGTATATATATATATATATTGTGCATGATTGTGGTTTTTTTTTTTTTAATAAAATAAAATCTTATTTTGAGGGTCAAGAGACCCCTGAAATAACCTTATTTATCAAGGGTTGTAAATATAAATCTTTTAAACCTTGGTAAAAGGTTATTTAAGGGTCTCTTGACCCTCAAAATAAGATTAGAGCACTTGTTTTGAGGGCCATGAAGGCCGTCAAAATTTCTTTTTCGACGGTATATATTTCGAGGGTTATCAAGGGTCAATTAGACTCTTAAAATAATTTTTATCAAGGTTTTTTAATACTTTTTTAAGGGTTTTGACCCTTGAAAAGGTCATATTTGTTGTAGTGTGTTTAGTGTGTTAGTGTACGTGTGTGTTGGTCAGTTGGTGTGAAAGCAACTTTGGGCTAATTCGGGATTACATTTTATATAAATTTGTGAGATTGTTTTTAGTGTGGTTATAATTTTTATCATCTAGACATCAACTGTGTATTTTGATTGATATTACATTGTTACCCATAGATGTTGACAGTAGAAAAGCCAGAAGTTAAATTTATATATATATATATATATAAAAATCAGTGTGTAAAACTTGGGAATTTTATTTTTTGATACAAAATATAAATTTTATAGTAATCTAATTTAAGTGTATATATGTGTGAAACGTCCTTCTAAAAACTTGAACTCCGGTCGTTGTCTCTCACATCACACCCGATAAGCACTTATACTTAAGGTTTTAGTCAATATAGCAGTTGGAAAATAATAAATGATGCCAGCTACTTTTCATAATATTGGTGTATGATTATTTCAGCTATAATGATACAGTTACAAGACGTACTATGAATATGAGTCATATGACCATTAGGGTTATACATATGATATGGAGAATCTGGACTGGGTGAAAATAAAAGAAATAGGGGACCACATGCATTGCAGAATAAGCCCAACATTTCCTGTTTCTGATTGGAACTATGCATCAAGTATTCAAGATCGTTGGCCTTAATTTTTATGTGGCATAAACATAATGTCATCTAAGCTGTACGTTTAACATCAACTTTTGCATTCATTAGGGATTAGAAGTGCTCAAAGAATGAAATAGGCTTATCTTTCTACATGGGTTTAACAGTTTTTCAGTGATTAAACATGTATAGTATGATCAGTTGTCTATCGATAGGAAAATACCATACAATAAAAAATAAATAAAATAAAATAAAATAACAAGTTCATCAAAAAAAAAAGCACATATAACAAGTAACAACACCATTTTATTTTATTTTTTCCCGAATAAAAACAAATTAAAGTAACATACACCATTTTTAGGTAACACTACTAGTTATGGCCGTACGGTTAAAAAAACAAATAGCATGGCCCTACGATGCACACGAACACTAATTATTATCTATATATATATATAAAACCGAAACTTTTGAAGCTCCCACAATTTTCCACGTCAACACGGTATTAAAAAAAAACATAAATGAAAAAAAATAAATAAATAAGCAAAGAAAACCCATTTCTAAATCCCGATAAAAACCTAAGTATACAAAAACATAAGTGCAAAAAAAAGCTCTGCCGTTCCTCTCTCTTCTCTTTTTCTCTACCTTCTCCTTCCCTAAAACCCAACACTGAAAATTAATCCTACCAAGAAGCCATCCCCACACTGTCAGGTCTGAGATAGAAAGAAGGCATCACCAACCATATGGTTTCACAGTTGGAGAGTTTTTCTAGAAGCGAAGGTGATGATGGGACCGCAACAGAGCTTGAAGAGAAAATCAAATCGGACACCGCCACTACTGGTAAATAATTTTCTATACCATTAACTTATTAGGAATTCATGACCCTATATTGTATTTTGATTAGGAATCCATAACCCTGACCAAATTTGATTAGGAATCCATAACCCTATATTGTATTATAAATAATATTTTTTAGGGATTATTTGTTACCATGCAACTCACGGCTAAAAATTTGAATTTTTCATTCCTCTCTTCTGAAATTTTTTTGCTCGATTTACAATTTTGAATTTTTATTACTCTCTCTACAATTCTTCACTTTTTTTGTATTTAATTTTGTGAATTTTTATCTAGGTTCATGTGGCTACCGCTTAAAAACTTGATTTTAGTGTATAGTTTGGGGATTTAAATTCGAAATTCATAAGGAATTTTAATTTCTAATTCTTTGAGATTATGTATTTGAAATTATTTTATGATTCATATGTTAGATATTGGGATTGGTATGGGTTTGAATTTTTTATGATTCATATGTTAGATATTGGGATTGTTATTGATGATGGGATAGGTTTATATTGTAGAAAACAACATTTAGATAGTTTTGGTAATAGTTGATTGTATTGTACAAATTTTTTTTTTTTTTGGCTGCACTATTGTAACAAGGTCTAATTTAGGATTTAGGGAACATTCAAAATTCATCAATTGCTCTTATTGGAGTGGTCTATATTGCACATGTGATTTGTCACTCTTAAAGAGCATGATGTGCTGTGACGTGCTAAAGAGTACTTCTCTTTGTATTGGACACTAAATGTGCAGCCATAACTTTTAATTTTTGCTTGAAAGGTGATCCACAATATTGAAAATAATTCCATCATTCTCAAGTGAAATATGTGGGGATAATGCAGAATCAGTGACACATGAAATATGGGAGTGCTCAGAAGCACCAGAAGTCTAGAGACCAACCATGATGTTTCCATAGGAATAGTGGTATTAGCAAAATGGGCATGTCATGGAGGTGGAGTTCATGCTGAATATAGCCTGGCTGTTATGGTACAATCGGAACCAAAGGTGGGTGAATGAAGCTAGAGAGCAATGAATTTGGTGCAGACAGCTTCTAATCTTGATATGGAAATTTATGGAAGCATAGAAAACTAATCAGACAAGAGTGGTTGTTGAAGAGTGTAGATAGAGACCTCCTGTAGGTATCAGGTATGTATTACAAGCTAATCAAGATCTAACATTTTAGATGGTTTTTTAGGATCATCAAGATCTATTATTGCTTAAATTTTATAAATTTTTTCTGCTATTAGATAATGCAATGGGTCTGAATGATTGATGGGATGCTTTTAAACCCATATATAATGGCTGCATGATAATGATTTTTAGTTATTAGAGTTCTGAAATTACTAGAAGTTAATTTGTAATATCGACATGTTTAATGTTTATGATGCTCTTTTATTTGTTAGAATTGAATTGATATTACTATTTCATGAATAATACTACATTCTTACATGAAAGCATCTATTAGTGGAGAAGGTTTGGAATTGACTACTTAATTCAACTGAATGTACGTTGTATATTATGTTTGATAACATTCATCAAGAAAATATGAGGATTATCTGTTATTCATCCTCTCAATAAATATGTAATCCTTAAAAATAAGTGATTTTTGTTATGATAAGTGGAAAAGTTGGAAGCACTACTCTGATTTGGATACATTTTCATTGGCCTCGATTTTTCAATCAATGTGAAAGAAATCTAATAAGAGATAACAACCAACTAAATCAAAGGGAAAAAAGAAGTATAACATGAAATTGCTTAGATAGAAAGAAATGTTGGAATGATTTCCAGAAAGGAATCTTACCCCATCAGGCTTAAAAACTTTCCACGATTGTAGTGAAATCTCCACAACTAGATCAACATTTTCTGATCTTTCACGAAATGAAGGATACTTCTCACTGATAATTTGGTAGCTCTATCACAAGAAATTGTCAATAAATGAGGTCCAAGTTATGTAGGGGGAACTAATGTTATATTTGCATTGCAGTGCTATAGGGAATGCAAGATTAACCTTCTCTCAGCGGTGAAAGATATAAAAGAAACAGATACTACAAAAAAATTATGGAAATTTCAAAATACAGCCGATCTGGTAAAGCAATACAGCCGATCTGGTAAAGCAGAACATTGTGAAAATTAGTGATCTACAGATCAGACATAGCAGTCAACTTTCTCTAGGTAACTTTACTTAAAAGACTATTAAAACCCAAATTTATGTAGAAATATAGCTTATGAACAAATAACAAACGAATGGGATGTAAAGTAAAAAAAACAATTCTAAGGAAATCTAGGATAGGTGACTAATGAAGTAGTTGGACCACTTAAAAAACAAATTAGTATTCCAAAGTAGTAACACGATCCTCATCCTGCGGCAAAAGAGAAGACCACTTCTGGTCCTTTATTTTAGAAATAAAATGAGGGTCCAACAAGTAAAAAAACACAAAGTATAAGAAACTCAAACATTCTGAATTTGCAGGTTTGGTGCTATACAAAACCAAGAAAAGGCATGATTTTTTTTTTTTTTTTTTTGGGTATAGGTAATAGAAGTTTTATAGAAAAGGCATCTAAATAAATTCTCTAAAAAATGGGCCATGAACATAAGAATTGTTATCCAAAGATCTCTGTTTAAACTTGCCTTCATGTACCTCCCTGCTTGCCTCATGAGCCAAACTGAAGGTCTTTCAACATCTTCCCCACGAACAGCATTAAGCAACAATGGTTCAGCAGCAGTGGTAATTTTTGGTTTCGCCACAGCCCCTGCATAGGATTTTCTTCAATTAGAAATACTCATGTACTAGAAGCATATCCCAATGAATTGTAACTCAAATAAAATGAAACTTCCCCTTCTCGTGGGAGTGGATAAAGGAAGAGGTCATGAGTTCAAAACCTACCAATAAAATTACAAAGTTACTGTTTTTACGTATTAAACCAATAAATATAAATCGAAGACAGTTGGGTCATATCAAAATAGCCTCTGTCATAGCATGAGCAAACCTACCTTTCAGATTGGTGAAGAAACATTAGACATGCACCTTTCAGTTGCTCGCACATTCTAGAATTCCATATCCTAAACGAGCCAATTCTTCAGATTTCATATTCAAATTTCATGTGATTGTGAAAGAAGCATCTTTAGAGGGACTTCATGACCACTCTATACTTGCTTTAAACCAACGTAATATTTTTTTCCTTTTCTTTCAATCTGTGGTTTTTTATTTTATTTTAAATACCACTTAGTATTTACAAAGTCTCAAAGTGTCAATTATTAATTTATTATTTATGAGTTTGCTACGAGAAGGTTTTGGTGTTCTATTTTGGGGAGTTGGCATTAATAGTATTGTGGTAGTCCTACACTCTTCAACGTTTGTTATTTTTAGTTATTGTTCATACCATGTGTTCAGTGAAATTTCTTTTAGAAACATATGTGAATTTAGCATGCTCTTGTGACTAATGGCTATTAGAAATTTTTAATAAAATCACGTTTCTATGCACCGATTCTTTTGGCTTTTCTTCATTGATAAAGTGGGCTACATCTTCCATTATATCTACGTCTTGCTATTTTCCTAGGAACATATATTTGCTAAATGAGCTTCTATTTGTTTCAAAGGAAAATTATTTATTTTCAACAAAAACAATTGTTTAACAACTTGCTCTGTTGGGTTAAATTGTTGTAATTGGCTGCATATACTTTCATTCATAAGAGATGCTTAATTCAAGGGCTTTTCACCCCTGAGGGGCTAAGCAGTTTACTTAGCACCCTGTTACTATGATTGACAAAAGAACCATAGTGACTAACCATCTTTAATCTTGCTGTTTGCAGCATCACAAATGCACAATGTTAATATTTTATGAAGGTCATTAAAATGGATATTAGCTGGTGTCATCTCATCATATACATATAATAAATGCAAAAAAGCTGCATTTGTTGGGTTTTCTTTGGTTTTCAATGCAACTGAGCAATTGTAGTAGGTTGTTATGGATAAAGAGGTTGAACATGACCTAGGTGCTCTAGGAGGGTGCCTATTTTTTTTCTGTCTGTATTCATAAAAGGATTTAAATTCTAAACATCTAAAGTTTTTGATGGTGTGATTTGTTTCCAATCTAAATTCCAAACCAAAAGGATTCTAATTTTGTTGTCAAAGTTCTACCTCCTTTGCCTTCCTTTTTGCAAAAAAATTTTGTTGAGAATAATAACTCCTATAAAGCTAAAGCTCCAGTTGTTTCCAATTGATGATGGTACTTACAAAATGGTGAGAGATTAAAAAAAAAAACTTCTACTTTTTGATAAGTGAGATTTAAAGTTTAAAAAAAAAAAAAACAAAAAAAAACTTAAAGAGTAGCATAATCCTCACATGAGGCTCTCTTTTTATGTGAATATTGTTACTTTTTAATTGATTTGGTTGTTTGTAGTTCTTTTGGGCACTTTTATATATATTACTGTGAATGATGCTTTGATGAACATTTTCTTTCATTCTTTTTATTTTCTTTTAGGTTTGGGAAGCGTTGTAGACTTTGCATTTTCTTTTCTTTTTTTCAGCTAAATTGAAGTAATTTCCTATTTGTAGTCAGAAATTTCTAACTGAGGTGTTGGTCTTTCTTTCCTCAAGCAAATGAGTTAAGCTGCTTATATTTTGTACAAATGTAACTTTTGCTTGAAACCACCAATTGAGAATTTTCATTCTTAAAAATTTTAACTTGCAGGGGATGGGATAAAAGAGGAGGATGCTTGCGTCAAGACCATCAGGTGGAATACTCTCGTGGAATTGAGCAATCGGGATAACTCTTGCAACTACTATTGGCTTGCAAGAAGGAATGGGAGGACCTGCATTTTTTTTATAGTAGTGGTTTATCCTAATAGTTTAGTTTGATTTGCATTTTGTTTGCACCCCATTAAGTTGAAATGTTCCCTCAAACATTACTATCTTAGATTTAAGATAAAGATAGACCTAGCATTATTAGTTACTATTGCTATATAATTTTTTTTCAATGGCCTATTGTAGTAATTGTGGAAATTGTTAACAGTTGAATAAAAGCATTTAGAGTATGCAACAATTTGGTATAGAAAATTTGATGTTTAGTAAGCATTTGGTTCCAAGAACACTAAAGCCAAGACTAGGAAGTAGTTGCATGTTTTTTAGGGCTGTTTGCTTTTTTGGCTTTATGTCAATTGGGCAAGAGGTTTTTATGGGATGCTACGCTTCTAAGTACGCATCTAAATAGGTGTTTGGTATAGTAGCAATATGAAGTTGAGACAACTAATAATGAAATTGAAAATTGGGAAATGGTTTGTTGCGCGCTTTAGGTGGAAGTTGAATCTAAATTGGCTCTTCGATTAAAAGTTCATGTAGAAGAATTGTTTAAATTATTCTTTATTTTATTATTATTATTATTTGTTGAAAAATGTGATGCAAACTTTGACCAGTGTAAAATGTCATTTTGGTCAATTTTGTATAAAGTTAATTGGCCATTGAAACAAAAGTGTGTAAATATTAACTGTAAACACATTCAATTAAGAAAAACTCCAATCCTCTAATACAACCTTAACTAAAAGATAAATGCTATAAATTTGTAAAGTTATTATAAAATGTGATAAAAGTTATGCTTTTATTTAACAAAATTAATGCATTTCTGAACCTCTAAGAACAACTTTTCATAGTTAGATTTTACACAAACTCCTTTGTGATCCTAACACATTATGCCATTAAGAAAAAAAAAGTTTAAGATGTTATAAAACTATAGATTTACTATTCAAAATGATGTTATACCCTTTTTTTTATAGTTTCAATAAAATGTTAATCTATTGCGTCCGTTACAAGATGATTGTTTTTTTTCGTTAGACCTAAACTCTTATTTTAAAAGAATAAAAGAAATATTATATTTAATAGAACAAAAAGACGAATTAAATTTATTTTTTAATAGCTTTCCCGTGCATCGCACGGGTTAGCGACTAGTATTTATTATGCCTAAACATTCTCATCTAAAATTGTGTCGCAAGTATTAACTACATATCATCTACATTTTAAGATAAATAATTTTGATTTTCTTTGTGAGCCAGTACTTTTATCGTGACATCTATTTTGCATTTTTTTTTTCCACCCTATCTAATAAAGCATTCTATCAGTATTAGTGTTGATTTTACCATGTGGCATGTACACTGTGTATGTATATATATGGGAAAATTATATATATATATATATATATTGAGAAACAAACACACACACAAGAGAGAGGGAAAGAGATTCTATCATAATTATTTTAAATCTGATCGTAAAAACTTCGATTCTCTATAGTGGATTTATTTTCCTAGGTCATCATATCATTGTGTTCTTTATTTTCCGCTGTTGTGCATGATATGATTTGTCCTTATTTAACCTAGATCTCATAATTAACTTGAGTAATTACCTAGCTAATATATTAGGTTAAACAATTTGCTTTAAGGGGTCTAAACAAACAAACAAAAATTATGTACAAATCCAAAACAAAATGGAACAAAAATAAAAAATAAACAAAATTAATATTTAAAAAAAGGCTTTATTTGGGACAAAAAGAAAATACAGATAACTAATGTTTACATACACAAATGTTATTTGATAACTAATGTTTGTTATAAGTTTCTTCTCTTTTTTAATCAAATTGTACGTATTCTCTTGATATTTTTTCCCTTCAATTCTTATATTTCAACTTTATTGTGGTCACGTAGAATACTAATTACCATGTACTATTCTTGATATTTTGCTTATTAGTATTTTTTTAATAGATGACGCTTTCAATAAATATTTTTCTCTTCTACCATGTTGGGAAATTTAGACCCCAGTTGAAAGAATTAACAAGTTTTTAACCCAAGTTGTTAATTAGATTTATTATGAATAAAACTTGTAAAAACAAACAAACATCAATATAATGTCAAAATCATGCAGCAGAAAAAAAAAATGATAAGATATGATGACATAAGAAAACCAATGAAACAAACTAATTTCACAGTAAAAAACCTGGGGGAAACCTTCCTGAAAAGCAATCCACTATAGTAAAAAGAAGTTTCAGATCTAGTACAAAACCTTTGTTCCTAGACTCTACAATCCCCATAGATGAACTTATAGCAGAAACCTTCTACCACTTCAGAACCTCTGAACTCTTCAATATATGAATGCCACCCTTTTGGATGGATCCCAAAACGTGACTAACCAATGATGCACGGCTCCCAGTACGTGACTAACACACCAACTTGAAGAAGATGTTGGCTGCAAAGTTCTTCACTTCATCAACAATGAAGATCAAGAAGCACTTGGTTACAAAACCCTAAGGCGCAAAGACGCAGTAGCTTCTTTCAGAGAGAATAAGGCATCAATCACCTGTTTCATATGTTCTCGTATTCTCTTGTGTGACGGCCTCTAAAATAAGCCTTATATATGTCTAGGGTTAGGAGAAAAGAAGTCCTAAAGACACATTCACGGATTCCAATAAAACAAATCAGAATTTCTGTTTCTTTCTTAAACCTCAATAGATAGGAGGTGTCGAGCAACTGTCGAGCACATGGGCTGAATAGCTTCTTAAACCTTAACACATGCTAGCTGTCGAGATTTAATGAACTTGCACTTCTCAGTTTGTTTCTTGGACAAACTTGATGACTTCAACACTTGATCTTAAAACACAGTTTCTTAAAATATTAAAAACACTTGGATCTGCCCAATTACAAGTAAAGTGCGTTTTGTCAAAGGATTAGTCAATTATATAAAATAGTGACATATGTTCCTAACAAGTGAATCACATATGTCCTAACAGTCTCCCCCTTAATTTGGCAATTTGTAACAAAACCACAACAAACAAATGAACATATGAGAGAGGTCATAAATCACTCAACTCATATTCACTTGTTGAATACAATAAAATCTATCCTAACACAAACTTTTGAAAAACTTTGCATATTTGTGTGAAATAGAAATAATAGATTACATATAAGATATAAGAAACATGTGTATAAAGATAGAAAAAAAAACGACACATGTAAAGGTAGATGAAGAAGACATACATCATCATATAAAGAAAATAAGTACAATGTATGTCAACATGGTCATAAGACCGGTGTACAAAAAGAAGGAAGTAAGCACTCTCCCTAACAAGATAAAACACATCTCCCACTTACAAAGGCATATATTTCTCCCCCTAACATGTAGAATCTTATTAAGAAACCACATCACAATTTTTCCCCCTTTTCGTCATGATTGACAAAAGGTAGAAGAAGCTAGAACGCTTCACCCGAGAAACATAAAGATAATCAAGGGGTTACAAAGAATTCATATAAATGCATGAATGTGATGAAACAAGATGCTATGGATGACAAGATATCAGAAAGATGCAAAACATGTGAAAAATAATGCATGCAAGAGGATCTTGATAGATAGAAGTGTCACGAGGTGTCGAGCAAGGTGTTGAGGATTTGGCCATCGACAGATACAGGTGTCGAGCAAGTGTTGAGGTACAAAAACATCAGACACAAGAGATAAGGCTCAATCGATTCACTAGGTGTTGAGAAGCAATCGAGGGGACAAGAACTTTCTCGATCGATCCACTAGGTGTCGAGGAGGTGTCGAGATTGCGATAAGAAAAAGCTTGGAAGCTCGACAAATAGCCAGGTGTCGAGGAGGTGTTAAAGAGGTGTCGAGCTAGCTTTTAAAATCAGTTTTTCGAGAAAAGAAAAACACAGACATGAATACAATCAAGCATGCAACTCAACCAATTATCCAAATACCATATTAACCTCTCAAAATCATCTCTCAACAGCAATTTTAAGCACATGGATCCCAAAAAAACACACACACACACTAAACAGGTCTAACCAATTTTATATTTCAAAAATAAGTCAAGACAGTTTAGTGAGCATACATTAACACATGTAAACCTTGTGATGGTCAAATCACATTATACCTGCACATGTATCAAGAGTAGCAAAGAATATTGCATGTTGTGTGTGAAAAACATCACAAAATTGCATAAGTGTATACATGTTATGATGATTTAAGATATGAGAAAATCACTTTAACTCACACACAATCATAATTGTTTGATGGAGATTATCACCTTCGAGGTACATCGTATAACTCCCACATCTCCTAGTATACACACTTGCAATCATATTAAAAGCATTTTGATATTTTTGCTTCTTATTTTTCTTTGCATATTTTTCTTTTTAAGCAAATCATGAATGGACATATAAGAGATAGAAAAGAAATATCCAATTATGTTAAGCTTTTGACATTCCAATTTTGCTCTACCGAAGCACACAAATGTCATTAACATTGCACTTTTGTTATGCCAAAGCATACAGATGTCATTTCATGATTAGTGGGCAACAGTGGTGAGATGATTATTTATGCATTTCTCTTAGGATTTTCTAGTCCTTTCCGTCAAAAAGAGTGATATGAGTGTTAAGTACAAGAAATAACTTAATATTACTCATCACAA
Source organism: Quercus wislizeni (assembly GCA_023055345.1). Lineage (NCBI taxonomy): Eukaryota > Viridiplantae > Streptophyta > Magnoliopsida > Fagales > Fagaceae > Quercus > Quercus wislizeni. The sequence continues at coordinate 15,814,757 of JALGQJ010000001.1, read as the reverse complement.
ACAAGGGCCACAAAGCTCACTTGCTTAGTTGTGCGTAGAGATACTCATCTAAGCTACAAAAGAAACAAAGTTTAGAAAACTTTTTTTCAATGGCCATCCAAGGTACACAAACACACTGTTTTTGTATTTTTCTGATTTTTTCCTTTTTATTTTTATTTTGAAAACAAAACAAAATAAAAACTAAACAACCAAACAAAAACAAGCAAACAACATGAAAGCATGAAGGAAAGATGCATATGCATGAAGGCATGATAGAAAGGTGCAGATGCATGAAAGCATGATTCCAAATCAAATAAGAAATCAAGGAAAAAGAGTCCTACTTTAGATAGAAAGAATTAAAGCATAGGACAGACAAAAAAGACAATTAAGTCTTAGGCTCCTTTCTCACCCACACAGCACGAGTCTTTGGCCGTGAAGATGAAAAAGCACGTGTCCTAGTATGTCTACTAAAGGACATAGAAGAATTAAAATTCTCCTGAAATTGAGTGAAAAAGCTCAAGGCTTTTAATAACTCTCCAAACAAAGGTGTAGGTCCTTGAGAAGAAACCTGTGACTGTTTGGACACTTGCTTTTGAGGATACAACTTAAAGCAATTAGGACGAATGTGTCTAGGAACACCACAATGGTGACAAACATGAGGTCTAACAAAGGATTTAGAATTAGCTAGATCAGTTTTGGATTTCATACCTTTATTACCTTTCTCAGATTATGGCACAAAGACAGTCCTTAATCCAGAAGCCATGGAAGAGGAGGGGACGGAGGAAACAACATATCCTAAGCCAGTCTTATCAGAATTACGCTTTTGAGCACTCAAGACCTCATTAAGCTTTGCACTAGACATCTTCTCTATTTGAGTTCTAGCTTGACTAAGCTCAACCTCAAGATTCTTGACCTTCTCTTCTAATGAGGTGTTCTCCACAACAAGAGTCTCAACCAACCATGTAGTCTCATTTAGTTTGACTAACAGATCAGCTTTTTCAGTTTTTACCTCATTAAGCTCTTTTCTACAAAGATGAGAAGTCTTTTTAGATTTTATGAATTCAGTGCATAGCTTATCATAGGCTTCCTGAAGGGTCATCTTCTTAGGTACTTCATCATCAGAAGAATCCTCACTGTCACTAGCACTCTCCACAATCACCTTATCGGTTGAGGCAGCAAAGGCTATAACGTGACGACATTCATCCACATACTCATCAGAAGAGTCATTCTCAGTATCACTCCAAGTAGTAACTAACCCTTTATCTTTTGACTCCTTGGTCTTTTCCTTCATAAGGTAATTTGGGCACTCTATCCTTATATGACCAAAGCCTTTGCACTCATGGCACTAGATAAGGGGTTTCTCATTCTTGCCCTTCTTTAAGGATTTAGATTTCCTAGGAGGTTTGCCCTTATCCTTTTTCCTAAATTGAAGAAGCTTGATAATCTCATCAGTTATGAAGGTTAGATCCTCATACTCATCCTCATCATCATCTTCATCTTCAGAGTCCTCAATCTCTTCCTCTATACCCTTAAAAGCCAAGTTTCTACTCTTTCCACATTTTCCCATTAAACCTAATCCCATCTCGTAAGTTTGAAGGTTCCCTACAAGCTCAGTCAAAGGAATTTGATCAATGTCCTTCATTTCTTCAATGACAGTGATCTTGGTAAGGAATCTTTCAGGTAAAGACCTAAGAATTTTTCTAACGATTTTGGATTCTGTAATACATTCTCCAAGGTTAAAGGCAGAATTCACAATATCCTTGAGTTTAGCATAGAACTCATCCAATGTCTCATCCTCCTCCATCCTTGTTTCTTCAAAACTACTAGTGAGTCTTTGAACCTTCACAATCTTTACTGTCTTGGTACCTTCATAGGTGGTCTCAAGAATGGTCCATGCTTCCCTAACAACTTCCATGGATGATATTTTCTTGAATTCCTCATTGGTCACCCCACAAAACAAAGCATTCAAGGCCCTACTATTGAAATTTGCCACTTTGATTGTTTCTTCATCCCAATCCATCGACACTTCCTTTGGCTTAATCCAGCCAACTTCAATAGCTTGCCATACCTGTTCACCTAGAGCCTGCAAAAAAATTTCATACAAACTTTCCAGTGTGCATAATTAGTTCCATCAAATAAAGGAGGAATCAAAAAAGATTGTCCACGATCCATGACAACGGGTGTCAAGGATCACACTCAGGAAATTAATCCAATCAGAGTGTACCTGCTCTAATACCACTTGTTGGGAAATTTAGACCCCAGTTGAAAGAATTAACAAGTTTTAAACTCAAATTGTTAATTAGATTTATTATGAATAAAACTTGTTAAAACAAACAAACATCAATATCATGTCAAAATCTTACATGGGAAAAAAAAAAAAAAAAAAAAAAAAAAAGAAAAAAAGAAAAAAAAGAAAAGAGGACAAGATATGATGACCTAGGAAATCCAATAAAACAAACTAGTTTCACAATAAAAAACCTGTGGGGAAACCTTCTCGAAAAGCAATCCACTATAGTAAAAAGAAGTTTTAGATCTAGTACAAAACCTTTGTCCTTAGACTCTACGATCCCCGTAGATGAATTTACAGCAAAAACCTTCTACCTCTTCAGAACCTCTGAACTCTTCAATATATGAACGTCACCCTTTTGCACGGATTCCAGTACGTGACTAACCAATGATGCACGGCTCCCAGTATGGGACTAACACACGAACTTAAAGAAGATGTTGGCTACAAAGTTCTTCACTTTATCAACAATGAAGATCAAGAAGCACTTGGTTACAAAACCCTAAGGCGCAAAGACACAGTAGCTTCTTTCAAAGAAAATAAGGCATCGGTCACCTTTTTCATATGTTCTCATTGTATTCTCTTGTGTGACAGCATCTAAAATAAGCCTTATATATGTCTAGGGTTAGGAAAAAAGAAGTCTCAAAGACACATTCACGGATTCCAAGAAAACATATTAGAATTTCTATTTCTTTCTTAAACCTCGACAGATAGGAGGTGTTGAGTAGCTGTCAAGTAGGTGTCGAGCACACGGGCTGAACAGCTTCTTAAACCTCGATACATGCTAGCTGTCGAGTTAGTTGTTGAGCTTTAATGAACTTGCACTTCTCAACTTATTTCTTGGATAGACTTGATGACTTCAACACTTGATCTTGCAATACAGTTTCTTGAAATATTAAAAACACCTAGATCTATCCAATTACAAGTGCGTTTTGCCAAAGGATTAGTCAATTACATAAAATAGTAACATATGTTCCTAACAAGTGAATCACATATGTCATAACATACCACTATATCTATACTATTATTTAAGGGGTTTCCCCTATTTGAATTCCTCATTTTGGATGCCCAAAGTGCCATCATCCTATTCACTTACAAGTTTTAAACCAACGATGATAAATATGTAAAAAAAATTGCCAACTATTGTCCTAAATTTTAGTTTTTCCAAAAGAAAATAACCAATTATTCAGCATGTTCAATTTAAGATAACTGTGAATTACTATCTTAACTCCCACAAACAAAAATGCCCAGAAAAAAAGGAGCCCACTCTCCAGTACATAAACACAAATTCAATGAATAGTGCATTCTCCTAATTCTTCAGTTTTCTTCTTAAAAAATAAAAAATGAAAGATAGATCTTCACTTTTGACAAAAATTTCCTTATTCTCTCCCATGTTGGCCATCCTTATTTCCTCTTCATTAGATTAATGGCCACTACAAATGGTGGTGAGTGTTTTGATCCAATTTTTTTCTACATATTTTCTAGACATTGTCTATTGGCATTGCTGTTTCTGGGATTTTCGCGTAACAAGAGATCAACGTGACAAGGGTATGTTATATTTTGTCAAATTTCTCAATAGTGGTGGGTCTCTTATCCTATTAACACATATATCTCCTTTGCACGTCCAGTCCATTGGGGAGGTGTTGGCTGTGTAACCATGATTCTATTGTTTGGAATTGTTTGATAGTTGTCCTAATTGTTACTGCGTTTTCTGATGCAGCCACACAGAACAAACTTGATGATACATCAAGTAGGGAATTACCAGGGCTACTAAGGTAAGTTACTACTTATTGTATGAATTGGCCTTATTTACAATGTTGTTTGATGTTGAATGTTGTGCCTGCCTGATGGTAAAATAATATTATTTTGTGAATTTGGAATCTTTTTTTTTTTTTTTTGGTTAAATGAAAAGCATCCAAGATCCACGTTTTTTTTTTTGGGTGTTTTTTTCTTTTAATTTTATTTAAATTCTCTTTATTGCTATTCTACTTCTTCTGCTCACGGCCATACAAACTCTATGGCTTGTAAAGTTCATATTAGATGTGGATCACTTTATCTTTTCTTTTTAGTTGTTACCCTTTTGAATAAGGGTTTAACTTATGATTATCCTTATCATTAGGAAGTCTTTTGAGTGTGTTAGTGTTGGAATTGGATTAGATAAGCATAGTGCTTATCTATATCCATTTAATTGTATGGTGGCTGGGATTTTCGGGTTGGTAAAGGAGAGGAGGGATTTTTTGTCTTGTGTTAGTGAAGATGTAAGAAGGAGAGATTTTTGGGGTTCTACTTTGAAGGCTTGCTGTGAGGTTGTATGGGGTTTAGGGTAGGTGTAGAAAGGAAGATAATTTTTTTACACTACTTTTTTAAAATGTAATTTATTCTACTTTTTTTTAGAGGGTATTATTATATATTTGATGTATCATGTTAATGGTTATTCAATTTAAACCTCACATGAAGTGATTGTTATCTAAGAAATTGTTGTAAAAAATTTCTTTTGTAACATAAATTATATTTGATAGGCCAAACACGAATTGACCCCTTGTTATGAATTAATTGATTAATTAGTCAAGTTTTTAATTAATCAGATTAACAGGCAAATGCGTGGTAGCACAAACAAATCACCAATTAAACTAAGTGCAGCAAAAAATAAATTGACACGGTGATTTGTTTATGAATAGAGAAAACCAACACGGCAAAAACCCCATCAGGTGATTTTAAGGTCACCACTCCCGAAATTCCACTATTATCACAACAAGCGGTTAGAAGTAAAGGAATCTCAGTACCTTCTACCAACTTTCAGTTGAACTCTTACCCTAATACCCAATTGGACTTATTCTGTAGTGACAATTTATCCTTTTGATGCATGGCTCACAGTACATGACTAATCAATTACGCAAATCCCAGTACACTACTTCAATCACCAACTAGAGAAGGTTGTTGGTTGCAAAGTTCTTCAATTCATCCATGATGAAGATCAAGAAGATACTTGGTCACAAAACCCTACGGTGCACAAACACAGCAACTTCTTCAGAAGAACGATGAACTAGGCAAATTCTTTCTCCAGTCACAATTTGCTTGAATAAACTTTGCTCAACACTTGTGCAACTTGTGAACACTTTGACGGCCTTTAAAATAATCATTTTATATGTTTAGGGTTGTGAGAAAAGAAAGCCCAAACACATAATCATGGATTAGAGTCAAAACAGAACTGGAATTCTGTTTTTCATAAACCTCGACAGATGCCTATCTGTCGAGTAGCTATCGAGCCACGAGGCTAAAACAGTTTCTTAAGCTCGATAGATGGCTATCTATTGAGCTTTAATGACAGGCACTTCTTCAGCTTGTTTCTTGGACAGACTCGCAAGACTTTAACACTTGATCTTGAAACACAGTTTCTTGAAGTATTAAACACATCCTGGATCTACCAAATACAAGTAAAATGCGTTTTGTCAAAGGATTAGCCAATTATATAAAATAGTGACATATGTTCCTAACAAGTGAATCACATATGTCCTAACAATATTTATCATTTGTATAATTCTATGTGAAATTCAATTTACATTTTTTTATAGTAATTATTAATTTACTACTCTGTAAAAAATGTTACGTACCTTTTCTCAGTTTTAAGAGTAGTTGATATCTTTGAAATTTAAACTCTTTTTAACTTTTATTATATGTGCAGTAAATGGCTAACAATTAGGATTAAAACACTACATTTTAGGATTAAAATTGATCCATTTACTGTAAAAGAAATATATTTGAAATTTAAACTCTTTTTTAACTTTTGTTATGGATGTGTAGTAAGTGGATAACTTTTAAGATTAAAATAGTACATGTAGTTATCCACAAATGTGTATTATTTTTTAACTTTGAATTATAAAATAAATAAATAAATAAAATGTGGCCAGGGATAGAACGTGGGATTTAAAAAATATATTTTTTTATTCAAAATTTTTAAACATGTACTTTTTCTTTTTTAACTTTTATTATGGATGTGTATTACATTACTAAATATTAGGATTAAAACACTACATTTTAGGATTAAATTCAACTTGATCACTGTCATAAATAAATACCGGTGAGTATCATGTGTGATGAAATAGTTTTTCATCACATCCCTAGGTTTTTTTTTTTTTTTTTTTTTTTTTAGTGGTGATTGGAAAATGTAGTAATCTGAAATTATAATAAATGTTCTAAATTAACTTTTACCCAAAAAATAGAAGAGTCTCTGAGCACGTGCGTAATTTTTCATCACACCCCTAGGTTTTTTTTGTGATTGAAAAATATAGTAATCCCAAATTATAATAAATGCTCTAAATTAACCTTTACCCAAAAAATTGAAGAGCCTTTGAGTACGTGCATGAGCGCGTGCTCAGAGGCTAGTATACAATAATTGATATGTAATGGTTTAATTTTGATGTCATCAAAGCCTAAAGAAAGCACACACGATGCCCTATTTGATGGAACTGAAACTAAATTGTTAGCTTCTAGCTAGTAGTTAACCTCAAATCCACGAAGGATTCCTTGAATTCACAAGGTAAAAAATCTGGAATCCACCAAATAAAGAAATTGACAAACGTCTATATTTTATAGATAATAATCTATTTTGCCTTTGAAAGCTACAAAATATATAGATACTGAGAAAGTAAAACCCTAGCTTGCCAAATTTCATGTGCTTTCGACTCTGTTACCCAAATAATTTTTACTAGTGCCTTTATATATATATTCTATTAAATTATCTCATGCATAGCATGGGTTAATTATTAGTTAATATAAATAACAATCTTTCATACGAGTAGGGGTACAAGCTTATGACTAATAATGTTTGGCCATGCAACATCTAATTGTTTTATTTTGCCTATAGAATACAAGGGGCTCTATCTAACGAAAAAGCATTTTGTATCTAATGATACCCATGTCATCAAAATTCAATAAATGAAAAAAATGTATCCAAAATTAACTTACTACAACAAAATTATTTTTAGCGATGAAAATTAGTGAGGAAATATTTTTTGTCACTAAAAATACAGATTTAGCAATGAAATCCATATTTCGTCGCTAATAATGAAAAAAATTATAACATTTAGAGACGAAAAGTAATTTTCGTCACTATTGATGATCTAAAATATGAGCGCCAAAGGGGAAAATTGTGGCGGGAACTTAATTAATCTATAGCAAAAAAAAATTTTGTCGCTAAAAGTTGAAATTTTTAGTTACGAAAGATTTCGTCACTGTAGGTGTTGCTATGAATAGTATTAGTGACAAAATGAGGGAGCATTAGCGACAAAAAACTATCATCGCTAAAAATATTCCACAAAATAGGTTTTTCATTTCATAGTTTTGGCGATGAAATCATAATTCATCACTAAAAGTATGCTATAGCAACGAAATCTAAATTTCATCGCTAAAAATCGTAAAAAACAAATCCGGCTAAAAGTATGCTATAGCGACAAAATTATATTCGTCGCTAAAAATCATAACAAAATCCAACTAAAAGTATGTTATAGTGACGAAATTTTATTCGTCGCTAAAGAGTACAGATTAAATGGGTTAAATTTCAGCAAAAAAATTTTCCTTTCCCACATAAAATTTCATTTCTCCCACCCACTCACTTGAAAAAAATTTAGCCCTCCCTCTCTCATTATCACTCACTCCCTAACACAAACACAAACTCAAATACCAACATAAATATACACATCCTTCTATCTCTCTCTCTACCAAGTCTCTCCTCCCTCTTGGTCTCTTGGTTAGCTTCTACTAGATTTTTAGTCATCAAAATCTTATCCATGGTTTGACTTCTCCTAACATGAATCTAAGGTAAAATCTCCATGACCCACCTTCTAATATCTTTGGGTTTTTATCCTATATTGTTAGGATTGCTCTTTATGTTGTGGGTTTTTTTTTAGAAGTAGTTTGTTGTGTTTATTTGTACATTTAAAATCTTATTGGATGTTTTTAATTTAATGGAGTGAAATGGATTTTTTTTTTTTTGGCAACTATGTGAGTTGGGTTTCTTAAAAAATCATTTGGGTTTTTGACTTATATGAGGGATTGGGTTAATTTTAGAAAAAGGGTTTCCTTGCATTTTGAAATGTCTTTGGCATATGTTGTTGTGATTATGGTGTTAACTATAAATTTGTGCAAGTAATATGAGCATGTGTCTTTTGCTTACCAAGTGTTTGACAAATTGCCCATATGAGTTATGAAATGGATTTTGTTGTTTGGCAACCATGTGAGTCAGGTTTCTTGAGAAATCATTTGGGTTTTTGATTTTTATGGGAGATTGGGTTAATTTTAGAAAAAAGGTTTCCTTGCATTTTGAAATGTCTTTGAGATATGTGGTTGTCATTGTGGTGTTAACCATAAATTTGTGCAAGTAATATGAGCATGTGTCTTTTGCTTACCAAGTGTTTGCTAAATTGTCTATATGAGTTATGAGATTGAAATTCTTGACTTGTGTTGTGATGATTGTTATATGAGGTTATGAGTTGTAATCCTAGTTTTTTATATGTACTAACACATGTAGCTTTAAGGTTTAATCAAGTCTCAAAACTTTTGGCATAGGGTTAAAATTATAGTATTTTTCTTTTGTGACTTTATACAAATTTGAGTCAGATGCACTACATGATTTTTAATAAATTATAGAAAAATTATTTTGAATTGAATTTGTGATGGTACATACTAGACATATAAGAGCTTCTCCCTTTTTAATTTCAAGCTTTTTGGATAAAACTAAGTCGACCAAAATTTTTTTAAAAAAAAGCTAACATGTTGCAAATTTAATCAGAAAGTATGATTAGAATGTTGAGACTATAAGGAATTTACTACAAGCTTTTGTTGTGTGGTCTATCTTGTAATTCATATGTGCTTTCTTCGACAAGTGTTTTTCTTTGGCTAATTTTATCATGGCTTGGTAATGACATGCTTTGTATTAAGTTGGTAAATGCACATTGTTTATGGTAGGGAAATAAAAGGTTTTGGTTGTGTTAAAGTCTATAAGTTTCTTGTATGCTTGCTTGGTTCCCATTTGGGTAGGGGTATTCGTCTTAGGGTGGTAAGGTTAGGCTTTAGGGCCTTAGGTTTTGATTGAGTTATATTTGTTGATTACTTTTTTTTTTCCAATACTTGAAGCATTTGGAGGTCTTGGTGGTGTGGAGAGGTGAGTATATGATAATTTGATGGTTTGGGTGCTATGACCCTATTTTAAAATGAATGTTCAAATAGTGTGTAAAATATCTACGAACGTTTAGACCCCCAATATACAAATTACCAACACAAGCTTATAATCAAACAATGTATGTGTGGAATATGAATATAAGCTAAAACAAAATTGGTAAAACAATCTAAATCGAAATTAATCACAACCACAGTAGTAATTAAAAGGCAAAGATTAATGGAAGAGAGATGCAAACAAAAAGACAACACAGTGATGTGTTATCGAAGAGGAAACCAAAGTCATCGGTAAAAAACCTCTCTGCCGCCCTACAAGCGGTCAATAATCCACTAGAGAATAAAATTGGGATACATGAATAGCAGAAGACCCTCCAAGCCTAATCTACCCAGTGCACCTAAGCCCTCCAAGCTTCTTGCTCCAACAGGGTTACACCGAACCTTGTCTTCTCTAGATTACCGGATCCCGCAATCACCCATTGCATCAACCAAAATAAATTGGTCCCTTTTGAACTGCTTCCCAAGTACCAAAATGCCTCCTCACAGATATGGGCATGGTGAAATAAGGATTTGGTTAATGTACCTCTCAAGGATGTATCAATGGAGACGATGAGAGAAGAGGAATTTGGAGAATCAAAGTATGAAGATTGTGGATGAGTCAATCTTGTCTTTCTTTAGGGTTTCTCTCTCAAAATTCTCTCTGGAAGCTCTCTACATTTTTTGGTATAAGGATATTTATAGTAGAATGTGTATGGAATGTAAAGAGTCAGGTTTCTAACAAACAGTGTGTTTTGGCAACTTGACCTCGCGACTGGAATGAGTCACGAGTTAACGGCCTGGCCAGACTAGAAGATTTGTCCTGTAGTGCAACATCTGCCGTTCCAGTCGCGAGTTAACTACCTGGCTAGACTAGAAGTTTTGTCCTATAGTGCAACATCTGGCATGACTCTTCAGCTCCCTGCATGCTTCACACGTGTGCCACCTTTGGCAACTTGCCAGTCGCAAGCCAGTTGCGAGATCTAGTCGCGAGACCCTTCTTGAATGCACACTCATGAGCTTTTCTTCACACTCTCTCACACACTACCCTTACATGATTCCCTCATAAATACAAAGTTTCTAAATGCTGAATTACAAGCAAATTTGGCACAGAATAAAGCCAAAAAAACGATTGAATAAATTCCACCTTACATAAAAAAAAGGGTAATGAAGTGTTAACCATGAAAGTTTAAGTGCTTTGAGGTTTTGCTTTTTGCACATAAAGTGTTTGATATATTGCCTCAATGAGTTATGAAGTTCGGTTTAATTGTTAGTTGTTGATTATTTAATTTGAAGTTGGACTATGTGATATATATATATATATGTATGTATATGTATATGTATATGTATATGTATATAAATTTTGTGAAATCTGAAATTTTGTTTAAATTATTTTGCTCTAGAGGTGAGTATGTGATACTTTGATGGTTTGGGTGCTATAAACTTGTTTTAAAACAAATGGGTAATGAAGTGTTAACCATGAAAGTTTAAGTGTGTTGTAGTGTCTCTTCTTTCTCTTGGCCTTCTGGTTTCTTGCAATGGGATATTCAGCTATCAACCTGCCCTACAATACTTTTGCCTTCTCCCAACATGATTACAAGGTAATTTTCCTTGATTATTTGTCTCTATGATTTATGAGTTTTGGTTTCTTGATTTGTTGTTGTGGTATTTGTTTATATAAGATAAAGGGTTTCATTCCATCTTTTTAATATTCTTTAACATGTAGTTCTAATGTGATTAAAGTCTCAAAGCATTTGGGCTAGTTTTAAAACTACAGCAATTTTCTTTTGAAACCTAAATTTGTCAAGGGGAAATTTGAGTCAGTTGCAATACATGATTTTTAATAAATTATAGAAAACTTATTTTGTGCTGAATTTTTTATGGTACATACTTCACATATAAGAGCTTATCCCTATTTAATTTAAAGTTAATTAGATAACTTTTCATGGACGAAATGATTTTTACAAAAGGACTAACTTGTTATGTAATGAATCTGAAAGTATGATGAGTATGTTAGAATTTTGTGGAATTTACTTGAAACCATTGTTGAGTGGGTTGGCTAGTAAATTCCTATGTTTTCCTCAACATGTGTTTTACTTAGTTAATTTTAATAATGGTTTGATTTAATCACTTGCAGTAGTGTATTAAAATGTTTTGGTTATGTTATGGTCCTTTGGATCACTTTTTTTTTTTTTTTTTTTTTTTTTTTGGTGGCAATTGATTATGTTTTAAATCTGAAATTTGTCACTTTTATGTCATTTTGATTGACTTATATTTGATGGCTCATTGTGATAAAGCTTGAATTTTGCTTTGTACTAATGTTTATATGGGAATTTAGTTTAAGTTCTTGAATTGTGTTAGATCTGATAATTAGGACTATTTTTTTTATTTGTCTTTGTAGTTATAGCTCTATGAATTAATGCCAAAATTGGGTTTTTGTTGTTAACTTTGATTGAATTATAGAGTAAATGATTAAGTTCTAGCAAATATGTGGTAATTGAATTATGCAATGTGAGGTTAACAGTCAAATTGGGTTTGAAGTTTGTGTCTTGGATGAACATATATATATATATATATATACACACAAATATTCAATAGAGATGTTTCTTATAACATAGTTAATGTTTTTACTTTACAATTTTAATGTAGTATTGTTTTTACATTTGTGAAAATTTCTTATTGGTGGCTTTTGGGGCATTTTCTTATTTTGGCACTACTTGAAGATGTTTGAGGACATCTTCTTTTAGCCCTTAGTATTTAATGTTATTGTATGTTATAAAACATCTTGTATTATTGTATGTGTTGGAAACAATTTGTATGGATGGATCGAATAGAATACTTGTTTTATTTTTACATTTTCAATGTATGGATCATTTTCTTATAAAGGTGTAGTTGACATAAATGTGTTATTCAAGTGTAAGGAGTTAATAATGTAATGACAGGTTACATACAGGAAAAAAAAAATGAAAACAAATAAGTAGCTTTAGTGATGAATTTGTCCATCACATTTAGCTACATTTAGTGACATAATTTTTCATCGCTAAATGTAACTAAATTTATAAAAAAAGAACACTTTCAAGGACGAAAATTTTTGTCGCTAAATATAGTTGAATTTTTCAGACAATAGTTTTAGCGACGAAAATATTTCATCGCTAAAAATTATCTAATAAAATAAGGTACATGTAGCTACGAAATAGTTTTGTCACTGAATAGTATTTTTAAAGAAGAAAACATTTAATGACAAAATAATTTCGTCGCTAAAGGTGTTTTTATTTTAAAACAACTCGGATCTTTAGTGACAAAATTTGTTGAATGTTTTCGTCGCTAATACTTTTAGCAATAGGGCTATAGCGCCAAAACGAATTTCTTCGCTAAAAAGAAGAATTCTTCACTAAAGGTACCAGGTGACGAAATATTGTAACTTTTAGTGACGAAAATTTTCGTCGCTAAAATTACATTTTGTTGTAGTGATTATCCATTAAGACATGTCTTTAATGCCTGCAAAAGAGTTTATATGCTTCTTTTTTACGATATTGTGGTCTTGAATATTTTCCCCAATTTTGGTTGCAAAGGTGTACAAGGAATCATGCTTGAAGTAGGGAATTCTTGAACCATAACCTTTGCCATCAAGCCCTCTTCGGAGTATTTGCTACAGATTAGAAGATATATTTTCTGACATTGATGCTCACCTCATTAGGTGGTCTAGTGATTAGTCTGCAGCAAAGAGAACTTGATCGCAAGGATTATGATTTAGGAGCCAAGGCTTCCAAATCTTCATAAAATATATCTCATTATATCAATATATAAAGAAATCACCAAGAGCTTGTTGTTCAACTTAAATGTGTTTATGAATAGAAATTACACTCCTTTGAATAGTTATTCTTCATTTTGCCACTTCCAACAAGCCCACCTCTCGATTTCACCATTTGGTTGCCATAACCACCACCTTGAATCAGCGAGATGGTTTTTGTCCTATATCTATTTGGCTGTCATCTTTGATGATGGGTCTATTGGATATATTTTAACATTTTACTTTTGTGATTAAGCAAATAGGAATAACATATAGATCTAATTATAAGTGATAACACAAATAAATGTGATAAGTAAAAACAATAAATAGATACATATATATATATATATATAAGAATAAATCTGTAAACTAATTAAAAACTCACAAACCAAATGTGTGAAAGATGAACGATACAGATCAATTCTTGTGTTCGACATAATCTCCTTAAAGCAGATTTCGCCCCTCACATAATATGTGGTGCTTTAAGACTCACAGACGTCTGGCTCCTAGGAAAAAATGATCTACACCACGGAGAAAAAGCACCCACAGTCTATGCTCTACGAACATAATTATGTCTCTTTCTCTCTTTTTGACTCAAGATGCTAATGCACAAAATATTCTCTCTAGGAGTGTTTCTCTAAAAAGTAATTTTTACGAATAAGGGACTATGAATATATATATATATATATATATATATGTTAGTGAACGAACCCATTGTTCAAGAATAACTGGTGTGCACAGACTTACTAACTCAAAAAACTAAAATAATAAAATATTATTATTTGGACAAGAGGGCCCAGTCCATACATGCCAAAGCCCAATCTAATGTCCAGCCTTTTTTTGTTTTTGAGAAAAAACACTTTAATATTATTAAGAAATAGCCGAATCGGCCGAAATTACAGCTAAAAGGTGTGGAGGAACATCCTTCATCCACACCGAAAACTCACTAACATGTCTGGCATGTCTAGCAATGTTTTGTGCAGTGGAATTACCTTGCCTCCTGGTATGGCTGAATTCAACATTAGTGAAAGCTCTAGCTAAACTCTTTGCCTCTTCGATCAAGTGTCCATAGGCTGCAAGTGAAACTACTTCACATTTCAAGGCTTCAATTGTGCTCTTTGAATCTACCTCAAGAATAATTGAAGAAAGGCCTATATCTGAAGCAAACCTGAGAGCTTTGGTTGTTTTGATGACTTCAACTGCAATAACTGAGTGTGGGAGATGGAACTTTTCAGCCATAGATGCAATTACCAAACTATTTTCATCCAAACTCAAGACACCACTCCTACAGAATTTTCATCCTTGAATAGTGCTCCATCAAAGTTAACTTTAAGTGTAGCTCGTGGGGGAGGTTTCCAACTCACTTGTTGAGGAACTCGATTAGTTATATCAGGCAATTTGGGAGGGGTAGCACACCTATACTCTGCCTGAACAGCTTGAACATCGGGGATCACTTGGTGGATTGGGAAAGGCTTGCTACCAATTCTCAAAGCATTTCTACGAAACCAAACCATCCAAATAATAGTAGCAAAGCACTCCAGATTCTTACCTTCCTTTATAATATATTGAAAAAGTTCTTTGAAATCATGAAACACTATGTGAGAGCAGAAGTTCCAGCTAGGATCCGAGTTCCAGATAGGGGAGAAATGGGGACATAACCAGAGGGCATGAACAACACTTTGCTAGAGGTTTTGCAATAATCACAGATATCTTCAAGGATCACTCGACATTGTTTGAGGTTGGATTTCGAAGGAATGGAGTTTTTATAGCCCTCCAAAGAACGGCTAAACCCCACACTTTTTTCCATAAGTCATTGTTCATAGGTGGAAGAGCTAAAGTGTCACAGCTCTGAATGTTTAAGAGGAACCTGTAACCAGACTTGATAGAGTATAAATCCGATTGGGTGTAGGGCCAGAAAAGCACATCCTCACTTTGATTAGAACTCAGAGGTATAGATTGAATCAAATCAATATCTCTAGGGAGAGAGAGGTATTGTAATATGTTAAGATCCCACTATTTAGTACTTAGGTTTATGAGGAGATTTACCTAAGCTTCTTCAAAATCTGGGATAGCAAGGGTTGATACAAAGGGTTGCACATCACAAGGCAGCTAAAGGTCAATCTAAATCCTAATTGAAGCACCAAAGCCCACCCTCCATCTCAGACCATCTCTGCCCTTTAAAATGCTTTTCCAAGCATACGAACCAGATTGGGACTCAACTGCCTCCATAATGGAACAGTGAGGGAAGAACTTTGATTTGAAAACTCTATAAAATAGAGAAGTTCTATTATGTAGTAGTCTCCAAGCTTGTTTCGCCAACATCGCATCATTGAACAAAGCAAGATCCTTGAAACCCATACTACCATCACACTTCAGTTTACAGAGCTCCTCCCATTTAACCTAATGGATTTTCCTATAGTGTTCCCTTTGCCCCCGCCAAAATCTATGGATTAAGCTCTCCACATCATTACTCAAACCAAGAAGGAGCTTGAAACAATTCATGGTATAAGACCGTATCGCTTGCACAACTGCTTTAATTAAGACTTCTCTTCCCGATTGAGAAAGAAGTTTTTCTTCCCAACTCTTAAGTTTTCTCCATACACGTTCTTTGATGAAATTGAAACTTTCTTTCTTGTTTCGCCCAATACGTTTTTAGACCCCTTAAACACAACCAGATTAACCTAGTTATTTAGCCAAGTGATTAACTTAGGTAAATTAAGCAGATCTAGGTTAACACATATAAATCATATCATTGACAAGTGTTGAAAATAAAGAACACAACGATATGATAACTTAGGAAAAAAAAACCGGTAAAAAACCTGGGGAGGATTTAACCTAGCTATCCTCAAGGTAAAAAAATTCACTATAGAGAATTGAAGTTTACACAATAGCGACTTAAACCACTAACAACCTATTGCTACCTCGAGTAGGAAACTTACTACCACAACCACGTGACAGCTCCGAGTCCACGGACTACTTCTCTCTTGGATTCACAGCTAGCCCAAGCACTCCCGCTTGTATTTCTTTAAGCTCTTGAAGCAGCAACTGAATTGATCACTAAGCTCTTGATATCAATCTTGAGATTGGAAACCCTAAGTGTGTATGAAGGCAAACACCTCTAGATCTCACAAGAGATTCACACACATAGCATAAAGAGCAACCTAAAAACGTGGCTAGGGTTTTCCCTTTTATACTTAAGACAAAACATAAAACCCTACACGTCAAACAGGCTTGGGCTGAGTTGGAAAATTCTACAGAAAAAAACAATCTGCACAAGCTTTGATCGATCGAGTCTAATTCTCGATCAATTGAGCCAGGAAGATTTACACAGTAAATCCTGCAGTACGCTCGATTCCAACTTTACAATAAACATATACTTTGAGCAAGTCTAAAACAAGACTAAACGTTTTGATCATGGTTTGCCAACATTACAAATTGAAGTTCTAATACATTAAAACCTAAAGTCTTAAAACCCAACATGCCCTACAAGAGATGGTAATCCCAAATACTTCTCATATTCCTTGATTTTCTCAACCCTTAGTGTATTTTTTATTAACTTCCTTCGATCTTCACTTGTGGATTTGCTAAAGAAAACATTAGTTTTAGGTTTATTTATCTGATGCCTCGAGCCTCTTTCATAGGCCTCAAGCACATCCAAAACTTTTTGGCACTCCTCAGATGTGGACCTACAAAACAACAAGTTTTCATCTGCAAATAAAAGATGAGTTAAACGAGGACTTCTCCTACTAAGAGAGAAGTCGTGGATGTCTCCTCTCACTACTACTTGGGTGATTAATCCATGGAGGCCTTCAGTACACAGTAAGAAAAGGAAAGGGATCACCTTGCCTAATACCCACGTGGGTTTAATGAAACTCGTGGGAACACCATTGAGCAAGATAGAATATGAAACTGTGGTAACACATAGCATTCAAAGACCAATCCAATGTTCATTAAAGCTCATCTTCCTTATAATAGCCTCTAGAAAAGACCATTAAACTCTATTGTAAGCCTTACTTAAGTCAAGTTTTAAGGCCATAAAACCATCCTTGACAGATTTATGATGTTGCATGCAGTGAAGTGATTCAAAGGCGACTAGAATATTATCAAATATGAGACGCTCTTTAGTGAAAGCACTTTGATGCTCCCTGATAATATGTGGTACAATTTTCTTCAGTCTATTGGCTAAAACCTTAGAGAAGATTTTGTACAAAACATTACAAAGGCTAATGGGTCGAAACTCCGAAATCAACTTAGGGTTTTTGACTTTAGGAATCAAAGTAATGAATGTATGATTGAGGTGCTAGGGTAGGGAGGCTGAATTTAGAAAAGATAGTATAGAATGAGTAATATCCTTACTGACTAAACCCCAGTAGTGTTGATAGAAGAGTGGTGGCATGCCGTTAGGTCCCGGCGATTTCAATGAGGCCATTTGGTGAGGTGCTACTTGTACTTCACATTATAAGAATTCACTAGATAGTTGCAAATTCATGTCATCTGTCACCAAACTATGAATGGATTCCAAAGTCACATCTGGTTGGAAAGTATTAGTAAAGGAGAAAAGCCCACTATAGAAATCCACTAGGACATTTGCCATCTTCAAAGGTTCAGAGCACCATTGACCCATGGGGTCCCTAATCCCCTTAATTTTGTTCCTTTGATGTCTTTGAGTGACTCTACTGTGGAAATATTTGGAATTCTTATCCCTATAACTTGCCCACAAAGCTCTGGAATGCTGAAACCACAATCTTGTCTCTTTATCAAGGAGGTCATTCACTTCACTTCAAAGCTCCCTAACTCGAAAATTAACTCCTGTTATTAAAACTTCCAACTCTACTTATGCTAATAGTTTCTGTTGTTGTTGGAGTTCTTTTCGCACACTTCCAAAAAAATTTCAACTCCACTGTTGTAACGCCTTGCCACACTTCTCAATTTTAGAAACAATACCACTTGCTGGATTGGATCCATTGTGCTTGGACCATTCAAATTGGACTATATCTATACATCCCTTCTCAACTAGCCATATCTCCTTGAAACGGAATAGCTTAGAAGGAATTGTGGACTCCAAACCATCGGGTAGAATCAACAAAGGTGAGTGATTTGAAGTACTAGAATTTAAATGGTGTGTCGTTGAACCTCTAAAGCATAGTAACCAATCCGAGTTTGCAAAGCTTCTATCCAATCTCTCCCAAATAGTGTGACCATCACTAAAAAATTTCCTCCAAGTGAAAGGGGGGCCAATGAACCCCATGTCCATGAAGCCACACTTATCAACAACATCTCTTGTTAGGACATATGTGATTCGATTTTTAGGAACATATGTCACTATTTTATATAATTGGCTAATCCTTTGACAAAACGCACTTTACTCGTATTTAGGTAGATCTAGGATGTGTTTAATACTTCAAGAAACCTTGTTTAAGATCAAGTGTTAAATCCATACAAGCCTGTGCAAGATTCAAGCTAAAAAGTGCAAGTTCATTAAAGCTCGACAGCTAGCATCTATCGAGCTTGAAGAATTGTTTCAGCCTTATGGCTCGACAACAACTCGGCAGATAGCGTATCTGTCAAGGTTTATGAAAAATAAAATTTCAGATCTGTTTTGACTCTAATCCGTGATTATATGTTTGAACCTTCTTTTCTCACAACCCTAGACATATAAAAAGATTATTTTAAGGGCCTTCAAAGGCGGCACAAGTTGCACAAGTGTTAAGCAAAGTTTGCTTAAGCAAATTGTGATCGGAGACAAAATTTGCCCTAATTCATCATTCTTGTGAAGAAGTTGCTGTGTTTGTGCACCGTAGGGTTTTGTGACCAAGCATCTTCCTAATCTTCATCGTTTGGATGAACTGAAAAACTTTGCAGCCAACAATCTTATCTAGTTGGTAATTAAAGTCGCGTACTAGGATCCGCGCAATTGGTTAGTCACGTATTAGGAGCGGTGTATCAAAAGGAAAGATTGTCACTACAGAACAAGTCCAATTGGGTATTGGGGTAAGGGTTCAACTGTTGGTTAGTATAAGGTACTGTGATTCCTTTACTTGTAGCTGCTTGTTTTGATAATAGTGGATTCTCAAGAGTGGTGACCTTAAAATCACCCGATGGGGTTTTTGCCGTGTTGGTTTTCCCCATTCGTAAACAAATCATTGTATTAATTTATTTTCTACTGCATACTTAGTTTATTGGTGATTTATTTGTGCTACTACGTGTTTGCATGTTAATTTGATTAATTAATAAACTTTGCTAATTAATCATTTAATTTATCACAAGGGGTCGATTTATTTTTTGGGCTATCAAGTGGTATCAAAGCAGACACACTCTGATTAGGTTTTAATCTTTATTGTGTGATCCATTGACTCCTGTTTGTCATGGATAGAGGATAGTCATTAATTATATCTCATTTATTTGATGACATTAACTATGCATACTAAAAAGTATGCATGGGAGCTTTCTTGCAATCTTTTGATGAGAAAGTGTGGCAAGCTGTTGAGATAGGCTAGACCAAACCAAAGGCAGAAAACTTCAACAGTAAGGCATTGAATGCTTTATTCAATGTGGTCACTAATGAGGAGTTCAAGAAGATATCCTCTACTGAAACTGCTAAGGAGGCATGGACTATTCTCCAAACAACCTATGAGGGAACCAAGGCTGTCAAAGATTCAAAACTTTAGAGGCTCACAACAAGCTTTGAAGAAATCAAGATGAATAAGGATGAGTCATTCGATGAGTTCTATACCAAGCTCAAAGACATAGTGAACTCAGCTTTCAATCTTGGGGAAACCATTCTTAAACCCAAGATTGTGAGAAAGGTGCTTAGATCTCTACCCGAGAGATTCCATGCCAAGATTACCGTGATTGAGGAATTAAAGGATATTGACAAGATTCCTTTGACAGAGCTAGTTGGTAATCTGCAGACCTACGAGCTAGGGTTAACAAGGATTGGTAAGTCAGGCAAGAGCAAGAGCATGGTTTTGAAGGCCAAGAGTAGTGACATGGATGAGTCTTCAAACAATAAAGATTCTAAGATGAAGTCCTACATCACCAAGCAATTCAAGAAATTCATGAAGAATGCCAATGGGAAGGGCTTCGACAAGGATCGTAGGCAATCTAGTTCTTCTAACTTCAAGAGCCAAGATAAAGGGAAGAAGGATGCTAGAGATGGTGGTCAATACACTGTTCCCTCAGGACCGAAATGCTTCGAGTGTCAAGGCTTTAGTCACGTGAAACAGGAGTGCCCCACATATCTCAAGACCACTGGGAAGAGCAAGGCACTTGCTGCTACTTTGAGTGACATTGAGCCTGAGGATGATTCCGACAATGAGGATGATGGAATCCTGAATGCCTTCACTACCACTGTCACTCCTATTGAGGGGATTTTTGAAGATGTGGATGAAGAAGAGGAATCGGTGGAGTCCAAGTTTGAGAAGATGGATGAACAAGATGACATCCACACAGCCTATGCAAAGTTATACAAGGTCTCAGAGAAACATGAGAAGATGTATAGGTTGGCCTCCAAGAAGCTTAGTGATGTGGAGCTTGAGTTAGAAGAGCTTTCCACAAAGTTTGATGAAGCCAATTAGACTACTGGAGCACTGAGATTTGAGAATAATTTCTTGGCTGAAAAGACCAAGAAGTTTGAAGCGAAGCTGTTCTAAGTCAGAGCTAAATTGGAGAAGACTTCAAGTGCAAAGTTTGATAAAATGCTCAGTTTTCAGAAATCTGCTTCTGATCAAACCGGTTTAAGGTATGATTTCTCTTCTCCTAGTATTGCTTCTACTAGTTCTACTATTTTAGTTCCTCTTGCTAATAATGTTGAAATTGAAAACAATAATGTCAAAACTAATTTAGCTAGTGAGAACATAGACAAGGGTAAATCTATCCTAGGAGCACCCTTTAAGTAGGATAAGAAGGAAGCTAAAAACCCTAGGGCTAAGAAGGCTAATTCTCAAAAGCCTAAACAGAAGAAACAACATCTCTGTCATCATTGTGGAGTTGCCGGTCATACTCAACCAAATTGCTATAAGTGGTTAGCCACTAAACAGAGCAACGGCATGATAACATCTGGAAGCCAAAATCAACTTCAATCCTCTTTTGCTCCCTTTGGAGATCTTCTCAAAGCCCTCATGTTCTTTTCAAACTTGAACGGTTTCAATTCTTCCCCCTTACCGCTAGTTAAAGGATTTAATCAAAGGAATGATCTTCCAAGGTGTGGAAGGAAAAGGACTCCAAGTGATTCTATCACTTTCTTCTCTCTCTTCGTGTTTTGTTTTTACATAACTTGTGTGTTTTGCTTTTATTTTAAGTCAGTCTAGTTTTATGTTTTGCTTTGCTTAACATGTTTTTGTTTGTTTATTTTCAGTTTTATTTATTTTAGTTTTCATAAAAATAAAATAAAAAATAAAAAATTGAAAAAACAGAAAAATACAAAAACAGTGTGTGTTTTGTGTACATCGGTACTTTTGTATCTTGGATGACCATTGAAACAATGTTTTATAAACTTTTTATCTTTTGTAACTTAGATGAGCATTTCTATACACAACTAAGCAAGTAAGCTTTGTGGCTCTTATTTGTGTGAGTAAGATTAAGTTATCTCTTGTACTTAACACTCATATTACTCTTTTTGACAGGAATGACTAGAGAATCCTAAGAGAAAGGTATAAATAACCATCTCACCACTATTGCTCACCAATCATTAAATGACATCTGTATGCTTCGGCATAGCAAAAGTGCAATGTCAAATGCTTAACATAATTGGGTATTTCTCTTCTATCTCTTATATGCCCATGCATGATTTGCTTAAAAAGAAAAATATGCAAAGAAAAATAAAAAGAAAAAATATCAAAATGCTTTATATATGATTGCAAGCGTGTATATATGATTGCAAGCGTGTATATAAGGAGATGTGGGAGTTATAGGATGTACCTCAAAGGTGATAGTCCCCATCAAACAGTTATGATTGTGTGTGAGTTAAAGTGATTTTCTCATATCTCAAATTATCATAACTAGTTGACACTTATGCAATCTTGCGATATTTTTCACACACAACATGCAATATTCTTTGCTACTCTTGATACATGTGCAGGTACAATGTGATTTGGCCATTACAAGGTTTACATGTGTTAATGTATGCTCACTAAACTATCTTGACTTGTTTTTAAAATATAAAATTGGTTAGACTTGTTTAGTGTGTGTGTGTGTGTGTTTTGGGATCCATGTGCTTGAGAGATGATTTTGAGAGCTTAAAATGTTGATTGGATCATTGGTTGAGTTGCATGCTTGATTGCATTCATATATGTGATTTTCTCTTCTTGAAAAACTGTTTTTAAGCAATCTCGACAGCTTCTCGACAACTCCTCGACACCTGACTATCTATCGAGCTTTTCGTCTTCTTCTTATCGCAATCTCGACAGCTTCTCGACAACTCCTCGACACCTGACTATCTATCGAGCTTTTCGACTTCTTCTTATCGCAATCTCGATAGCTTCTCGACATCTAGATGGATCAATCGAGCTTCTTTATTATCTTTTCTGTTGAATTGTTCCTCGACAGATCTTCGACAGCCTTTATTATCTTTTCTGTTGAATTGTTCCTCGACAAATCTTCGACAGTTGCATTTGTCGAAGCCTATTATGCTCGACACCTCTCGACACCTCTATCTGTTGAGATTTACTAAACTACTATTTATTCGTTCAGCTCGATCTGTTTATCATTTTGCTTGACATCTCTCTCGATTTATTCGTCCTTTCACCTCCCAAACCTCTCTCACTCACTCCAAACTTCATCTTCAAAGTTTCTTCAAGTTTCTTCAAGTTTTTCTTTACTTGGTAAGCTTCTAATCTCTCATATTCATGCATTTCATGTTTTGAAACCTAGGATTTAGGGTTTTTGACAAAATTTTGGGGTTTTTCAAAATTGTTGTGTTTTTGTTGAAATTTTGGGATGGGTTTTTGTTTAAATGCTCTTTAAACCTCATCCATTGCATCACATAAGCATTATAACAGTATTATTATGCATTTAGATTTGTGCAATTGATTGTGTGCTAGTAGGATTGGATTGGGCTTAGCCCATGATGCTTTTTATATTGCATGTCACATGTTCATGCATTCCCATGCATACGTTCTTTCTTTTCTATATACTTGCTATATTTGAACTGTGTTAGGACTTTTTTGATTGTCTCTCTCTCTCCCTCTCTCTTCTGTTTGCGTTAGTTTGTGTCTATGGCACCTAAACAAAAGTCTACTCCATCCTAGAACCCTCTTCATTCTGGGGCATCCACTTCATCTAATCCTACTCCTTCATCTGTTTGGTTCCGTGATGAGAATGCCCGAAAGGCCTTCTCGGAGAAATTTTCTCAATGAAGCATTCATTCTGAACGCCAAGTCATCCTAATGGACTTCGTCGACACTGACCTACCTGATGTCATTCACAGTCGGGGTTGGGAGTCATTATGTGACGTCTTGGTCACATGTCCATCCGTGCTAATCCAGAAGTTTTACTCCAACATGCATGGATTTGATTTTTCAGTACCTCATTTTATCACTCGCGTTCGAGGTACGCGCAATGCTGTCACACCGTAGATTATTGCGGATGTGCTCTGTGTCCTTGGGGTAGAGTTTCTAGACTACCTTAGTTGTGAGTGTCTAAAGACTATGTCCAAAGGTAAGCTCAAGTCTACTTTTCGTGAGCACCCTTCTGAGTGAAGAGAGCGTCAGTTCACTTACTGTTCGGGCTTTGCAAAAAACTCTCGATTTTTGAACATGGTTATGACTTTTGTTCTTCACCCTCTATCTCACTAAAACTCTATCACAGAGTCTCGTGCTCAATTTTTGTTGTCCCTTCTTAAGCATCTTACTATAGATTTTCCTTCTCACTTTATTCTTTCTATCATAGATGTCCATAGGGATTCGATGTCCCATGATAAGCTCATCTTCCCTTCCGCTATCACGAGAATCTTATGCCACTTTTCTATTCCCTTTCCAGCGTTTGACCACTTTTCCTATATGTGTGCCATAGATGCTGCTACTGTTAAACAGAGCGAGGCGCAATTTAGGTCGAGGCAGTCTGGGTTAGCAGCTCCTTCCTCCCGTTCAGCTCCATCCCGATCTACTCCATCCATATCTACTCCCTCCTTTTCTACAGGCAATGTGACTCTTGGAGACATCATGACACAGCTTCAGCGCATGGATGCTCGCCATGATACACTATCTACTGAGATGTATCAAGTGAACATTTGTGTCAGCCATATTGCACGACAGCAGGCGGTCATAGGTGGCTTTGCTCTTGAGGCTTCTCCTCCACCTCCTCCAGCGAATTCTGAGGATGAGGATGATGATGATGATACTACTACTTTCAAGGATGATGATGATGGAGATGCTAGCTCTTCCGGTACAGATGAGATGTCTACTTGACACTCTTACCTTTTGTCACTAGTGACAAAAATGGGAAGTAGTTTTGGATATGATAGTTATTCTTAGGGGAAGAGTTAATATAGGACCATTTTGTTAGGGGGAGTGTCTGAGGGATGTAGTGAGGATTATTTGTATCTTTTTTTTTTTTCCTACTTTAGATACATTTATATCTTGTACATGGGTCTTGTAACCATTATTGACATACTTTGTACTTATTTTCTTTATATATTGATGTATGTTTCTTTCACCTACCCTTTCATGTGTTGTTTCTTTTCTCTCTTTATGCACATGTTTCTTATTACTTGTATACAATCTATTATTTCTGTTTCACACAAAGATGCCTTGATGAGTTTTGTTTAAAGTGTTTCAGAAATACAGGTTGTCAAAGTGTACTTGTCATAAACTCTCTTCTTACAAAGTTTTTCAAGAGTTTGTGTTAGGATGAATTTTATTGTATTCAACAAGTGAATATGAGTTGAGTGATTTATGACTTCTCTTATATGTTCATTTGTTTGTTGTGGTTTTATCACAAATTGCCAAATGAGGAGATTGTTAGGACATACGTGATTCACTTGTTAGGAACATATGTCACTACTTTATGTAATTGACTAATCCTTTGACAAAACGCATTTTACTTGTATCTGGGTAGATCTAGGATGTGTTTAATACTTCAAGAAACCTTGTTTCAAGATCAAGTGTTAAAGCCATGCAAGTCTGTCTAAGATTCAAGCTAAAAAGTGCAAGTTCATTAAAGCTCGACAACTAACATCTATCGAGCTTGAAGAGCTATTCCAGCCTTGTGGCTCAACAGCAACTTGACAGATATGATATCTGTCAAGATTTATGAAAAACATAATTTCATATATGTTTTGACTCTAAGCCGTGATTATGTATTTGGGTATTCTTTTCTCACAACCCTAGACATATAAAAGGATTATTTTAAGGGCCGTCAAAGGTGACATAAGTTGCATAAGTGTTGAGCAAAGTTTGTTCAAGCAAACTGTGATCGAAGACAAAATTTTCCCTAGTTCATCGTTCTTGTGAAGAAGTCGTTGTGTTTGTGTACTATAGGGTTTTGTGACCAAGCATTTTCTTGATCTTCATCATCTGGATGAACGGAAGAACTTTGCAACCAACAACCTTCTCTAGTTGGTGATTAAAGTCGCGTACTGGGATCCGCGTAATTGGTTAGTCACGTACTAGGAGCCGTGCATCAAAAGGAGAGATTGTTACTACAGAACAAGTCCAATTAGGTATTGGGGGTAAGGGTTCAACTGTAAGTTGGTATAAGGTACTGAGATTCCTTTACTTATAACCACTTGTTTTGATAATAGTTGATTCTTGGGAGTGGTGACCTTAAAATCACCCGGTGGGGTTTTGCCATGTTGGTTTTCCCTATTCGTAAACAAATCATCGTGTTAATTTATTTTCCTCTGCATACTTAGTTTATTGGTGATTTGTTTGTGCTACCATGTGTTTGCATGTTAATTTGATTAATTAATAAACTTGGCTAATTAATCATTTAATTTATCACAAGGGGTCGATTCGTTTTTTGGCCTATTATCTCTAAATAATTGCATTTGGGCATGACCACGATTGCTACCTCCCTCCTTCTTCAAACTCCTTAAAATTTCATTAAAGTCTCATGAACACAACCAAGGCAAATCATACCTATTGTTAAGTTGTTAGAGTAATTCCTAGGATTCACACCATTTATAAGTGCTTGGCTCACCGTAGAAACCAGTGAAACACCATGCCTCGTCACTATCCTTATCAATGAGACAATCAATGTGATTCTTGGACAAGGCAATAACCTTCAACTTTATCGAATTCTTCCAGAACAAAACTAGACCACCACCTCTATGAATCCAAGGAACAAAGAACATGTTGTGAAAACAAAGATTACGCGTAATTTTTTTAGCCTAGCTTCATCCGCCCATGGTTCGGCAATGAACATGACATAGGGATCTTTTGCTTAGGTTAAATCCCCAAACTCTTTCTCTATCACTAGGTTCTCAAGCCCACAACAGTTTCACACTAAAAGACTTATGGTTCCTGAGGAGGTTGCTCAACAGCCTCCACCACTAAAGTTGAAGAAACTTGGTCACCTTCTAAAACCTACAAACGTTTGCAAGGTAATATTGATTGACTTTCTAAACCTGTGCTCCCCTTTCTCAATGTCCAACCTATGATCATATAAACTCATATATTTTCTCTTTCCTTTCCTATGTGGAACTCAAGGATTTTCACCACTTTTAATAACATCTTCAAGTGGACACATTAAGGAGTCAATTTCTTATTCACTCCATACTATTTCTTTAAAAATCCCCCACATGAATGGAAATTGATAAAACAACAATGCAAATGATGATGCAAACACAAAGAGAGTACAAGAAAAGTTACTATATCAAGAGAGGTAACTTTTGGTTTTGAACCTTCCTTTGTGAAAGACTATTGGATGTATTGGCTAACCAGTGAACATGAGGTCTTGAACTATTCAGCCATTTGTGTATACCAAGACAATAAAATTCACCCAGTCCCTTTTAGAACACAATTCATTCTTATGGTTGTGTTCATTTTGACCATGAATATATCCTAGTATTTTCATGAAGTGCTCTAGAGAATTTAACCTAAAAACTCTCATGGAAGTGGCCCACTTTACACTCATATGGGTGACTCTTATTAAAAGTATCCTACTATACCGCACTTGGATTTACAAGTAATAAGAATCATTGACAGGAAAGCTTACCCTAAACATCAATTGCAAGGATCACTATTTTATCATAGAAATGGGTGGGAGATAATATCTCCATAGTGATAAAACTAGTCACCATGATTCGGTTGTCCCTTTAAACCTAGATCTTAGGATCTCCAGTCAGCTAGGTTGGGTTGCCATCTCGGAGACTTTTATGCCATAGTCTTTAATCCCATTCCCTCTTGATGAACGCGCAGTTTAGTTACTCTCCACTCAAATAATTGATTACAGATCCGTTTTATAATTTGGAACTACTTCCATTTGAGAGTAACTACTTCATGGTATTATGTCTCTGATGAATATGTCAAGACCTACCATAACTCTGTGCACTACCAAAACACTAATTGGTTATCAAACATTTAGAAATAGGTGGCAGATTTCACATGTCATTGCGTTATAGCTTGAACAAAGCCCCCTTTTAACAAGCCTACACGAGTCTTGGTCCTACTACTTTCTTTTTAAGAACACCCCCAAACGTTTAAAGAATTTATAAGAAGACTATTTGACCTTTCCATAATTCATAGTGTCTTACTAATTTTCTTTTGAGGCAACTTGTTGAGAATATAATTTGACGAAAAGAACTCTTGCCTCCACATTGTAATTTTATATACTTTTGTAATGTAAAGTATATATAATACTTCAGGAGATTTATTTGTGCTTAATATCATATAATATAGAATCAACTTTTTACAGATTATCTTTATCTATGCATATGGTTCTTTGGCAACTTTTCTTAATTTTGCTTGCAATTCGAAAATCTTATGTTGGCATATTACCGATGAAAGAGAAAAACTATTTCCTTGGCCTGGATGCCTAAGTTGACATGCTAGATTTGTCAAATCTTTTTATATGCCTAAGAGTAGGCTGTGTGCGCTATATAGTCCGTTACCCATATAACCCTTTCCCACATACATCCCATTCTTTGTGAGTATAAACTTGTTAGAATAAAATACTAATTTGAAACCATTCTTACTCAACAGTAAGCAAGAAACAAAGTTCTTACGAATATCTGGCACATGCGGCATATTATTCAAAAGTAAGTTCCTTATCTGAAGTCATATTCAATACTATCTTTCCTTTTCCGACAACCTTAAAAGTTGAGTAATTACCCATGAAAATTTCTTCTCCATTATCCACAGGATAATATGAAGAGAACATATTCTGGTCTATACATACATGGCGAGTAAACTTAGTGTCCATCCACCATTTCTTGGTATCTCCTTCTACCAAATTCACTTCATAAATCACTGCAGAAAGGTCTATATCATTAACATCTTTAGAAAGATTCTCCACCTAAGTAATGTTGGCTTGAGAGCCTTTCTTGGTCCCTTGATTTTTACGTATATGGCAGCTCTTAGCATGATGCCCAAGTTTGCCCCACACATAGCATTTTCCATTAAACTTGTAAAGTCACCCCCTCTAGTGCCTTGGTTCGAACTTTCTCCATAATACTCCCTTTTCCTCTAGTGCCTACGACTTTCTCAAAAAACGATTGTTTTCCTCAATTCTCAATCTCACAATCAAGTCTTCAAGCTGCATCTCTTTACACTTATGCTTCAAGTTATTTTTGAATTCTTTCCAAGATGAAAGAAATTTCTCAATGATAGTAGCCACTTGAAAAGATTCACTTATAGACATACCTTAAACTTGAATTTCATGCATGATCAACTATATCTCTTGCACTTGACTAATCAGATACTTGGAATCCACCATTTTGTACTCCAAAAATCTGCCCACAATGAACTTTTAGTTCCGGCATCTTCTGTCTTGTACTTCTTGTCCAAGGAATCCCACAACTCCTTTGTGGTCTTGGTCGAACTATACACAATGTGTTGTCCAATCCATTGAGGATATAGTTCTTGCACAAAAAATCAGCATGTTTCCATGCTTCCATCGTAGCAACAACTTGCCTATCCATCTCATTCTCTTTGAGATCAGGAGCATTCTCATATAAGAACTTAGCCAAATTGAATGCAGTGAGATAGAAGAGCATCTTTCGTTGTTATCTCTTAAACTCAATTCCATTGAATATTTCTAGCTTTTCTCCACATGGTCCTTTGGTTGTTTATTCATTAATTGGAAGAGAGGCAGAGGAATTGATCTAGGTTGTTTGGTTTAGTTTAAGTTTGGTTGATGTTGATTTGGGTTGTATCATGTGTGTGAAAGGGTTGATGAGAGAGAGAGGGAGAGAGAAAGAGAGAGAGAGAATTGGGTTGAAACTTGAAAGGAACAGAAAGAGAGAAAAAAAAGAGAGCAAAAGGTAGAGAGTTGATTTGTGTTGAGAGGAACAAATGTGAAAAAAAAAAAAAGTGGTATTGAGAAAAAATAACAATAAATTATGAATAAAATAATATTAAATAAAGTAGAGTATCGATTCTCACGTAAATATATTTACAAATGACCTTGGTTAAAATATTTTAGACATTGTCGGAATCATAAAGTGCATTGGACACAAGCTATGTCCAATGCTTAATATATGTTACCATCAACCAACTTATTTTAAACAGATTATGCTTTACTAGCAAAAAACCAAAAAAAAAAAAACAAAAAAACAAAACAAAATATACTTTAGATGTTGATTATTATGTAATTTGGATTGAATAGGGCCATTACTGCTTAAAACAAGTTTTTTTTTTCTTCAAATAATGCAATTTCTTTTCCTTCTATTTAATGAGTATCTTTTCTTGAGGGTCTCACTCCAAACTCACTCACAGTTCTAAAATAGTTAAGGTATGATTGACAATTTTTTTTTTAATTTTCTATTTTTGAAAATTCTTTTTTATTTCCTTGTTCAAAAAACTTGTTTGGTAACTTAAAATAAACATAAAATAAAAACAACTTCCAAATCTCAATTTTCAAAGGAAACAAATAATAGGTAAAGAGGTATTTTCAGTTTAGAAAACACGAAAATAGTATATTTTTGGTTTGTTTAGATTGAGAAGAAGAGAGATTGAGTAAAGTAAAATAGAGTAAATTTAGTCTAAAATTAATTTTATTTTTAGTTAACTCTATTCTACTCTCATTCTTCTTCCCTCCATATAAACGGCCCTTAAATGAGGTCCACCATTCAAGTCCCAGCTAAAAATAAATAATAATAAAAAGACAATACCACGTGAACGAATTCTGAAATATGCCGCCAAACCCAAACAAACCACTATCTCTCCCTGACTCCCTCCGCCACTCCCTCTCGTCATTCCGTTCGTCTTTACAACCTGTGCTATGGGGTTTTATATCTTTAGTTGGAGTTGGCGTTATGATCGCATATTATATTGGTAATGGGTTAGATTTTTTAAAGAAGAGATAATGAGTCGGACTTTTTTAGCTGTCATTATTCGGATTCTGCAGGAAGGCTGGTTCCCCTTCCAAATTCGGTGAAGATATTCGAAGCCTTAGCATGTAGAAGGAAGGTCTTATTTGCAAAATAAAAGGGAATTAGAGATGCATTTTTTGAACGGGATTCTGAGATGATGATGATGGGGCTGTTAACAAGAAAGAACAGTTTCTTTCTTTCTTTGACCATGTTGGACAGGATCACAGGAAATAGCACAACACATGCCTTAGCTCGGTATGCAGAAGACTAGGAGGATACTGCAATTTGGTCTAATTTAGTACCACCTATAATGCAACATTTCTTGTATGCAGAATTGCAGATTGCTTCTCTTCAAGATAATGGGTCAAGACTTTTTTTGAAGTAATTGGTTCATCACTTAGTTAATAAGCCCATGAAATGCTTGCTGTTGTTTTGAATTAACCAAACATGTTTTCAACTTTGAAAACACAATAAAAACAAGTTTTTTTATGGTAGTTCCCAAAAGGCAAAAGTAGTTCCCAAATATAGCCTTAGTTTTCAGTTTTCACTGCTCACGTCCATCGATATTTGAACAGGAAGTGTATGAGATATCCATTGTTCAAAATTCAAATGCATTCACAACGTGTGAATCTAATTCATATGAATATCCACCACACTTGTGGGCATCCTTTTGTGTAAATAGGATGGCCCACTTTTCCTGTTCTTTTTAATTTCCAAAAAAAAAACACCATAAAATAAATTGATTACTGTTTGGTGAATATAACTCAATCACAAATAGATAAATATACAAAATTTTAACAAAATGTGGAGCAAAGAGTGCAAATTGTGGAAAAAATTAATCTTATATTCAATATTTTCTTTTAATCTTAAAATATTATTTTTACTTTTCAATGTTCTCTTTTTAATTTTCAATAATAAAAAGAAAATTGTTTAATCTTGCCCGGAGTTGAAATCTTTAGACCAGATATATAATGCTATGTAGTGACTCAAAAAAGGAGGACAAACAAGAACATCCCATCAAAAAAGAAAGAACGGGTGCAACAAAATCCAAACATAATATAATATAATATATATATATATATATATATAAGTATTATATAAGGCTGTATTATATAAGGCTACAGACACACTGAATGGTTCCATCATCAAGTAGCCAAACTTGGGACTTATTAAAATCACAAGTGCGGCTGCGATCATAAGAAAGTGCCGCGAGACCCACACCTACCTCTTCTGTGATGTATGAGTCAACTTTTCTTTATCTTTATCTGACACGTTTTTGTTATGTGTAGGATTCTGGGGTCTGTCAAGCGTTGCGGGCTTGTCTTATTTGGGTTTTGAGGGTGGTGCTACATCAGAACCTACACCACGGAGCAATTCATCGGTTGATGGAGAGCTACATGTTCCCGAATTCTCCTTCTTTTCCATCTCCTCCTCCTTCGGTTTAGGCCCCCTGTTTTTTTTCGTTGATAGGAATGAATATATAATGGGATCGATAGAGGTATTTTTAGGACTTTTGGTTTTATTGTAACAGTTTAACAATCCTCTAATATATCTCTTAATGACATATTATGCAGCAATTGTTACATGCGTATATGCAGCAAAATCTTTCATTTCTTTCCCAAAAAATAAAAATTAATAAGAATAAATGAAGTAACTTAAGTCATGTTTGATTTGCAAAGTTTTCATCACTCATTACTCAATTCTCATCACCCATCACTCACTTCTGCTTGGACCCACACCATTTTTGCTTGTTTTGCTTTGTTTTGCTTTCTCACCTTCCATCACTCATATCTCAAAAAAATGAGTTAGAGTGATTGAAAATGAAAACAGATTTTAGGAGTTTCTAAATCATGAGTTATGAGATTTGTTGTTTAGAACCAAGTGGGTCCAACCCGTAAGTCTAGTCACATCAAATGCCGAGAAGTAATGGTCACCAACGGTCATTTGGTATTGTTCACTTTCAGCTTTAATGTTTTTCCCTTATTTCTCTCATTCACTCCTATTTCTCTCTTCACTTTCACTCTAGAGCTCTGTTCTTGTTTCCGAAAGGTGAGAAAAATCTTCTCATATCTGCTCAGTTCTTGACGAAGCTAGGTCTGGTTTTATTTTTTTTATTTTTTTACGAAGCTGGTTTTGGTTCAAGTTTTGCTTAACATAAGGGAATTTCCAATAGATATTTTTTACCATTTGTTGTTGGTGTTAGGTTCTAAAGTATAGAATAAATGGCAAACCGTGAACACAAACTTGTTTAGATTTATATTCTTAAGTCTATAAATTTGATTAGACAATGCTCAAGGTGTTACAAGTTAGAATACAAGAACATTCAAGTTACAAAAATGAGAATTCATTTCTAAAGAGTTCGACTGATCAAGAATCAAGCTCTACAGATAGAAAGTCGTAGACATGAAATTTCTATAGAGTTCTATTTCAGCTCAAACTCTGCTTAAACGTTTAGGGTTTCAAGTGAAAACACTTCTAGTATATAAAAGAAATCCTAAGGCACGTTTTGTGAAGATTTTGGAGGTGCTATTGTGAGATCTAAAAGATATATTGTACGTTCCCCTTTCAAAGTCATTATCAAAATTTCATCTACATATTATTGGAACTGGTAAATCTGAAGTTGCTAAAACAAGATCATACATAACTGATGATTTAAACCTTCAAGGGAGGTCTTGAAGTCATAAACTGGAAAGTTTGTATTGCTAAACCTTTGAGTGGGATCTTAAAGTCACAAACATGGGTATTTATGCAAAGCAAATTGAAGATAGAAGAGTTTGTAGAGTTGGAGTTGCACATGGTCGTGTTAGTAAATTTTACATGAGGTAGCTTTAGATTTAGAGTTTAAATCCATTGTAAACTTTTATTCTATCATAGTGGATTTGTTTACCTTAAGGATAGTTAGGTCAAATCCTCCTCAGATTTTTACCTTGAAACGATTAGTTTTACTGGTTTTCCTAGGTGATCATATTACTGTCTTCTTTAATTTTCCACACCAAGATATATGTTTGCATGTGTTTAACTTAGATCGCATAATTAACCTAAGTAACTAATTAGTTAATTCATTAGATTAAACTAATCTGTTTTTAAGGGGTCTAAACAAATAAACTGTTGGTTTTTTTTTTTTTTTAGATCTACTTGATAACAACACCAATTGAACAATACCTTACAATATTCATATGAATAAAAACCTCACATAAAAAGTTTCAAATCCAACCTCAAATTTACCCCATTTGATTGTTGAAGATGGATGTAGGAATGTACAAGATCCAAAAGAACAAATTATCTAATATACAACGAAATTCATGAAAATGTTTAGAAATATGCAAAATACAAAGTGAAATTTTTTTTTTCTTCAGTAGACCCACACTTCCAAGAGGGGTTTACAAGTTGAAGGTGAAGTCAAGGATATAGGGATACCTGGGTTGTGTTCGACATTGGGCTTTGGGATTCCTTCATGTGGGTTTCTGGATTCCAAAATTGAAAAGGAGAGGGGAACCTCTAAAAGTCCTTCAATCTTCTTGGTAACAGATAGATCCAACAGCAATCTGTTGTTATGGGGAAAAAGAGGCAGAGTGGGAGGAGAAGAAGTGAGGGGCGGAAAATGAAAGGCAGAGTGACGGTTTGAGGATCTGATGCTCAGTGGTGAGAGAGTGGAGAAGCTGAGCCTAGGTCTTGTGAAATGGGCGAATGGTTGTGTGTGAAGAGGAGACAGAGACTTGATGCGGGTAGGCTTGTTGCCGTTCTGTGCACCTGCTGAGCATTAAATTTTTGCGAGTCCACTGAGTGACATAAAGTTGAGTTTTTGAATTGGAAAACCCATTGAGAATTTCCAGCCTAACGAACCAAAAAGTAGAGTTATGGGTAATTTTGAGTTAAAGTTATAAGAATTAGGTTATGAGTTTGAGTGAGAAAATTTGATTGATGAGTGTTAAGATATGAGTGACCTCCAAATCAAACAGGGCCTTGGTCTTTGCCTTGCCACGTGATATTGAGATTATAAGGCAACCAGCCAAATTCTGGATTTTTTTTTTTTTTTTTTTTTTTTTTTGAGGAGATGCCAAATTGTCGTCTTTTTTCAAAATAAAACAAAGCAATGGTTCCCACTTAGAGTCCATTTCTAAACAAAACAAAGCAATTGTTCCCACTTTAAAAGCCAAATTCTGAATTTCTAGTGGGAACCATTGCTTTGTTATGCTTAGTAAAAAGATGACACGGTGCTTTTCTATTATTCCTTTTATTACTTTTTTTTTTTTTTTAAATTTGCTGAACAATACAGTATTTATTTATTTTGTATTAATGATTTTTATAAGGTCATATGATCTTATACTGCAAAGTTAATTTTTGTAGATATTGAAGATCAGGTCTGAACAAACAAAAACAAAGCTAAAAAATTAAATAAATAAATAAACGACAAAACAGATTCATCCCAAACAATTAAACATAAGCAAACATGATTTCCTTTTTCATTTTTTAAGGTAATATTCAAAGGCGAATCGGTCATTTAGTCTTTTTTGGCAAAATTTTATACCCAAAAAGCCCTCCTTTAATTTGAAGAGACAGTAGCCGATGTGGTTATCTTAAAAGAAATTGCCATTGTATGTTTGCTTTAAGAAAATCATATTATACTCTCTTCTGACTCGTCTTTCTCACTTACTCTTCCTCTCTATTCTCAAACTCGTCTATTTTTCAAAAATTTCTCACTCTCCACTCATCGTAAAATCACTGATGCTATGGCGATCTGCCCCTTCTTCTTTACAAATACAAAATCTCTCT
This sequence comes from Quercus wislizeni, assembly GCA_023055345.1. Taxonomy (NCBI): domain Eukaryota; kingdom Viridiplantae; phylum Streptophyta; class Magnoliopsida; order Fagales; family Fagaceae; genus Quercus; species Quercus wislizeni. The sequence goes on along the minus strand of JALGQJ010000001.1, from coordinate 15,779,255 downwards.
AATTCTTTCCCGATACTCTCTTAAAATCCCTAACACACACTTTCCATCTAATCTGTCTTTTCTCTCTCTCTTTTTTCATTATTTGAAATTGGTCTCTAAAACCCTAAACTACGATCAGAAACCCTACAGTACGGTCTCTAATCTCTATGCATCTGTTAATTTCTATATTTATTACTTTTATTTCTAACTTTGGAGTTTTGTTAGTAAAATTGGTTGGTGGGTTTAGCACCCAAAACGTCAAACTTAAAATACGAAAGAAAATTACACAAGCATTTTGGGATTATCAGTAATTATTTATGGTTGGGAGCAATATAATTTGTTATTTTTTAAAATTATTTTGTACTATGTAATTTTGAAAATTGAGTTATGAAGTACAAAAATTAGAATTCCTCAAATTCACGTGCCTTGTTTAAGTATGTTTTGAGAAAAAATTGTAACCAAATCCAATATTATAAAAAAATTAAATGGTGTAATAGAGTGAAGAGTTGACAGGATATGACCCTTTTTCGTTCAAAGAAATAGATGACCAATAATTCATTATTAATGCAGTGTATTATCCCTTTTTAATGCAACTGCTGAATACACAATTATATAGTGCATCAAAATGCCAAATTGCCAATGCAAATGGAAGATTTACAGTGTATGCTGATAAGTTCCTTTAATCCGGTTACTTGCTCGATCTATGTGTCTTGCCTGTTTTCTTTTTGTATTGATCCCGATAAGAATCCAGGGAGAACAATAACCAAATCAGGTAATTATTAACAGATTTCAAAGCATTTGTGGAGCAAACCCCAGATTAAAAGCCATTGGCCGATGAAATTTTATTATTTAAAAAATAAATAAATAACGAAAGAAAGGCAATGATCATATTTACCTAAGGAATAAAACACACAAGCCGAAACGCAATTTATCAAATTTGAAATGAAACCCAAAGCTTAACAAGGTAGATACTCAATCTTAATCTAAATAAGAAAAAGGATTTCAAAAAATATAAATCCAAAACAGAACAAAAAATTTTGAAAAAAAAAAAAAAAAAAACAAAAAACTTGAAAAAAGATATATAGGAGAAAAAAATAACACCAGATTTTAATTAAATAAAATTAAATTAGGCAAGGATCAATTGAAAAAACAAAATAAAATAATTCAAAGCCATCTCCAGCAATTTGGGGAAGTCCAAAATTTCAATAATCTCTCTCTCTCTCTCTCTCTCTCTCTCTCTCTCTCTCTCTCTCTCTCTCTCTCTCTCTCTCTCTCTCTCTCTCTCTCTCTCTCTCTCTCTCTCTCTCTCTCTGCGCATTTTGAACTCATAAAAATCAAGTTCTAAACTTGAGTTTCATGCAAGAAATTAAATAATAAATAGAGTAATGTTACAGATATTATAAGTTTTACTATATTGATCTTATAAATTGATGTGTCACACATTAGAAAAAAAAAATTCAAAATTCATTTATGAGTTAGTTGAAACCCGGCCACCAATCATATTAATTGTCAAATACTCTCAAAACTTGGTGGAAATATCTCAAGCTACCTTCACTATTTCTCTCTTCCTCGACTTACATTTCTCCAAAATTCAAACTTCTTCAATTTTATATAGATTATAAATTATAAATTATGTTTGAATAAAATCTTCAAAACTCAACCATAATCCGTAAAACATGCTTAAAATTTATATTAATTGATTTATAATAACGGTATTCTTTACATCTAAATCCAAATGCAACTTTAAGATTTAACAAACAGTGCTAGTTCCTTCTTGATATAACGCAAACAAAATTAATCTAAGTGGATCTTTTTCGATTTTGTAGCAGACAAAATTAATCTAAGTGGATCTCATGATATTAGTATATATACAAACAAAATTTAGGTTTAGTATCTTAAATGTTGTTTCTTAGATTTTCATCTTAAGATTCAACCATGTGGCTTCTTAACTAAAAAAAACACTTCCATCTCATGAGAAAAAATTCATATGGCAGAATCTTAAGAAGTGAATTAAAAGAACGACACCTAAATACTATACATAAGTCTTGCCCTTAGTATATATTAGTTTCCATGTATACTCACCTCACCTAATTAAGCAAGAATCAAATTAAGGACATTGTCCTGTGTACAATGTCAACTCTCAAGGCTATATAAGAGTAATACTATAAGCACAAACTATTTTACAACATTTTTACAAATTATTAATATAGTTTTCATCTAAACCCACTATTAACATCACTTTTTCATTTACTAATAACAACTTACCCAATACGTCTATCAACCAAATATTTTTCACAAGGTCTTGTCTTTTACACTTGATGATGTCAAGGCAGTTTATATTTGGAACGAATTAAGTAGGCCCAAGGGCCACCAGACAATTCCACAAGAGTGATCCCAAATGAAGTTTCAAAGTCCATTTAAGGTGGTTTACACTTTTACAAGGTAAAAACCCATTCCGCGACCATGAGGATTTGGCCAAACAACACACTGAGTAGTAAATGAAGCTGTTTTTAATTTTGCGTGTGTTAAAAGGCAAAAATGGAAGTGATAAATTAACCCAAACATAAAAGCCCAATTCCAACCGACATATGGAACTACGGCTGATGAAAGCCCAATCCCAATCCTCAGCGCTTCTGGTGGCTTTGGCCAGCGGATTGGTCAAGATCAGATAAGTTTCAGCCGCAGCCACCCCTAATTTCAGTATCCACTGCCCAAAACAAGAAGATGCTAAAGTCTGGCAAATACAGCAAACCTCTCTCCCGTTCAGCAAATCTTATAGTCATCCCAAAAAACGGATAAGATTGAGGGGAAGCTGGAAACAAAAACCAATAGACCCGATGTGGTTTAGATAGGTACAGAAAAATACTTTTACAATCAGGTATGATACTTAACCGAACACCAAGTTTCAAGCAGTCCCATGATTTATTAAGCGTAAAAAACACAGATGAACATTTCTTCTTCATTATACCAACCATAATTATCCCTTATTGAGATATTAACATTGTGATTCTGCTATATGAATAGAAGCTTGATTATCAGAGTGTAATAAAGCTGGTCTCTGATATGATATATGCAAATCTTGCAACAAATGGAGTAAGAGTCAGTGGCGGACCATCACAAGGACTGAAGGGGGCCTTGGCCCCCCCAAATTTTTGAAAAAAATTAATGAATATATTTTTTTTTTGAGTTATCCTAAATAATTTGAAAATTTTTAAAAGAACCTTATCATTTTAGACCTCATACCCAATATTATGCACATATATATTCAAAAAAGTCTAAAAATAAACATAACTCTCATTTAAATAGAAGAATAATGCTAAAAATACAAACTATTTTACAAAAAAAATATTACAAATGGCTAATGTGATGAGTAGTTATTAGTAAATAAAAAAGTAATATTAATGCTACTATAATTTTGTGTTTACAATATAAAAGTAAAAGTTCAGTGTGACTAAACTAAACAAGAAAGAGTGAAAGACATGTTTGAAGTTTCCGTAAGTCCCTCACCCATGTACAGTGCTCCCGTACATGTTACTTTACTTTTCATTTTCTTTCTTTTGATTTCTTTACTTTACTTTTCATCTGCTTTCTTTTTTATATTTCTTATAATACATTATTTGTTATTATAATAATTAATATATTATATACCATATGACATTATAATTTATAAATGTACTTGATTAGTTTGATTAAAATATAAAGTATATACTACTATATTAACATGTATTTAGCACTTTAAAAAAAAAAAAATTTAACATGTATTTAATTGTTGTTTATAGCACATATTAAGTTATGAAGTATTGTACATTACTATTTTAGATTTCATACACACACACAAAATTTTATAGATGGCCCCCGCAAAGATAAATTTCTGGCTCCGCCACTCCGAGTAACCAAACTAACTCATAAGTAGTTGTTGCCATAGACCTGTACTTAGCTTCAACTGAGGATCTTGACACTACAGACGGCTTTTTAGACCTCCAAGAAATTAGAAAATTCACTAAAAACATGCAATACCCCGTTAGAGACCTTCTGGTATCTGGGCATCTTGCCCAATCTGCATCACAAAATGCCCTAAGATGAAAATCTGACTTAGCAGGAAAATAAATTCCTTGGCATGGTGTCCCTTTTATATACTGAAGAACTCTGAGTGCTGCTTTCATGTGAGGTTCCCTTGGTTGTACAAGAAATTGACTCAACCTATGAACTGCATGGGTGATATCTGGCCTAGTAAGGGTAACGTACAAGAGTCTGCCCACAAGTCTTCTATATTGAGTAGAATCTTTGAGAAATTTCCCTTCCTCCTTTGGACAACCTCAACTGCTGTTCCATAGGTAAATTCACAGGTTTAGAACCTATCATTCCTGTCCTTAAGGAGCTCTAATGCATATTTCCTCTTATTCAAAGTGATGCCCTTCTCATTCCTTGCTACTTCAAGCCCCGGAAAATAAATGAGAGAACCCAAATCTTTTATCCCAAATTTCTAATCTAACAAGTGTTTCCTTGAGAATAGTGATTCTTCAATTCAATCCAGACGATCTTCTCTTGTTTCAGTGTACATAATGCTACAGGAAATGTCTTTGTGCATAAAATTGATGATCCAAGATAGGACTATGGTGTTACAGCTCAAACAATCTTCAAACAAAGAAGAACTTGGATATGGTATTGGAATTTTACCTGTTAGAAATATTTCAACAATTTACTTTTTTCATTAAGTAAAAAGGAACAACATACATATCTAATTATAAGCAAAAACACAAATAGATATGATATGCAAAAACAAAAAAAAGAACCTGCATGTACAAGAAGAAATCTGCAAAATAATTAAAAACTCACAGACCAAATGTATGAATGATGAATGGTATATGTAAGGACCAGTTTTGGCTTGGACCCCAAAACAGGAATGGACCAGGCCTAACAAGCCCAAACAATAAATTTGTAAAGCGTGGGAGAAAAAGCTAGTCTGAATCTAGAAAAAAGATATCGGTTGTGAGTATTTAGGAAGAAGAGTTATGCGTGCAAAATACAAAAAGCATCATCGGCTAAGCCCGAATAGTGTGATCAATAGCTTAGAGTTTTTCCTTTTTACTGTTATATTTCTTAAACCTTTTTTTTTCTCTATTTTTCTTCTGTCCCCTTTTCGTTAAATTCCTTTTCATGTTATATACCATGATTTCTACACCATTCTCACTATACACGTGTGAGTCAGGTTTTGGAAGCTTCTCCCTGTCCCATCTCACACCTCCTTGAACCTTCTACTATTAGCTGTAAGGCTGTTTGTTTACTGTTCAGGTATCACCTTTACATTAATGCAGCCAGAGAGTTGGTTAGGAAACATTTAATGTGGAGGTAACAGCTTTTACAGATATTTGTTATCCTTCATCCTCATCCTTTATCTAGTATTTGCCAATTCCCTTGTCGTGAAATACCCCTTAATATATTATATTAAGGGGATGGGAATGTTTGTAGCCACATCGGACAGAAGTTTCGAGATGAACATCCTCCTCGGATACGGTTAGGTCCACCATAAATATACTTTACCTCTTCCCATAATACAATTTTCATCTCTTCCTTAACTGATTGTCCTCAGATATGTCCTCGTCCTTGGACTGGGTTATTGGGCCATAGGCCCAGCCCTCTCAACCTGAATAGTACCTCTGGGATCAATTGGCCCCCACAATAGCCCCTCAAAATCTTGCTTTACGACTCCACGAGAGAAAAGGAGGATTTTGATATCCTCGTCCTATTCCCCCTATAACCTTGTTTCGTTGGGTCAAATCACAACAATACATATTTACTCTCCTAAGGCATGCCCCTGACGCTTCAGTGATCAGAGCATGCTTTCATTTAATTTTGGCAACTCCCTTGTCCTCCATGTTCAACAGTTGGATGGAAATCCAACGGTGGGTAGGCTTTCTTGGAATATTCCCGCTCACAATTTCTGTGCCACTATAAATAATCTTTCAAATAAATTCTTTTTCACCTTCAACAGTTGCGCTATTCTAGAACCCGTGCATTGAACTTGCTTTTTCCTCTCTCTCTCTCACTCTCCTATGCATCTACAAATACAAAAACCTTGTCTGATGACCATTTCTCACACCTGTAAGTCTTCTTGAACTCTCTTCAACTTTTATTCCTACTTTGTGAAATTTCCTTTGTGAAATTTCCTTTGTAAAACTTCTTAGAAAATGGGTAGATTTAAGTACTTAGTAGACACCGAGGAGGGAATGAGGAATTTTAGGTCCAAATATAATATTCCCCCACACGTGGGCGTTAGATACACTGCACAGGGGGAGTGGTTTGACGAAAGGAAAACAAATGAGGTGGTCATCCCTATGATTGCCTTCATAGAAGGAGGTATGATCATTCCCATGGGTAGTATTACTAGAAATTTTCTTAGGTTCTTTAGGCTGTCCCCTACGCAGTGCGCACCGAACATGTTTAGGGTATTAGGGAGTATAGAAACTTTAAATGAGAGGATGAACCTAAACTTAACACACCATGATGTAAATTGGATTTACAACCTGCAAAATCTGAAAGGGCAGGGATATTACCTAAAGTCCAGGCACTCCGAAGTTAGGTTGATCTAGTGCCTCCCTGTATCTAATAAGGGATTAAAGGACGACTTTTTGATCTTTTTTGGGCAATGGCATGATGGCTTACCATTTGTCTTTATACAATTTTTAGACTCCTATTGCTTTTTGTCATTACTGAAATGGGTTTTCGCTGGTTTTACTGATATTGTAGATCCCCACGCCACTACGCCTTCGCTCCGTTTAGTTAACAAGGCGAGCTTAGACAGGATTCTACAAGTCGAGGTGTACGTCAACGAATCAGACGGTCAACTAAGGGCAGCGCATCTCATCCTTGGATACACTCCCATCTCACGTGCATTCCAAACTCTGAGGTGCGTGATAAGGGCCAGAGATCCTCGGCTCCATAGAATCAGTGTTGCCTACGAGGGGTTTGTAGTTCCACAAGGCATCCCTCTCCCAAGATATCCACCACTCACACAACCCTTACCTGTTGCCGCCCTTGCAGCAGGAGCAACATCTTCCCCCCCCCCCCCCAATTCTTCAAGTAGAGGAGGAAGAGGAAGCAAAACAAAAGGAAGAGGGCTTTGTGGACCTCACCGAGTCCACCAACAACTACGAAATTTTCAATCAACCCTCACCACCACAAGACATGCCTGAAGATATGGGTATTCAAAGGAAACCCCAACGTAGTCTTCAAAAGCTGTTAGAAAGTCAGCCAGGGAGGGGAGAAGCTGGGAAGCCTTCCCAACCCAAGCTTCCTCCTCCTCCACCTAAATCTCTTCCTCGCGCTTCTCAGCCACCTCCACCCTCCAAGATCGAACAAGTTGATCTTAAGAGGAGAAGGGAACCAAAGGGTAAGGAGGCAATGGAGCCTGGAAGACCTCGTCCCTCCAACGAAGAAAAGGCTCGCAGGCTGTCAAAGCAGCAGAGAACTAGCCATACCCCCAGCCGAGGATCAGAAAGGGGTGATGTTCAACTGCCCGAGCCCCAAGCATGGCTCCCAGCTCCCATGCTTGGTGGTGAGCTCCTGATAGACGATACATCAATCAGGGACTTCAACGGGGGCATAGGTTGTCACGTTACCTCAGTTTTGGAGGAAACTCTCCTGCTCCCCAAAGACATGGTGGAGTTACGAGGATTTAAGAAGAATGAAGTCTTCCTCCATACTAAACGATTCTTGGGCATGGTATGTATTTATTTTTTCACAGTTTTTTTTTTATATACTTGACACAATACTCATCATTTTCTTCTTTCTTTTTTTTTTTTTTTTAAAGGTTGTTTAAAGCACTTTCAGGTTAGAGGAGATATTCAACTCCCTCTCTCAACAACTGGACGATGAGAGAAAATGGAGGGTTGTTGCTGTGCAAACCCTAACTATTGCTGAAAACAGCAATACTGATCTTAGGAAGAAACTGACCGTTGAGGAGCAAGCCAGGAAGAGCGCAGATGCAGCCTTGAAGGGTGCCGAAAAGCAAGCTGAGAGCCAAAGGAAGTTGACAAACGAGGCTAAAGAACAACTAGCTGCTTCCAAAGAGCAAGTGGCAGCTCTGAAGCAGCAGTTGGAGGAGGCTAAAAAGCTCAAGGATCAAGCTGAAAAAGCTAGAATGCAGGCTGAGGAAGACAAGGCCAAAGCTGAAAAAGAAAGAGATGAGGCCAAACAGCATGGCTACGACGTCGGCGTAGCTGAAACCGAGGATACCCTAAGGGCAGAGGTCCTCGCCGTGTGCCGCACCTACTGCACTCAGACTTGGGAAGAAGCCCTCAATCGAGCTAGGATTGATGCTTCTTCTGAACTGAGGAAGCCTGAGAACATCGTCTTTCCTCTAGCCTTGCAGATTCCTAATCAGAAAGAGACAGCTCCTCCTATTTCCCAGCCAATCAAAAAGGCCCAATCTCAACATCCTCCCTCAACTAGTCAGCAAGAACAGGGCAGAAAGCAAGAGACCCTGAAAGACTCCTTTTCGGATAAAGTGGCTGAGGCTTTTCAGCCTGGGGTAGCTTCTCAAGACTTTGAGAAGCAACTAGCCTCAGTTACTTTACCTGTAGAAGGATCTCTTAAGGAGAAAGAGAAAGAGATCCCTCCTAAAGCAACTGACCAGGCTCTCAAATCCAAACTTCAAATTAAGTTGAAGCCCTAGTTTTTATATTTGTTTTTAGCATAATGACAATGATTGTACTTTCATCTTTTGTACTTAAAGATCAATTTTGATAATGTATGAAACATTTTTCTTTATTCCAAGTAACATTTGTCAGCATTATTGTTTTACTTAGCTGTATGATATTTACTTTGCCTTATTTCCTATTTGCTCTCTAGCATACGTTACTAAGGAACAAAATACGTTAATAAAACATAACATTAAATCTCCTTATCTCAAAAATGTATTTTCCTTTTACCAAGTTCTCTAATAAGTTTCACAATTTCCAGGCAATGTCTCAACACTTAAGTAACAAACAGGATGTCAATATATTGAAACACACTTATGCTTATTTGATATCCATGAGGTTTATCATGACTTATAAAACAGGTCAGAGCTTAATCCAAAAAATAATAACTTATATTCAAGATCGTGTTCTAAAGATTTTAACACAACTTATATTCCATTGAATATATTCCTTAATACTGCGAGGACAATTATCTTTACAATGTTCATGGTCCGAGGACTTGACACAGATGATTTCCCATTTTACATTTCAAGAGATGCCTTGGGATATTAATTTCCACTAAGTTTGTGATCCAAGGATCTGACATAACTTAGTTTCTGTTTAATATTTCAAGAGATGTCATAGGATATTAATTTTCACTAAGTTTGTGGTCCGAGGACCTGACATAACTTAGTTTCTGTTTAATATTTCAAGAGATGTCATAGGATATTAATTTCCACTAAATTTGTGGTCCGAGAACCTGACATAACTTAGTTTCTGTTTAATATTTCAAGAGATGTCATAGGATATTAATTTCCACTAAGTTTGTGGTACGAGGACCTGACATAACTTAGTTTCTGTTTAATATTTCAAGAGATGTCATAGGATATTAATTTCCAATAAATTTGTGGTCCGAGAACCTAACATAACTTAGTTTCTGTTTAATATTTCAAGAGATGTCATAAGATATTAATTTCCACTAAGTTTGTGGTCCGAGAACCTGACATAACTTAGTTTCTATTTAATATTTCAAGAGATGTCATAGGATATTAATTTCCACTAAATTTGTGGTCTGAGAACCTGACATAACTTAGTTTCTGTTTAATATTTCAAGAGATGTCATAGGATATTAATTTCCACTAAGTTTGTGGTACGAGGACCTAACATAACTTAGTTTCTATTTAATATTTCAAGAGATGTCATAAAATATTAATTTCCACTAAGTTTGTGGTCCGAGGACTTGACATAACTTAGTTTCTGTTTAATATTTCAAGAGATGTCAAAGGATTCACAGTACACACTTAAGATGAATGGAATGGAAACATGATACAACTGTTCTTATTAATAGTAGTACCTTTTCAGGTTGTTTACATTCCAAGGATGAAGTACAACTCTTTCATCCAAATCTTCTAAGTAGTACGCACCTACCCCTGCCACTGATGTAATGCAATATGGTCCCTTCCAGTTAGGCCACAATTTTCCCCAAGCGGGGTTTTTAGTGTTTCCTAAGACCTTCCTTAATACCAAGTCTCCTGGGGCCAATGGCCTTAGTTTCACATTCATATTGTAGCTTTGTTTAAGCTTGTACTGATAATAGGCCAATTGCACCATAGCATTTTCCTGTCGCTCTTCAATCAGTTCTAAATTCTTCTTCAACAGCTCACTATTTCCATCTGAGGTGAATGCGCTAGTTCTCATAGTGGGGAAACCATTTTTCAATGGGATTACAGCCTCAACCCCATATGTCATTGAGAAGGGGGTCTCTCTAATGGACTTTCGAGGTGTTGTTCTATATATCCAAAGGACATGTGGCAGCTCTTTCACCCATCTTCCTTTAGCGTCGTCCAATCTCTTTTTAAGTCCGTTCATGATGACCTTGTTAACAGCCTCAGCCTGTCCATTTCCCTGAATAGGCCAGAATAGAATATCTATTCTTTATACCCAGATTAGAGCAGTATTTCTTGAAAGTTTTGCTGTCAAATTGAAGGCCATTGTCTGAGATGAGCACGTTAGGAACCCCAAATCGTGTAATAATGTTCTTCCAAATGAACCTTTTGACGTCCACATCCCTAATATTAGCTAGAGGCTCAGCTTCGACCCACTTGGTAAAATAATCTGTACAGACAAGTAGGTACTTTTTATTTGGAAAGGCCCCACAATATCCAAACCCCATTGAGCAAAAGGCCACGGGCTAGAAAGAGGGTTGAGAACCCCTCCAGGTTGGTGAATATTGGGCGCAAATCTTTGACACTGATCGCATTTCTTAACATATTCCTACGCCTCTTTTTGCATGCCTGGCCACCAATATCCTTGGGTAAGAGCCCTGTGAGACAGAGATCTTCCTCCTGTATGACTTTCATAAACCCCTTCGTGGAGCTCCTTTATAAGTGATTCTGATACTTCGGGATGCACACAAAGCAAGTAAGGGCCAGAGAAAGAGCGCTTATATAACTTTCTATCCTTGGAGAGCCAAAACCGAGGAGCTTTTTTTCATACTTTCTCAACTTCAGACTTCTCTTCAGGCAGTATATCATTTTCCAGGAATAGTGATATAGAATCCATCCAACTCGGACCCAGTTTGATTTGATGGATCCGAGGAATACCATGGTGTATTGAAGTATGTGTATACAAGTCTTTAACCAGTACTACTCGGGGCAAATCCTGTGCCGAGGACGTGGCTAGGGTAGCCAATGAATCTACATGCGTATTTCCACTTCTAGGAATATAAGACAAGTCAAAAACTTCAAATTTTTCTTGTATACTCCTAATTTGGCACAAGTACTCCTGCATTCTTGAATCACGCGCTTCTAGATCACCCCTTACTTGACCTACCACCAGTTTTGAGTCTGAAAAGACCTTCACTGCCTTTCCTCCCATTTTCTGGACCATCATCATTCCAATCAACAAAGCCTCATACTCTGCCTCGTTATTCGTAGCCGAGAAACTCAATCTCAAGGATTTTTCAATGGTAATCTTCTCAGGTGACACTAGAACTAGCCCTACTCCTAATCCTCTTCGGTTCGCTGCTCTATCGACATACAATTCCCAAGGCATTGGGCTTTGAACAGAAATCACGCCGATTGACCTTCTATCCAGTTTCTGATTTTCCCCCTTCATCTCTTCAGGACATTCAGCAAACTCGGCCACCAAATCGGCGAGCACTTGGCCTTTTACAGAAGTACGAGGCATATATTTTATATCAAAAGCCCCCAGGATCGTGCCCCACTTGGCAACCCGACCTGTATAGTCTGCACTTCTAAGTACTGACTTAAGTGGAAGCTGAGTGAACACAACCACAGTATGAGCTTGGAAGTAATGAGGAAGCTTTCTTGTAGCATAGAACAATGCCAATATTGCCTTCTCCAATGGTAGATAATGCACTTCGGCTTCATTAAGTGACTTGCTCACATAATAAACTGGCCGTTGTATACCACTGTCCACCCGTATGAGCACAAGGCTTATGGCATATAGAGCAACTGCAATGTAGGCAAAAATAATTTCGTCCACCACTGGGCTAGACATAATGGGTGGATGGGATAGATATCGTTTAAGTTCCTGGAATGCCGTGACACACTCCTCGGACCACTGAAATTCTTTCCATTTATGCAGCAGAAGGATGAAAGGCCTACACCTCTCTGCCGATCTAGATATAAACCGATTCAAAACGACCATCATTCCAGTAAGCTTCTGCACCTCCTTGGGATTCCGAGGTGGTTGTAAGCTATTAATGGCTTTAATTTGATCTGGGTTTACCTCAATTCCCCTATGAGTCACCATGTACCCTAGGAACTTTCCTAACCCCACTCTAAAAGAGCATTTAGACGCATTCAAACGCAGCTTGTGCCTCCTCAAGATTTCAAAAATGTTCGTAAGATCCACTAAGTATTCGGACACCAACTTGCTCTTCACAACCATGTCATCAATATAGACCTCAACATTTTTACCTAACTGTAGTTCAAACATTTTAGTCATCATCTGCTAATAGGTTGACCCTGTATTTTTTAGGCCAAAAGGCATTACCTTATAGTGGTAGTTTCCCACATGAGTAATGAAAGCTGTTTTTTCCTGATCATCTGTTGCCAAAGGTAACTGGTGATATCCTTGGAAGGCATTCAGAAAACTCATCCGAGGATGGCCTACCATTGCATCTACCAATTGGTCTATCCTAGGCATAGGGAATGGGTCTTTAGGACAAGCCCTGTTAAGATTTGTAAAGTCCACACACACCCGCCATTTTCCTGTCTTCTTTTTCACCACCACGGTATTCGCCAACCATTGAGGGTAAAATACCTCTTTAATAGCCCCTGTTTGTTTAAGTTTGGTTACTTCACTCTTGACAGCCTCTACATGTTCATTATAGGGGCACCGAGGTGGCTACCTTTTTGGACTAACTAATGGGTTCATATTCAAATGATGACAAATGAACTTTGGATCTAGCCCTGGAGCTTCATAGGCATCCCATGCAAACACGTCTACATTTCTTCTCAAAAGCTCAACCAACTGTTCCTTCTCCTGGAGGGGGAGTTGAGCTCCAACCTAAAAAAATCTCTCCGGATCATCTCCAATGACCACCTTGTCTAGGTCTTCACATTTCACCTCGTCGGCAGGCCCATTGAACAGAGATGCCGAGGTTTTTAGCTGCTATAAATCGTTTTCATTAGTGGTCGAGGTGCCACTCTCTGGCTTGTGTTGAATTGCTGCTATTAAACACTACCTAGCCATAGACTGGCTTCCCACTATCTTCAGCACTTGACCTCCAGAAGGGTACTTCACCTTCTGATGAAGGGTGGATGAAATAGCACCCAAGGAATGCAGCCAAGGCCTGCCCATAATGGTCGTATACGGGGAAAATGCATCTACCACGATAAAATCTACTTCGACCACATCTGCCCCAGCTTACACGGGTAATCTTATCTGTCTCTTAGGAACAACCATTTTACCCTCGAAACTCACCAAAGGTGAGCTGTAGGTCGTCAAATCCTCAGGTTTTAAACCCAACCCCTTGTAGAGATCAGGATACATAATCTCAACTGCACTTCCTTGGTCAACCATGACCCTCTTTACGTCGTACCCACCAATTCTAAGGGTAACCACCAGAGCGTCATCATGTGGCTGTATGGTTCCCAGTTTGTCCGCATCCGAAAAGCTTAACACTAGTGGAACATTCATCTTGATTCGTTTTGGCATTGAATTAGAGTCATCATCTGAATAACAGGACACTGACATTACCCTGGAAAGACAAGATCCAGTCCTCCCTGAAGCAACAAATATGACGTTTATGGTGCCAAGAGGAGGTTTCGATGCAGCGTTTCCTCGGAACGCCAAACTAGTCTGGCCTCCTCGGTCACTGGAATGATGCAAGAGATGCTTTAACCTCCCTTCTCGGACCAATTGTTCCAAATGATCCCACAAATTTCTGCAATCTTCAGTAGTATGACCATGATCTTGATGATAATGGCAGTACAGGTTTTGGTTATGATTCATTGGATCTCCTTCCATCTTGTTCGGCCATTTAAAGAATGGTTCATTCCTAACCTTCTCTAAGATTTTTTGCACTAGCTCCCGAAACACAACGTTGACAGCCTAGGTGTTGGCAGATCCAGATTGCCCTGCAAAGTCTCTCCAAGGTCGATTGTTCTGTGCCCAATCTGACCTGGAATCCCTCCTCTCCTGAGGGATCACCTTTGCTTTCCCTTTTCCCTGTAATTGATCCTTCTCAATCCTCCTGTATTTGTCAATCCTATCCATCAACAAGCGTACATTGGTGACAAGTTTGACAGTGAGGGATTTTCTCAAATCATGCTCGGCCGGGTAATCCAGCCTTAAATGTGCTGATGGCCACATCGTCGTAGCTCCCATTTATCTCATTGAACATTTCCCAGTATCTCTCTGAGTAAGCCTTCAAAGTTTCCCCATTTCGCATGGACATAGAGAGCAAAGATCCTAAAGGCAATGGGATCCTGCTACACGTGATAAAACGAGCGCCAAAAGACTGGGTAAGTTTTTTGAAAGAGTCAATAAAATTTGCCCTCAAGCCATTAAACCATCTCATCGTCATTGGACCTAGGCTAGACGGAAAGATCTTACACATTAAGGCCTCATCTTTCGAATGAACGGCCATTTTTTGATTAAAATGGCTAACATGCTCCACCGGATCCTTCTGACCATTATAAAGAGAGAAAGTCGGTTGATTAGATCGTCCAGGAAGGCTTGCACCCTCTATTCGCCGTGTGAAAGGCAATTTAGCAACTTGGTTCAACGCTTCGTTCATGGCTTTATTTCCAAGGCCATTGTGCGATGGACTCTTATTCTTACGCCTATGGCTACTATATTCCTCGTCACCCGAGAAAGTTTCGCTGGGTGGAGTTCTGGATCGTTGCCTATACGTGGCATCTTCTACATCCTCAGAAGAAGACTCAGACCCAAGCGATGATCGCCTTTGCCGTGCACGACGCAACTTCTTCTTCAGTTTGTCAATCTCACGTTGCATGTCTCTCTCATTTTTTGCATGGAAGACATTACTTTTCCCACACGACTGACTCCTATTAGCATACGTGGTTTGCACACTTCCTTCATGATCTCCTCTTTGTTGAGGGTTCACAACTGAGTTATTACGTTGGGAACCCCCTGATTCCGCCTGGTGCGGACTATCATTACCCTGATGTGGCCTGATCGTCGGTTGATGCAAACCTGATTCTTCCATTTTCAGCACTAAACCAAAATCTCCTTCTGATTAGATCAAGCCTTTCTCACAGACGACGCCAATTGTAAGGACCAGTTTTGGCTTGGACCCCAAAATAGGAATAGACTCAGGCCCAACAAGCCCAAACAATAAATTTGTAGAGCGTGGGAGAAAAAACTAGTTTGAATCTAGAAAAAACTAGTCTGAATCTAGAAAAAAGATATCGGTTGTAAGTGTTTAGGAAGAATAATTATGCATGCAAAATACAAAAAGCATCCTCGGCTAAGCCCGAATAGTGTGATCATTAGTTTAGAGTTTTTCCTTTTTACTGTTATATTTCTTAAACCTTTCTTTTTCTCTGTTTTTCTTCCGTCCCCTTTTCTTTGAATTCTTTTTCATGTTATATACCATGATTTCTGCACCATTCTCACCGTACACGTGTGAGTCAGGTTTTGGGAGCTTCTCCCTATCCCATCTCACACCTCCTTGAACCTTCTACTATTAGCTGTAAGGATGCTTGTTTACTGTTCAGACATCACCTCCATATTAATGCGGTCAGAGAGTTGGTTGGGAAGCATTTAATGTGGAAGTAACAGCTTTTATAGATATTTGTTATCCTTCATCCTCATCCTTTATCCAGTATTTGCCCATCCCCCTGTCGTGAAATACCCTTAATATATTATATTAAGGGGATGGGAATGTTTCTAGCTACATTGGACAGAAGTTCCGAGATGAACATCCTCCTCGGATACGATTAGGTCCACCATAAATATACTTTACCTCTTCCCATAATACAATTTTCATCTCTTCCTTAACTGATCGTCCTCGGATATGTCCTCATCCTCGGACTGGGTTATTGGGCCATAGGCCCAGCCCTCTCAACCTGAATAGTACCTCTGGGATCAATTGGCCCCCACAGTATAGATCAAGTTTTATGTTTGACACAATCTCCTTAAACTAGGTTTTGCCCCTCACACAATCTATGATGTTTTGAGACTTACGGATGTCTGCCTCATAAGATAAAATGATCTATAGTACGGAGAAGAAGCACACAAGGTTTGTGCTCTACGAACTAATCTATGTCTCTTTCTCTCTCTTTGATTCAAAGGTTAATGCACAAAATATTTTCTCTTTGGAAGAGTTTCTTAAAAGTTATTTTTCATGAATGAGGAACTATGAATATATAAGTTACTGAACCGACATACTGTTTCAAAAATAACTATTATATATAGACTTACTGACTCAAAAAATAAAATGTTACTATTATCTGGACAAGAGGGCCCAGTTCACACATGCCTAAAATCCAACCCAATGTCCAATTTATGAGTATATAAACTCGTATTCTCCGTCATTTCCTATGTGAGACTTAAGGATTCTCACCACTTTAATATCATGTTCAAGTGAACACATTAAGAGTCAATTTCTTATTCATTTTACAATATTTTTCTAACATACCATTCACAAAACCAATTTTCTTCTTTGTAGTAAGTGCAAGAACCATGGATCAAGACCATGATTAATAATTCGCGGTGCCAAGTAATGGTTGAGTAACCAAGATGCTACCTGGATTATCACTGTTGCTAAGAAAATATGGATTTGGAATAGGTTCGTCAGAAGTACTCTCTGATTGAGCTCTAGGAGTAAGAGTAGGATTGGTTGTTTCAGTTGATGCCATTGATGAGCTTCACAAGCTCTGATACAATGAAAATAATAATAATAATAATAAATAAATAAATAAAAACTCGCTAGAAGAAATGGAATTTTTATTAATTGCTGATCAAAGAATCAAAAAGCGTAAAAAATTAAACTAACAAGCTCTCTAATTGCTTTATATACAAACTGCAGTTACAAGCTTCTGCGTATAACATGCTTCCACGGGGTGTAACTTATAACAAACTGCAATTGCAGTACGCACGTGAGAGAGAACCATGCCTTCACTTAAGTAATGTTGTGTCGTTCCCAGCAGTTCAGTTTTGTGAAATAAACAAAATAGTGCCATATCAATACAATGCAAGAACTCTTCATTTAAATCAAACGATATCGCTGCGAAATAAGTTTGTTCAGTGTGTGTGTATATATATATATATATATAAATTTGCAAGTACACATGGAGCTGCCACTGTAGACGAGAGTGGCGTATTCGACTCCCCAAATTGAGCTTGTGTTAGCAAGGAAGGCCAAACAAGTGAAGACATGTAGCTTTTCAAAAACCGACCCTCAATAGATGACATACTTTGTTATGATTGATGCATAAAAAAATAGTATTAATGATAATGATATATAGATAGAGGTAATAATAATGTTACTTTAATCATAATAAGTCATGTTAATTGTTATGGAAAATGTTATACATATCATTAACACTACTCTTTCAAACCACCATAGCTGATTTTTTTTTTTTTTTTTTTTAAACAATAAAAATGAAAATGTGCTGAGCTCTAACCCATTGCCCTTCCCAAAAATAATAATAATAAAAGGTGAAAATGAAAATATCAATGGCTTGCATGTTTATATAAATATTCTTTCCATTCTCCTTTCCAGGGCACACATTCAACTCAAAGCCCTTCAAAAGTTTTGAATTTTGAACCAAGCTAGTTTCTAAGAGCATTCCCAACTGGCCTTGTATATCCTATATGTTGATATATTTTACCATCAAACCCTTCAAATGATACTCTAGACGGCCTGCCAAATTGTGCCAATTGTAAAAAAAATTTACAATGTTGCTATAGTATCATCCTATTTCTAAGATGGTACTGTAACAAGATTGTATAATTAAAAATTATTATTTTATTATCTGACTGATTATTCTCTCTTTTCCTTTCTCATTATTTCATTTCCCTCTCTTGTCTTCTTTTCTCTTGTTCACTCTCTCCTCTTCAGACCCAAAACCATGGTGGACATGAACGCCATCACCAAGCCACCATGGCCGGACCCACTGTCACAGGCCATCGCAAGCCACTTGACCAAGCTCAGTTGCTCTTCTCATCTTCTCCATGGATCATGGCTCCATCACGGTTCGTGGGTGCATCAAGTCCGGTGTGGCTCGTGGCTCGTGGCTCTCTCAAGTCCGGTGTGGGTCATGGGTTGTGGGTCTCTCAAGTCTGGCATGGGCTTGATGAGCTTTTAGGTCTCTAAAGTCCATTATGGCTCTCTCAAGTCTGGTGGCGTTGGTTGGGTTTTGAATTGATGTGGATCGTGGTGGGTCATGGTGGGTTGTGGTGGCTCTGGGGCTGAGGATCATGGTGGATTGGCGTGTAGACTGCAGTGATAGAGGCGTGGAGATCGGCTTTTTTTTTTTTTTTTTGGTGATTATGTGGTGGCTATTTCTTATGGATGTGGCTGTTGTTGGTTGTTTTTGGAGGCTTAAATTTTGTTTTTTTTTTTCTCTATGGTGGCTATTTCTTGTGGTTGTGGTTGTAGTTGTGTTTGGTGGTGGATTTGGTGATCTGAGTTGTGGGTTTTTTTGTGGATGTGGTTTGCTCGGTTTGATCTGAGCTATGGGTTTGGTGCTTTTTTGCAGGTTTTTTTTGTGGGTGTAGCAATGGTGGGGTGGTGGGGTTTGGATGGTGGTTGTGTGGGGTATTGGGTTTGTTCACGACGATGAGAGAAAGGGGAGGAAGAGAGACAAAAATTAGAGAAATGAGATATATTATTTTGGGAAATATATTTTATGGTGTAGATATATTATTTTAATGAGTAGAATAGGCAAACAAAATTTGGGATATTAGGTGTGTTGTAAAATGGTATGGTATAATTGATAAAGTAGCTTTTTGAGATGGTAAAATAGAATAGGATGGCATTTCTGGTTGTAAATGCTCTAAGAAAAAATGAACGCAAGTGCTATTGTGATTGGTGAGGGGAAGAGTTCCAAGTCTAGGGTTGGCATGAATAGAGGGGTGTCTATCCTAGATTTCATCCTTAGAATAGTTGCAATTAATTCTTGGTTAAAACACAAACTAAGGAGAATTCATGACCTTAGTATTTTTCTTGGTACTTTTTTTAAAGAAAAAAAAAATGAAATTATAGATTATTTTTATGTAATGGGCTAAATAAGTTACAAATTTGAATGATTAAGGATTTTTTTTTTTTTTTTTTTTTTTGTTTTCAAATAGGCTTTTTGTTGAATAATTGTTCACTTGTTTGGTTTAGTCTTGTTTTTATTTGGATTTTTTATGGTTATTTTGGCTAATTTTATTGTTGTTATTAAGCCTTTGTTTTGAGTTTAAGAGGTTAAGGATTATGTTTGGGCACCAAAATTATTTTTGGAGTAATGTTATGTCTATAACATTTTCACACAAATCTTACACAACAAGCTGTTATTGGTAGGTTTATAAGTGATGTTAGTGTTGGGCCCAAATTAGAATCAATAACTATGTACTACATAAGATTTGTTGTGAAATTATTATAAAATTTTTGTAAATGTATCATTACTCTTATTTTTGTTGTACTCAAATTCTTGTAATTTTTAAGTCAGGGTGTTCAACATTTCTATTAGGGTCACAATAGGTTAATTTAGTATATAATTTTTTTTTTTTTTGTGACAAATATATATACATTTTTTTACAAGTCAGGGTAGTCTTGTGACCACCCTGGCTTAGAGGTGGAACCCCCACTAACTATGGTTAATTTCTTTTTAATAAAAGTACATGGTTTTTCTTCTCAAAAAAAAAAAAAAAAAAAAAAATAACTCTATACTTCAAATTTAAATATGTTTCAATTGCCAAGATTATTGTAGTTTAATTGATTGGCACCTCTTATATGTCCATGACATTGAGGGTTCATATCCCCCCCCCCCCCCAACCCCCTTCCATAAATCCCTCTCTTCCATTGTCATTATTATAAATAAATAAATAAATAAAAGGAACTTCCAATTAATATCGTTTGCCAATTTATGATGATGTCACTAATAGAAATAGTTCATACAAAAAGCGTCACATGTGCATATTAGATATGAACATTATGTCTATGCCACACAATATCGTTTTTTCAAAGCGTTTTTTTTTTTATATTTATAAAACCGTTTTTGATATTGTATAATTTAGTGTGTGTTTAGATCTTGATTATAAGTCTATTGCTTATTTTCCTACTATTTGCAAATCCCACGTAAGTCACATACTTATTTTATTTAACTTTTAATTTTTATTTACAATACTTTAAACAAAATGTTTTTATCAAAAAACTAGATAAGTAATTCCGGAACAAACACTTTAATTCAAAGTTTCTAAAATTTTGGGTTTAAATGGAATCTATAGTTCCACACTTAAAGTTATAGGTTTTTTTTGTGATAATTTGAAATTTTGGGGAGAGAGATGTGAATTATAGATGTTTCCATTAGAAATACCAAGAAATGTCTAGAATTATGAGGCTCTTGACCTCTAAGTTCCTCTCTCTTTTTTTTAGGGAAGGCCTCTAAGTTAAATGGTTAAAAATGTATTAAACACTATTTTTTTTTTTTTGGACATATTAATTATTAGCATTCCATTACAACGTATACTGCGCATTGCATGGGTTAAAACTTGATTTTCCTAATTCTTAAACTTCTCACCATTAAGTAGATCCTACACGTTGTGTAATGTCTTAGACCTCTCTCTTTATTTGAGTTGTAAACGAGTCAAGCATTATGATATTCAAGCTTAAAAATTGAGCTCAATATTAATGTTCTAGCTTAGTTGGTTAATTTGCCAAATGCACACGAACTTTGTTCAGTTGGTTAGATAACTTTACAGAAAACAATTTTCAGTTAATAAGTATAAGTAAGATCCAACTTTTCATTGGGAAAAAAAAAAAAAAAAGCAAAACATCGATAATGAATTTATATATTGAAGTCTCACTATTCTATACTCTACATCACTACATCACTACATCTATAGATATAATTTATTTTTTTATGCTTTCAAAAATTCCATAGTTTAAATTCAATCCGGACATTGTGTAAAGGCCGTGTTTGCATCATCCAAAGGTAATGTGACACATTAGACTTATACACCAAACCAAAAAAAAAAAAAAATTATAAAGAGGAAGAGCATAACACATAATCACACTCTCATAAATACATAATATAATAAAAATAAAAACCTAAATCAGCAGAAAAAATCCATAGCCATGGCCAATTGATTCTTTGAGCTCGTTGCCACCATTAATAGCTAGCGGTGGTTTCACGACCCACATCCCCTCTATGATTAACTCTCTCTTTCTTATCTCACTAGATCAGATCCCCAAAATCAATATTTCTTGAGTGGTTAAAGAGAAGGCTATAGAGAGAGAGACAGCAGGATGAGTGTTTAAAGCCGTCACTGGTGATGAAAGTGGTGATCAATAAAAATGAAGGTGAACAACAAGGTTATTCTGCAATGATGTGGATTCCGACAAAAGAAAATGAACAGAAATAGGAGAGAGGGTTTACTTCGTTTTAATTTTAAATGCATGGTAATGTTCTATAATAATTACTCTTTATCATCAAACTAAGATATCAATTAATTTTTAATATAAATGTGACTCAAACCTCCTAATATCTCACTCGACAATAAAAAACTTAACAGTTGAGTTAACTAAAATCCACAAATAAGGACTAAATGCATGTTAAGAGTGACTAAATCCCCTCTTGAAAAAATCAGAGACAATATCTAATTAAGTACATCTTGATTTGCTATGGACTAATGGTTAATATTAAAATAATAATAATAATAAAATAAATTAAAAAGGATCACGTAGTCATCCCGTCCAGGAACACAGTGGGATCCAATTTAAGATACCGCAGTGGTAATTTTCTCGTCGTCTTCCTGAAATTTAACAATTGCAATTGCATCATGGCCTGGACAAGGACAAGACTCTTCCCCTTATTAGCTAGATATCACTAGATTCACAACTATCAACAAGGAATATTGGATGAAAAACTTTTCCAACTGGCCAATTTAGTATAATGTATTGGTACGTAATTTCCTCCTCTCTTCCTGAGAAATCACAATACCAACAAGAATTGGAGGAGGAAAATAAAATATTCTTTCCCCAAATGACTAACAAGAGATTTTTTTTCCAAATGACTTACAAATGGTTGTTTATGTAGTAATCATGACGTCGACAAAATTAATGGAGGAAAAGAGTCTTTTCTTTTCTCTTTAGAATATGGCTTGGGTTAATTCGGTACACTCAGTGCAATTGGATGCTGAATCAAAGTTTTACCCTTCTTTTTTTTCCCAATAATTTATTCTGAATTGGTGATGACTGTCATCAAAACAAATGGATGAAAAAAGTTTTTTTATTTCTTTTCTTTTTTTTATTTGCTAATAGAGGAAAAGAGTCATTTCAATTGACTAAAAAGTGTTCCCAATGTGACTAGGATATTATTACCGGTAACAAGAAATTGAAAAGGAAACAAGTCTTTTCACAGTTGGCTTACAAAGAAGTTGCCAATATCAAGATTAAAGCTAGATCACAATATCTTCAAAAAAAATTTTGAGTAGCAAATTTTTAGTAAGTGAAAAAAGTAATGTTTATGATAGACCCAAATAAAAATCAGTAACAGATTACCACTTAATTTGTTTTATGAAATTATTGTGGATGTAGCTATACTCCAATATCAATTATAGCTAGTTCATTATAATTGGCATGACTTACCTAAAATTATTGACGAGGTTGTAGTTTGTGCTTATACACATAAATATATAATAATAATGATGATGAGATGATCTTAACAAGGTAGTTGAGGTTATCATCTTAGCTTTTGCATTGTGTATTAAGAATGAGTTACTTGACACCAAAACTATGAAAATTAAATTGGATCGTAGCACAAAATTAGACAATAATTGAAAATTAATTTGGATTTTAACCGCGCTTCAACTCTAACTTGATATGTATGATTATGCTTTTTTTTTTTTTTTTTCTGTTACTCTCTTTTTGACTTCTTGCTTAAAATTAAGTAGACTTGGGCATTGGAATCACCCCCCATTCCATCGATTCAAAAACTTTTCTTCCCTTCAACAATTAAGTCCATACTTCTTTCTCTCAAAAAAAGAAAAGCCCACACTTCCAGTGTAGAGGAATTGCCTTCAAGTATTAACTATATTTGGAGGTCTATCTTGACGGCAGGTCCGTAATCCATTTGACCTTAATCATTCTTCAGGTAGATGTAACATACTAACATTTATGCATGCATTCCGTTCTTTTATTTTCTCCTAGCATCTTTCTTCTTTCATATTTTGTTGATGAAAACATCGACCTGTTTTGTGGCACTATAAGATTTTCATGTTTTTACTATTTCCACGTTTAATTTGAGCATTCATGCTTTAACTATTTGAGAAAATTGTTCTTTTTTATGAGAAAAAAGATTTTTTTTTTTTAATTTTAGGAATAAAAATATATACATTTTTTCATTTCATAATAAACGACAATATTATAATTATTCAATTACTAATGAAAAAGAAAAAGTTTCACCAATGTTAATTAATATCATTTCCTTTACATTACATGTCAGGTTCAACTTTGATTTTTTTTTTTTTAAAAGAGTAATGCTATACATTTTTTACAACTTTTTGTACCACTTATTATTAGATAGATGCAATAAAATTTTAA
This sequence comes from Quercus wislizeni, assembly GCA_023055345.1. NCBI lineage: Eukaryota > Viridiplantae > Streptophyta > Magnoliopsida > Fagales > Fagaceae > Quercus > Quercus wislizeni. The sequence continues at coordinate 15,755,348 of JALGQJ010000001.1, read as the reverse complement.
CTTATGGTGTTTGTTTCGTAGTAGCTTATTTGGATAGAATAAATACTTCCATATGTGTTATATTATTGATACAATTTTAAAGTGGTCCGATTACAAATAATTTAAAAAAAAAAAAAAAAAAAAAACACACATAACCTAGGTCAGGTGCATGGGTGGTGGTTACACGTAGGAGGCATGAGACTAGGAATCAAAGAAATGGTGGGACCTCCGTGGGTCAGGTGTGTGACCAACCAAATCAAGGTCTGGTACGGAAAGGGATGGAGAAAGTGATGAATATGGGGAAGTTACACACCAGAGTCAGCCATGGGCCTACTAAGGATATGAAGAGGAAGTTGGTGCCCACTAGGGAGCTTAATGGGCCTTTGTTGGAAAAATCTATCCAACAGTTAGTGAAGGATGGGGCTCTTAAGGTGGCTGAGGTAAGCACAAACAACATGGGCCTGGTTAAAGATGATAAGGGAGCGCAAAAAACAAATACGAAGAGCTTAGTGAAAAGGAAGAAAGCACTCGCACACGCTAGGCCTGTCTAAAATGGAATATCAGATTCTTTTAGATTAGCTAAACAAAAAACTCTGCCGTCATCTCAAGGTAGAGATGGTGACCAAAACCCGCGGGACTCGCCGATCATGCTACTCACATCCAAGCCATGGCAAGAAACGGGTTTTCAATTCCGAGGTGAAGATTGACGAGATTCTGGGCATCAACCTTGCCGTGATCCTTGCCGAGACGTGAGCAAAATTAATCCGAGATGTGGGCTGGGTCTGGGTGAAAACTCGGCGAGTATGGAAGTGCAACGGCCAATTGAAGAAAGTGATTGCAAGGGAAGACTTCCCACCCATGCCGGAACCAGCGTGGACAGAGGCAAGGAATGTGCAATGGATGTTATTGACAAATTTTTCGTCAATGAAGGCAGAGCAGTGTTGGAAGATGGTAATGCAACCAGGTTCCATAAGCCTCATGGGGATTTTAGTGTCTCAACAATCCAAGTTTTTCAGTCTTCTCAGGGCACCGAAGGAGAGGGATATAGGAATGATGAATCTCAGTGAGGTATTAATGCAGAGCGTATGGAGCTTGAGGGAGGGGGCGGAGATGGTGTCGCCAACTGTTAAGTGTCCCACCTCTGTCTAATTTTATCCCCATGAATATTATTGTGTGGAATTGTAGAGGTGCTTGTAAGCCCTCATTTCAAAAGCATGTTGGTGAGCTGGTTCGGAATCATAATCCAGTGATGTTGGTAGTAATGGAGACACGTGTTAAGGGTAGTAGGGCAAAGGAGATTTCTGACAGACTACCTTTTGATGGATCAGTGCACACGGATACCATTGGTTATGTTGGTGGGCTTTGGTTGCTATGGGATTCAGATAAAATGGATGTCATGCCTTTGGCTAATACCGAGCAGGAAATTCATGCTATATTTAAGTACGAAACTCTAATTCTAGCTAGCTCTTTACTGCTGTGTATGCTAGTCCTAGAACTGCTGAAAGAATTATTTTGTGGAATAATCTTATTAAAACTGCTGAGTTGCATGATATGCCTTGGGTTTTGGCGGGTGATTTCAATGAACCACTTACGGAGGAGGATAAATTCGGGGGAAGAGTAGTGAGTGTTAATAGATCACTTTTATTTAAAGATTGTTTGGATAAATGTAACATGATTGACATTGGGTTTTCGGGGCCCCATTTCACCTAGACAAATAGAAGGGAGTTCCAAGCTCTAATCCAAGAAAGAATAGATAGGGTTTTTGTGAATCCTAGCTGGTGTGTTTTATATCCGGAAGCTCGAGTTGTCCATCTCACTTGATGCCACTCTAATCATTGCCCTATTCTTTTGGAGATGCTGCCAAGAACAATCATGGGGAAAAAATGCCTTTTAGATTTTAGACCTGCTGGCTATCAAAGCCATCTTTCTCCTCTGTTGTGACTCATGCATGGAGAAACTCTCCCAACTTAGGGGATGTAATGAATAGATTTACCCAAGCAGCAATAAGGTGGAATGGTTCCCACTTTGGTAATATTTTTACTAGGAAAAAGAACCTTTTGGCTAGGATTAATGGTATTCAACGGGCCTTATCCATGAGACCTTCTACTTTCCTAGTTAATTTGGAGAATGGGCTCCTTAAGGAGTTAGACCAAATGGTTAATCAAGAAGAGGAGCTATGGGCAATGAAGTCTCAGGTCAATTGGATGATCCAAGGTGACTGAAACACTAACTTCTACCATGTGTCTACTCTTGTTCGAAGGAAAAGGAATCAGATTGTGGCCATTAAGGATCATGTGGAGGAGTGGATTCATGAAGAAAGTGCTATTAAGGAGTTTTTTAGGAGTGGGTTCAATAGTATTTATACCTCTTCTTTTACATCGGGCTCTCGGGCTGCACTTGATGTATCCCAATGGCAGGCTAGGTTATCGGATGTAGAAAAGGAGAGTATTGGTGGGATTGCATCAGAGGAAAAGATAAAATCTGCCCTTTGGTCTTTAAAACCTTTCAAATCTCCGGGTCCAGATGGATTGCATGCTGGCTTTTCTCACAGGTTTTGGTTGGTTGTGGGCAAGTCAGTGATTAATGTGATCAAAAAGATTTTTACTGAGAAGACTGTTCTAGAATATTTGAACCGAACTCTTATTGCCTTAATTCCAAAAATTCAAAGTCCTAAGACATTGAGTAACTATAGACCCATTAGCTTGTGCAACACTGTTTACAAGATTGTTACAAAGATTATTGTTGCTAGACTTAGACCGCATTTGGATAAGCTTATCTCTCCCTTCCAAACGGCTTTTGTTCCGAGAAGAAAGGGCATTGATAACGCGATCATAGTGCAGGAAGTCATTCATACTATCAGTAAGAAGAAAGGGACAATGGGGTACATGGCCCTAAAGATTGATCTAGAAAAGGCGTACGATAAACTTCAGTGGAGTTTTATACGGGATATGCTAATTAGGGCCAACTTACCAGCTGATTTGATTGACGTTATTATGAGTTGTATTTCCACGGTCTCAACATCTATTTTGTTTAATGGTGAAGCTATGGATCTGTTATATCCGTCTAGAGGGATTAGGCAAGGTGATCCTCTCTCGCCTTATTTATTCATTCTTTGTATGGAGTTTCTTGGTCAACTCAATGAGGAAAAGTGTAATGCTAAGCTTTGGCAGCCTGTGAAGGCATAGTGCAGTGAGCCGGCCTTTTCACATTTATTTTTTGCAGATGATTTGGTGTTGTTTGCCAAAGCCAACCCCACCAATTGTACGGCTATTAGGGATGTTCTTGATGTTTTCTGCAATTTATCGGGTCAATCTGTAAGCGATGCCAAATCAAAAGTTTATTTCTTGCCAAATGTGGATAGGGATTCTAGAGAGTCTTTTTGTGATATTCTTGGATTTGCCTCCACCCCTTCTCTTGGAAAGTACCTTGGAATTCCTATTAAGCATCCTAGATCTTCATCTTAAGATTTTAATTTCATTCTCGATAGGGTGAAGACTAAGTTAGCTAGGTGGAAAGCTAACTTACTCTCTTTGGCTGGTTGGGCAGTCTTAATTCAAGCTTCTTCGGCGGCTATCCCTGCGTATGTTATGCAATGCACTCACATTCCGAACAAAATCCTTGAGGGAATAGACCGGGTGAATAGAAACTTTCTTTGGGGGTCATCAGAATCTTCAAAAAAAATTCATTGGGTTGGATGGCAAAAGGTAGCGAAATCCAAGGAGGAAGGTGGGCTTGGTTTGCAAATTGCCAAGGATAGAAACACTACCTTGCTCGCCAAGCTTAATTGGAGGTTTCATGTGGAGAAAGAAGCCATATGGGCTAAAGTTCTAAGGCAGAAATATTACAGCAACAGAAGGATAAATTCTGCCAATGCGGATAGGCTTCCGGGTTCACAGATTTGGAAAGCATTGAAAAAGGGAAGGACTACTTTTAATGATGGTAGTATATGGATAGTTGGTAGAGATAGTAAGGTCAGCTTTTGGTGGGATAATTGGACGGGTAAAGTTGCACTCCGTTGCATGATCCAAGGACCTTTAACCCAAGGAGCTGATCAATGGAAGGTGGGGGATATTCTTTCCAATATGTGCTGGGATTGGGATCAGATACCCTTTGAGCTCCCATCACAAGTTAAGTCCATAATTCAAGCAACTCCCGTTCCTGTCACGAGTAGAGTTCAAGACAAGCTAGCATGGTCAGGCAATCCAAAGACTATTTTTGATCTTAAGAGTGCCTACTCTATTGTTATGAAGGAGGATTCGTTCCCCTCCCTTAAACTATGGCTGGATTTGGAAGCTTCAAACGCTGCCTAGAATCAAAACATTCCTATGGTTGTGTACGCATAATAGTATAGATGTAAAGGTGTGCCTTCTTAAGAGAGGGGTAGTGGTTGATGAGCTATGCCCTATATGTCAAAGGGAGCCCAAATCGATTACTCATGCCATTAGAGACTATGCTTGGGTCAAAGCCATTTGGATTCAGCTGGGAGTGAGCATATCCAATCAAGCCTTTTGGACAAGCAATCTCCAAGAATGGATTATTCTTAATGGGAAAACTAGTAGTAGCTATGAGCGAGGTAACCTCCCTTGGAAATCTATTTTCTCCTTTGCTATGTGGTGTATTTGGAAAAATCGAAACATGGTTGTCTTCAATAGGAAAGGTCCGAACCAGAATTTGTCTAAGGAGATTATGAACCAAACCTTAGAATTCTTCTATTGTGTTCAGCCTCCTAGAAACCCAAGTCACAAAGCCTTAAGGGCTATTCGATATGGAAACCCCCCCCCCCCCCCCCAACCAGGTTTGAAGAAGCTTAATATAGATGGTTCTTGTTTGAGTGGATCAGACAGAGCTGGGTGTGGAGGTTTGGTAAGGGATGAGCACGACAGCTGGATTGGGGGCTTTACTAGATATATTGGCTTAACTAATTGTTTCATTGCAGAGCTTTAGGGGCTTAAAGAGGGGTTGCTGCTTTGCTGCAACTTAAACATTGATTTCCTTGTTGAATTGGATGCTCAAGCTGTGGTGGAGGTTTTTAAGAACGATTCTTATGTGAAAAATATCATTTCTCCTCTTTTGGACGATTGTAGGCATTTGGCAGCTCGCTTTCAACATATTCATTTTAACCATTGCTACCGCCAAGCCAATCGCTGTGCTGATTTGCTGGCTAGGATGGGTGCTATCCAGGTTCTAGACTTTCTTTCTTTTAGTAGTCCACCTGTGGACATTTGTAATGCCTTTGAGGATGACTATAATGGTGTGTTATTCAGCAGGATGTGTCCTGTTCTTGATGTATTTGGTTAACTGGTTTTTTTTTTATTTTTTATTTTTTTTATATCATCTTTTACCAAAAAAAAAACAAAAACAAAAAACAAAAACAAAACAAAAAACAAAAAATAAAAAACAAAAAACAAAAAATAAAAAAACAAAAACAAAAAGGTATAAATCCATATAAAAATAATTGTCTACCACTCATACTAGACTACTTCGGCAAATTGTGACAAGCATTAATTATGATCATAGAAGAGTTTTTTTTCATTTTAGTTTAAATTTTATTTTATATTTAAACCCTCTATGGATCTTGCTTAATCAAAATAGATAGTTCTAACTTCTATATACAAATAAAAGCATAATAAAAATTTATTAATAACTACCATATTAGTAAGATTTTATTTTGACAAAAATTAGTACAGAAAAAAAATCATATTTTATTAAAATTTTCGTACATCATATGGATTTCTTATTAGTTTATATTTTTTTTCTTTAAAAAAAGTCTATATGTAATAATGATATCTTCCATTTCAAGTACACAAAAGCTTGATAAGTGGCAATGGCAACAGATGGTGGCAATTCAGAGGCTGGTAAATGCTATATTTTCCCATCGTTTTATAGTGCTGGCATTCAATGAGTTCTTCAAGAAATGGATATTTCTTGACAAAGATATCATATCACTATAGTCAACAATTAAATTAAAATAAAATTTCCAGTCAATTTTGCTTTAGAATCGATTTTCCATTTAAATTATATATACATTCAATACGAATAATAAATCCTTATCCTACTACATATAAGTGTTTCATTTTATACTATTATGATTATAGATTGTCAAACATCATTTATTTTCCAATATTATAAAGTAACCCAAATATAAAATGAAAAATAAAAAAATAAGATATATGACGTAATGAACTTGGTAGAAGATAAAGTAAAACATCAAGAGTGATGGATATTTCATTCTTAAAAAAGAAAAAGAGTGATGGATATTTCTTCTCCAAAAGAAAAAGAAAACGTGATAGATGTATTTTATTCAATTAAATATTTGCACTGTGATTTTTACTAATTTCACGAAGAATTTCCTCACACGTGATTCATGAAGCAGCCCGTACTGAGCGCTCTAGGCTTTACTTAGCTGTACTGAAAGGTGACTGGAAATCTGTTCAAGGCATGCTAAAAATTCAAAGAAGAAATTACCAAGGCAAGAGAAACCACACTTCAAGTTGCTGCTGCAGCAAACAAGGAAGAGTTTGTAAAGAATTTAGCGAGTAATGCAATGAGTAGCGAAGATCTAAAAGTTGAAAATATTGCTGGAAACACGGCCCTATATGGCTGCTTTGTTAGGACACAGTCAAATGGTGCAGTTTCTTTATTCTGAAACTAATAAGATGGTTTGCCAGTGGGATGAAAATGAACAAGCTGAATTATTTATCACTTGTGTTAGGGGTGGCTTATACGGTAAGCATAAGTAATTATAACTACTCTTGTCAAAAAAGAAAGTATTTATAATGTTTCTTGCTTTTTCTGTGAGGGTAGATTTCACGGTTTGATTTTTTCATTCTAGAATTGATTTGAAGTTAGAAACGGTAGTCATAGCTTAAACATGCATGTTGTGAAAAATTAACACAATCTAAGCCGTACTCCTCTAATTTATAAATAATGAAAATTTAAACAACTTCAGTCATTATTGAGGGCAGTGTTAATTTATTTATTGATTTATATTTTCCATAGTTAGAAGGAGGAAGAGGAAATCAGAATCTTAGATGTCATGGACAAACCAAGAGGTTGAATAAGTGATAGTTTGAATTTAAAATAGCATTTTGCACATGAATTCTAGTTAGCTTAATTAGTAAATCTCTTGTCATTAAATAAGAAAAATTCATCTACACAAAAAATCAATTAGTATTTTGATCTGATAATAAAGAACAATCATCAATACTCTATCTCAAAAAAAGAAAAAGATCTTGTACTAATGGTTTTCACCACTTAATAATTTACCCTATAATTGAATAGAGGTAGATGGAAGGGAGGGAGAGAAAAGGAGTATAATATTCAATTTTTATTTTTCATAATACAATTCATTCTTAAAACCTTTTTTCTTTTTCATAAGTAAACATTATAAGCTTGAGTGTAGAGAATTAGAGATATATGAATGCATAATTTCCCCTCCTTTTTCCATTAGAAAAAAGATGCCATAATTTCTATTGTTTAAAAAGTTTGTAATATGTTTTACTTTGTCATTTATAAAAACTAGCTTTTAACCCGCGCAATGCGCAGGATCAGTTTATAGTTTAGGCTCACCTTTACATCACTTACACCATAAAACTCCTTTGATAGGTTTGACCTTTGTGTTGCATGTAAGACATGCAAAAATAATACCCCATCTGTTGTTATCATTAACAATCTTGGCTTTGCATGTCACCAATTAGTTTGATCTATCTGTGATAAAATTGTATATATGTTAACATTATGCTATTCCTTTTTTATTTATTTAACAGATTAACAGCTTTCCTAATACTTGAACAACTTGGACTTCAAAAAAGGAAAAAAGTAAAAGACCAAGCACAATAGATTAATAGGTTTCCTGATATTTAGTTTTCCAAAAGTTGGCGATCTCCCATAATGGTTTGCATTTTGATTTTCTCAACTCCAAATATTTGCCTTGTTCATGGCCTTTAGTTGTTATTTGTATAATATAAACCTAAAAGGTCAACAATCAAGCTCAATACTTAAAATTAGGACTTAGATTCATTACTTGAAATTAGAACCTTTTTAATGTAGCACCTATAAAAATGCATACTCAGCATTCTCAATTTTCATCAATCTTGTATTCCCAAAATAAGGCTGCACTAAACAGTGTGGCAATCTAACAGAGACAAATGAATTACAATCTACAATTATAATTGAGTTCAAAATTAGAATCACATATATTACAAAACTTAAATTCATGTTGATATAAGAATCTTAGGATGCTCAAATTACAAAACCATAGCCTAAATACAGAAATTTAAATCTCTCATAATCTGAAATAAAATGGAAAATTAAGTAAATAAGAAAAGGGTATGACGAATAGAACCTGGTGCATAATTCTTAAACATTTTTTATGCATCCAAGTCTTCTATTTTAGCAACTATTTTTCTATTATGTAAGAAAGTTATCCATCCAATCCTTTAGGAGGTCCTTTTGGCATAATTTCCTTTGTGACTTTTGGAATGTCAAAGTTGATGTAGAGCTTTGTTGCCCATGTGAATGACAGTCAATAGTTACCTACAAATTTTTTTAATCACTTAGGCATTAACATTTGTCATGTTTTCATTTAAAGTATATGAGAATAATATCTAATAATATTTAAAAGAAACACCTAGATGATCAAATAGTTAAACTTAGAGGTGAGAAAAACATAAATTTCATTTCACAAAAATGATATAACTCTCATGCTCAACACATATTGCAAAGATCAAAACCACATCTATATTTCATGCCCAACTGACAAAACACAAAGTAGCAAGGCACAGATTAATTAAGTTTAAATATAACTTAAGAAACCAAAATGTTCTAAAACAGAAAATGTAGTGAGCTCAAGTATAAGCGAAATCTGGTTTTCGCTTATACTTTACCCAAGGATTTCTATGGGTAATAGTGATCTGTGCAATTATTCTCTTTGGACTCTATGATATATCTACTCCCTTTAATTTAATTTAACTTGGCATGATGTTTCTATGGATAATGGTGATCTATGCAACATCTAGCTGAGCTGGTTTTTGGTTTGCACAGCATGTGAAACCAAAACATGACATCTCTTAACCATTAGAACAAAGATTGCAAACTATTTTTCATGTTGCATCAAATGTTGTACCCTTTTACTTCCTACTTTTAAAGTCCTACAATAGAAGGTAAGATCCAATTCATGTCTAGTGGAATTTCAAGTGCATTGTATCATGCATGTGACATGTAACTGGCGTTCACTATCTTTTACTGCTCTGCAGGCGCATGATCTGTGCAAAACATCTTGCTTAGCTCCATTATTTATAAGATTTTAGTTTCAAGTTTAACACTTTTACTACTGCTTTGGTATCAGTTTATGGATTTTTGGTTGTCTTTCTTGGCTGTGGTGAGCACTTTTGTATACCTAACTATTCTTAGTGAAACTGCAAAGAAGGCAATCCATATAATTGCAGCCATTATTTCCGATTGCTCAAAAAAAACAAAAAAAAAAAGCATAGCAATTTTAAATTTCAGTAGAGAAAGATGAAAGAAATACTGCAAACAAAGCCTTAGAAAACGTTGAAAATATGGGTTGAATTGTAAAAGGTAATGCAGCAGTTCAGTGAAAATTTAAATCTGAAAAATGAAGGTTTGGACCACGACTAATCAAACCTTGATTCTGCATTTGTTAGTGGTTCATGTACAGCCCAGAATTCAGATAGCTACAAAATCTATCAATAATTAAAATTATTTTAGTAATAGGAGGGGGCAAAAATAAGTTGGTTCCCAAAAAAAATTAGTGGAGTACAAAGCAAAAAATGATGATATAAATACCAAGAAGTGTTTTGCTAGCAAACAAAGAAAACCACATCAAATGTCAAATTCACTTTTTGGAAACTGGAAAAAAACGAATGAAATGTTATTGTCCTAAAAACACTAATGAAATGGTAAAATTAACAAATAAAATAGTAAATATATTGAAGTGGGTGATAGCTGGTGGCTAGAACACGTGAGCCACACATGTGGCAGGAGTTGGAGTAATCCAGCAAATTGTAACGTGAAAAAAGAAACCTTCGACCTAGAGATTCATAAGTAAAAAACTGTAAAAGGGACACAGAAGTAAGGACGAAGAAGAAGAAGGGAAGAAAAACCAGACTAAATAGTGAGTCTAGATGCCATATGCTAAGGAGTCAGAGAGAGAGACCAAGAAATGGGTCTCCTTTCATGGTCAACTCCAACTCTCCAATGTAAGTCTGTTCAAAAAAAATTTGTATACATCCTAGTTTTTTTGAATGCCCATTTAATATAACAAAATTCTTCCTAAGTCCACCAAAAACCAATGCGGCTTGATCCAAGTAGGGGGAGAAAAGGAACTCTTGTGTTAGAGCTGTGAAATTATAGAACATAACAAAAAACTTTCATTATAATATAGCTTTGTCAATAATATTGGTTAATAAGGTGGGTCTGAGGATCTGAATTATAACACATGAAATCGAGTCAAACAAAGAAATTAAATTAACTTGCATTGTGTACATAACTAATAAAAAATTCGTCTCTTCCCTCAAAAAAAAAAAAAAAAAAAACTAATTAAAATTCAAACAGAACAACAAATCATGCATAGTCCTAAAACACAGAACAAAGGATAAGAATTTTCCTAGACTCAAACTTGCACGTGATATAAACTTATAGTAAGCAATTAGCAAAGAAGAAGCAGCACAATTTAACCCCCCCACCCCACTCTTATTTTATATGATAACGATATAAATCATATAATAGGTACATTCAAAACAGGATTGGCAGGGTAAAAATTCATCAGTTATAGAATTCAAACATGGTTTCTTCATGTGGGTTTGGCAGCAACAAAAGAAGGAAACCATTTAGGCAATAAAAATAAAGATAAAAGAAGTAAAAAAAAGAAAAAGAAAAAGGAAAACTATGAACATTAATCTCATGAGCTATTCCTTTTTGTAGGTACTATAACCTAATATACACTATACAAATCACATGCATAAACTAATTAAAATATCGCTTGTCAATACCTAGCAAATATAGGAAAAACCATGGGACTGCAATATCATTCTTAATGAACAAAACATGCAACCCACATGATTTTTTTAAAACTGTGATGAGAATTTGTAAAGAATAAAACATGTAAGCCATGCGAATTCTTCAACACCACATTATCTTAAAAGTGAAGTTTAAATTTGAGTCAATTGATGTTTTATAAAAACAAATACCCTAAACAAAATTAAATCTAACACAAATACCCAAAATAAAATAAATCTCTTAAATCAACTATTTGATTCTAACCAAAAGACTTTAGTTCAAACGAATTCCAACCCAAATTCTAGACTTTAAAGCCGAATTTGTTATTTTTATTTAAAAGCTTTACCTACCGATGGGTGGGAATACTCTGTTTCCTCTTTCTCGCTGTCCATCTCTTCGTCTTTGTGCGTGACTTACAGTTACCAACTTTCTCTTAATGTTGATTCTAAATGTTTCGGTTTCTTTATATGTAAACAGCAAAAGGTTGTCAATCATAAGGTTTAAGCAAAAACAATCAAAATACCTTAATCTCAGCCAAATACATATAGCAGAAACAATCCCAAGCCTAAATAATATTTAACGCCAATTTCTTTCTCAAAAAGTAAAAAATGTTTTACAAAATCGAAACTTACTGATAGCAAGTCAGCGAGAGACCGAATGAATCATGATTGTGGAAGGCCAGAATGGCGGTAATGGCAATCCTCAAATGTTTCTCTCTCTGCCTTATGATCTCTATCAATCACTGTTTTTGGAATCTAAATATCTACCAAACATTCAAAAACCTAAAATCAAAATTAAAAGTAGGATTGGATTCTAACCCAAAATATAAATCCAACAAAAGAAAATTTGGGGAATCCTTCTTGACCTTTCAGTTTCAGTCGAATCTCCACTGTGCCGCAAACTTTTTTTTGTCTCCTTCCCTTCTCTGTATCGCTACGAACTCTGCTTGGTTCCTCTACCTTCGTATCCCTTAATCAAAACCAAATCTGACCCAAAATACCAATCTAAATCATAATTAACACCCAATTGATTCTCCAAAGAAAAACCCAAAACCCTAAATTTTTAAATTTAAAACAGAACTTACCAGTAGCGATTCCGATGGTCGGGTAGCGAGTGGAGGCATACGGTGATGGCAGAAAATCTGATAGGAAGTGAGAGACATCTTTTCATTCTTGATTGCAAACTGCAGTTTTTGATCTCTCGATCTCTCTCTCCTTCTTCGTTGTCTGCCTCTCTATTTCTCTGTCTCTCTTTTCTTTCGGTCTCTCTTTCTCCTTTCTCCGTGTAGCAATCTTTCTTTTTTTTGGTCTTAAGCAGTTAGTTTTCTTTTATACCAAGAGGGCTCCAAACAGTGTTTAATTTTCGCTTTTAAACGGTATCGTAGTGTTACCAAGCAAACAATACACCATACGATTTTTTTAAGATTAAGTTGTATACGTGTCAGTTTTTGAAGGGGGCATTTTTGCTAACGTGTCAACACCTAGTTAAAAGCTTCTGCTTTTATATATTGTATTAGACTAGTGTTTAACCCACGCAATGTGTGGGGTCATTTTACATATTAATAACCTTTGCAACCAACATAAACTTAGTTATTATACTTTCATTGCATACATTTAAACTTGAATAATGTAGTATATTTAAGCATATAGTGTCTCAAAAAAGAATACCTCAAAAAAGAATACCTTAAACTTTGTAAAAAGAACATTATATACTTTCAAATTTCGATGTCCCACAATTTCAACCCCTCTTTAAAAATAAAAGAACAGGTAAGAGGGAAAACAAAATCCGAAAATTAAATAGAACTTTGTAGAGTAAGGCATTGATAGATTTAAATCCTAAAAAAAAAAAAAAAAAAAAAAAAAATTCAATAAAAATCATTTAACACACGCAATACACAGGAACATTTTACATATTTAAAATACTATCAACTTAATATAAGAATATAATAAAACACATTAAATTTCATCCGAGTAATGTAGTACATCTATTGGTTATTTTTTTCTCTTCAAATTTTCTTCTTCTTCAATGCATTTTGTTTAGTAGCCGTGCTTCATTTGTGAAGCATTTGAATTGGTATGCTATCATCATCTGATTTTCCTCTTCAGCAGATATGGCAGTTGTAAATAGAGAACTGATTTCCTCCCTTGTTTTTCTTACAAATTTGTCTTTTGTGTCCTGCAATAATTTTCACTTAAATTAAAAGGTGCTTCAAGAATTCACAAACATTTAATAAGTCCTTCAACAATAAGTTACAATTCTCTCATAAGCAAAATTTAGATTGCTTTCATTGTACTACATTGGCTTCGAAGGCATCATGAGAAGTTCTAATATATTATTTTTAATTTGATGAGAACTTCTTATGTACCAAGCAAGTGTGCATAGTAAATAATGTGCAAATTAGGAATTCCAAATAGAAATGCTGCAGAAAAAGTGAGTGTGGCACAAATATTTTCAACTGAAAACATTCTAATTTTGTGAATCTCTAGAACATATTTGGAAGTAATATTAGTTGCCAACTATATTCTGAATCTCCCTTGGTAGGACATTTATATCCAACTTCAATTTTTGTATACACATAGTCACAAATTTAGCTAAGTATACATACATACATCATGGCCTATACCATTAGTTTTTTTTTTTTTTTTTTTTTTAATAATTTTATTGCATTCATAGTACTATATGGACCTTGCAAGCTAGAAATTGTCAAATATCTTGAGTATTCTAATGAAAATTTATCTGATTTTAAGAAATGTTCAAAATTGAAATTTCTCTTCAACAATAAATAGTAATGTGCCAAATTAATCAAACCATTTGAACCTCAATTTTAAAATACAATATATAAACCATATTGGATATATTATTGTCTTTAATAAAAAATAAGAATTTCTTTAACTCAGAATTTCAAGTAAATTTCTACATTCTTGAAAGTTCAAAATGTGTATAACACACCCTTGAACGTTTAGACCCCCAATTTACAAATTACCAATTCAAGCTTAATGTCAAACAATTAATATGCGGAATATGAACACAAGCTTAACACAGAATTGATAAACAATCTAAACCAAATAAAATCACATCCACAGTAGAAATTAAATGGCAAAGATTAAGGGAAGAGAGATGCAAACACAAGGACAACACATGATGTGTTATCGAAGAGGAAACCGAAGCTCTTGGCATAAAACCTCTCCGCCGCCCTCCAAGCGATAAGTAATCCACTAGAAAATGTAGTTGGGATACATGAACAGCAATAGACCCTCCAAGCCTAATCTACCTAGTGTACCTAAGCCCTACAAGCTTCTTGCTCTAACGAGGTTGCGCCGAACCTATTTCTTTTCTAGCTTCCCGGATTACACTACTTGACCATAGCATCAACCAGTGTGAAATTGGTTCCTTCCTAACTGCTTCTCAAAGCACCAAACAGCTCTCTCACAGAAATGAAAATGGTGAGATAAGGTTTTGGTAACAAGCCTCTCAAGGATTTGACAATGGAGAGGAAGAGAGTAGAGGAATTTGAAGAGTCTCTTAGGTAAAGATTATGGATGAGTCAATCTTGTTCTTCTCTAGGGTTTCTCTCTCAAAATTCTCTCTGGAAGCTCTCTCAAAATCGTGGGTATAAAGGTGTATATATAGTAGGGTGAGAAGGAATGTGAAAAGTCAGTTTTTCCCATATAGGGTGTTCTAGCGACTTGACCTCTCGACTGTGTTGAGTCACAAGTTCAAGCTGCGAGCAAACGCCCTGGCCAGCCTGGGACTTTTGTCCTGTAGTGCAACAGCTAGCGTGACTCTTCAGCTTCTGGAATGCTTGGCACATGTGCAACATTCTAGCAGCTTGCAAGCTGAGAGCCACCCGTGAGATCCAGCCGCGAGTCCCTATTTCTTTGCACAATCTTGAGCAATTCTTCATACTCTCTCACACATTACCCTTACATGATTCCCACCTAAATACAGGGTTACTAATTTCTAAAATACAAGCAAATTTGGCATGGAATAAAGCCAACAAGATGGTTGATTAAATTCAACCTTACAATCTCCCCCTTTGGCTATTCCATGACAAAACCCTAAAACAGACTCTAGACTTAACATGTAAGTTGGGAATAGTTGAACATAACTCACTCACACCTAATTCTAGAAACTGTGAAACTCTTGAATTATATGAACATGAATCTCCTGAAACACAACAATACACAATGATCATTGTATGCAGAAAAGCATGAAATGCATATGAAGCAGGCATGATGTGATCAAGCAAAGATGGAGTTAAGAAACAAACCATGGCTTGATCAAACAAGCAATCACTACAAGGTAGTTACCACAGTGCACATTCACACTTGGAATGAACACTTGGACATATAAGCTAATAAGCTCAATGCAAATCACTTGCATGCCCAACACTCAACCAATGCATAATACACTAAGCATATGCATCTAGGAACAATCCTACAAGGGCACAAGAGTGACAGTACTTAAAAGGAAAATGCATGACATTTAGTTAGAAGTACTGATTAAACAATACATAAAGGTTGCATAAAAGCATGGTACACACCATAAAGCCTACAAACTATGCATAAAACATAACCCTAAAAGCTTACAAAAGCAACATGGATACAAAACACATTATATACTAAAAAAAAAAAAAAAATCATCAATATATTAAATATACCAAAGTTTCAAAACCATCCATGAGTTATAAGTTTAAACCAAACATTAACCATAACCACAATGTATCAAACCCAATCAACAATTATCCAAAACATAAACAAAACAATATAAAGTAAAAACTTAAACAGTTGCTGAATTATGAAAGCTTCTCCCCCTCAAACAAGCACTCCCCCTCAAGTGCTGCCCCTAAAAATCCTCCCCCTTTTTGACTGGAATGGCCAAAGGGTCAGTGCTCCTGGTTGGTGTAGATGCTATCAAACTTGGCTGAAAGTACATCAAGCTGATCCTACATTGCTGTCATCCTTTCAATATGCTGATTTTGAACCTCTCTGAGGCCATCAATCCTTTCCAAGATAATTTGGAATGTATCTGAAGGTACAGCTGATGAGGTAGAAGCCCTACTCCTCTTGGCTCTGCTTCTAGATGTGGAAGTCTGTCCTGCAGCCTCTACTTTAGTTTCCATTAGATCACCTTCTTCTTGCTCAGCCCCTTCCTCATCTACATCACCCGAAAAACGTACTTATATCTGTATGATGGTTTGCTTGTTAATAGCCAAGGGTGTAGGCATTAGGCTGAGATCTTGAGGAATTGGAACACATTTTGCTCTGAAAATCCGCATGAGAAGGCTAGGAAAAACCAGCTTTGCTCGTGAAGTTGTTCTGGTCTTGTCCATTATTGTATTAAATATATGAGAGCTGATATCAATGAATGTTTTCTCCTTGAGTTCCATAAGAAAAATGGCTCTGGCATTGTTAATTGTAGTTAGCTTCTTCATGAGATACAAGTTATTCATCATAATGATAGTGAGACACCTCATGTCAACTGGAAATGCTGTAGTATTGAGACATTTCCCTTCTCTTTGTCCACCAATGCGATTTCGGACAGTTTCTAATGACAACATCCTGTCTTTGTAGTTGATAAACTCATACTCCTCTAAACCCTCAAGACGAAGTACCTCATCAATATCATGTGCATCTAGAGTGAACTCATGTCCTCTTACCCAACAATCTAGCTCATCCTCTCTAATCTTAACAGTAAAGTAAAACTCTCTTATCAGTGGCTCACACACTCCAGGTAAACCACTTAGCAGTTTTTCCCAACCTCTGCCCTCAAAACAGGTGGGAATGAAAGTGTCTTTTAAGTCCACTAGGTCTACAAATCTCTCCTGAATGATAGTTCCCTTCATGAAAGAATCTTTGTATCTCTCAAAGTGTTGAACGGACCTAAATAGGTCATGGTCCATTTTCAATCTTTTGTCAGCCTTCTTTGTAGGAGTTTTCTTCTTTGAAGGTGAGGGAGCCATCTGTAATCAAGCAGAAAAGGCCACAACAAACAGATAGCACAATAGATAAAATTATAAACATTAGTGATCATGTCATTGGCATTGTGAATAGCAAAAGATCAATTTAGTGAAACAGATACCACATAACACAAACACTATCAGAGTATAATAGAGACAATATTATGAACCACGCGAGCCCCACAAGAAGTGTATATCACACATAAACAGTCATAAACTTATGTCAATGAAACAGGGCTAAATGCAACTGACTATGAGCAACCTAATCACTGAGTAGTCAATGACTCCAAACCAAATTCACCACAAATGAAAAACAGAGAGCACAAACAGTCTTAACTAAGTAAGGGTATCACAAAAGACCCACACAGATTAGGTTCAAACAAAATGAGTAAGAGATAGAAATCACAAATCAGGCAACAGATTATCTTAAGGAAACCAACACATGATAATAGATGAATTTATCAACCGAAACAAGTTCGCATAAGAATAATATCTCAACAATCCAAACAAGGACAACTCAAAAACCGAAACAAACCCATAACAAAACAAAACAAAAAAAAAAAAAAACAAAAAAAAAAAAACAGAACATCAACACAAATATTCACGAAAATGAAGCTCATAATACGAGATATGAGGTGAGGAAATAAGAACCCATACCTTTTTCTTAAAGATTTGGAGGTGAAAAAGTGCAAAAATGGAGTTTGTAGAGAGTGACACAGAGTGTTTGGGTGAGTTTCAGTTGAGAGAGAAAGTGAAGAGTCATAAAAAGTTCGAGGGAAAACTGAAAAGGTTTTGAAAAACTTACTTTGAAACGCAAAACACGCATTTTTTGCGACTGGGGTAAGTCGCCAACAAGTTGCCAAGGCAAGCCACCAAAATACTCAAAGTCAAAATTATGAAAAAAATTTCTAAGTGTTTTTCGCGACTGGAAGGTCTACCCGCAAGGGAGTCGCGAGCTAAGCTGCGAAAATCTTTGTGTAACCCTCGTGATTGGACCTTTCACTCGCAAACAAGTCGCCAAAACCAACCCGCGAGCTCGTGGCTATAGCATGCGACTTGGATGACCCGCAACTGAGTCGCCAAAAACGGGCAACACTGTTTTTGAAATTTTTCAGTTTTTGTAAAAATAAAATACTTTTCAAAAACGCCTGAAACACTCAAAAATCTTTTTGTGTTTGAATCAACAAAAATTGAGTATGTGAAAACACATTTTATCAAGTACAATCACACGAATGAATATGGCATTCATTGAACATAAACTTGTGTGTTGTGTGTGGATATCAACAATGAGATAGTCCTCAGTCTAATGTGAAGCTTCAATGATCAATTCAACCAAGGCATACACAATTAGTACTAGATCATGTGACCTATCTCAATAATAGAAGTATGCATATATGACCTCCCACATGACTTGATAACATAACTTGGAGCTTTACATTTGACTCCATTTTTCAGTCATAAAATTAGATTTTTTGATCTTTTTGGAACAATCACATCTCATTGTGAGAATGACGTTTGATATTTCACCTTGATGGGATAGCCTTTGACTTTTTGAAAAATCATAGACTTTATTTTTGGTCGCTTTCCCTTTTTCCTAGTCGAATACTAGTATGTGCGACAGGCTTTTGCAACTCAATATCTCTTTACATTTGGAGATTTACATTTGGAGAGCTCTTTTTAGCAAAAATAAATAAATAAATAAAGAGTGGGAATATATATAGGCACAAGTCTATGCATGTCTCAAGATCAACAAAACCATTCACTAATCATTCATGACAAGTTTGAAGATCTATTTACAACAGTCACATAAATTTCAAGATTTCTTCCACAGAGATAAGAGTGCAAAGGAACAAGCTACGCTTGTAAATGCACAAAGCCATTAGCACAAAGATACAGGGTAAAACAAGTTTTGAGACAACTCAACAATGTCAATCAAACTTTTTGATTTTCTACTTTTTATGTGGTTTTTGGATTTTTGACACATAAGAAGGAAAAGATTGATCAAAAGTAACAAAAAAAAAAAAAAAAAAGAATGAAGGTATGCAAAAACAAACAAACAAATTTCAACCCATACAATCGATAATCAAAACAACCAAACAAAGTCACAAAGCATAGGAAGTATTGATGCATGGACATGTTGTAATGTTTATGCATGAGTACCCTTTTTCACCCACAGGTCACTTGCGTTTGGGGTGATTTCCTTATAGGATTGGGCACGGGAGTTAGGGCTTTCAAACCTTCATGTGAAGCTTTCCAAGCAGTTGGTGAATGCACCAATCATCTTCATCACATCCATCATTCCGGGATCACCATTTCAACCTCTTGATAGTTCACCAACCCAATTTCTCCTGTCATTTCTAGGTCCTCGTGACCTTGGACCACTTGCATTATTCATTACTCTCAGCTTTTGACAATTTGGTCGAGTATGCCCTTGAAGTCCACAGTGATGACACACATGATTCGATCTAGGACCTTTTGTGGTCGTTGACGAGACTTGGCTCGGGATTCAGACCTTCTCACAGATTGATTACGGGGCTTGTTCAACATCTGTTGATCAACCACATTCTTCTTCCTTTCAATCATAGGTTTCTCAACAGTAGGAGCAACTTCAATCGATTCTTTAGCCTTTACAAACTTCACTTCTTTGGTGGCATTGCTCGATGAGCTGCTTTCTCCGGTATATCCTAACCCGAACTTGTTTGAGAACTGTTTTTTAGATGAAATGACATCATTTAGCTTCTTCGTGGAGACCCTCTCTATCTTGGCATTGGCTTGCACAACCTTTTGCTCAAGAAATCTCACTTTTGTGTAAGCTTCTGAAAGCTCACCATTCAGCTTCTCTATCTCACACTTAGCTTCCTTATGATGCATTGGAAGACTCCTATAGTCCTCCTCGGCTTTCTTCATCTTCTTCACAGCCGCCTTGGCCACACGTGCATACTCTCCTGATTTTTCAAGAAGAGAATTATAATTCTCTTGAAGACAAGCTGCATTCTCGTCTTCTTCAACATCCGACTCTTCCACAATTCCCATGGATTCTTCATCACTATGTTCCCCAAGTTCTTGCACAAGCAAATTCAAGTCCTTCGAAGACTCGACATGAGCAATAGTCATGAATGCGGAGTAATTTCCTTCTCCGTCACAGCTCTCATTAGAATCAGAATTTGAAGAGTCTGAGTCACTAAGTGTTGTGGCATATGCCTTGCCCTTCATCCTCAAGTAATTGGGACATTCCTTTTTAAGGTGACCATGCCCATTACACTTAAAACATGTGACTTCTTGGGTAGATTGGGACTCCTTCCCATCTTTCTTCTTGAAATCCTTCTTCTCCTTTCCAGAATTCATGAATTTCCCTTTATTGCCAAATTTCCCGCTGTTCTTGAACTTCAGAAATTTTCAGAAATTCTTTACAAGATAGGCAACGTCCTTCTCAACTACATCATCATCCGAAGAGTCATGAACATCCAACGTTTCATTAATGGTCTTAAGAGCAAAGGATTTGCTCTTCCGTTGAGTGGGCAGCAACAATTCATAAGTCTAAAGAGAACCAATCAGCTCTTGGACTTTAATGTCATCAAGATCCTTGCTCTCTTCAATCGCTGTCACTTTGGCACGAAAGCTTTCCGGCAATGACCGAAGGATCTTCCTTACTATTTTAGAATCCTCCATTTTCTCCCCCAAATTGAATTTGCTGACAACCACCTCATTCAGCTTGCTATAGAACGAGTGAAAGGACTCATCCTCACTCATTTTGAGCTCCTCAAACCGAGTGTTCAACATCTGTAGCTTAGTGTCTTTCACTTTCTTCGTGCCTTCGTAGGTGGTCTCTAATATCTCCCATGCTTCTTTGGCAACAGTAATGTGAGAAATCCTGTGAAACTCATTTGGAGAAACACCATAGAAAATTGCATTCAAGGCTTTACTGTTAGCATTAGCTGCCGCAAGGGCTGCTTTATCCCAAGTGGATTTAGCTGCCTCCGGCCTTGTCCAACCTACCTCTACGGCATCCTAAACAATGTCATCTATTGAACACAAGAATGCCTTCATCCGGACTTTCCAAAAAGTATAATTGCTTCCATCAAAAAATGGTGGAACATTCAAAGATTGAGACCGATCCATCTCAATATGGGGTTAGGGATCACACTAAGGTGTTTAAACCACAAAGAGTGCACCCGCTCTGATACAAATTGAAAGTTCAAAATGTGTATAACACACCTTTGAACATTTAGACCCCTAATTTACAAATTACCAATTCAAACTTAATGTCAAACAATTAATGTGCAGAATATGAACACAAACTTAACACAAAATTGATGAACAATCTAAACCAAATAAAATCACATCCACAGCAGAAATTAAATGGCAAAGATTAAGGGAAGAGAGATGCAAACATAAGGACAACACATGATGTGTTATCGAAGAGGAAACCGAAACCCTCGGCGTAAAACCTTTCCACCGCCCTCCAAGCGGTAAGTAATCCACTAGAAAATGTAGTTGGGATACATGAACAGCAATAGACCCTCCAAGCCTAATCTACCCAGCGTACCTAAGCCCTCTAAGCTTCTTGCTTCAACGAGGTTGCGCCAAACCAATTTCTTTTCTAGCTTCCCGGATTCCGCTACTTAACCATAGCATTAACCAATGTGAAATTGGTTCCTTCCTAACTGCTTCCCAAAACACCAAACAGCTCTCTCATAGAAATGGAAATGGTGAGATAAGGTTTTGGTAACAAGCCTTTTAAGGATTTGACAATGAAAAGGAAGAGAGTAGAGCAATTTGAAGAGTCTCTTAGGTAAAGATTGTGGATGATTCAATCTTGTTTTTCTCTAGAGTTTCTCTCTCAAAATTCTCTTTGGAAGCTCTCTCAAAATCGTGGGTATAAGGATATATATATAGTAGGATGAGAAGGAATGTGAAAAGTCAGTTTTTCCCAAACAGAGTGTTCTAGCGACTTGACCTCGTGACTGGGTTGAATTGCGAGTTCAAGCCACGAGCAAACGGCCTGGCCAACTTGGGACTCTTGTCCTGTAGTGCAACAGCTGGCACGACTCTTTAGTTTCTGGCATGCTTGGCAAGTGTGCAACATTCTAGCGGCTTGCAAGCCGCGAGCCACCCGCATGATCCAGCCGTGAGTCCCTGTTTCTTTGCACAATCCTGAGAAATTCTTCACACTCTATCACACACTACCCTTACATGATTCCCACCTAAATACAAGGTTACTAATTGCTAAAATACAAGCAAATTTGGCACGGAATAAAGCCAACAAGATGGTTGATTAAATTCAACCTTACAATTCTCATTCACATTCAAGTCTTCATTCTAATTAATAATTTACTTTAAGTTATAACCATTCACTTTTGTAATTGTATTCTACTGTTAATCAAGCAATCATATCAAGATTATAATGGGCAGTCCTTTTTATCGAGTGTTTGTGAGGTTGAAATCTTATAGGATGCAATTACTGTGTTAGGAAAGACTACGTCGGAGAAATTTCACAATACAACATCCCAAGGTAACAACATGCATGAAAATCGTAAGAAAAACTAAAAAATGCTAAAGACCACAAACCAAATATACAATTTTGTTTCGAAATTGTAATTAGTAATTATAGAATTCTTACATGATGAAGCTCGAGACAATAGGAGGAAATATTAATAAAGATAAAGTATTAAGAGGAAAAGCTACTGAAAACATGCAGCATACCTTTGTAATTTTTTTTTTTAAAATGGTATATAATGACATGTATGTGTACAATATTGGTAAAGGTTTAAAAAAGTTCAACTCTCAAACAAAAAAGAAATATAATTGACATTTCTATTTGAAATTTCCTCTGCTTGCATCTCTGCAAGTTCTTTTGCAGTCTTAGATACAATTTTCTCAGCTCCTTTGTCAAACAAAATGAATGTTGTAACAGCTCCCAATAAGAGGAGGTACTTTCTTAAGCAAAGGCAACTTAACCTTACCCTCCATACAACTCAGAGAGAATTTTAGGTTCTTAGGCCTCTTAGATTTTACTGTTCTCTCTTCATACCATAAAATTGAACCACAATACACACATAAATGAGGTGGACCGAAATTCCAAGGTTCAGTAGATTTTCCTATATGAATTTTAAAATATGGGAACAACATTAATGATGTGAACAAAATGAAAGTTTTTTTTTTTTTTTTCCTTGTAAATTTAAGTCATTTACTTGGAAATTCTTCACAACCACTCTCATTATCTGATTCATGGATTCCTTGAAGAACATCACAACAACTGGACCTACCTTTTGCCAAAGTATCATCTGTACTTATGTTCATTTTAGTTTCTCCAAAGGAATGGCCCATGTCAACATCAATATCTAATAATCAAATGTGAATAGAAAGTTTTATTTTCAAATTTAGAAAAAGGAATGTCTAAAGAACTAATAAGTACAAAGTGGCAGAAAGAGAAGTGAACCTCTTAACGCATAAACGTTAGTACTTGTACCAGGTGAATGCAACAAGGAGCAGTAATAAATTAACACCATTCTATCCCTCTCTTTTTTTCTTTTTCTTTTTTTTTCTTTTTTTTTTCTTTTTAGCAATGACCATTCCCTTGTATTTCCTAGCCTGGGTAAGTTTATTTTCTAAACTATTTTTTCTTTCATGCCATTTTCTATTGGTTTGTTTCTCAAAAATTTGCAACCATCTTTTTAGGCGTGCTTCTCTTGCATTTTCTTTTTTTCTTTTCTTTTCTTTTTTTTTTTTTCTTTTTTGCTATCATATCATGGTATAGGAAAGAAATAAGTTTTAGCATTTATTTTTAGAATCAAAGAGTCCATATTTGATCATCTTTAAAACTATTTTAGTTCTATTTTTTTTAATCAAGCATCAACAAAGGACAAAGAGTTACAAATTAAATAATAGCTACAAAGGGAAAATTAGGCTTTTCTAACCTTTCAATTTAATTTAGTAGCTCTTATCGAATAGTAGCCAAAAGTCTTATACGTCAAGGATGAGTGATCTACATTAACATATGGGGGAAAATATGTCATTATAAATACAAAATTCCTAATAAGAGCCAATATAAATGAGGCGCTAGAAATTGAGATCCTATAAGACGTGATTGTGTGCCATGTAATTAATTATAATTATCTAAAATTCAGAAAACATGGCAAGTTTATGTAAATGAACCATTACAAATTTTGAATCAATTCCAAACTCAAATTTAACGACATAAAGTAATCCATATATAAAAACACTATTTTGAAATTGAAACTCTCATTTACAGAGTCATCACCAATCACAACTGAAATCCTTCAAAATCAAGAAAACTTAATCTTTGGGGTAGACTAAAATCTGAAGACCATCTTAGGTCATATGCAAGGTTTGTTTCAAGAGGATCATAGATTAGTTCATGAATAAAGCGAAAGAGCCTTTGGTTGTTGGTCAATTTCTATACAAACTAAAGCAATTCAATACCATAGTTTTTTGGCTTTAAGAAATTTCCAAGTTTTACCAAGTGGTGCATAGAGTTTGAAAGGCTCTCTACAATCTTATAGGGAAGACTCTTTCCCATACATTTGATCATTTTGCAATTAACTAATTTGGGCTTAAGTATGGGGCATGTCTCAATTAGTTTTAGTTACAGCTCTACAACGATCTTTGCCATATAAAACACTTGGTTGTTTTGTAAGAAGAGTTGGTAGATCAAACTAACAGGTTAGGATGACCTGACTTACCTTGTATTTATCTGATATTTTAGTTTAGATTTGGTTAATTGACATATTTGGGTTTGTATTAGTTTTGTTTTGCATATTTTTGTCATTTTATTAGAAGTATGTGGATTCAATTAGTTTTTGTTTTGGACTAAACAGAACAGAACAATAAAATTCTATTAGGTTTTTCCATCAGTTTACAGTAACAAAATATATTATTAGGATTCTTTTTTCTTTTTTTTTAACTATCTAATCAGTTTGCCTAATCTGTTGCAATTAACTAATTTGGCATAAAGTATAGGGTATGTGTTGGCTGTTACTTCTTAGGCTCTACAGAACCATCTCTCTTGTTACTTTTTTTTTTCCATAAGGATTTTGTAAGTAAAAATAGATGACTATATCTACTAGGTATTCAACAAAAGGCCTCCAATTAGTTTTTTTTTTTTTTTTTATAATTCAAAAATAATCATGTATATTTAATTTGCTTGAAGCTACATTAATGATGGGTTTGCCAAAAAAAAATATAAGTTAAATGCCATGAACACCACAATTGAGAAACAACAACAACAATAGAGATACTCTATAATGTGCCACATCAAGATTGATAGGAAAATCATACATTCTTATCCACTTTAATCAGTTTCTCTAACAACATAAATTATTCAATAGACTATGGATGTTATATATAAGTAACAAATACATCAAAATAGGAACTTAGTGCTTCTTTCTACATCATAAAACGTAAATTATAAACAATAAAAATAAATTTTAGAATAAAAAACAACAGCAGAATTTTATCAAAATTTGTGAGCATATTACTAAAATGTAGTTACCATTACCATTAGTGGAATCTTTCTAACGTGGAGACCATCAAATACATACAGTTGGGTCAATGCTTGGGTAGGAAATGGCAGAGTTTTTTGGACTACCAACACATACTTCTTTATCTTCAAAAGGCCAAAATTGAGTGATTTGTATGACTCAAGCTATAATGAGCTTTCTCTTCTAATAATAAAGAATAACAAATACACCAGCTTTGTTGTCTTCCAAAACAGAAAGCATCATTATTTGATTTTAAAAATTCTAATGCTCAATAACCCAATATCATCCATCACCATCAGAGAGATTATATAAGTCATTCATATACTGAATGTGATAGGCGAAGAATGTTCATTAGATTAGATAACTATAATTAAAGTGGGCATAAGAAATATGTTATCTTTTACCTTCAATGACTAATACATTCAAAGAATCTAAATTTGATGAGAACAGCAATATTTAACCCCAAAAAAATAAATCATACCAATAATAAATACGTCTATAAGACATTTATCAAACAGGTATGATGTACATAGTACAAATCCTTTTTTTGTTGTTGTGATGATTGCAAACTCTCCAACATAAGCACTAACTTACTGGATATCTAAAACCATATTATATTAAAACTGGTATTATAGTATTATGCTATAGAAGGCATTGTTAATGGAAGCCTAACACAAATAACAAAATCTAAACCAATCCAACCAAGAAATTCAAACATAATCATATTCCCCAAATTTATAAAATGAAAGCTAAAAAAAAAAAAAAAAACTTTACCGGTTACAGGTATATGACCTATCTCTCTGTGCCTGCGGTTCCAATAAACCTTAACTGAACAATAAACCTAAATAAATAAGATTGAAAAAGAAAAAACAAATATCAACACAACACTCAATCCTACATTTATCTGATCCCAACGATTTCGTTAAGATTAGTTACAAGAAACTGTTTTTAATTTCATTTCTTTACGATGAAAAACCAAAACTAAAATCAAATTTTTTTTTTTGGTAATTTTAGTAAGTTATAAAAAAAATAAAAAGAAAAGAAAAAAACCTATCTTATCAAAGAATTTAAAACAGAAAATCAAATATCATACATAAATCTTATCAAAAAAAAAAAATCGTACCTAGATCTAAAAAGGGGGAAAGAATGTACCAGTGGCAATTTCGATAATCTGATGGTGGTGCGTATATGGCCTTATGGTGTTGATGGTCCATAGATTTTTCTTCTATGGTGAGGGTACTGATGGTGGTAGGAAGCCAGATTGACGCTGGTGGCAGCGACATTCAAGAACACTATCTCTGTATCCCTCTCAATCATTTTGTGTTTTAAAAACTCAAAACAAAAACAAATCAAATCTAAACCTACCCAACAGGAAAACTCAATTAAAAGTAAAATTTCATACCCAATTCAAAAAAAATTTACCAGTGTTGATGGGCCATAGATTTCTCTTTCTATGTGCTTGTGGTTCCGGTGGTCTGATTCTTCCTATTTCTCTGTTTCTTTCTCCATGTCTCTCACAGGCCTCATCGCCTCTCCCTATTTCTCTCTTGGCACCGTACAAACTGTGTCTCTCTTTGTGACTATATCTTTCTCAAGCCTTTCATTTGTATTTTTACCACTCTATTCTCTTCCTCTTTCTCCATACAGCAAGCAAGCCTTTTTTTTTTTTAATTGATTTATGCTGTTAATTTCTCTAAATCGGCTATTGTTGCAGAGGACGAACAAAGAATTTTGTTTTTCACTTTTACAAGGAACGAATAGAGGTTTTCACTGTTGCAAAGGTTTTTTTTTTTTTTTGGTCCATTTGATGGGTTGGAAAACGCTAGTCCGATCTATGTGTATATGGAGGTGCAATGAAGAATTGCAAGTTTGAGTCTGAATTTTGATCGGGAAATACGGTTTGGGTTTTAGGGTTTGCACTTTTTTTTTTTTTTTTTTTTTGGTGGATAAGCGGCTTGGTGTTTTTATAAGGGTCTGCGTTTTTCTTTTTCTTTTCTTTTTTTTGGATAAGTGGGAGGCTGTCTGAAAATGAACCTCCCCAAACGCACCAAAATTTTAAAGTTTAAACTCTATACGTGTTACTTTTTTAGATAGGCTTTTTCCCTAACGTGGCAGCACCTCCTTAAGGCCATTTAGACTCAGAAGGGGATAAAAGAAAATATTTGATTATAGAATTTTGGAACAAAAAGTTGAGGAAAATAAATGTAAAAAAGTAGGACAGGGACCACATTGAATATTTAAATTTTTAAGAAGAAAATAAAAATGAGACCAAATAACTTAGGAACCAAAAAATAGGATCAAGTTTGTTACACACATATTAAAGTTTATAACAATAATAGAACTGTCAAAAGTATACTACAATTAGAATCCCTAAATATAATTATAATTTTAAAAAAACAATTGAAGAAGTAGATTAATGAACCAAATAGAATGAAGAATGCAATTGCAGGAAAATACTCCCTTCACATAAACAATGCATGTCACTTAAAGAATCTGTCTCATAAATATGGTCATTAACAAACTCTTCATGGAAAACAAAATATAACATTGAGCAAATATTCAAAATTCCACAATTTCACCCCCTTACAAATAACAGAACAGGTAAGAGAGAAAACAAAAAACTCAAAAATTATAATGATATTATTAAGTTTAAAAGATAACCAACCATTAAAATTTAGGCAGGATTCAAAATTCTAGAAATTGCATTTCGAAAAGTTACTATTGTGAAACCTACAGTTGATACACTCCTCCATGGGTCTCAATTAAAAAATACATTTGAGCAGTTCACATCCTAGAACTTCTAAGAACATTGACTAAGTTTTTCATATAACTTTAACCCATCATGAGATAAAAACTCTTAACAATGCATTCAATTCAAGAGCCACAAAACAAAGTTTTCTAAATTTGATTTATAGAACCAAAAACAACAAAAATTAAAGCTCCATACAAAACCATAAAAGAGCCAACAATAAGAAAGGCAAATCTCAACACCAAGTCCTTTACATAACCAAAAGACCAAGAATAAAGCACACATAATAGAACTAACAACAAAAATATACATCAAATTGAATCTCACATCAAATATTCACATTTTAAATTGCTACGCCAGCCATTTACAAATTATTTTACTAAAAAATTACAGTATATATTTAATTTGATGCACTAACTCTAGCAACTTAATATAACAATTTCAGCAATTCAAATATTTTAGTTGACTATAGCAAAGAAATTGTATATGTAAATAACCAATTATTGTGTAGGAGAAGATGAAGAGTTTATTGCGAAGTGACACTGTTTCAATCTCTACTACCAAAACAAACAACCCAAAACAAAATTATATTTTGCCTAGAATTGGTTTAATCTTCTTCCTCTTCTTATGTTTAGTCTAAAATCAGTTTTCTTTTCAATATTCAGGTTAATCTCCATATTTATAACCAAATTATTCATTTCCATTAAAATTTGATTTTAAACAACCATAGTATAACTGCTCAGTTTTTTATCATGATGAGGAAAAAAAATCTAATGAGAAGATTACATATCAAATTTTAATGGAATTTCATTGAACATATATAATGTAACACCAAAAGAACATTTGCTATTATAACCAAATTAATAAATTCCATAAATATACCCATAAGTACAGAATGTTGACCACCAGCTTTGATGGCCCCAAAACTTAAATTATGCATTTTGATTGAACAGTACACTCTTAATCAAGTGAAGATTAAAAAATACAATACCTAAAAATGAGTGTAAATATTAAAGTATGAAAATGCAAAACTGAAATAGGCAGGGAAATTTTCTAACATGTTCCCAATTTTCCTAAAGTTCCAAAAGATGCTGATAATATGTGAGACACAGCATGATGTACAAAAACTAATTTTCTTTTATCAAGGCCGTTGTTTTAACAATGCCAATCAATTCAAAGAAAAATATGTCATTTGTGAGATATAGGAAAAAGATGACCATAAGGAAAAAACTTAAGTGCAAAATTTGTTTTACTTGCCAGTATTAAGCAATGACCATTCACCAATTTAAACTCAAGCATCAAGATTGATGCAATAATCTAAATATATTAAAATTGTGTAGAATGTTGTTAGCTACTGTAATTAGTCATATGCAATAGAACCCAACATTTGCAAATCAGAGGACATAGAACCAAAGTCTTATTAATCTGAAAACATAATAGAACCTACCAATAAAACAAAAAATTGAACATGCATAACAGAACAAACAACACATTCATCACAGGAAAAACAACATCAAAAGGGCCTAAAACAAAAAATGGAACATAATAATAACAAAAGCGATAATGTTGTATTGAACAAAAACAAAATTTAATCAATACAACAATCGAACAAACAAAACTCAAGAAATTGTATAAAAAAAAAAATCAGAAATTAAGGAAAAAGTAGTATATTGGCATCAGTGGAGACAAAAAGGCATTTTAATGTTCAATACCTTATTATTCCCTATGTTCCAGGGTTTCATTTTTTAAAATCAGAGCAACTACAAACAAAAAACTTTAAATATATACTGCAAAAACCTTAACAACAATGGTAGAGAAGAGACATGGGAAACGAATAAATAAAAAGGGGAAAATATTTCAACAAAAAATTCAAAACAACATAAATGAAATGACGGAACTTTATTTTTTTGGCAACACATAAATCTATGTTCTTCAGCACCAAATCGATTTCAGTTTGAGAGAAATCATCAATAAATCTACACTCTAGAATAATTTTCAAAACCCTAGAAACGGTAATTGAATACAAAACCAAAAAATGAGGAAAAATGCCTACCTTCTAAATTGTCTGTTGTTGAAGAGCAGAGACGGGATAGCTTCTAAATCGTTTGTTGTTGTAGAGGACGAACAAAGATTTTCAGACTTCACTATTGCAGAGAATGAACAGAGGTTTTCACTGTTGCAGAGGTTTTTTTTTTGTTCGTCTATTTGATGGGTTGGAACACGCTAGTCCGATTTGTGTGTATATGGACTTGCAACGAAGAATCGCAAGTTAGAGTGAGTCTAAATTTTGATCGGGAAATACGGTTTGGCTTTTAGGGTTTGTTTTTTTGTTTTTTTTTTGTTTTTTTTTTTTTTTTTGGTGGATAAACGGCTTGGTGTTTTTTTATAAGGGTTTGCGTTTTGTTTTTTTGTTTTTGGATGAGCAGGTTGGTGTCTGAAAGTGAGTCTCTTTCAGACGCACCGTACGACTTTTTTAAAAGAATTAAGTCTATACGTGTCAGATTTTGAAGTGGTCATATTTCCTAACATGTCAACACCTCGTTAATAGCTTCTGCTTTTATATATTGTATTAGATTATAATAAAATATATCATTTTTAATATAAAAATATATTCATTGTAATTATCCTCTTATCAAATTGTATATGCAAATGTATATAAAAGTAACATTTATCATTTAATATATTTGGAATTTATTTATTTTTATATTTTTATATTTATTAGACAACAAATTTTGATTTAAACTGATTAAAAATTCTTATTTGTGATCAATATAACTTATAGGGTAGTTAATAATAATAATAATAATATATATATATATAATAAATCATATTAAAGATGTGTGTGTGACCTGAAAAATATTGATAATTTAGCTGGGCCACATTGAAAAACATTTCTAATTTTTCCAAAGAAAGGAAATGAGAATGAATAAAATTTTGGAATAAAAGGAGATGATGGACTAGGGAGAGGAGATAGGAATACAATGGAAGGTTAAGCATTTAATTCAGATGAGTAATTTGGTTTCAAAGTAACAGCTGACTCGGGGATTTTTGTATGGATTTATATATAGATTGTTCATCTTAACTAGAGAACTTAAATTTTTTAGAAATGCTATGTCAACAATATTTTTACAACATTTTTAAAATAGATTTTAAGTGGCGGGTTGTTACTAGTAGGCAAAAAAGTAATTTTAAATGTGAGTTCAAATTAAAACCAATAACACAACTTACTACCTATTTCTAAAAAAACAAAACAAAACAAAACTACTTGCCACCTATAATTTATTGTGAAATTATTGTAAAAATGTTATGGACATAACACTTCTCTAAATTTTTAACTTGGATGCTCGGCCAAACTTTACCATGCTATCATTTTTTTCTTTTGATCTCATACTATGCTATCATTTTTGTTTGCTTGAAACTATAGTATCTGTTAGGTTTTAGATCCCTGTAAACTAGATTGTTTAACCTAATTAATTAACCAAGTGAATACTTAGTTTTATTATTCAGATCTAAGTTAAAACAATAAAGTCATATCATATAAAACAGTGGAAAATAAAGAACACAATGATAAGATCACCCAGAAAAACCAAACCGGTAAAAAACCTGAGAAAGATTTAACATCGCTATCCTCAAGGTAAAAAGCAAATCCACTATAGAAAATCGAAGTTTACAATAAGACTTAGACCACTAATATCCTATTACTACCACATGTGGAACTTATTGACATGACCACGTGCAAGCTCCAAATCCACGAACTCCCTCTCTATTAAGCCTTTGCAACACACGCACCCACACTTGTGATAAAAATAAAATAAAAATAAATAATAAAAAAAACACACACACACACACACAAACTCTCCTATTTGTGACTTGAAGACCACCCTTAAAGGTTTAGATCATCAGCACCTTTGATGACTAGAGAATGCAGCAACTTCTACAATACCGAATTTTGAGATTTTTCAAGGAATAATACTAGTAGAAGATATGAGAGAGCTTTTTGTGTACAAAACCCTAGATACAAAAGAGGCACACTCTTCTCTCATTAAAAAGCCTTATAAAAACGTATTTAGGGTTTTCTTTATATACTAGAAGAAGTAGATTTGAAACCTTGATCCTTTTTGGGCTTGAACTACTATTTAGGCTTAATTAAAATTCTGTAGACCCGTGTTTTGATCAGTCGAGCTTGTTTCTTGATTAGTCAAATCAAGCAGTTTCTAAACTCTTTTTTTTGCAGCTTGTATATTGTTAAATCTTGACTTGTATCACCTTGAGTATTGTCTAATAATACATATAGACTCTAGGATCTATATCTAGACAAATTTGTGTTCACGATTTACCAATTGTTCTAAACTTTTAGAACCTAACAGTATCCATTGTTCCAAAATATTACTTCCAATTTTTTTTTCCTTTGAATTTTTGTTTGTGGAATAAATAATGCAGGAGTTGCCTTGGAAATGCTCAAGGCCAACCCTAATTTAGATACTGCTAAAAACGAAGACGAAGAGACTGCATTGCATGTATTATAGCTTTACCATGCTATCATTTTTTTTTTTTTTTTTTTTGATCTCATACTATGCTATCATTTTTGTTTGCTTGAAACTATAGTATCCATTGTTCCAAAATATTACTCCCAAACTTTTTTTTTTCTTTTTTTGCTCTTTGAATTTTTGTTTATGGAATAAATAACGCAGGAGTGGACTTGGAAATGCTCAAGGCCAACCCTAATTTAGCTACCATTAAAAAACGAAGATGAAGAGACTGCATTGCATGTATTAGCTTGCAATCCTTCAGCATTTGTTAGTGGAAGTCGGCCAGGGTTGTTAAGGAGACACCTCAATATTCTATGTGAGTTTATTCCGACTTTGAAATTCTTAAATCCTTCATGGTGATACGTAACTCAATAATCTTGTATATATAGATAACTAATTTCATGATTAAAATTTTTTGCTAAATTTTTTTTTCTTCATATTTTATAATGTCTACATATGATACCACATTATTTAAAAAATTTAACTAACATGTCGGTAAATACACTTTCACATTTGTAATAAATAGTGTCAACCACAAAATAAATATATGAAAATGATGGATAATTCACAATACAATATGAAAATGCTATAGTCACAAATTTTTTTATAGTAGAATTCAATAAAATTCAACCAATAAAAAACTTCACAAAGCATGAGCAACACCGAGATGAGATCCAACAAAAGCCAATGCACGCAGCACGCACTCCGAGGACTGTTCTAATACTAAAGCAAGTTAAGCAAGCCTCTTTTCAGCTTCGACGTCAGTAACGTTCATTTTTAATCAACTACTTATAGAAATTGGAAAACTTCTCAGTTCTTGTCCTTCTGCTAGAGTTTAGATTCAATTTCTCACTTTGCAAATGACAACTTTCTAATTCAAAACATGTAATATGACATTTGCCCCCCTCACACTCTTCTTTCTTTTTCTTTTTCTTTTTCTTTTTTCTTTTTTTTTTTTTTTTTTTTTTGGGAGAGTTATTTCGTGGTTTCAAGAATAACTATTGCGGAATTTTGGTTTATTCATTAAGAATAGTTACCCTTGTAATGCAAACACAACCAAAAAACTTAAAAGTGATTTTTGACATATCATGTTATCATAATTACCAATTGTTTCAAAATTTTAATTTATATAAAAATTGAGAATTTAATTATTTAATCTAACCATTTCAAAGGAAAATGTATTCATTTCTTGAATCTATTGTTGCCCTAACACTAATATATATACACGAAACAGATGCACCAGTAGCACATTCACTCTTTATACTCTAGATCTATTCAATTCTTTTAATAAATTATAATTCACTTAGGGTCCGTTTGGTTCGGAGGATGGAAAAGTGGGAGGATAGAAAATGGAAAGAGGATGGAAAAGTGGGAGGATAGAAAAGATTTTAGTTTTCCTCATTTGTGTTTGGTTGGAAGGGTGGAAAAGTGAAGGGATGAAAAACTTTTTTATTTGGTTGGAAAGAGAAATGGGAGGATAGAAAATGGAGTTTGTATAAATTTACTCATATGTCCTTATTAAAAATAATGTTTAATTAAGAAAAAATAAGGCAAACAACCAACAAAAAAAAATGCAATCATCCAAAGTTTATTAAAAATGAAATTCATGTCCAATAAAATATAAGAAATAAATTTACAAAATTAAAAAGAAAAAACGTTCAAAAAAAAAAAGGCACTGGTACTATGGTGAATCACGGGTTCATGCACTGATGCACATCATCATATTTATAAAAAAAAAAAAAAAAAAAATCAACGTCCAGTGAAACTGTGAAACCCAAAAGAAAAAAAAGAAAAAAAAAAATAGTAGGCAAGCCACATTTATTACGCCAGGTTGAGGTTGCCCAAAAAAAAAAATAGTAATAATAAAAAGAAAATGTGGGCAATTTTGTCTAAATATTTTTGTCCAACTTTCACTCCCATTTTCTCTCCAATTTGGAGAGATTGTGTTTTGGAGGGGGAGGAGAGAAAAATGGTGGGTCCCACCAAAATCTCTCCTCTTTTCCACCCTCAACCAAACAACCAAAAAATCATTTTCTCTCCACTTTTCTCTACTTCATTTTCCATCCTCCCTAAAATCACTCCAAACAAACATAGCCTTACGCATGGCTACTTTCTTTTCATTGTCAATTCCAGGGTTGAAGTTAAAAGAGGAAAAGTCGAAGCAATCTCAAGCTCATGAACTACTTAAACAATGTCTTCAATCATACAGAGATGATATTGAGAATTTAAACGAAATTCCAGAGCTTTCACTAGTTCTATTTATTGCAGCAGATGTAGGCAATGTGGAGTTTTTGGTCAAGCTTATTCGTTTTGACTTTGATCTATTATGGCAAATAGACCATAAGAAGAGAAGCATATTTCATGTTGCTGTTGAGAAGCGCCATGAAAGCATCTTCAATTTACTTGCGGTAGGCTCAATTAGAGATCTATGAGCAGATAATATAAATGAAGATGGAAACAACATGTTGCATTTAGCTGCAGGTTTGGCACCTGAAGATAAGCTTAATGCTATATCAGGAGCAGCTCTTCAAATGCAGCGAGAACTATTATGGTTCAAGGTAATTATTCATATGATTTGAGTACTAAGTTTTTGAATCATTTTGTTAGAATATTAATTAAATGATTGAATTCACCATTTATCAATAATTTAAGCTTTTGGAATAATTGATCATTTAGCACATTTTGTAGAAAATTCACTCGTGTTTACACTTAGATATAATGTCTAACTAAAATTTTCTGTATTTTAAGACTAATTAACAAATCTCTCATGGTAATTCCTTATGATTTGCAATGGAAGGAGGTGGAAAAGGCTGTAAGACCTGTATTCAAAGAAATGAAAAATGGAAACGGGGAAACACTATATGTTTTATTTGCAAAGAACCACAAGAAGTTAAGGAAGGAGGGAGAGAAGTGGATGATGAACACAGCTAAATCATCTGTGGTGATTGCTACACTAATTGGCACTATAGTGTTTACTGACCAACCAGCTGATAAATTAAACCATAGTCCTAAATTTGTTCTGGCCTATTCAATTTCAAGTGCAATAGCATTATTTTGCTCTTCAACATCCCTAATTATGTTCTTTTCCATCCTTACCTCGCTTTATTCATACAAGGACTTCGTTGTATCGTTACCTGTTAGGCTACTGATTGGAGTCACTACACTTTTCATCTCAATTGCTGCCATGATGGTCGCATTTTCTGCATCCTTTTGCTTGAAGAATCATAATCACCAGGAATTGCCATTGATCTTTTTTGTCATTGGTTTATTTGCATGTGTGCCAATCTTGTACATGTTGCTGAAGTACCGTCTATTAGATGACATAGTCCAATGTGCCTGCTTTCGTTTTCAGCCACGACAACGTCTACTTTACTATGACGTATCTGATGCGCCACTGTCTAGCGGGTGTCTTACTTCTAATAGGTCTCACGTTCCTGCAACACCCACTGCATAAGGCTGATGTATAAAATAATGAATGTTACTTTACTAGCAATGGCCATTCAAGTGCAAATAGTCAATCTTTTCGGTTGCTTTCCTTTCTTCATGTGTAAAATGAATATAAATAAATTTTTTGAGAATTTCAACCTATGGCGTACGCTTCTGATAATAGTTCTTTATCATAAGACTAAAACACCAATCAGTTTTTGGTGTAAGTAGGGATTGAACTCCAGATCTCTTATACAACCATTAGAGACTTTACCAGTTGAATTAACTGGAACCAAAATATGAATAACTTAGAACTATAACGTTGCATGTTATTAAACACACGTCTTATCTTTTGTATTTTAATCTTTAGCATTTCTTTTTCAATAATAATCTTTGGTATCTTTTGAATTATTGTTATGTATTTATCTACAATCTTGTCTTGTGTTCTCCAAATTATAGATACAAGGATACGTAATAATTCAGCTATCACACTCATTGTTTTACATTCCCTTTTCATGAATTAAATGTGAAAATCACTGTTTTGCTTAAAATTTGTATTTCTGTACATGCAACTACGGATATTGTGTGAACAAGTGTATGTAAAATGCATATAAGAGAATATATATTTAGCCTAAATACAATGCACACAATACTCCAAGGATACAAATGACAATTTATTTAAACAAGCATTGTGTTCCAATGGTATCAAAGCCATTCGACTCTCATGGCTTCCAACTCTCACTTCTCCTCTTCCTTCATTTTTTTAGTTTTAACTTGACTTGTTATGGTTATAGAGATTTTATCAAATATTAACCAAATAATTAATTATGCAATAGATGTGAATAAATGAAATATCAAATAAGCATAGATCACATGAACACAGTATTTAATATTATGTATTAAATACTGTGTTCATTTATTTATTTATTTTGTATTAATGATTTTTATAAGGTCATATGACAATATACTGCAAAGTTAATTTTCGTAAATATTGAAGAGGTCTAAAAAAACAAAATCAAAGCTAAAAAATTAAAAAATAAATAAGTAAACGACAAAACAAATTCATCCCAAACAATTAAACATAAGCAAATATGATTTCCTTTTTTCATTTTTTAAGGTAATATTCGAGGGCAAATTGGTCATTTAGTCTTTTTTAGCGAAATTTCTACCCAAAAAGCCCCCCTTTTGAAGTGAAAAATGTACATACTCCCAGAGCACTACACGGAGTATGTAAATTTTGAAAATTGAGTTCTAAAGTGCAAAAATTAGAATTCCTCAGTGAGAGTCTGTCTCTCTTTCTCTCTCCTCCTGTGGAGAGAGAAAGTTTTTCTCTCTCCCTCAGCAGGAGCTTTTTCTCTTGCCTTCGTACAAGTCTTTTCTCCCTCTTCCAATACGTTTTTTTTCTAGATCTTGTAGCCTACAAGGTTCGGTTAAAACTCCTCATCAACATGGATCAAGAAATCACTGGTGGGATTCAACATCTTCAACTCACTACAGAAGAGGAAGAAGAAATCTCCATTTCAACCACGAGTTCGGACCTCTTAGAGGAGTGCACGCGAGCCTTCAAGTCCACTCTAAGAACTGCCTGGAAGATGGGTTCGGATTTAAGGATTGTAGATGTTGGAATAAAGGTCTTCTAGTTTAAGTTCAGTTCTAGTTTTCAAATGGAGTGGCTTCCTAACTTTTGCTTTA
Organism: Quercus wislizeni; assembly: GCA_023055345.1. Lineage (NCBI taxonomy): Eukaryota > Viridiplantae > Streptophyta > Magnoliopsida > Fagales > Fagaceae > Quercus > Quercus wislizeni. The sequence goes on along the minus strand of JALGQJ010000001.1, from coordinate 15,717,494 downwards.
TTTGTGGTGTTTTGGGTCATGGTGAGAAACATCATTCTGGGTTTCAAGGTAAGTCCGAATGTCATAGGCTTTTTGGGGACTGGACTAGAGAAAACAATGGCTTTAGGGGGGTTTTTGAGAAACATAGAGCTACTAGCAGCGGTGGGTAGGAGGAAAGAAAGGAAGAAGACACTGGTGTTCAGCATAATCTGATGGCTGCTAGTCAGGCGAGTCTGGGAACAAAGCAAGTGAGGCACTCAATTGCTTTGTCAAATCACACAAGCTCCAACATCACAAACTGGGGACATGGCAGCAGGTCAATTGTGCTGTCAGTGGAGAACCAGAGTAATGATGCTCGGGTTCGCCCCTTGAGCCTAACGCCCTCTTCAAATTTGCACTCACGTGTTTCCCAAAAGTCCTTTATGATGGATAAGGAAGTAGAAGTCAAAGTTTCGGATATGGGCTTTCAAATGTTTTCCTCTGAGGCCCAAAAATCACCCGGCCCAAAACCCACAAGTAAACCCTCTCCTTCCAATGAGCCCACCAATACCCCTTTATGCCCAAAGAGTGGGAATTTAAAAAGGGTTGCTAGAGCCCAAGGAAAGAAACCACAAAATTTTAATATGCAAGCACAAGATTATTGCTGGGCTCTTGGGTTCATTGTGGAGGGTGGTGTGTAGTTTTTTTTCCATACCATTCAAGGGAGAAAATATTACCAAAGTTATATTACAAAAGAGTGGGACCAGCTGCATAAAACCAACAAAAATGCATTGGCTCACTAGTTGCCAAACAAGCTACAGCTCTTAAGTCCTTGACAATCACAGTGGGTACCAAAAAGACATCACAGACAATACCATTTTGGATTAAAAACCTTAGATCAGATAGCCTAGTACTATCCAACCAGTCAATAGCTGTGTTGCGCCTATAAGTCTGCATAAGACTTCTACTGTTGCTAAGAACCAAAATCTTCTGAAAACCTTGACTCTTTACTGCCAGCACAACTTCAAGCATAGCCTCTAGCAGTGCTCCAGTTGACGTCCTAGCATTGCTACTAATAGCTCCAAAAAACACCTTCCCCCCTTGAGTAGTTAGACCCTCATAAACAGTACCATATCTATGATCTTTTCTTCTTCTACTATTTACAATCTTGATAACTATTTTCCAATCCCCTACTACACTTTGCCTCCTTGTTCTACCCTGTTCTGCAGTAGTCTCCCTTCCTGAATTGATGCCACTGCCCTCCCTGCCTCCTAGACTATTCTTGTTAGAGATTGTTTCTCTATACCTGCAAGATAGGTGTTGAGCAATTAGTATTACTTCTACTGGATTTGGGTTAATCCCTTGGTGAATAACTTTGTTTCTATGAGTCCATAATGTCCAAAGTAAGGTGAAAATATCCTGCAGATAACACATTGAATCCACACCATTCCAATGATAATTTGAAAAGAATTGCTCTATCCACTGTTGAACAGAAATGTGGTTAAGTTCAGTTGTATGAATAGATAGCATAGAACCATGCCAACAAGCCCTAGCAAGAGGGCAATGAAGAAAAAGATGAGTGAGACTTTCTTCCTCCTCATTACACATTGGACAACATTTAACATTAGTGATGCCCCTGATATGCAGATTGAGAAAGGTAGGAAGAGCATTGTGTAAAAGTTTCCAAATGAACATACTGATTTTCCAAGGAATTTTAATCTTCCAAAAAGACCTCCACCAGCCATTCTGAGCCTGCCAAGGTCTAGATTGTCTTGATATGTCCTGAGCACACAACTCATAAGCTTTCCTTACTTGATAATTCCCCTCCCTTGAGAACTTCCAAAGCAGTTTATCCTGCACTGAATTAGTCTTGGATATAGGTATTTGAAGAATTTTAGTTGCTTGAGGAAACGGGTACAACTTTCTCACCAAATCCACTTTCCACATTCTATTATGATGATCAATCAGATCCCCCACAGTGCCTGTTAGGAGCTGATTTTGTGGTACATGTAAAATTCTATGTGTGAACCAATTCCTATGATTTAGGGGAATGTTATACCCATTTCCAACTCTCCACATACCCTCATTCAATAGGTGATTTTCTTGTTGGATGATACTTCTCCAAACCCATGAATAATGAGGTTTTGACCTACAATCATGAATAGTACCAGCTGGGAAGTACCTAGCCTTAAAAGTTTTAGATAGAAGGAGTTGAGGGTTTTGACTTATTCTCCAATACTACTTGTGAAGCATAGCCTGATTCATATGCCTGAACTTCTTAATGCCCAATCCACCAAACTTCTTAGGTTGACTAACCCTATCCCAGTGGACAAAATGAAGTTTATTCTCACTACAATCATGACCCCACCAAAAAGCTCTTATAATTGAATCCATTTTATTACATACATATTCAGGAATTTTAAAGCAGGCAAAAGTGTATAAGGGTAAGGACTGAAGAACATAAGTTATTAAGGTTGTTCTACCTGCTTGGGATAAAAGTTTGATTTTCCAACCTTGAAGTTTTGCCTTTAATTTATCGATGAGGAATTGAAAGTCAGCAATCCTGTTACCTCTCAACTTAAAATGAACACCAAGATACTTACTGGGATGTTGAACCAAATTAACCTGAAGGGTTCTGGCAAGAGCTTGTTGTTCCTCCAAAGGCATATTTGGAGAGCAAAATACATCAGATTTGGCAAGGTTGATAGACTGACCCGAGATAGAACAGTACCAATTCAGGATGCTTTGAAGATTTTCTACAGAGACATTGTCCTTCCTGAAAAACAACAATGAATCATCAGCAAATAACAAGTGAGAAAAGGAGAGTCCACTCCTGCCCAATTTAACACCTTTTATCTTCTTAAGCTCCTCAACTTGGGTTAGGGAAATGGAAAGAACATTTGCACACAGAAGAAAAAGGTATGGAGATAAAGGATCTCCTTGTCTTAAGCCTTGTGAAGGTTTAAAAGACCTGGTCATGCTACCATTTAATAATAAAGTATATTCAATGGTAAATACACATTCCATAATCCACTTAATCCACTTGGAATCAAAATTCATTGCAAGAAGAACTGCCTTTAAAAAATTCCAGTTAACTCTATCATAGGCCTTGGACATGTCTATTTTCAAAACTCCAAATCTATCTCTCCTTCCCCTCTTTTTTCTAACCACGTCAATGATTTCATGTGCCAAAAGGATGTTGTCATAGATATTTCTACCCTTGATGAAAGTGTTTTGGTATGGAGTGATAATACTATCCATGATGGGCTTCAGTCTATTAACAAGTACTTTCGAAATGATTTTGTAAATCACATTGAATAGACTGATAGGCCTAAAATGTGAGAACTCCTCAGGGTGAGAAATCTTTAGAATGAGAGTGATAAAGGTCTGGTTTAAAGCTTTAAGAAGAGAACCGAAATGAGAGAAAGCTTGGACAGCATTGCAACCATTAATCTTAACAACATCCCAAAACTGTTGAAAGAAACAAACAGGAATGCCATCCGGCCCAAGAGCTTTATAAGGCCCCATTTGAAACACGGCTTCCTCAATTTCACTATCTAAGATACCTAGATTTAGGGACCGAAGGTGATGTTCAGAGAGGATAGGGATAGGAAGCCCTTGGAATTCATGAAGAATATCATCCACAGTTAAATTACTATTACCACTAAAACTCCTTTGGAAGAATCCAGAAAAATATTCTCTAACTCCTCAGGCTTATCAGTTAAGACCCCTCTCTCATCTTTAATATGAAGAATCTTGTTTTTAGACCTTCTTTGTCTGACCACTGTCTGAAAATATTTTGTATTCCTATTCCCATGAAGAATCCAATTAGTTCTAGCTTTTTGAGCCCACATCAACTCCTCTCTGTCCAGAAGTTCCTCAAGTTCCTCTCTACAAACTCTCTCCCTTCTTACATCTTCCTTTGTTACAATGGAGTCTTGTAGTGTTTAAAGTTGATTTTGTTTCCTCCTAATTTCATCTTCCACTTTGCCAAACACATTTTTATTCCATTCCAAAGCCTTGTATTTAACATTAAGGAGTTTATTCCTCAACTGTGCAGCTCTAAAGCCTGTGGATCGACACCCCCAAGCAATTTGCACCATCTCCTTACACCCAGCATAAGTTAACCACATACATTCAAACCGAAAAGGCCTTCTCCTAAAAGGTATCTAAACCTCTAAATCTAGTATAATTGGTCCATGATCAGACTTGACAATTGGAAGGTTCCTAAGAGAATATAAGGGGTATCTGTTAACCCATTCTATACTACCAAAGGCTCTATCCAACCTCTCCATGACAAAATCATCTTCCTCCCCTCTTATTCATCCATGTAAATCTTTGTCCAGAGGCAGTTAAATCACATAATTGCAAATCACCAAGTACCTGTTGAAATACTTCTGCTCCAATAATGTTCCCAATTCTAAAGGAGACTTTATCTTCTTTTGATAGGACCTGGTTAAAATCTCCTATACAGAGCCAACTAGGATAGGAATGTTGTTTGAAGGCTCTTAGTTGTTGCCATACCTCCCCTCTCTTAGCATGATTTGGATGACCATAAACAAAAGTAATCGAGAGAGGGTAGCCTCTATCGTCTAGTACATTGATGTGAATTAAATTTAGGGAGTCATAAACAATCTGAAGCCCTTGTCTAGGAAGCCAAGCAAGAATAAGTCCACCACTAAGACCCACCCTAAGAACCTCCCATCCCTCAGAAAAACCACATTTTTGCCACACTTCGGACCCTTTACCACTAACTAAACGGGTTTCCATGAGAAATAAAAAATCAGGCTTTAACTCCGAGGCTTTTTTCTTACATTGTAGAACTGTAGAGGATTTGCCCAAACCTCTACAATTCCAACTCATCATCCTCATTGTTGTTGGAGAAGCTGATTTGGGCTAGCTTCGCAACAACCCTTTGGATTATACTGGGATTCCTCATCATGCATATAATTAAAGGAAGAGTAACAACTATTTTGAAAAGTAAAATTAAGATAAGTGTTACCTTCCTTGGAGAAGAACCCACACATCAACTTCTGACGGGTGTTCTCCCAAATCTTCCAAGATCAGTTCCAAACCTCTCTCTTGAAGAACTACACAAATTTCCCAGCTCCTAATCACAACCCATACAACCTAATACACCAGGTTCCAACCTGACTGATGTAGGTGAAGAGACGCTCGAGTCTGTATCAGCAACACTTGATGGCCTGATTGTGTCTAAACTCGTATCAAGACTTACGGTTGTGATGGAATGTTTTCTACCCCTGAGCCAGACATGGATTGGGTTGTGAAATGAGTTTGGGTCAGAGTAATGGGCTGTTCTACACCAAGCCCATTACTTAAGTCCTCCAAGTTAGCCTGAATCCCATTTCTATCCATCTTGTGAACCAAAGAATTATTTACTCCATCAGTTGACTCAAGGATTTGACCTCGCTCCCATGCAGACCCACGTAGCCACTCAGGTCTATCCTTATTTAACCTATCTAAATTGAACAAAACCACCGTCTCAGAATCACTTTCCGTTGCTGTAGAAGACTCTGTCACCTCTCTGAAATCCCCATTAGTCATAAACGGACCAGCTCCATTGACCCATTTCCATTGCAATGTACTGTTATTCTGCGTCTCTTGGTCAGGTGGTGAATCAGTGGGGATATTAAGTGGTGGGTTTTGATTCATAGGAGGTATTTCATGTGTAACATGGTTGGCAGGGGATTGTGTATCAGCAAGGGACAATGCTGGAGAATTGGCAGGTGTGGGTGGTACAAAACCTTGGTTCAAAGACATAGATAAAATCGTTGAATTCAGTGTTGCATGTTCATTATCTTGTTGCATGGGTGATGGTTGAGCTGCATATGTGGTCTGAGGTGTATGAGAACCAGGGATGTTCTGATCAGGTGCAGAAGCAAGGGGGTGTGGTGTCTTAGGGTTAAAAGGTGTTACGAGTGGGTGAGCATGTACATGTGAAGGAAACTCAGATTCCATAGTGCCATACCTTGCTCTTGTTGTCCAACTCCGCCATTTGTTAAAATATGCTCTAAGCTCATTGTGAAATTGTGGTTCTAAAGTATCAAAGGCAAAAGGAACATGATAGAGTCGCTGAATCCTATGCCTTTGGTGGATGAGCATATGTTCCACCTCATCCATGCTTTCATTACACTGACTCCTTGCATGTCCTATGAGACCGCATTTCGTACACAGTTTGTGCACCCGTTCATACCTACACTGAATCCAAGTCCTAGTGCCATCATCCAAACGAAGCATAAAACCCGAAACAACTGGCAGCCACGGATTTAAGCGCACTTTAATCCTCATAAATCTGATATTTCTAGGCAACCTCTCTTCCCAATCAATTTTCTCAAAAGCCCCAATCATTTGACCCATTCTCTCTGCTAACTCGGGATCGTGATATTCTAGTGGTAACCCATGTAATTGAATCCAAATTGACACAAAATTCAAGCGCAATTTACTCATTACCAAATTGGGTCTCCACTTTTCAAGCACCAGCAACGCTCCATCAACGGACCAGGGGGCCTCCGAGCACATATGTTCCAGATCTTCCACATTGTCAAAGTGAATCATATAAAAAAGTGAATCCCTCCCCACAACTGTAACTGCTCCTTGTAGACGCCATGCAGAACGAATCAGAAGCTGAACATAGGCCACCGAAAATTTTCTGTAATCCAAACAAAGCCCAAGGCACACTGACCCCAGAACAAGCGTTGCATGTGCAATGAGTCAGGATCAGCCTCAAGCAATGGACCATGTCTCGCAAAAGGCGCTTCCAGATCATCACTACTCTGTGAGGAGAAATCCGAATCATCAGCAAAAGGGTCCACACCATCATCGGACCCACTACTCTCAGTCCAAGCAAAATCTCTAATGACCGAAGAGTCTCCCATTGAGAGACAAGCAACGATGAAGAACCACAGGATATACGAGGTAATTAACAAAGAAAAAGGAAAAAAAAAAAAAGAAGAAGGTTTCAACAGAGAGAAGAGAAGAAAAAGGAAAGTCAAAAGGGAAAATTTGTCCTGAACAATAAAAGGTTACAGAAAGGTTAAGGAAAAGCTTTAGAGTGAAAGGAACAAAAGTAATAAAAGATAGTGGTTGGAAAGCACAAGAAAAAACAACTAAAGGTAAGAAAAAAAAAAAGGGAGGCGGACAAACAGTACAAGTCTAAGGCGTTTTGGATAGGATGCTAAAGGGATACAAATGCTATTTGGCCTCCAGGAAGACCAAAAGAAAGGACTCTCATGTAGAGAGAGAAGCTTTCGTTTTAGAGAGAGAAGCAGTTATGATAGGTAATGCAATATTTGATAATTCCGTATTTGAAAGGCTGAGTACATAAAGGGTGGTGTGTAGTTGTTTGTTGTTTTGTTCTCCCGGTTGTTGTTTTGCTTTCTTTGTTGTATCTCATTTCCAGATGAATGAATAGTTCACGTATTTCTCACCAAAAAAAAAAAGTAGAATTCCTCTACTTCACGTGCTTTGTTTAAGTATGTGTCGAGAACAAATTGTAACCAAATCCAATATTATAAATAATTAAATGGTGTCACAGAGTGAAGAGTTGACAAGATATGACCCTTCTTCATTCAAAGGAATAGACGACCAATAATTCATTATCAGTGCAATGTATTATCCTTTTTTAATGCAACTGCTAAATACACAATTATATAGTGCATTAAAATGCCAAAATGCCAATGCAAATGGAAGATTTACGGTGTATGCTGATAAGTTCCTTTAATCCAATATAATTGTGTCTTGCCTATTTTCTTTTTTATTGATCGATCAGGGAGAACAATAACCAAATTAGGTCATTATTAACAGATTTCAAAGCATTTGTGGAACAAACCCACGAGAAAAAAGCCATTGACCATGAAATTTTATAATTTAAAAAATAAAATAAAATAAAATAACAAAAGAAAGGTAATGACCATATTTACCTAGGAATAAAACACACAAGTCGGAACGCGCGCAATTTATCAAATTTGAAATGAAACCCAAAGCTTAACAAGGTAGATGTTCAAAATTAATCTAAATAAGAAAAAGGATTTCACAAAATATAGATCCAAAACAGAACAAAAACATTGGAAAAAAAATACAAACAAAAAGCTTGAAAAAAAGATATATAGAGAAAAATACACCATATGTCAATAATGTCAATATGTCAATAGGAACAAACTATTTTACAACATTTTTACAAACCATTAATATGGCCAACTTCTTATTGGTTTTTATCTAAACCCACTATTAGCATCTATTTTTCATTTACCAGTAATAACTTATCCAATAAGTCTATCAACAAAATATTTTTCACGAGTCTTGTTTTTTACCCTTGATGATGTCAAGGGCAGTTTATATTTGGAACGAATTAAGTAGGCCCAAGGGCCACCAGACCATTCCACAAGTGTGATCCCAAATGATGGTTCAAAGTCCATGCAAGGTGGTTTACACTTTGCAAGGTAAGAGCCCAGCCCGTAACCATGAGGATTGGGCCGAACAACACACTGAGTAGTAAATGACGCTGTTTTTAATTTTTACGTGCAAAAATGGAAGTTATAAATCAACCCAAACATAAAAGACCAATTCCAATCGACATATGGAACTCCGGCTGACGAAGACGAACCATCTTTCTCGTCATGTTCCTCTTAGTTCTGCTGTATGGACCAAGCCTATACATAGCAGGAAGGATCCAGCACATGAGACAATGGAGAGATGTGGATTGGAGGACCGTCTAGTGGGCTTGGAACATAAAAAGGACCAACAAGCCCATGTCAAGTTTATTGTGCAATGATAAGTAACTCATGATCATGGGAAAGTTTAAAAATCTGTTTAATCAATACCCACACTTAGACACACATTTTGATCTTCGAAAATATGCAATCATCATTTAATGCCGATTGTCTTAAACACTTAGGCCCCATTTGGTAGAGTTGTTAAACAACTCATCTTTAGTTTTTAAAAAACATTATACACAGTTTCACACACCATCCACAACTATTTCAAAAAAATATAAACAACATTACTCAAACTCCTCTACCAATCAGGCCCTTAAATTCAGCAAATTAGTTAGGCTGTTTTCCTTTTACAAGAAGCGCTTCTGGTGGCTTTTGGCCAGCAGATTGGTCAAGATCAGATAAGTTTCAGCCGCAGCCACCCTTAATTTCAGTATCCACTGCCCAAAACAAGAAGATGCTAAAGTTCAGCAAATACAGCAAACTTCCCTCTCATTCAGCAAATCTTCTACTCATCCCAAGAAACCTATAAGATTGAGGGGAAGCTGGAAACTAAAACCAATAGACCCGAAGTGGTTTAGACTTTAGATAGAGACAGAAAAATGCTTTTACAATCATGTATTGTACTTAACCCAAAACCAAGTTTCAAGCAGTCCCATGAGTTTCTGAGTGTACAAAACACAAATGACCATTTCTTCTTCATTATGCCAACCATAACAATCCCTTCTTGAGATATTAACATCGTGATTCACTTCAATTTCATGAGATTGCAGTAGTATTTCCTCTCTTGTGTAGACTTGTGTAGTGTTAGAACTTTCAAAGAGTAGTGGCAGCTCTAATAATTTTTTTAGAGTATTCACTAAGAAATTGAAATTATACAGAGTCTAGGAGATAACTTGAATATCTCAACATCACCAAAATTTTTTTTTTTTTTTTTTAAATCATGCAAATAAATTAAGTATTGAAATTTCTTTCTACTAACAAAAAAAAAAAAAAAAAAAAAGGTATAACAAGAGATAAAGTGGAAATTGAAAATGCTAAGATGAGAATAATAAAGTGAGAAACAGTCTTAAATAATAATGGAAAAGTGATATTTACTACAATTGTGAGCTAAAATGCTAATAAGAGCAAAATTGTTGTGACTACAAAACCAAAGAGAATATCACTACTAACATTGCCAAGGAGAACTCACGGCCACAATATTTCTCTTAAGGAAAAATGAAATTATAAATTATTTTTATGTAACAAGTTGAACGAATTTCAATTTTGAATGATTAGGGATTTTTGTTTTTATTTTTCCATTTGAAGGAATTACAAATTCAAATGATTAGGGATTTTTATTTTTATTTTTCTGTTTTTAAATAGGCTTTCTGTTGAATAATTTATTCACTTGCTGTTGTTTGGTCTAGTTTTGTTTTTATTTAGGTAATTCTTATTGTTATATAAGCCTTTTATTTTTAGGGGTTGAGAATTACGTTTGGGGGGGCTAGAATTATTTTTGATATAATGTTATGATCACAATATTTTCATAACAAATCTTATCTTATAAGATATTATTAGTGGGTAAAAAAAGTAATGTCAGTATTAGACTCAAATTAGAATTAGTAACAACTTATTTTGTTGTGAAAATGTTATAAATATGGCATTGCTCTTACTTTTTTTGAACCCAAATTCTTGTGATTATTAAATCATGGTGTTCAACATTTTTATTAGGAGCACAAATTAGGTTAGATTAGTATTGTGGGGACAAGCTGCCTCTAGAGGTACTGTTCAAATTAGATAGGCTGGGCCTGTGGCCCAATAACCCAGTCCAAGGAAACGTGCAAATCCGACAACGATCACTTAAGTAAGAGATAAAGGTTGTATTACAGGAAGAGTAAAATGGTATTTATAGCGGACCTAAGTCTATCCAAGGAGAACAATCACCTCGGAACGTTTGTCCAAAGTGGCTAGAAACATCCCAATCCCCTTAATATACTGTTTTAAGGGTACTTTACGTCAGGGGGAGGGTCAAATGCTGGATAAGGGATGAGGACGACAGATAACAAATATCTGTAAAAGCTGTTACCTCCAAATGCTTCCCAACTAACACTCTGGCCGCATTAATGTGGAGGTGATGCCAGAACAGTAAATGAGCAGCCTTATAGCTGGTGGTAGAAGGTTCAGAGAGGTGTGAGATGGAACAGGGAGAAGCTCCCATAACTTGATTTACACGTGTATAAGGGGAATGGTATGAAAATGATGGTATATAACATGAAAAGGTGTCCAAAGATGGGACACGAGAAAAAATAGATAGGAAGAGAGTTTAAGAAATACGACACCAGAAAGAAAAACTCCAGATACTTGATTATTCTATTTTGTCTAAGCCGAGGACAATTTTTATATCTTATTCATATAATTACTCTTCCAAACCATCCACGATCGTTATCTTTTCTCTAAATTAAGGCTAGTTCTTTCTCCCACGCTCTACAAATTCATTGTTTGGGCTTGTTGGGCCTGAATCCAATCTTGTTTTGGAGTCCAAGCTAAAATTGGTCCTTACAATTAGGGTCGTCTGTGGGAAGAGCTTGATCTGATCAAAAAGAGATTTCGGTTTAGTGCTGGAGATGGAAGAGTCAGGTTCGCACCAGCCGACGATCGGGCTGCATCAGGGTAATGTTAACCCGCACCAGGCAGAGTTAGGGGGTACTCAACGTAATAATTCTGTTGTAAATCCTCAGCAAAGGGGAAATCATGAAGGAAGTGTACAAACTACACATACTAGTAAGAGTCAATCACGAGGGAAGAGCCATGTCTCCCATGCAAAGAATGAGAAAGACATGCAATGTGAGATTGAGGAGTTGAAGAAGAAGTTGCGTCGCGAACGGCAACGTTTGTCCGAGGTGGCTAGAAACATCCCAATCCCCTTAATATATTCTTTTAAGGGTATTTTACGTCAGGGGAAGGGTCAAATGCTAGATAAGGGATGAGGACGAAGGATAACAAATATCTGTAAAAGCTGTTACCTCCAAATGCTTCCCAACTAACTCTCTGGCCGCATTAATGTGGAGGTGATGCAAGAACAGTAAATGAGCAGCCTTACAGCTGGTGGTAGAAGGTTTAGAGAGGTGTGAGATGGAACAGGGAGAAGCTCCCATAACCTGATTTACACGTGTACAAGGGGAATGGTATGAAAATGATGGTATATATCATGAAAAGGTGTCCAAAGATGGGACACGAGAAAAAATAGATAGGAAGAGAGTTTAAGAAATACGACACCAGAAAGAAAAACTCCAGATACTTGATTATTCTATTTTGTCTAAGCCGAGGACAATTTTTATATCTTATTCATATAATTACTCTTCCAGACCATCCACAATTGCTATCTTTTCTCTAAATTAAGGCTAGTTCTTTCTCCCACGCTCTACAAATTCATTGTTTGGGCTTGTTGGGCCTGAATCCAATCTTGTTTTGGAGTCCAAGCCAAAATTGGTCCTTACAATTAGGGTCGTCTGTGGGAAGAGCTTGATTTGATCAAAAAGAGATTTCGGTTTAGTGCTGGAGATGGAAGAGTCAGGTTTGCACCAGCCGACGATCAGGCCGTATCAGGGTAATGTTAACCCGCACCAGGCAGAGTCAGGGGGTACTCAACGTAATAATTCTGTTGTAAATCCTCAGCAAAAGGGAAATCGTGAAGGAAGTGTACAAACTACACATACTAGTAAGAGTCAATCACGGGGAAAGAGCCATGTCTCCCATGCAAAGAATGAGAAAGACATGCAATGTGAGATTGACGAGTTGAAGAAGAAGTTGCGTCGCGCACGGCGATGTTTGTCCGAGGTGGCTAGAAACATCCCAATCCCCTTAATATACTGTTTTAAGGGTACTTTACGTCAGGGGGACGGTCAAATGCTGGATAAGGGATGAGGACGAAGGATAACAAATATCTGTAAAAGCTGTTACCTCCAAATGCTTCCCAACTAACTCCCTGGCCGCATTAATGTGGAGGTGATGCAAGAACAATAAATGAGCAGCCTTACAGCTGGTGGTAGAAGGTTCAGAGAGGTGTGAGATGGAACAGGGAGAAGCTCCCATAACTTGATTTACACGTGTAGAAGGGGAATGGTATGAAAATGATGGTATATAACATGAAAAGGTGTCCAAAGATGGGACACGAGAAAAAATAGATAGGAAGAGAGTTTAAGAAATACGACACCAGAAAGAAAAACTCCAGATACTTGATTATTCTATTTTGTCTAAGCCGAAGACAGTTTTTATATCTTATTCATATAATTACTCTTCCAGACCATCCACGATCGTTATCTTTTCTCTAAATTAAGGCTAGTTCTTTCTCCCACGCTCTACAAATTCATTGTTTGGGCTTGTTGGGCCTGAATCCAATCTTGTTTTGGAGTCCAAGCCAAAATTGGTCCTTACAATTGGGGTCGTCTGTGGGAAGAGCTTGATCTGATCAAAAAGAGATTTCGGTTTAGTGCTGGAGATGGAAGAGTCAGGTTTGCACCAGCCGACGATCAGGCCGTCTCAGGGTAATGTTAACCCGCACCAGGCAGAGTCAGGGGGTACTCAACGTAATAATTCTGTTGTAAATCCTCAGCAAAAGGGAAATCGTGAAGGAAGTGTACAAACTACACATACTAGTAAGAGTCAATCACGGGGAAAGAGCCATGTCTCCCATGCAAAGAATGAGAAAGACATGCAATGTGAGATTGACGAGTTGAAGAAGAAGTTGCGTCGCGCACGGCGATGTTTGTCCGAGGTGGCTAGAAACATCCCAATCCCCTTAATATATTGTTTTAAGGGTACTTTACGTCAGGGGGACGGTCAAATGCTGGATAAGGGATGAGGACGAAGGATAACAAATATCTGTAAAAGCTGTTACCTCCAAATGCTTCCCAACTAACTCTCTGGCCGCATTAATGTGGAGGTGATGCAAGAACAATAAATGAGCAGCCTTACAGCTGGTGGTAGAAGGTTCAGAGAGGTGTGAGATGGAACAGGGAGAAGCTCCCATAACTTGATTTACACGTGTATAAGGGGAATGGTATGAAAATGATGGTATATAACATGAAAAGGTGTCCAAAGATGGGACACGAGAAAAAATAGATAGGAAGAGAGTTTAAGAAATACGACACCAGAAAGAAAAACTCCAGATACTTGATTATTCTATTTTGTCTAAGCCGAGGACAATTTTTATATCTTATTCATATAATTACTCTTCCAGACCATCCACGATCTTTATCTTTTCTCTAAATTAAGGCTAGTTCTTTCTCCCACGCTCTACAAATTCATTGTTTGGGCTTGTTGGGCCTGAATCCAATCTTGTTTTGGAGTCCAAGCGAAAATTGGTCCTTACAATTAGGGTTGTCTGTGGGAAGAGCTTGATCTGATCAAAAAGAGATTTCGGTTTAGTGCTGGAGATGGAAGAGTCAGGTTTGCACCAGCCGACGATCAGGCCGTATCAGGGTAATGTTAACCCGCACCAAGCAGAGTCAGGGGGTACTCAACGTAATAATTCTGTTGTAAATCCTCAGCAAAAGGGAAATCGTGAAGGAAGTGTACAAACTACACATACTAGTAAGAGTCAATCACGGGGAAAGAGCCATGTCTCCCATGCAAAGAATGAGAAAGACATGCAATGTGAGATTGACGAGTTGAAGAAGAAGTTGCGTCGCGCACGGCGATGTTTGTCCGAGGTGGCTAGAAACATCCCAATCCCCTTAATATACTGTTTTAAGGGTACTTTACGTCAGGGGGACGGTCAAATGCTGGATAAGGGATGAGGACGAAGGATAACAAATATCTGTAAAAGCTGTTACCTCCAAATGCTTCCCAACTAACTCTCTGGCCGCATTGATGTGGAGGTGATACAAGAACAGTAAATGAGCAGCCTTACAGCTAGTGGTAGAAGGTTTAGAGAGGTGTGAGATGGAACAGGGAGAAGCTCTCATAACCTGATTTACACGTGTACAAGGGGAATGGTATGAAAATGATGGTATATATCATGAAAAGGTGTCCAAAGATGGGACACGAGAAAAAATAGATAGGAAGAGAGTTTAAGAAATACGACACCAGAAAGAAAAACTCCAGATACTTGATTATTCTATTTTGTCTAAGCCGAGGACAATTTTTATATCTTATTCAGATAATTACTCTTCCAGACCATCCACAATTGTTATCTTTTCTCTAAATTAAGGCTAGTTCTTTCTCCCACGCTCTACAAATTCATTGTTTGGGCTTGTTAGGCCTGAATCCAATCTTGTTTTGGAGTCCAAGCCAAAATTGGTCCTTACAATTAGGGTCGTCTGTGGGAAGAGCTTGATTTGATCAAAAAGAGATTTCGGTTTAGTGCTGGAGATGGAAGAGTCAGGTTTGCACCAGCCGACGATCAGGCCGTATCAGGGTAATGTTAACCCGCACCAGGCAGAGTCAGGGGGTACTCAACGTAATAATTCTGTTGTAAATCCTCAGCAAAAGGGAAATCGTGAAGGAAGTGTACAAACTACACATACTAGTAAGAGTCAATCACGGGGAAAGAGCCATGTCTCCCATGCAAAGAATGAGAAAGACATGCAATGTGAGATTGACGAGTTGAAGAAGAAGTTGCGTCGCGCACGGCGATGTTTGTCCGAGGTGGCTAGAAACATCCCAATCCCCTTAATATACTGTTTTAAGGGTACTTTACGTCAGGGGGACGGTCAAATGCTGGATAAGGGATGAGGACGAAGGATAACAAATATCTGTAAAAGCTGTTACCTCCAAATGCTTCCCAACTAACTCTCTGGCCGCATTAATGTGGAGGTGATGCAAGAACAGTAAATGAGCAGCCTTACAGCTGGTGGTAGAAGGTTTAGAGAGGTGTGAGATGGAACAGGGAGAAGCTCCCATAACCTGATTTACACGTGTACAAGGGGAATGGTATGAAAATGATGGTATATATCATGAAAAGGTGTCCAAAGATGGGACACGAGAAAAAATAGATAGGAAGAGAGTTTAAGAAATACGACACCAGAAAGAAAAACTCCAGATACTTGATTATTCTATTTTGTCTAAGCCGAGGACAATTTTTATATCTTATTCATATAATTACTCTTCCAGACCATCCACAATTGTTATCTTTTCTCTAAATTAAGGCTAGTTCTTTCTCCCACGCTCTACAAATTCATTGTTTGGGCTTGTTGGGCCTGAATCCAATCTTGTTTTGGAGTCCAAGCCAAAATTGGTCCTTACAATTAGGGTCGTCTGTGGGAAGAGCTTGATTTGATCAAAAAGAGATTTCGGTTTAGTGCTGGAGATGGAAGAGTCAGGTTTGCACCAGCCGACGATCAGGCCGTATCAGGGTAATGTTAACCCGCACCAGGCAGAGTCAGGGGGTACTCAACGTAATAATTCTGTTGTAAATCCTCAGCAAAAGGGAAATCGTGAAGGAAGTGTACAAACTACACATACTAGTAAGAGTCAATCACGGGGAAAGAGCCATGTCTCCCATGCAAAGAATGAGAAAGACATGCAATGTGAGATTGACGAGTTGAAGAAGAAGTTGCGTCGCGCACGGCGATGTTTGTCCGAGGTGGCTAGAAACATCCCAATCCCCTTAATATACTGTTTTAAGGGTACTTTACGTCAGGGGGACGGTCAAATGCTGGATAAGGGATGAGGACGAAGGATAACAAATATCTGTAAAAGCTGTTACCTCCAAATGCTTCCCAACTAACTCTCTGGCCGCATTAATGTGGAGGTGATGCAAGAACAGTAAATGAGCAGCCTTACAGCTGGTGGTAGAAGGTTTAGAGAGGTGTGAGATGGAACAGGGAGAAGCTCCCATAACCTGATTTACACGTGTACAAGGGGAATGGTATGAAAATGATGGAATATATCATGAAAAGGTGTCCAAAGATGGGACACGAGAAAAAATAGATAGGAAGAGAGTTTAAGAAATACGACACCAGAAAGAAAAACTCCAGATACTTGATTATTCTATTTTGTCTAAGCCGAGGACAATTTTTATATCTTATTCATATAATTACTCTTCCAGACCATCCACAATTGTTATCTTTTCTCTAAATTAAGGCTAGTTCTTTCTCCCACGCTCTACAAATTCATTGTTTGGGCTTGTTGGGCCTGAATCCAATCTTGTTTTGGAGTCCAAGCCAAAATTGGTCCTTACAATTAGGGTCGTCTGTGGGAAGAGCTTGATTTGATCAAAAAGTGATTTCGGTTTAGTGCTGGAGATGGAAGAGTCAGGTTTGCACCAGCCGACGATCAGGCCGTATCAGGGTAATGTTAACCCGCACCAGGCAGAGTCAGGGGGTACTCAACGTAATAATTCTGTTGTAAATCCTCAGCAAAAGGGAAATCGTGAAGGAAGTGTACAAACTACACATACTAGTAAGAGTCAATCACGGGGAAAGAGCCATGTCTCCCATGCAAAGAATGAGAAAGACATGCAATGTGAGATTGACGAGTTGAAGAAGAAGTTGCGTCGCGCACGGCGATGTTTGTCCGAGGTGGCTAGAAACATCCCAATCCCCTTAATATACTGTTTTAAGGGTACTTTACGTCAGGGGGACGGTCAAATGCTGGATAAGGGATGAGGACGAAGGATAACAAATATCTGTAAAAGCTGTTACCTCCAAATGCTTCCCAACTAACTCTCTGGCCGCATTAATGTGGAGGTGATGCAAGAACAGTAAATGAGCAGCCTTACAGCTGGTGGTAGAAGGTTTAGAGAGGTGTGAGATGGAACAGGGAGAAGCTCCCATAACCTGATTTACACGTGTACAAGGGGAATGGTATGAAAATGATGGAATATATCATGAAAAGGTGTCCAAAGATGGGACACGAGAAAAAATAGATAGGAAGAGAGTTTAAGAAATACGACACCAGAAAGAAAAACTCCAGATACTTGATTATTCTATTTTGTCTAAGCCGAGGACAATTTTTATATCTTATTCATATAATTACTCTTCCAGACCATCCACAATTGTTATCTTTTCTCTAAATTAAGGCTAGTTCTTTCTCCCACGCTCTACAAATTCATTGTTTGGGCTTGTTGGGCCTGAATCCAATCTTGTTTTGGAGTCCAAGCCAAAATTGGTCCTTACAATTAGGGTCGTCTGTGGGAAGAGCTTGATTTGATCAAAAAGTGATTTCGGTTTAGTGCTGGAGATGGAAGAGTCAGGTTTGCACCAGCCGACGATCAGGCCGTATCAGGGTAATGTTAACCCGCACCAGGCAGAGTCAGGGGGTACTCAACGTAATAATTCTGTTGTAAATCCTCAGCAAAAGGGAAATCGTGAAGGAAGTGTACAAACTACACATACTAGTAAGAGTCAATCACGGGGAAAGAGCCATGTCTCCCATGCAAAGAATGAGAAAGACATGCAATGTGAGATTGACGAGTTGAAGAAGAAGTTGCGTCGCGCACGGCGATGTTTGTCCGAGGTGGCTAGAAACATCCCAATCCCCTTAATATACTGTTTTAAGGGTACTTTACGTCAGGGGGACGGTCAAATGCTGGATAAGGGATGAGGACGAAGGATAACAAATATCTGTAAAAGCTGTTACCTCCAAATGCTTCCCAACTAACTCTCTGGCCGCATTAATGTGGAGGTGATGCAAGAACAGTAAATGAGCAGCCTTACAGCTGGTGGTAGAAGGTTTAGAGAGGTGTGAGATGGAACAGGGAGAAGCTCCCATAACCTGATTTACACGTGTACAAGGGGAATGGTATGAAAATGATGGTATATATCATGAAAAGGTGTCCAAAGATGGGACACGAGAAAAAATAGATAGGAAGAGAGTTTAAGAAATACGACACCAGAAAGAAAAACTCCAGATACTTGATTATTCTATTTTGTCTAAGCCGAGGACAATTTTTATATCTTATTCAGATAATTACTCTTCCAGACCATCCACAATTGTTATCTTTTCTCTAAATTAAGGCTAGTTCTTTCTCCCACGCTCTACAAATTCATTGTTTGGGCTTGTTAGGCCTGAATCCAATCTTGTTTTGGAGTCCAAGCCAAAATTGGTCCTTACAATTAGGGTCGTCTGTGGGAAGAGCTTGATTTGATCAAAAAGAGATTTCGGTTTAGTGCTGGAGATGGAAGAGTCAGGTTTGCACCAGCCGACGATCAGGCCGTATCAGGGTAATGTTAACCCGCACCAGGCAGAGTCAGGGGGTACTCAACGTAATAATTCTGTTGTAAATCCTCAGCAAAAGGGAAATCGTGAAGGAAGTGTACAAACTACACATACTAGTAAGAGTCAATCACGGGGAAAGAGCCATGTCTCCCATGCAAAGAATGAGAAAGACATGCAATGTGAGATTGACGAGTTGAAGAAGAAGTTGCGTCGCGCACGGCGATGTTTGTCCGAGGTGGCTAGAAACATCCCAATCCCCTTAATATACTGTTTTAAGGGTACTTTACGTCAGGGGGACGGTCAAATGCTGGATAAGGGATGAGGACGAAGGATAACAAATATCTGTAAAAGCTGTTACCTCCAAATGCTTCCCAACTAACTCTCTGGCCGCATTAATGTGGAGGTGATGCAAGAACAGTAAATGAGCAGCCTTACAGCTGGTGGTAGAAGGTTTAGAGAGGTGTGAGATGGAACAGGGAGAAGCTCCCATAACCTGATTTACACGTGTACAAGGGGAATGGTATGAAAATGATGGTATATATCATGAAAAGGTGTCCAAAGATGGGACACGAGAAAAAATAGATAGGAAGAGAGTTTAAGAAATACGACACCAGAAAGAAAAACTCCAGATACTTGATTATTCTATTTTGTCTAAGCCGAGGACAATTTTTATATCTTATTCATATAATTACTCTTCCAGACCATCCACAATTGTTATCTTTTCTCTAAATTAAGGCTAGTTCTTTCTCCCACGCTCTACAAATTCATTGTTTGGGCTTGTTGGGCCTGAATCCAATCTTGTTTTGGAGTCCAAGCCAAAATTGGTCCTTACAATTAGGGTCGTCTGTGGGAAGAGCTTGATTTGATCAAAAAGAGATTTCGGTTTAGTGCTGGAGATGGAAGAGTCAGGTTTGCACCAGCCGACGATCAGGCCGTATCAGGGTAATGTTAACCCGCACCAGGCAGAGTCAGGGGGTACTCAACGTAATAATTCTGTTGTAAATCCTCAGCAAAAGGGAAATCGTGAAGGAAGTGTACAAACTACACATACTAGTAAGAGTCAATCACGGGGAAAGAGCCATGTCTCCCATGCAAAGAATGAGAAAGACATGCAATGTGAGATTGACGAGTTGAAGAAGAAGTTGCGTCGCGCACGGCGATGTTTGTCCGAGGTGGCTAGAAACATCCCAATCCCCTTAATATACTGTTTTAAGGGTACTTTACGTCAGGGGGACGGTCAAATGCTGGATAAGGGATGAGGACGAAGGATAACAAATATCTGTAAAAGCTGTTACCTCCAAATGCTTCCCAACTAACTCTCTGGCCGCATTAATGTGGAGGTGATGCAAGAACAGTAAATGAGCAGCCTTACAGCTGGTGGTAGAAGGTTTAGAGAGGTGTGAGATGGAACAGGGAGAAGCTCCCATAACCTGATTTACACGTGTACAAGGGGAATGGTATGAAAATGATGGTATATATCATGAAAAGGTGTCCAAAGATGGGACACGAGAAAAAATAGATAGGAAGAGAGTTTAAGAAATACGACACCAGAAAGAAAAACTCCAGATACTTGATTATTCTATTTTGTCTAAGCCGAGGACAATTTTTATATCTTATTCATATAATTACTCTTCCAGACCATCCACAATTGTTATCTTTTCTCTAAATTAAGGCTAGTTCTTTCTCCCACGCTCTACAAATTCATTGTTTGGGCTTGTTGGGCCTGAATCCAATCTTGTTTTGGAGTCCAAGCCAAAATTGGTCCTTACAATTAGGGTCGTCTGTGGGAAGAGCTTGATTTGATCAAAAAGTGATTTCGGTTTAGTGCTGGAGATGGAAGAGTCAGGTTTGCACCAGCCGACGATCAGGCCGTATCAGGGTAATGTTAACCCGCACCAGGCAGAGTCAGGGGGTACTCAACGTAATAATTCTGTTGTAAATCCTCAGCAAAAGGGAAATCGTGAAGGAAGTGTACAAACTACACATACTAGTAAGAGTCAATCACGGGGAAAGAGCCATGTCTCCCATGCAAAGAATGAGAAAGACATGCAATGTGAGATTGACGAGTTGAAGAAGAAGTTGCGTCGCGCACGGCGATGTTTGTCCGAGGTGGCTAGAAACATCCCAATCCCCTTAATATACTGTTTTAAGGGTACTTTACGTCAGGGGGACGGTCAAATGCTGGATAAGGGATGAGGACGAAGGATAACAAATATCTGTAAAAGCTGTTACCTCCAAATGCTTCCCAACTAACTCTCTGGCCGCATTAATGTGGAGGTGATGCAAGAACAGTAAATGAGCAGCCTTACAGCTGGTGGTAGAAGGTTTAGAGAGGTGTGAGATGGAACAGGGAGAAGCTCCCATAACCTGATTTACACGTGTACAAGGGGAATGGTATGAAAATGATGGTATATATCATGAAAAGGTGTCCAAAGATGGGACACGAGAAAAAATAGATAGGAAGAGAGTTTAAGAAATACGACACCAGAAAGAAAAACTCCAGATACTTGATTATTCTATTATGTCTAAGCCGAGGACAATTTTTATATCTTATTCATATAATTACTCTTCCAGACCATCCACGATCGTTATCTTTTCTCTAAATTAAGGCTAGTTCTTTCTCCCACGCTCTACAAATTCATTGTTTGGGCTTGTTAGGCCTGAATCCAATCTTGTTTTGGAGTCCAAGCGAAAATTGGTCCTTACAATTAGGGTCGTCTGTGGGAAGAGCTTGATCTGATCAAAAAGAGATTTCGGTTTAGTGCTGGAGATGGAAGAGTCAGGTTTGCACCAGCCGACGATCAGGCCGTATCAGGGTAATGTTAACCCGCACCAGGCAGAGTCAGGGGGTACTCAACGTAATAATTCTGTTGTAAATCCTCAGCAAAAGGGAAATCGTGAAGGAAGTGTACAAACTACACATACTAGTAAGAGTCAATCACGGGGAAAGAGCCATGTCTCCCATGCAAAGAATGAGAAAGACATGCAATGTGAGATTGACGAGTTGAAGAAGAAGTTGCGTCGCGCACGGCGATGTTT
Source organism: Quercus wislizeni (assembly GCA_023055345.1). Classification (NCBI taxonomy): domain Eukaryota; kingdom Viridiplantae; phylum Streptophyta; class Magnoliopsida; order Fagales; family Fagaceae; genus Quercus; species Quercus wislizeni. Next base: position 15,695,622 of record JALGQJ010000001.1, on the reverse strand, counting down.
GTCCGAGGTGGCTAGAAACATCCCAATCCCCTTAATATACTGTTTTAAGGGTACTTTACGTCAGGGGGACGGTCAAATGCTGGATAAGGGATGAGGACGAAGGATAACAAATATCTGTAAAAGCTGTTACCTCCAAATGCTTCCCAACTAACTCTCTGGCCGCATTAATGTGGAGGTGATGCAAGAACAGTAAATGAGCAGCCTTACAGCTGGTGGTAGAAGGTTTAGAGAGGTGTGAGATGGAACAGGGAGAAGCTCCCATAACCTGATTTACACGTGTACAAGGGGAATGGTATGAAAATGATGGTATATATCATGAAAAGGTGTCCAAAGATGGGACACGAGAAAAAATAGATAGGAAGAGAGTTTAAGAAATGCGACACCAGAAAGAAAAACTCCAGATACTTGATTATTCTATTTTGTCTAAGCCGAGGACAATTTTTATATCTTATTCATATAATTACTCTTCCAGACCATCCACAATTGTTATCTTTTCTCTAAATTAAGGCTAGTTCTTTCTCCCACGCTCTACAAATTCATTGTTTGGGCTTGTTGGGCCTGAATCCAATCTTGTTTTGGAGTCCAAGCCAAAATTGGTCCTTACAATTAGGGTCGTCTGTGGGAAGAGCTTGATTTGATCAAAAAGAGATTTCGGTTTAGTGCTGGAGATGGAAGAGTCAGGTTTGCACCAGCCGACGATCAGGCCGTATCAGGGTAATGTTAACCCGCACCAGGCAGAGTCAGGGGGTACTCAACGTAATAATTCTGTTGTAAATCCTCAGCAAAAGGGAAATCGTGAAGGAAGTGTACAAACTACACATACTAGTAAGAGTCAATCACGGGGAAAGAGCCATGTCTCCCATGCAAAGAATGAGAAAGACATGCAATGTGAGATTGACGAGTTGAAGAAGAAGTTGCGTCGCGCACGGCGATGTTTGTCCGAGGTGGCTAGAAACATCCCAATCCCCTTAATATACTGTTTTAAGGGTACTTTACGTCAGGGGGACGGTCAAATGCTGGATAAGGGATGAGGACGAAGGATAACAAATATCTGTAAAAGCTGTTACCTCCAAATGCTTCCCAACTAACTCTCTGGCCGCATTAATGTGGAGGTGATGCAAGAACAGTAAATGAGCAGCCTTACAGCTGGTGGTAGAAGGTTTAGAGAGGTGTGAGATGGAACAGGGAGAAGCTCCCATAACCTGATTTACACGTGTACAAGGGGAATGGTATGAAAATGATGGTATATATCATGAAAAGGTGTCCAAAGATGGGACACGAGAAAAAATAGATAGGAAGAGAGTTTAAGAAATACGACACCAGAAAGAAAAACTCCAGATACTTGATTATTCTATTTTGTCTAAGCCGAGGACAATTTTTATATCTTATTCATATAATTACTCTTCCAGACCGTCCACGATTGTTATCTTTTCTCTAAATTAAGGCTAGTTCTTTCTCCCACGCTCTACAAATTCCTTGTTTGGGCTTGTTGGGCCTGAATCCAATCTTGTTTTGGAGTCCAAGCCAAAATTGGTCCTTACAATTAGGGTCGTCTGTGGGAAGAGCTTGATTTGATCAAAAAGTGATTTCGGTTTAGTGCTGGAGATGGAAGAGTCAGGTTTGCACCAGCCGACGATCAGGCCGTATCAGGGTAATGTTAACCCGCACCAGGCAGAGTCAGGGGGTACTCAACGTAATAATTCTGTTGTAAATCCTCAGCAAAAGGGAAATCGTGAAGGAAGTGTACAAACTACACATACTAGTAAGAGTCAATCACGGGGAAAGAGCCATGTCTCCCATGCAAAGAATGAGAAAGACATGCAATGTGAGATTGACGAGTTGAAGAAGAAGTTGCGTCGTGCACGGCGATGTTTGTCCGAGGTGGCTAGAAACATCCCAATCCCCTTAATATACTGTTTTAAGGGTACTTTACGTCAGGGGGACGGTCAAATGCTGGATAAGGGATGAGGACGAAGGATAACAAATATCTGTAAAAGCTGTTACCTCCAAATGCTTCCCAACTAACTCTCTGGCCGCATTAATGTGGAGGTGATGCAAGAACAGTAAATGAGCAGCCTTACAGCTGGTGGTAGAAGGTTTAGAGAGGTGTGAGATGGAACAGGGAGAAGCTCCCATAACCTGATTTACACGTGTACAAGGGGAATGGTATGAAAATGATGGTATATATCATGAAAAGGTGTCCAAAGATGGGACACGAGAAAAAATAGATAGGAAGAGAGTTTAAGAAATACGACACCAGAAAGAAAAACTCCAGATACTTGATTATTCTATTATGTCTAAGCCGAGGACAATTTTTATATCTTATTCATATAATTACTCTTCCAGACCATCCACGATCGTTATCTTTTCTCTAAATTAAGGCTAGTTCTTTCTCCCACGCTCTACAAATTCATTGTTTGGGCTTGTTAGGCCTGAATCCAATCTTGTTTTGGAGTCCAAGCGAAAATTGGTCCTTACAATTAGGGTCGTCTGTGGGAAGAGCTTGATCTGATCAAAAAGAGATTTCGGTTTAGTGCTGGAGATGGAAGAGTCAGGTTTGCACCAGCCGACGATCAGGCCGTATCAGGGTAATGTTAACCCGCACCAGGCAGAGTCAGGGGGTACTCAACGTAATAATTCTGTTGTAAATCCTCAGCAAAAGGGAAATCGTGAAGGAAGTGTACAAACTACACATACTAGTAAGAGTCAATCACGGGGAAAGAGCCATGTCTCCCATGCAAAGAATGAGAAAGACATGCAATGTGAGATTGACGAGTTGAAGAAGAAGTTGCGTCGCGCACGGCGATGTTTGTCCGAGGTGGCTAGAAACATCCCAATCCCCTTAATATACTGTTTTAAGGGTACTTTACGTCAGGGGGACGGTCAAATGCTGGATAAGGGATGAGGACGAAGGATAACAAATATCTGTAAAAGCTGTTACCTCCAAATGCTTCCCAACTAACTCTCTGGCCGCATTAATGTGGAGGTGATGCAAGAACACTAAATGAGCAGCCTTACAGCTGGTGGTAGAAGGTTCAGAGAGGTGTGAGATGGAACAGGGAGAAGCTCCCATAACTTGATTTACACGTGTAGAAGGGGAATGGTATGAAAATGATGGTATATAACATGAAAAGGTGTCCAAAGATGGGACACGAGAAAAAATAGATAGGAAGAGAGTTTAAGAAATACGACACCAGAAAGAAAAACTCCAGATACTTGATTATTCTATTTTGTCTAAGCCGAAGACAATTTTTATATCTTATTCATATAATTACTCTTCCAGACCATCCACGATCGTTATCTTTTCTCTAAATTAAGGCTAGTTCTTTCTCCCACGCTCTACAAATTCATTGTTTGGGCTTGTTGGGCCTGAATCCAATCTTGTTTTGGAGTCCAAGCCAAAATTGGTCCTTACAATTGGGGTCGTCTGTGGGAAGAGCTTGATCTGATCAAAAAGAGATTTCGGTTTAGTGCTGGAGATGGAAGAGTCAGGTTTGCACCAGCCGACGATCAGGCCGTATCAGGGTAATGTTAACCCGCACCAGGCAGAGTCAGGGGGTACTCAACGTAATAATTCTGTTGTAAATCCTCAGCAAAAGGGAAATCGTGAAGGAAGTGTACAAACTACACATACTAGTAAGAGTCAATCACGGGGAAAGAGCCATGTCTCCCATGCAAAGAATGAGAAAGACATGCAATGTGAGATTGACGAGTTGAAGAAGAAGTTGCGTCGCGCACGGCGATGTTTGTCCGAGGTGGCTAGAAACATCCCAATCCCCTTAATATACTGTTTTAAGGGTACTTTACGTCAGGGGGACGGTCAAATGCTGGATAAGGGATGAGGACGAAGGATAACAAATATCTGTAAAAGCTGTTACCTCCAAATGCTTCCCAACTAACTCTCTGGCCGCATTAATGTGGAGGTGATGCAAGAACAGTAAATGAGCAGCCTTACAGCTGGTGGTAGAAGGTTTAGAGAGGTGTGAGATGGAACAGGGAGAAGCTCCCATAACCTGATTTACACGTGTACAAGGGGAATGGTATGAAAATGATGGTATATATCATGAAAAGGTGTCCAAAGATGGGACACGAGAAAAAATAGATAGGAAGAGAGTTTAAGAAATACGACACCAGAAAGAAAAACTCCAGATACTTGATTATTCTATTTTGTCTAAGCCGAGGACAATTTTTATATCTTATTCATATAATTACTCTTCCAGACCATCCACAATTGTTATCTTTTCTCTAAATTAAGGCTAGTTCTTTCTCCCACGCTCTACAAATTCATTGTTTGGGCTTGTTGGGCCTGAATCCAATCTTGTTTTGGAGTCCAAGCCAAAATTGGTCCTTACAATTAGGGTCGTCTGTGGGAAGAGCTTGATTTGATCAAAAAGAGATTTCGGTTTAGTGCTGGAGATGGAAGAGTCAGGTTTGCACCAGCCGACGATCAGGCCGTATCAGGGTAATGTTAACCCGCACCAGGCAGAGTCAGGGGGTACTCAACGTAATAATTCTGTTGTAAATCCTCAGCAAAAGGGAAATCGTGAAGGAAGTGTACAAACTACACATACTAGTAAGAGTCAATCACGGGGAAAGAGCCATGTCTCCCATGCAAAGAATGAGAAAGACATGCAATGTGAGATTGACGAGTTGAAGAAGAAGTTGCGTCGCGCACGGCGATGTTTGTCCGAGGTGGGTAGAAACATCCCAATCCCCTTAATATACTGTTTTAAGGGTACTTTACCTCAGGGGGACGGTCAAATGCTGGATAAGGGATGAGGACGAAGGATAACAAATATCTGTAAAAGCTGTTACCTCCAAATGCTTCCCAACTAACTCTCTGGCCGCATTAATGTGGAGGTGATGCAAGAACAATAAATGAGCAGCCTTACAGCTGGTGGTAGAAGGTGTAGAGAGGTGTGAGATGGAACAGGGAGAAGCTCCCATAACCTGATTTACACGTGTACAAGGGGAATGGTATGAAAATGATGGTATATAACATGAAAAGGTGTCGAAAGATAGGACACGAGAAAAAATAGATAGGAAGAGAGTTTAAGAAATACGACACCAGAAAGAAAAACTCCAGATACTTGATTATTCTATTCTGTCTAAGCCGAGGACAATTTTTATATCTTATTCATATAATTACTCTTCCAGACCATCCACGATCGTTATCTTTTCTCTAAATTAAGGCTAGTTCTTTCTCCCACGCTCTACAAATTCATTGTTTGGGCTTGTTGGGCCTGAATCCAATCTTGTTTTGGAGTCCACGCCAAAATTGGTCCTTACAATTAGGGCCGTCTGTGGGAAGAGCTTGATTTGATCAAAAATAGATTTCGGTTTAGTGCTAGAGATGGAAGAGTCAGGTTCGCACCAGCCGACGATCGGGCCGCATCAGGGTAATGTTAACTCGCACTAGGCAGAGTCAGGGGGTACTCAACGTAATAATTCTGTTGTAAATCCTCAGCAAAGGGGAAATCGTGAAGGAAGTATACAAACTACACATACTAGTAAGAGTCAATCACAGGGGAAGAGCCATGTCTCCCATGCAAAGAATGAGAAAGACATGCAATGTGAGATTGACGAGTTGAAGAAGAAGTTGCGTCGCGCACGACGAAGTGCTCATTGCCTAAGTCTAAATCTTCTTCCGAGGAGACAAATGATGTCACATACAGGTGACGATCCAGAACTCCGCCTAGTGAAACTTTCTCGGGCGACGAGGAATATAGTAGCCATAAATGCAAGAATAAGAGCCCAACGCATAAGGGCCTTGGAAACAAAGCCATGAATGAAGTGTTAAACCGGGTTGCTAAGTCTCCTTTTACATGAAGGATAGAGAGTGCGAGCCTCCCTCGGCGATTTCATCAACTGACTTTCTCCCTTTATAATGGTCGGACGGACCCAGTGGAGCATGTCAGTCATTTTAATCAAAAGATGGCCGTTCATTCTAAAGACAAAGCTTTGATGTGTAAGATTTTCCCCTCTAGTCTAGGTCCGATGGCAATGAGGTGGTTTAATGGTTTGAAGGTAAATTCTATTGATTCCTTCAAGAAGCTTACCTAGTCTTTTGGTGCTCACTTTATCACGTGTAGCAGGGTTCCATTGCCTTTAGGATCTTTGCTCTCTATGTCCATGCGAGAAGGGGAAACTTTGAAGGCTTACTCTGATAGGTACTAGGAAATGTTCAATGAAATAGATGGGAGCTACGATGATGTTGCCATCAGCACATTCAAGGCTAGACTACCGGCTGAGCATGATTTGAGAAAGTCCTTCACTGGTAAACTTGTTACCAGTGTGCGCTTGTTAATAGATAGGATTGATAAATATAGGAGGATTGAAGAGGATCAGTTACAAGGTAAGGGGAAAACGAAGGCGATCCCTCAGGAGAGGAGGGATTCTAAGTCGGATCGGACACAGAACAATCGACCTCGGAGAGACTTTGCAGGGCAGTCTGGATCTGCCAACGTGCAGGCAGTCAATGTCGTATTTTGAGAGCCAGTGCAAAAAGTCTTAGAGAAGGTTAGGAATGAACCATTCTTCAATTGGCCGAATAAGATGACAGGAGATCCAGCGAATCGCAACCAAAACCTGTACTGCCATTATCATCAGGATCATGGACATACTACTGAAGATTGCATGAATTTGTGGGATCATTTGGAACAATTGGTCCAAGAAAGGAGGTTAAAGCATCTCTTGCATCACTCTAGTGGCCGAGGAGGCCAATCTAGTTCGGCGTTCCAGGGAAATGCTGCACCGAACCCTCCTCTTGGCATCATAAATGTCATATTTGCTGCTCTAGGGAGGACTAGATCTTGTCCTTCCAGGATAATGTCAGTATCCTGTTACTCAGATAAGGACTCTAATTCAATGCCGAAAAGAATTAAGACAAACGTTCCACTGGTCTTAAGCTTTTTGGATGTGGACAAACAAGGGACCATACAGCCACATGATGATGCTCTGGTGGTTACACTTAGAATTGGTGGGTACGATGTAAAGAGGGTTATGATTGACCAGGGCAGTGCTACTGAGATTATGTATCCAAATCTCTACAAGGGGTTGGGTTTAAAACTTGAAGATTTAACGGTCTACAGCTCTCCTTTGGTAAATTTTGAGGGAAAAACAGTTGTTCCTAAGGGGCAGATAAGATTACTCGTGCAAGCTAGTACAGACGTGGTTGAAGTGAATTTTATTATGGTAGATGCATTTTCCCTTTATACAGCCATCATGGGCAGACCTTGGCTACACTTCCTAGGAGCTGTTTCCTCCACCCTTCATCAGAAAATAAAATATCTCTCCGGGGGACAAGTGTTGGAAATAGTAGGAAGTTAGTCTGTGGCTAAGCAATGCTTAATAGTAGCTATTCAACACAAACCAGCAATTGACACCTCGACTATTACTGAAAATGATTTATAGCAGTTAGAAACTCCGGCATCTCTGTTCGATGGGCCAGCCGACGAGGTAAAATGCGAAGCTCTAGAGAGTCCAGAGAGGTTCTTTTAGATTGGAACTCAAATTCCCATACTGGAGAAGGAGCAGTTGGTTGATCTATTGAGAAGAAATATAGACATGTTTGCATGGGATGCCTATAAAGCTCCAAGGCTAGATCCAGAGTTTATTTGTCATCATCTGAATGTCAACCCATCAATTACTCCAAAAAGGCAACCACCTCGGCGCCTGTCTAAGGAGCATGTACAGACTGTCAAGAATGAAGTGACCAAACTTAAGCAGGCAGGGGCTATTAAGGAGGTGTTTTACCCTCAGTGGTTGGCAAACACTGTGCTAGTAAAGAAGAAAATAAGAAAATGGCGGGTGTGTGTGGACTTTACAAATCTTAACAGGGCTTGTCCTAAAGATCCTTTCCCTATGCCTCGGATAGACCAATTGGTGGATGCGACGGTAGGCCATCCTCGAATGAGATTTCTGGATTCCTTTCAAGGATATCACCAGATACCCTTGGCAATAGATGATCAGGAAAAAACAGCTTTTGTTACTTTTGTGGGAAACTATCACTACAAGGTAATGCCTTTTGGCCTGAAAAATGCAAGGTCAACCTATCAATGGACGATGACTAAAATGTTTGAACCACAGTTAGGTAAAAACGTTGAAGTCTATATTGATAACATGGTTATAAAGAGCAAGTTAGTGTCCGAACACTTAGAGGATCTTACAAGCATTTTCGAAATCCTGAGGGAGCACAAGCTGCGTCTGAACGCGTCTAAGTGATCTTTTGGAGTAGGTTTAGGAAAGTTTATGGGGTATATGGTGACTTACAGGGGAATTGAGGTGAACCCAGACCAAATTAAAGCCATTAATAACTTGCAACCACCTCAGAATCCTAAAGAGGTGCAGAAACTTACTGGAATGATGGTCACTTTGAATCAGTTTATATCTAGATCAGTAGAGAGGTGCAGGCCTTTCTTCCTTTTGCTGCATAAATGGAAAGAATTTGAGTGGTCCGAGGAGTGTGTCATGGCATTCCAGGAACTTAAACAATATTTATCCCATCCACCGATTATGTCTAGCCTTGTGGTGGATAAAGTTCTTTTTGCCTATATTGCAGTTGCATTATATGCCATAAGCCTTGTGCTCATATGGGTGGATAGCGATATACAACGACCAGTCTATTATATGAGCAAGTCACTTAATGAAGCCGAGGTGCGCTATTTGCCATTGGAAACGGCGATATTGGCCGTGGTCCATGCTACAAGGAAGTTTCCCCATTACTTCCAATCACATACTATGGTCGTGCTCACTCAGCTTCCACTCAAGTCAGTACTCAGAAGTGCAGATTATACTAAAAGGATTGCCAAGTGGAGCACGATCCTAGGGGCTTTTGATTTAAAGTTCATGCCACTTACTTCTATAAAGGGACAAGTGCTCACCAATCTGGTGGCCGAATTTGCTGAATGTCCTGAGGAGATGGAGGGGGGAAATCAGAAACTGGATGAAAGATCAATTGGCGTGATCTCTGTCCAACGCCCAATGTGTCGGGAATTGTACGTCGACGGGGTAGCGAACCAACGAGGATCAGGAGTGGGACTAGTTTTAGTGTCACCAGAAAAGATTACTATTGAAAAATCCTTGAGGTTGAGTTTCTCGGCTACGAATAACGAAGCGGAGTATGAGGCTTTGTTGATGGGAATGATAATGGTCCAGAAAATGGGAGGAAAGGCAGTGAAAGTCTTTTCAGACTCAAAACTGGTGGTGGTTCAAGTAAGGGGTGATTTGGAAGCAGGTGATTCAAGAATGCAGGAGTACTTGTGCCAAATCAGGAGTGTACAAGAAAAATTTGAAGTTTTTGACTTGTCTCATATTCCTAGAAGTGGAAACACGCATGCAGACTCATTGGCTACCCTCGCCACGTCCTCGGCGCAGGATTTGCCCAGAGTAGTACTAGTTGAAGACCTATATACACCTACTTCAATACACTATGGTATGCCTCAAATCCACCAGATCAAACGGGGTCTAAGTTGGATGGATTCCATATCACTATTCTTGGAAAAAGATATACTACCTGAAGAGAAGTCTGAAGCTGAGAAAGTACGAAGAAAAGCTCCTCGATTTTGGCTGTCCGATGATAGAAAATTATACAAGTGCTCTTTCTCTAGCCCTTACTTGCTTTGTGTGCACCCCGAGAAGGGGTTTATGGGAGTCATACAGGAGGAAGATCCATGTCTCATAGGGCTCCTACCCAAGGATATTTGTGGCCAAGCATACAAAAGGAGGCGCGGGAATACGTTAAAAAATGCGATCAGTGTCAAAGGTTTGCGCCTAATATTCACCAACCTGAAGGAGTTCTCAACCCTCTTTCTAGCCCTTGGCCATTTGCCCAATAGGGTTTGGACATTGTAGGACCTTTCCCCAAAGCAGTAGGAAATAAAAGATACCTACTTGTTTGTACAGATTATTTTACCAAATGGGTCGAAACTGAGCCTCTAGCTAATATTAGGGATGTAGACGTCAAAAGGTTCATTTGGAAGAACATCATTACACAATTCGGGGTTCCTTACGTGCTCATCTCAGACAATTGCCTTCAATTTAACAGCAAAGCTTTCAGGAAGTCCTGTTCTGATCTGGGTATAAAGAATAGGTATTCCACTTCGGCCTATCCACAAGGAAATGGACAAGCTAAGGCTGTTAACAAGGTCATCGTGAACGGACTTAAAAAGAGATTAGATGACGCCAAAGGAAGGTGGGTGGAAGAGCTGCCACATGTCCTTTGGACATATCGAACAACGCCTCGAAAGTCCACCGGAAAGACCCCTTTTTCCATGACATATAGGGCTGAGGCTGTAATCCCATTGGAGAATGGCTTCCCAACAATGAGAACTACCACCTTCACCTTAGATGGAAATGATGAGCTGCTAAAGAAGAATTTGGATCTGATTGAAGAGCGGAGGGAAAATGTTATGGTACAGTTGGCTTATTATCAGCATAAGCTTAAGCAAGGCTATGACATGAATGTAAAATTAAGGCCATTGGCCCCAGGAGACTTGGTATTAAGGAAAGCTTTGGGAAATACTAAAAACCCCGCTTGGGGAAAATTTGGGCCTAACTGGGAGGGACCTTATCGCATTACATCAGTAGCAGGGATAGGTGAGTACTATTTAGAAGATTTGGACGAAAGAACTGTACTCCATCCTTAAAATGTAAACAATCTGAAAATGTACTACTATTAATAAGAATAGTTGCATCATGTTTCCCTACCATTCATCTTAAGTGTATATTGTGAATAATATGACATCTCTTGAAATATTAAACAGAAACTAAGTTATGTCAGGTCCTCGAACCACAAACTTGGTGGAAATTAATATACTATGACATCTCTGGAAATATTAAACAGAAACTAAGTTATGTCAGGTCCTCGGACCACAAACTTGGTGGAAATTGATATACTGTGACATCTCTTGAAATATTAAATAGAAACTAAGTTATGTCAAGTCCTTGGACCACAAACTTGGTGGAAGTTAATATACTATGACATGTCTTGAAATATTAAACAGAAACTAAGTTATGCCAGGTCCTCGGACTACAAACTTGGTGGAAATTAATATACTATGACATCTCTTGAAATATTAAACAGAAACTAAGTTATGTCAGGTCCTCAGACCACAAACTTGGTGAAAGTTAATATACTAGAACATCTCTGGAAATATTAAACAGAAATTAAGTTATGTCAGGTCCTCGAACCACAAACTTGGTGGAAATTAATATACTATGACATCTCTTGAAATATTAAATAGAAACTAAGTTATGTTAGGTCCTTGAACCACAAACTTGGTGAAAGTTAATATACTATGACATCTCTGAAAATATTAAACAGAAACTAAGTTATGTCAGGTCCTTGGACCACAAACTTGGTGGAAATTAATATACTATGACATCTCTTGAAATATTAAACAGAAACTAAGTTATGTTAGGTCCTCGGACCACAAACTTGGTGGAAATTAGTATCCTATGACATCTTTTGAAATGTAAAATGGAAAATAAGTTGTGTCAAGTCCTCAAACCATACACCTGATAAAAATAATTATCCTTACAATATCAGGGGATGTATTCAATGGAGACTAAGTTGTGTTAAAATCTTTAGAACACGATCATAAATACAAATTATTATCTTTTTGGGCTAAGTTATGACTCATTTTATAAATCATGATAAGCCTCATGGATGTCAATTAAGTGTGTTTCAATATGGTCATGTCCTACTTGTTACTTAAACGTTGGGGTATTGCCTAGAAATTGGGAAACTTATCAAAAGTTGATAAAGGGAAAGTACATTTTAAAGATAAAGAGAGTTAATGTTTATATTTTATTTGATAAAGAGAGTTAATGTTTATATTTTATTTAAGCGTTTTGCTCCATTGTAGAGTATGCCAGAGAATGGATAGAAAATGAGTCAAAGTAAATATCATGCAGCTAAGGAAAACAATAATACTAGCATACGTTACTTAGAACATAAAAAACAAGATCTTTAGGTACAAAGGATGAGATTACAACAATTTTCATTATCCTAAAAACAAAAACTAGGGCTTCAACTTTATTTGGAGTTTGGATTTGGGGGCCTTGTCAGCTGCTTTAGGAGAAATTTCTTTCTCTTTCTCCTTAAGAGCTCCTTCTACAGGCAAAGTAACTGAGGCTAGTTGCTTCTCAAAGTCTTGAGAAGATGCCCCAGGCTAAGAAGTCTCAGTTACTTTATCCGAAGAGGAGTCTTTCAGGGTCTCTTGTTCTTTGCCCTGCTCCTGATGACTGGATGAGGGAGGATGCTGAGGTTTGGCCTCTTTATCTGGCTGGGAAACTGAAGGAGCTGCCTCTTTCTGATTGGGAATTTGCAAGGCAGGAGGAAAGATAATGCTTTTAGGCTTCCTCAACTCGGAAGAAGCATTAATCCCAGCTCGATTGAGGGCTTTTTCCCAAGTCTGAGTGCAGTAGGCACGACATACGATGGGGACCTCTGCCCTTAGGGCATCCTCGGTCTCAGCTACGCCGACGTCATAACCGTGCTGCTCGGCCTCGTCTCTTTCCTTCTCAGCTTTGGCCTTGTCTTCCTCAACTTGCACTCTACCTTTTTTAGCCTGATCTCTAAGCTTTTTAGCCTTCTCCAGTTGCTTCTTCAGAGCTGCCAACTGCTCCTTAGAAGCAACAAGTTGTTCATTGGCCTTTTTTTCCAACTTCCTTTGGCTCTCAGCTTGCCTTTCAGCACCCTTCAAGGCTACGTCTACACTTTTCCTAGCTTGCTCCTCGGCGACCAGCTTCTTCTTCAGATCAGCATTGCTGTTTTCAGCAATGGTCAGAGTCTGCACAGCAGTAGCCCTCCTTTTCCTCTCCTCATCCAGTTGTTGAGAGAGGGAGGTGGTCATCTCCTCTAGCCTGAAGGTACTTTGAATAGCCTTAAAAAAAAAAAAAAAAAAAGCTATGGAAAAATAGGTATATACCATGCCTAGGAATCTTTTTGTATGAAGGAAGACTTCACTCCTCCTAAAGCCTCGCAACTCCACCATATTTTTGGGGAGCAGGAGGGTTTCCTCCAGCGCTGAGGCAACGTGATAACCTATACCCCCATTGAAGTCCCTAATTGATGCATCATTCATCAGAGGCTCACCACCAAGCATGGGAGCTGAAAGCCATGCTTGGGGCTCAAGGAGTTGAATATCTGCCCTTTCCGCTCCTCAGCTGGGGGCGTGGCTAGTTTTCTGCTGCTTTGATGCTCTATGAGCCTCTTCTTCATTGGATGAACGAGGTCTTCCTGCCTCCATTGCCTCCTTACCCTTTGGTTCCCTTCTCCTCTTAGGATCAACCTATTCAATCCTGGAGGGTGGAGGTGGTTGAGGAGCGCGAGGAGGAGACTTAGGTGGTAGAGGAGGAAGAAGCTTGGGTTGAGAAGGCTTCCCATCTTCTCCCCTCCCTGGCTGGCTCTCTAATAGCTCTTAAAGACTTCTTTGGGGTTTCCTTTGGATACTCATCTCTTCTGGCACATTCCTTAGAGGTGAAAGTTGGTTGAAAACTTCGAAGTCGTCTGTGGACTCAGTAAGGTCCACAAAGCCCTCTTCCTCTTGTTCTGCTTCCTCTTCCTCCTCTACTTGGAGAATGGGGGGAAGAGATGTTGCTCCTGCTGCAAGGGTTGCAACAGGTAGTGGTTGGGAAAGCGGTGAATATTTGGGGAGAGGGATGCCTTCAGGAACTACAAATCCTTCATAGGCAACACTGATGCGGTGGAGCCGAGGATCCTTAGCCCTTATCACACACTTCAGACCTTGGAATGCACGTGAAATGGGAGTGTATCCAAGGATGAGGTGTGTTGCTCTCAGTTAGTCGTCTGATTCATTGACGTACACCTCGGATTGTAGAATCCTATCTAAGCTCGCCTTGTTAATTAAGCGGAGTGAAGGCATAAGGGCGTTGGGTTTTGCAATGTCATTAAAACCAATGAAAATCCATTTCAAGGTAAGCCATCATGTCATTACCCAGAAAATATCAAAAAGTCGTTCTTTAATCCCTTATTTGATACAGGGAGGCACTGGATCAACCTAACTTTTGAGTGCCTTGACTTTAGGTAATATCCCTATCCTTTCAGATTGTGCAGATTGTAAATCCAATTCACGTCGTGGTGTGTTTGGTTTAGATTCATCCTCTCGTTTAAGGCTTCTATACTCCCTAAGACCCTAAACATGTTTGAGACACATTGGGTGGGAGACAGCCTAAAATACCTAAGAAAATTTCTAGTAAGAGTACCCATGGGAATGGTCATCCCTCCCTCTATGAAGACAATCATAGGGATGACCACCTCCGCTGTTTTTCTTTCATCAAACCACTCCCCCTATGCAGCGTACCTAACGCCCACATGTGGGGGAATATTATATTTGGTCCTAAAACTCTTCATCCCCTCCTCGGTGTCCACTAAGTGTTTAAATCTACCCATTTTCTAAAAAGTTTTATAAAGGAAATTTTGCAAAGTAGGAATAAAAGCTGAAGAGAGTTCAGGAAGACTTACAGGTGTAAGAAGTGGTTCTCGGACAAGGTTTTTGTATTTGTAAATGCACAGGAGAGTGAGAGAGAGAGAGAGAAAGGTAGGTTCAATGCACAGGTTCTAGAATAATGCGACTGATGAAAGTAAAAAGAAGTTGATTTGAGAGATTATTTATAATGGCACAGAAATTGCAAGCCAGAGTTTTCCCGCTCGTATTCCAAGAAAGCCCATCCACCGTTAGAACCCCATCCAGCCGTTGAACGTGGGGGACAAGGAAGTTGCCAAAATTAAATAAAGGCACACTCTGATCACTGAAGCATCAAAGACGTGCCTTAGGAGGATAAACACGTATAATTGGGATATGACCCAACGAAATAAGATCATAAGGGGAATAGGACGAGGATATCAAAATCCCCCTTTTCTCCCGAGGAATCGAAAAGCAAGATTTTGAGGGGCTATTGTGGGGACCAGCTGTCTCTAGAGGTGCTGTTCAAGTTGGATAGGCTGGGTCTGTGGCCCAATAACCCAGTCCGAGAACACGTTCAGATCTGAGGACAATCACTTAAGTAAGAGATAAAGGTTGTATTACAGGAAGAGTAAAAGGGTATTTATAACGGACCTAAGTCTATCCGAGGAGAACAATCACCTCGGAATGTTTGTCCGAGGTGGCTAGAAACATCCCAATCCCCTTAATATACTGTTTTAAGGGTACTTTACATCAAGGGGAGGGTCAAATGCTGGATAAGGGATGAGGACGAAGGATAACAAATATCTGTAAAAGTTATTACCTCCACATTAAATACTTCCCAGCTAACTCTCTGGCCGCATTAATGTGGAGGTGATACCAGAACAGTAAACGAGCAGCCTTACAGCTGGTGGTAGAAGGTTCAGGGAGGTGTGAGATGAGACAGGGGGAAGCTCCCATAACATGATTTACACGTGTACAAGGGGAATGGTATGAAAACGATGGTATATAACATGAAAAGGTGTCCAAAGATGGGACACGAGAAAAAATAGATAGGAAGAGAGTTTAAGAAATACGACACCAGAAAGAAAAATTCCAGATACTTGATTATTCTATTCTGTCTAAGCCGAGGACAATTTTTATATCTTATTCATATAATTACTCTTCCAGACCATCCACGATCATTATCTTTTCTCTAAATTAAGGCTAGTTCTTTCTCCCACGCTCTACAAATTCATTGTTTGGGCTTGTTGGGCCTGAATCCAATCTTGTTTTGAAGTCCAAGCCAAAACTGGTCCTTACAAGTATATATATATATATATATATATATATGTTTTTTTTTTGCAAGTACATAAGTATAGTTTTTCACAAGCAAACATGGATCTGCCATTGTAGATCGTGAGAGTGGTGTATTCGACTCCCCAAATTGATCTTGTGTTAGCAAGGAATGCCAAACAAGTAAAGACACATGGTATTTCAAAAACCGACCCTCATTAGTAGGGCCGGTTCAACAACTTTGGAGGCATTTGGCGAAAATTTTAAGTAAGATCTTTTTATATTTAAATATTTGTTAAAAAAAATTTATTTAAAATCTATTTTTCTTGCTTTTTGAGATGCAAAATTACTAATTGGTTATTACAAATTTTCTAAAGCCGTGACCACTTTATACTTTAAAGTCTAAACCTACACAATTAATTTATTACATGGTTTAATAAATTAGTATCACTATAATACAGTTGAGTTAATATGATATACATCAAATTATTAGTTAGTGTGATAATTATAATAATCTATAAAGTAAAAGCTTGCATTATATATATATATATATATATATATATATAAATATATATATATTTGAGTGGGTATACATTGGGTGTGGGCCGGTGTGGCCCGTGTGGGTGGGTTACTGGGTTAGTGAGTGAGTAGGCAGTGTAGCCGTGCGGGTGGGGGCAAGCTAATAGCTATATGCGGAGATCTATTGCACTTGCACAGTAGCTATGAAATTGATTTCAAATTTTTTAGATTATAAAATATTATATACTCAATAGTTGAGTCCTATCAAGCTATTATTCTATCAAGTATCAAGTTGTGTGCAGTGTGCACTGTCACTGTGGAATGTGACAATGAGCAAACTGTGCATTGTTTTTTTCCTTTTTAATCTTTTGCAATTTAGGATAAAATAGGGGTTTTTAATACATTTTATTGACCAATAAGAGGATTAAAAAAATTATTTTTGTAATTAAAATGTATAGATAAATATTATATTATATTATATTATATTATATATATATATATGTATATATAATTTTTTTTACAAGTAGGAGCTTTCTTTTATTTGGAGACTTTAAACAATTGCATCAATTACATCCATTGTGCAACCGCTGTACTCCTCAGATGACATACTTTATAATGATTGATGCGTAAAAATGATAATGACAATAATAGACAAAGGTAATAGTAATATTTAATCATAAAAAGTCAAGTCAACTATTATGAAAAAAAAAAAAAATTCATTCTCAAAAAACTATTATGAAAAATGTTATATCATTAAAACTACTCTTCCAAACCATCATAGCTGAATTTTTATTTTTATTTGTAAATGAAAATAAAAATGTGCCAAGCTCTAACCCAAAGCCCTTAAAAAAAGTGAAAATGAAAATATGAGGAGCTTGCATGTTTATAGTTTCAAATTAAACTCCGTATATCAAATTTAAATACATTTCAATTGCTTAAGGTCTTATAGTTTAATTGGTTGGCACCTTTTATGCGTCAATGGCTTTAGGTTGGCAATGGCTGCATTTTTTAAATGCGGGAATAGGTCCTCTTTAAAAATAAATTTGGTTGGACCACGCTTTAAAAACGCAACTATAGATCAGGATTTTAAGTCGCGTTTCTTTGAAACGCGGCTTTAGGTTGGCTATGGCCACGTTTTTTAAATGCAGCTATAGGTCCTATTTAAAATATAAAAAAAATGCTTGGACTTATAGCCACACTTTAAAAATGCAGCTATATGTCAGGATTTTAGGCCACATTTCTTAAAAATGCGGCTTTAGGTTAGCTATGCCCACGTTTTTTAAAAGCAGGTATAGCTCCTCCTTTAAAAAAAAATTAAAAAATTATTCAGTTAGACCTATAGCCATGCTTTCTAACCGCAGCAATAGGCCCTATCGAAAAACACGGGTATAAACACCTATAAACGTGGCTATAGGTTAGCTATAGTTGCATTTTTTGTAAATGTGGCTAAAAAAACGCAGCTATAGCCCACGTTTTTTGTAGTATGAACACTATTTCACTCTATGCCACACAATATTGTATTTCAAAGCTTTATTTCAATAAATAAATGTTTTTGAAAGTGTATGACTTAATATGTGTTTGGATTTTAATTATAAGCTAACTTATTACTTTTTTTTTTCTACTATTTATGGATCCCACATGAGTTACATACTTATTGTGGGGGTGAAAGGCCAGGGAGCCTATATCTATGTACATGCTGGGTTAAGGGCCCAATCCGAGGACTCTAACTAACCCGAGGACGGGAAAATACTTCCATAAAGGTCTGTGCTAATAAGTGAAGAAGTGAAATCCGATCAAAGCCACCCCGAGGGTGGTCCGAGGAAGAACCCCTCCTCACCTAGGTAAGGCCGAAGACAAAGGGTATGGTTCGCCATTAAGAGCGACACTCCAGTCCATTCCATGGAAAAGGATAAGTATTAAGAAGGAACAGGACAAAGGAAGGCAGGGAAATATCTAAGAGAAAACTACTACTATCACATTAAATGCTCTGCAACTAACTAAACCATGTTTTTCAGTATTTACAACTAACTAAACCATGTTTATCCGAGGACGTCTTTCCTAAGTAAACTTTGGTTTTCTTTATTTCTTTCTTTCTTTAACCATCAAAGTCTAACGGGCGATCATCTAATTCACAAAAGCCCAGATTTCCAACCCATTCTCTATAAATTTATTGCTTGGGCTTTTTTGGGCTTAAGTCTATATCTCTGTTATGCTAGAAGCTCAAATTATGACCTTACACTTATTTTATTTAGTTTTTACTTTTTATCTATAGCACTTCCAGCAAAAACTTTTCATCAAAAAACTAGATAAGTTGTTCCTAAACGAACACTTTAATTTAAAATTTCTAAAATTTTGTATTTAAATTGAATTTATAGTTCCATACCTAAAGTTATAGGGTATTTATATATATATATATATATATATATATATATATATATATATATATATATATATATATATATATATATATATATAATTTGATAATTAGAGGAGGAGGATGTGAACTATGAATGCTTCTATTGGAAATACCAAGAAATGCCTCGAGCCATGAAATTCTCTTGGGAACTAAGTTAAATGGTTAAAAATGCATTTAATAATATATTTTTCCGACATATCAATTATTAGCATTCCATGACAACATACTTCGCGCATTGCATGGGCTAAAACTTGATTTTCATAATTCTTAAACTTCTTACCATTTAGTAGATCCTACACATTGTGTAATGTCTTAGACCTCTCTCTTTATTTGAGTTGTAAATGAGCCAAGCATTAAGATATTGAAGCTTATTTAGTTTACTTTGCTATCAAGATTATATTGAGTTAAACTCAAGCTTAAAAATTGAGCTCAATTTTAATGTTCTAGCTTAGTTGGTTAATTTGCCAAATACACATAAACTTTGTTGAGTTAGATAACTTTACTGAAAACAATTTTCAGGGTCCGTTTGGATTGAGCTTATTGTTGCTGAAAACTGAAAACTGAAAACTGAAAACTGAAAACACTGTAGCAAAATAATTTTTAATTGTGTAAATAGTATCGTGGGATCCATTTTTAATATTTTTTAATACGTGAACAGTGCATGAACAGTGCTAAATAGTGCATGAACAGTACCAAACAGTGCGTGAACAGTGAACCCATGTGAGGTTACTGTTCACGCGCGCAAAAAAAAAAAAAAAAAAAAAAAGGCAGAAAACGTAGACGTGACTAAACGCGGAATCCAAACACTCACTCAGTTAATAAGTAAAAGTAAGATCCAACTTTTCATTGGCGAAAATAAATAAGCTAAAAAATATTGGTAGTAAATTTATATATTGAAGCCTCGCTATTTTATACACTACATCTAGAGATATAATTTCCTTTTTCATGCTTTCAAAAAGTCCAAGTTTTAAATTCAATTTTGACATTGCGTAAAAGGCCTTGTTTGCATCATCCAATAGTAATGTGACACATCAAATTTTTACACATAAAAAAAGAAAAAAAAAAAAAAGCATAAGATACTTAATCACACCCTTGTAAATACAAGATATAATAAAAATAAAACCTAAATCAGCATAAAAAGCCATAGCCATAGCCAATCGACTCCTGGAGCTCATTGCTATCATCAGTGGCGGTGGTTTCTAGACTCACATCCCCTCTCTATAAGCCACTCTCTCTTTCTATCTCACTAGATCAAATTCCCAAAACTGAGATTTTTTGAGTGTTTAAAGAGATAGAGGGCTAAAGAGAGAGATAGAAGGATGAGAGTTTAAAGTTATCGCTGGCGATGGCAGTGATGATCAATAAAAATGAAAGTGATGAACAACAAGGTTTTTCTACAATGATGTGGATTTTGATACAAGAAAAGGAAGAGAAATAGGATAGAGAGTTTCCATCATTTTAATTTCAAATATATAAAGTCTGTTTCCATGAAAATTACTCTTTATCATCAGACCAGTCAAGACACTAATTGATTTTTTGTTTAAGTAGGATTTAAACTTCAAATTTCATATTCAGTAACAAACTAACCAGTTGAGTTAATTAAAATTCACAAATAAGAATTAAATACAAATTAAGAATGACCAAATCCCCTCTCATAAAAATGGGTGACAGTATCTAATTAATTAGATCTTGATTTACTATGGACTAGTGGTTAATATTAAAAAAACAAAAATAAAATAAAAAAGGGTAACGTAGTCATCGCGTCCAGGAACATAGTGGGATCCAACTTAAGATTCTGCAGTGGTAATTTTCTCGTCGCTTTCCTGGACAAGGATAAGACTTGCCCGTATTGACTACGATATCACAAGATTCACGACTATCAAAATGGATTCGATGAAAGATTTATTTCCAACTGACCAATTTAGTATAATGCGTTGGTAAGTTCCTCCTCTCTTCCTGAGAAATCACAATACCAACAAGGATTGGAGGAGGAAAAAAAAATATTCTTTCCAAATGACTTACAAGGGTATTTTTTCCAAATGACTTACAAATAGTTGTCCATGTGAGCACATGATTGTCGACAAAATTAAGGGAGGAAAAGAGTCCTTTCATTTCTTTTTCTTTTTTAATTTTTACTAATGCTTTATACTCGGTTGTGAGTCATGACTGTGGACAAAATTAACGGATGAAAAGAGTCTTTTCTTTTCTTTTCTTTTTTTATTTGCTTAATGGAGGAAAATAATCTTTTTCAATTGACTAAAAAGGGGTTGCCAATTTGACTAAGAGCATGGAGTTAAAACAAAAGTGATGAACAACAAGGATTTTCTGCAATGATTTGGATTTCGATACAAGAAAAGGAAGAGAAATAGGAGACAGAGTTTGCATCGTTTTAATTTCAAACATATGGAGTCAGTTTTATAATAATTATTTTTTATCAAGTTAGATATCAATCAGTTTTTAGTATAAGCAAAACTTAAATTCCAAATTTTTTATTTGATAACTAAAATTTTTTACTTTTAGCATCTCAAAAACTCGATTATTTATTTAACACCACTTTATAACACACTCTACATTAATGATTCTATTTTTTTAATCACTTCAATTAAAATAATATAAAGAACTCATTAAAACAATTAAAAAAATCCGCTGCAAATCTGGAAAGATGAAGGCGATTTGGGGAAGAAAGAAAAAAATTGGAAAGGCGGAGAGAGTAGATAAAAAAATGTGCGAAGGAGATTAAATGTGATTATATTTAATTGGAGCATGAATAAAATATTAGTTTTTATAAATAGTTTTGAGCTTCAGTGATCTTCCATAGATAGCAGATCACTGTGTAGCTCAGTTGGTAAAAAATTTAGAAATGGCTACAACAATGTAACTTTTTTTTTTTTCTTTTTTTCTTTTTTTGGTGATGTTGGTTGTTAAAATTAACAATCTTGCTTTTTAGCACCATCAATACTTATGCTCTAAGATATTATTACCGGTCACAAGAATTGGACAAAGGAACGAGTCTTTCCACGAATGACTTACAAAGAAGTAGCCTATATCAAGAATAAAGTTAGGTAACAATATTTTTACAACAAATTTTGGGTGACAAATTGTTAGTGCTAAATAAAAAGATAATGTTCATGCATGGTGGACTCAAGTGAGATCTACTAACAAATTATGACCTAATTTTTGTTATGAAAATGATATGAATATAACACTACTACAATATCAATTGCATCTTGTACATTATACTTGGCATGGTTTAGCTAATTCATCTTTTGTAATGCATTAAGATTGTTGACTAGGTTGTAACTCGTGCTTATGCACAATATAACAATAACGATGATAAGATGATCTTACCAAAGTGGGTGAAGTTGTCATCTTGGCTATTGAACAGTGTATTAAGAATAGGTCACTTAACACCAAAACTAAGAAAATTAAATTGGAATCATAGCACAAAATTAGACCACAGTTGGAAACTAATTTGAATAAGATTTAAATTTTACCCGCGCTTCAAATTTAATTCAAGTTTAACATGATATCATGATATGTATGATTATTATTATTATTATTATTTTTGAACTCTCTTTTTGACTTCTTGCATAATATTAAATAGACTTGGGCATTGGAATTGTCCGCCATTCCACTGATTCACAAACTTCTCTTCCCTTCAACTATTACGTCCACACTTCCAGTACAGAGGAATTGCCTTCTAAGTATTAACTATATTTGGAGGTTTATCTTTGAGGGCAGCTCCTTAATCCATTTGACCTTAATCATTCTTCAGGTAGATGTGACATACTAACATGTATGCATGCATCCGCTTCTTTTATTTTCTCCTATCATTTTTCTTCTTTCATATTTTGTATGATGAAAACATCTACCTGTTTTGTGGCGCTATATGATTTCCATGTTTAATTTGAGCATTCATGCTTTAAGCATTTGAGAAAATGGTTTTTTCTTTAAGAGAAAAAGTGATTTTTTTTTTAAAGAAAATTTTAAGAATATATATGTGTGTGTATCTTTTTTTCATTTCATAATAAACAACACTTATTTAATTATTCGATTACAAATGAAAAAGAAAAACTACACCAATGTTAATATCATTTCCTTTATATTAGCGATCCAGGGATGCAAAATATATATATATATATATATATATATATATATATAAATTACCTAATAAAATAAAAAATAAAAATTCTTCTCTTTCTCTTTCCTCCCACTACCTTTTTCTCTTCGCACACAACCACAATATTATTTTTTTTTTGTCTTTACAACCTATAAATAGTAAGGTCGCATATATGCAACCTTACTATTCACAGGCTACAAAATTTTTTAGGTATACAAACTCAGATGGAGTGAGTTTTGGTTGTCTTAGGTTGTAAAATAGCAATTTGGGGTGTTCACACCCCCCATGCTAGTGCTTACATGTCAAGTTCAACTTTGAATTTTTTTTTTTTTTAAAAGGGTAATGTTGTAGTTGTGTTAAAACTTTTTGTACCACCTATTAATCAGTAGATGCCATAGAATTTCAGCTTATAATGTTTTTTTCGTGTTAGCTAGCTTATTTAAATATAAAGAATACTTTCATATGAGTTATAATTATTGATCACATTCTGAAGTGGTCAATTACAAATAGTGGGAAAAAAAAAAGTGATAAATTTGTGTAAAAATAATTGTCTACCACTCATTGTAGAAATCTTCAACAGATTGTGACAAACATTAATATGGTTAGGGTTGTCCACGGGACAAGTAGGTTGGGTTTGTACCCAACCTGCAACCGACCTATACAAGATTAGGTGGGTGATTTTCCAACCCACAACCGACCCATAATAATAATGGGTTTGTTAGTTCGGGTTGCCGAGAGGTAGTTGTCAATTTTAGGTGAAACTAGAACTCACTGGAATTTTGCTAAAACATGGCGAGATCTTGCCAGATCCATCCAAGATCCGGTGAGATCTCGTCAGATCTGGCTAGATTTTTGCCAAATCGTGTGGATAATTCACTAGTTTGGCTAGATCTAATGTATATCGTGCTAGAAATCGATAGGTTTAGCTAAAACTGTGGCTGAAATTTTGGAAAAAATGGCCAGAGTTAATGGTCTTAGAGCGGGTCAGGTTTCACGGGTCTTAAAGGAAAAGATTTGAAATTGACCCACCGGCATCGGGTTTTTAACGTCGGGACCCATGTCCGACTGCCGAAACAGTCAGATCTAATGGTTTCAAGTTGAGTTCGAGCCGGTGGGGTGGGTGGGTGGGTTGGACAGCCCTAATAATGGTAAAGGAAAAGTTGTTTTTTTATTTAGTTTAAATTGTATTTTTTATTTAAACTCTTCTTGAATCTTGCTAAATCATAATAGATAGTTTTATATACAAATAAAATCATTAAAAAAAACTATTTATTAATATCTATCATAATTATTAAATTTTTATTTTGACAAAAAATTAATAAAAATTAATATTTTTATTAAGTTTTTCTTACATTATATGGATTTCTTATTAATTTATACTTTTCTTAAAAAAAAGTGTGTGTGTGTGTGTAAATATATATATATATATATGTAATAATGGCATCTTCCATCGATCTCAGGTACACAAAGGCTAACTGATAAGTGGCAATGACAACAGATGATGTCAATTCAGAGACTGGTAAATGTTTTATTTTCCAATTGTTTATTAAGACTGCATTCTCAAATTAAAACAAATTTTCCAGACAATTTTATTTTAGAATCAATTTTCCATTTAAATTATATATACCTTCAATTATTTTAGAATGAATTTTCATTTTAGTATACTCTGCTAATTATATATAGATCGTCATAGATCATTTCTTTTCCAACGTTATAAAGTAACTCAAATATAAAATGAAAAATAAAAAATTAAAAATTAAGATATATGACATAGTGGAATTAGTGGAACATAAAATAAAACATGAAGAGTGATAGATGTATTTTATTAAATTAAATATTTGCACTATGATTTTTACTAATTGCACGAAGAATTTTCTCACACATAATTCATGAAGCAGCCCGTATTGAGCGCACTAAGCTTTACCTGGCTGCACTAAAAGGTGACTGGAAATCTGTTGAGAACATGCAAGAAATTCAAAGAAAAATTACCAAAGCAGAGGAAACCACACTTCATGTTGCTGCTGTAGCAAACAAGGAAGACTTTGTAAGGAATTTAGTGAGTAATGGGATGAGTAGCGACGACCTAAAAGTTGAAAACATTGCTGGAAACACTGCCTTGTCCTACGCTGCTGCAACTGGAAATGTGAATATTGCCAAGGTGATGCTGGAGAAAAATAAAGACCTGGCAAACCTAGGTAGTGGGGTGAAACCAATCTTTATGGCTGCTTCGTTAGGACACAGTCATATGATGCACTTTCTTTATTCTGAAACTAATGAGATGATTTACCAATGGGATGAAAATGAACAAGCTGAATTATTTATCACTTGTGTTAAGGGTGGCTTATACAATAAGTTAGTCGGTAAGCATAAGTAATTATAATTACTCTTGTAAAAAAAATGAAAGTAATTATAATATTTCTTGCTTTTTATTTTAGGGGTGGTCTTCATGGTTTGATTTTTTTTTCATTCTAGAGTTGATTGAAAGTTAAATTTGAAAAAAATAATAAAAAAATAAAAATAAAAATCATAGCTTAAACATGCACGGAGTGAAAAATTAACACAATCTAACCCATTCATTTAATTTCTAAAATGAGGAAAATTTACACAATTTCACTCATCATTGAGGGCCAATGTTAATTAATTAATTTATTTATAATTATATAATTATAATAGGAAAGAGAGATTTTGAACCTTGGATGTCATAGATATACAAAAAAAAACTGAATAAGGGATAAATTTAGGTTTTTGAATAAGTAAATAATTATATAGAAAAAATTTGAGCTTTAAAAACTTATATTACAAAATTAGAAGAAGCAAATAAAATAACCAAATGCTTCAATTATATATTATAGATGAGATTTTTCATAATAGATTACTAACTAATTAAGACTAATCAAGTTTCCTAAACAAAAGTTCCTTACCCCGACCATTGTATGGGAAAACAAGTGCATGAGGCCCTAGAGGGGGAAAATTATCAAAAGCAAATGTTGATTGTCTTTGTAACATGATTATGTCATGCTTTCTGTCTAGTATACCTTTCATTATAGAAATATTCCAAGGGTGCGTTTGGGAAGCACGTTTTGCGCTTCCCAGACGCACGTTTGCGTTTCAGATTTTTTTTTCCTTTTCCCAACCGTAACTTTTTGACTTTTCTCCCGTGAATAGTGCTCCCGTGCACTATTCACGAGTCCCACAAACTACTCTTTTCACCAACTTTTTCATTAAAAATAGGTCTCACGGTACTATTCACACATTTAAAAATTATTTTGCTACAGTGTTTTTCAGTTTTCAGTTTCAGCTGTATCCAAATGGACCTCAAGTGTTCCTTCTTAAGATTTTCTTTTTTTGCTTCAAATATATATATATATATATATATATATATATATATATATATATATATATAAATTGGAAAAAAATAATGCAGGAATAGCCTTGGAAATGCTCGAGACCAACCCTAATTTTGCTACCGCTAAAGATGAACTTCAAGAGACTACATTGCATGTGTTAGCTCGCAATCCTTCAGCATTTGTTAGTGGAAGTCGGCCAGGGTTGTTAAGGAGACACTTCAATATTCCATGTGAGTTATTCCGACTTCAAAATTCTTAAATCTTGCATAGAATATATTCCTCAACAATGTTGTATATACAAAAAATTCATTTCATGATAAAATTTATATTTTAATAATGTCTATACTCTATATATATGATATCACATTATTTATTAAAAAAAAAATTAACTAACTTGTCAGTAAATACATTTTTACATTTGTAATAAATAATGTCAACCATAAGATAAATATATTTAATCCACAAATGATGGAGAATTCACAATACAATACTTGCAAGAGATCAACCAAAGCTAAAATTCAATTCCTCTAACCAAAAAAAAAATTCACAGAGCATGAGCAACACCGAGATTAAATCCAACAAAAAGCCAATGCACGCACTGTGAGGACCGTTCTAATAGTGAAGCAAGACTCTTTTCAGCTTCGACATCAACAACATTCATTTTCATCAAAAACTTAATAAAAATTGTAAAGCCTCTCCGTTTCTATTCCTTCTGCTAGAGTCAGTTTAGATTCAATTTCTTTCTTTACAAAAGACAACTTTCTAATTCAAAACATGTGATATGACATCTCCCCACCCACCTTCCCTCTGTGAGAAATGTTTTAGTCAATGAATTTTATTTTATTTTTTGGAGTTATTTCATGGTTTCAACTTTCAAGAACAATTATTATGGACTTTTGATTTATTTATTTGGAAAATTCCAACTAAAGAAATTAACATTACTACGTATTTTGAAAATCTAATCATTAAATTAAATTTTATTTATATTCTTAACAAGTATATCAAATTTCGTGTCAATCAATATTATTTAGTATTTGATTTATAAACTTAATTTTATGTAAAATTTTAGACCACAAAAACTTAAATTTCAAACATTTTATTGATGAAATAGTTATTAATCATTGATCTTTTAGAAATTTTTAAGCATAAAAGATTAAGAAGAAAATGTAATCTAATAGTGAATCAGTCAAAAACTACATCTAATAAAAATATATTGAGTGGAGTTATAGTCAAAACTTTCTCTTATTCATAGTCACTTTTGTAATAAAAACGCTACCAAATAATTTATATGTGATTTCTGAAATATCGTGTTAACTTACCGATTGTTCCAAAAAATTAACTTTTTGAAAATTGTGAATTTAATTATTTAATATAACCTTTTCAAAGGAAAAAGTATTCATTTATATTGAATCTATTGTTGCCCTAACAATAACATACAATACACGAAACACGGTAGCATGTTCACTCTTTATAGCCTAAATCTATTCAATTCTTTTATTAAATTATAATTCACTTTGGTATGGCTACTTTAACTCCAGGGTTGAAGTTAAAAGAAGAAAAGTCGAAGCAATCTCAAGCTCATGAACTACTTAAACAATGTCTTCAAGCTTACAAAGATGACATTGAGAATTTAAACGAAATCTCAGAGCTTTCGTTGGTTCTATTTATTGCAGCAGAAGTAGGCAACGTGGAGTTCTTGGTTGAGCTTATTCATTTTGACTTTGATCTATTATGGAAAATAGATGATAAGAAGAGAAGCATATTTCATATTGCTGTTGAGAAGCGCCATGAAAGCATCTTCAATTTACTTGTGGTAGGCTCAATTAGAGATCTATTAGCAGATAGAATAAATGAAGATGGAAACAACATGTTGCATTTAGCTGCAGGATTGGCACCTGAAGAGAAGCTTAATGCTATATCAGGAGCAGCTCTTCAAATGCAGCGAGAATTACTATGGTTTAAGGTATTTATTCATATGATTTGAGTAGTATGTTTTGAATTATTTTGTTAGAATATTGATTAAATAATGATTGCGTTCACCATTCATCAATAGTTTAAGCTTTTAGAATAATCGATCATTTATTACATTTTGTAGAAAATTCATTCATGTTTACACTTAGATTTAATGTCTACCTAAAGTTTCTGAATTTTAAGACTAATCAATAAGTCTCTCATGTGGTATTTCCTTATGATTTGCAATGGAAGGAGGTGGAAAAGGCTGTGAGACCTGGATTCAAAGAAATGAAAAATGGAAACGGGGAAACACCATATGTTTTATTTGCAAAGAGCCACAAGAAGTTAAGGAAGCAGGGAGAGAAGTGGATGATGAATATGGCTAAATCATCTATGGTGGTTGCAACACTAATTGGAACTATAGCCTTTTCTTACAAATCAGATGATAAATTAAACCACCTAAGTCCTAAATTAGGCCTGGCCTATTCGGTTTCAAGCGCAATTGCAATATTTTGCTCTTCAATATCCCTAATTACGTTCTTGAGCATCCTTACCTCACGTTATTCATATGAGGACTTCCTTGTGTCGTTACCTGTTAAGTTGATGATTGGAGTCACTACACTTTTCATCTCAATTGCTGCCATGATGGTTGCATTTTCTGCATCCTTTTGCTTGAATAATCATAATCACCAGGAATTGCCATTGATCTTTTTTGTCATTGGTTTATTTGCTTGTGTGCCAATCTTATACGTGTTGCTGAAGTACCGTCTTTTAGTTGACATAGTCCAATGTACCTGCTTTCAGCTTCAGCCTCGGCATCGCCTACCTTACTAGGAAGTTTCTGATGCACCACTGTGTAGCGGGTGTCTTACATTTCATAGGTCTCATGCACCTTTGAATCCAGCGGTTGCCTTACAACTTGAGTCTGTGAATCCAACACCCACTGCATAAGGCTGGTGTATAAAATAATTATTGCTACTCTACTAGCAATGGCCATGCAATTGCTACTAGTCAATCTTTTCTGTTGCTTTCCTTTCTTCATGTGTAACATGATATGAATAAATTTGAACTATATTAATAATGTTGTATGTTATAAACACAAGTCTTATCTTTTGCATATTAATCTTTAGCATTTCTTTTTCAATAATAATTTTTGGCATCTTTTGAATTATTGTTATGCATTTATCTATGGTCTTATCTAGTATTCTCCAAATTATAGATACAAGGATACGTAATGATTCAACTGTCACACTCATTGTCTTACATCCACTTTTCATGATTTAAATGTGGAAATCATTATTTTTCCTTCTAAAATGTGTATTTCTATATGTGCAATTATAGATAGTACAAAGTTTAATTACAAAATTAGTTGTAATTTAAAACTACAAACTTACCCAATATTTTTTTATTGAAGGTGAATTTTAACAAATCGACCTTTGGATTACATTTTCTTCTTATGTTCTTCATGCTTGCAAAATTTCTAGAAAATTAAAGATCAATAATTATGTCATCAATAAATTTTATAAATTGCAAGTTTTTGTAGTTTAAAATTATGCAAGAGATATAATCTTATAGATCATATAATAAATAATATTCGATTTGCACAAAATTTAACATGTATATTAAAAACGTAAAGAATATGCAATTTAATAGTTAAATTTTTGAAATATGTTGTAATTTTAATGATATCAAGTAAGGTTGTAACCTTAAGCTATACTCACAACCAATTTTGTAGCTAAATTTTGTTCATATAAAGTGTAAACAAGTATATGTAAAATGTACATAAGAGAATATTTCTTGTCAAAGCCTTCAATTTTACATAAGAAAATATTTCACAAAAACCTTTGAAATACCCAATATATTCACAAGCTTCTCAAAGCCTTCAAACTCATTTCTTGTCAAGAAGATTTTGTATCAATTTTCCCAAATATCACAACTCACAAGTACGTCAAGATAAAAGAATCTTTAAATTTTGCAAATAATGTAATAAATTCATAAATAATTATATTTGTTAAATTTACAACACAATACTTTTTAGGAAAAATACAGTTTCCAAAAATAGTTTACCAAAAATGTATTTAACCCAAAAACAATATTTTATGCAATATGGATATTTTTCTAAAATCTCATTAAAAGCTACTTACCATAGGAAGCCAACCAATTTTACCTCAACCGGGCATCATGAAATCAACCAATCCCATTACTAGGTCCATCATCAAAAATCTCAGAACCTATAAACAAAACGATCAAGCTTATCAATAACAATGCCCATCAGAAAGTACCATCAAACTTGTCTCCATATGTTGAAAATGCCCCCTAAAATCAAATTAGGGCCTGGAGCTTAACTTAACTATCCAAAGGCATTGATTCCCAAAAGATACCAAGCAAGCATACAAATGATTCAAAGGACCAAAACACAACCAAAGAATTTTAATACACTATCGTAAACAATATGCATTTATTAGATAATATAACACATCACTTAAAAAAAATGGGGAAACTAGACCCAAGAATTTATTTTGGGTACTAACTAATAAAACCAAGCCATTATGACAATTCTTATAAATTTCCAAGCATTCACAACGAAACAACCATGTTTAAGTACTACATTAACTCATGTATTAATAATGTCAATACATATTACATCATGTATGAATCAATTATAACATCATCAAATCACTTTCAAAGTTCTAAAACTCATTAAATATCTCACAAACTCTAGCATTGAATCAAATAAACAACTATAAATAATTAAACCCAACCTCATAACTTAATGAGGTAAAATATCAAACACTTGATTTGTAAAAAGTACAACATCAAAGCAATTAAACTTTCATGGTTAACACTTTTATTATCCACTTATTTTAAAGCAAGTTCATAACACTCAAACCATCAAAGTCTCCACAACTCCAAGACCTCCAAAACCCTTTACCCAAGACAAAATCTTGATTGGGTGAACACTATAGCAACATGACTCATGACCAAACCAAACTTTTCATTCCAAATAAGAATTTCTTACATAAACCCAATAAGCTTACTCTAGCATAAACCCCATGGCTAGATTTTACCTAGTTTTGTTAGGAAAATAGGAACTTTACCTCAAATTCCTTGCTTGGCCGAATGGGTCCCTCTCTTCCCAAAATCTTTTCTTCACAACCAGTGGTGATGGCTTGAAAAGAAACTCATGGCTGAAGTATTTCTAGTGGAAGACCATGGAGAGAGAGAAAGGGATTCAAGTGAAAGAAAGGGAGAGGGGGGGCAGCTGGAGAGAGGGAGCGAGACGCAAATGTGAAACAGTGAAAGTGAGGCCGGCTGACTTATTAAGGGGAAGAAGGGTATTTCCAAGTTTGTTCCTAAAATATATTGCAAGTAAAATTACCAATCTGCCCATTAAGCTTCTTTCAAATTACAGTTAACAACCGGGGTGTTACATTATGAGCCTTCTAAAACTTCCTCTCGATCTGATGAAATTGTTGGGCTAACCTCATCTCATCATGAAATCTGGTGTAGAGAGGGAAAAATTCCCGACCTATCACAAGCTGACACATCATACTACTGAGTCCACAAAATACAACCAATTACAAAGCACCACGTATTGCTACTAGGTTTTACTATCACTACTCAGAAACCAACAGAAATTTGCCAAGTGTCATGCAAGAACCAATCACACCTCATCACGTGTAAGCGATGACACAAGCAACCTCGCACGTGTAAGCGATGACACAAGCAAGCTCGCACGTGTAAGCAATGACACAAGCAATCCTCGCACGTGTAAGCGATGACACAGGCGGACCAATCAGGTGGTGACATGTGTCACCAATCGGACTTCGCCACGTGTCGCTCACCCACCCCCAAACTCCTATAAATAGAAGCCATTCCTAAGGCATTTGAAGAGGAGAAGATTCAGAAGTACAAAAGCTCTGCAAAAATCAAGTCTCCAAGAACTTCAAGAACTTCAACTTCGAATACAAAGAACATTCGAAGAAAAATCATCCAAATCATCTTCCTAGATCTCAAAGGTCATTGGAATCAAGCTCAAAAGCCTTCAGAAACCTCAACAAACCACAAATTGGTGAAGCTCTACGGATTCAAGCCTCCAAAGCCCCGAAGAACTTCTGCCACAAACCTTCAAATACGAAGAACATTCGAAGCAGAATCATCTAAACTACCTGCCTAGATCTCAAAGTTCACTGGAATCAAGCTCAAAAGCCTCCAGAAACATCACAAATCACAAATCAGTGAAGCTCTACGGATTCAAGCCTCTAAAGCACCGAAGAACTTCCACCACAAAATCTTCAAAGACGAAGAACGCACCAAGAACACATGAAGAACACAAAGAACACGAAGAACAAAGAATTTCTAACAAGCTTATAGCTAGAGATTCATTGTAATTCCATATCAAAGATCTTTGATCCATTCTTCAGCCAAATTGAAGGATATCTTGTGTTCATATCAAAATCACATTACTACAAATCCAATCAACAAGTCTTTTAAGGAGATCGAATCAGAGGATAACTCTTTTGTAATCACAGAGAATTGTACCACAATCATCAATACAAATTCGCATTTGTGAAACTATTTTACTTGTTTGACTTATTTCGAACCGAGGAATTTAGTCGCTCCACAAATTCTGGCACGCCCAGTGGGACCTCTCTGCCTTTCATCTCATTCTCCTTCAAAGAAAGAAATCTTCATCATCTTGCTATCAACTTCAATGGCCTCTAGCAAGAACATTCAAGCTTCAGCAATAGCTACTTCAACTAAACTTGGTATGGCTACCACCAACAATTGCATTGGTGCAATCAATCGTAGCCAGCCTAAAACTCACAATCAACTTCAAGCTCAATCAACCAAGGAAGCCAAGGTCCAAACAATCATCTCCTTAGACCCTCTTACAAGAAATAAGGTCATCAACAAGGACATCTCCACCTTGGAACACCTCAAGTATGGGGGCAAATCCCATTCTTCCTTCATAAGAAGTTGGTCGCATGATTTCTCTCCCATCAAAGGGAACCCAAAAGATGAGATTTCACATGCTCACTTCAAATCACTTTCTTCTCCATCATCTTGGGAAGTTGTGTCAGTCATGATGACTAACACCTCTACCATGGAAGAAAAGATAGCTGAAATGCAGCAAAGGGTCGTCCTTCTCACAAAAGCACTTGAAGATAAGGACCTCCAAATTGCAACTTTAATGAACAAACTCGAAGTTCAAGATCTTGGTGAATCAAGCCATGGTCATAAATTCACATCTGCAAAGGATGACGAAGGGAGAGAAATTGAAAACACTCCCCAACAAGAACAATCTGCTTCGATGGCTTCGTTGTCAATCCAACAATTACAAGACATAATAACAAATACCATCCGAGCACAATATGGAGGTTCTTCTACGAGTTCTCTCACATATTCAAAACCCTACACAAAGCGCATCGACAACATGAGAATGCCAAATGGGTATCAACCCCCCAAGTTCTTGCAGTTTGATGGCAAAGGAAATCCTAAGCAACACATTGCTCACTTTGTAGAAACTTGTGAGAACGCAGGGACTCAAGGAGGCCTCCTTGTAAAGCAATTTGTTCGTTCGCTCAAGGGAAATGCCTTTGATTGGTATACAGACTTAGAATCCGAGTCAATCAATAGTTGGGAACAACTTGAAAGGGACTTTCTCAACCGATTCTACAGCACACGGCGCACAGTAGGCATGATGGAGCTTACCAATACTAAACAGTGGAAGGATGAGCCCGTCGTTGATTATATCAATCGGTGGCGTTCTTTGAGTTTAGATTGCAAAGATAGACTTTCTGAAATATCTGCTGTAGAGATGTGCATCCAAGGCATGCATTGGGGACTTCTTTACATCCTTCAAGGGATAAAGCCTCGAACATTTGAAGAGTTAGCAACTCGTGCGCATGACATGGAATTGAGTATCTCTAGCCATGGAAGTACAAACCCTTCCATACTTGAGGAAAGCAGAAAGGAAGTAAGGAGGAATGACAAGAATGCAAAAGTCAACCTCAAAGACCCAATGATTGTTAACACTACCGAAGTCAAGGTTCCAAGAAGAGGAGCAAATGCAAATGAAAAACAGCTTGAAGGATGGCAAAAGAACGAGGTGCGTCGTCTGACTTTTAAGGAACGTGAGCAAAAAATATATCCGTTCCCCGATGAAGATGTGCCAAACATCTTAGAACAACTACTGCAATTGAAGTTGATTGAATTGCCAGAATGCAAGCAGCCAGAAGACATAGGGAAAGTTGATGACCCTAACTACTGCAAATATCATCGCATCATTGGCCACCCAATCCAAAAATGCTTCATCTTCAAAGAACAAATCATGAAGCTTGCCAAAGAAAATAAGATTGATCTAAACTTCAATGAAGTTGTTGGGTCAAACCATGTGACCTTTGCTTATGATGTACTTCCAATTCTTAAGCAGGGGGCAAACACCAACCAATCTCACAAGTTGCTCAATAATGATGATGCAAGGATCGGCCCCATCAATGGGAAGTTCCTTAAACACTTCTATGCTTGAAAATCAAGAATTGCTCCTCGGTAAGAGCTTAAACTACCCACTACAACGCTGCAAGAGTACATGATGTCTTCCCATTACCCTTGAAAGCGTACCAATAAGGAGAAATTAATCCCACTCTATGTCACCAATTGCTAGTGTGGCGTAGTGGTTGGATGCCCATGTCACCCTTGAGGCCGTCTCGGGTTCGATCAGTGGTGATACCCACTATTACACACTGAGCCCTCCTTTTTGCAAAAATACATAAGAAAAAAAAAAACAAAAAAAAGTTATCAAAAAAATAAATAAACAAAAAAAAAACTGTTGAACTACGTAATGACTTGATCCTTCTCCGGGGTACGTAGGCAGCTTAGTACTTGTCACTAAGTTCAGTCACATGAAAAGAAGAATGATTGCCAGTCTAGCCTGAAGAGTTTCTTCATAGGCCATCAACGTGCTTTCAAGAACCCTTTGATTGGCAAGGCATCGCTTAAGATCAGTCAACTGCTCACTACATGATACTCAAAGATCATTGTGGTAGAAAATGACAGTTGCAAAGAATTGGTGTTACTCATCTTTTCTTGAACTAATGATAAACATAAGTTGGTTCTTGGTTGTGGAGCAAAATAAAATCTTCAACCTCTTTTGTAAGGAATGAAGTCTACATGGCATTGCTCATCTTCTATGGACATCCTCCCACATCTTTGAAGTATGCTTTGCATCACTTATCTCTTAGGGGCATCTTCTTGTACCTTACAAATCTAAGCTACATCGTCTCTCTTCTAGGTTGTGCCACTTCACAACTTTGAAATTTGAACCACATCATCTCCCTTCTAAGTGGTGCAGTTTCACATCATGTCTCCAAAAGTTGGACAATGTCACCTTCCTCCAGCATCTGAAGTTGGTGTTGCATCATCTCTCCTCCAAGGGCATGTCCATGCAATGTCAAAGTCTTGGCGGCATTCTTCTTGAAACTTCAAGGTTTTGTTGGCATCTCCTTGCAATGTCAAAGTCTTGGCGGCATTCTTCTTGAAACTTCAAGGTTTCATTGGCATCTCCGAAATCTTAATGAGGGACTCCTTGCATCTTTAACATCTTGTTGGCATTTCTGAAATCTTGATGTCTGAGCTATGTTGCCTCTAAAAATTGATGCAACTTCAATGCAAGTGCAAGTGCTAATGTGGAGTGTTGTCGTGGCTTCATGGCAAAGATGAACGTTGGCATGGCTTCGACGAAAATGAAGTGTTGACGTGACTTCATGGTTTCGGCACTTGGCATTTCTGAAATCTTGATGTCTGAGCTATGTTGCCTCTAAAAATTGGTGCAACTTCAATGCAAGTGCAAGTGCTAATGTGGAGTGTTGTCGTGGCTTCATGGCAAAGATGAACGTTGGCACGGCTTCGACGAAAATGAAGTGTTGACGTAGCTTCATGCCAAAGATCAATGTTGGCATGGCTTCGGTGCAAATAAAGTGTTGACGTGGCTTCATGTTGAAAAAACTTCATTAAAAAAGACAAGTGCAAATTTGCTTCAGTAGACAAAGTAATGGTGATGCTTTAATGCAAATGCAAGAGTTGGCACAGCTTCACTTCGATGCAAAGAAAGGTATGGGCAACCTCAATGCAAATGCAAACTTTGTGCGGCTTCATGATAAGAACAATTGGCATGGGTGCACTGCAAAGACAAGTGTGGAAAACCTTCATGCAAAAACAAGTGCTAGCATAGTTCCATTGCAAC
Source organism: Quercus wislizeni (assembly GCA_023055345.1). Classification (NCBI taxonomy): domain Eukaryota; kingdom Viridiplantae; phylum Streptophyta; class Magnoliopsida; order Fagales; family Fagaceae; genus Quercus; species Quercus wislizeni. The sequence goes on along the minus strand of JALGQJ010000001.1, from coordinate 15,659,318 downwards.
AACCAGTGCTAGTATTGCTTAGTTGCCAAGACAAAGGTAAAGAATGTAACAATATGAAAGCGTACATCATTGCAAGAACGTTGCTATCAATGAAATACAAAGCCACCAAATGAAGACAAACACTTCTATGAGAACGTCAGCGTAAAGTTTGATGTTAAAGCCTAAAAACCAAGGAAACTGTGCTGCAAAACAAAAACAAGCAATAAAAAAATTGCCAGGGAAAGGATCTCATAGCACGTAAAAAAAAAAAATAAAAAAAAAAAATCTTGAAAGAAGGAGGAGAAAGCTAAAGATTGAGCATGTGTCTCAGTGACGAAGGAAGGCAATAACATGCCATTATATAGAAAACTTTTGAGACAACAGACCAGAAAAATGAAGAAAGTCAGCAAACCATTAAATGGTTCCACCAACCGGCCAATGAAAAAAAAACTGCATTCACATTTTAGAAATGTGAAAGCAACTGGAGCTAAAAGTCAGATTTTGTGAACTCAATTGCGCTCAAAATCAAAGAAGTCTGCACCAAATTTTGAGAATAAAAAAATGACATTCAGAGAGATAGAAAATGGTGGCTCATCACCCACCTCATGACCTACAAGTCCAAACTCAGGTGCTGCCCTGTCAGAGCCGCCCACAAAAAAGACCAGAAAAGTCATCATAGACAAACTGTCACCCACGGCCTTCCCTATAAGATTTGTGAAAATCCAGACCTTATTTCACAAAACTGACCCCACAGGGACCTTAAACGGACTTCAATTGACAAAACCCTGAAAAATCAAGGTCACCGGAGCTAACACGCGCTGCCACGCGCCGCCAAAAGCTTCAGAGGATCGCAGCTTCCTCCACCACTTCTGCGCAAATCGGGCCACCATTTCAAAAAACAGAAACTTCCACTAGATCCAGCGGGCCCCGATCTACAAAATCTGAAAATTTCAGGCCCAAACGATCAGCCACGCGCTGGCACGCGCAACCAGAAAGGCCGGTGATCGCCAGCGTCATTTCACGCGCTCACACGCGCCGACACAGATGAGCCATGCATTAAACGCGCTGCACGCTCCACGCGCGCTGACACGCGCGCCTCAGACTTATGACGTCATGGATGACGTCATCAACCAGGTTGACCCGTTTGTCCAGACGACCCGGATTGACCCGGACCGACCTGGAAACCTGACCCGGTCCGAACCGCCTGCAAAAAAAAAAAAAAAAAAAAAATTTAATAAGAAAAAGGGAAAGAGAAAATGCTTTGACTAAAGTGGACCCTTGACCTTGACCAAAAAGTCAAAATTGTCAAAATGGACTTGTCCCACTCAATTTTTCGAGTACATTCCGATTTTGGGACCCATTTCTTCATTCGAAGCTTAGAAATTGTGCAAATGTCCAGTTTCCAAAAGTTGACTTTTGCACAAATGTTGACCAAAAAGTCAAAATTTTTAAGAAGTACCTGTCTTACCCAATTTTTCACGTAGATTCCATTTTTGGGGTTTATTTCTTCATTTGAGAATCCGAAATTGATCAAATAATGTGATTCTACAACTGTTGGTTTTAATGTGAACTTTGACCAAGAATCAAGATATTCGAGCAAAACTTGTCCTATTCAGATTTTCATGTGGGTTCTGATTGTGAAATCCACTTATTTGTTTTTGGACTTGGAAACCACTTATGTGACCCACTTCCCCGAAGTACCAACAGTATCCAAAAGTTAAGCTCCCAAGATCAAGATTCATTCACTCGGTCTGGATTCCCTCAAGGTTATTCTCTAGACTTTATCAAAGGCTTCCCTTCCAAAGTACAAATAAACTCTCACAAATGTGTCTTGAACTTGAAATTACACTGGGTCACTAATTCAACTTACCATTCTCGTTCGGTGCCTACCAGCCTCCAACCTACCATTCTCGTTCGGTGCCTACCGTTCTCATCTACCATTCCCAGCCACCAATCTCACCAAATATTCTCAACCGCCATTCTCGATTGCACAACCACCATTCTTCGTCTCTCCACTATAAATAGAGGAGCCGGGTTCATCAAGAACTCATCCAAAAAAAAAAAAAAAAAACACACATTGAATCATGAAATGAAGATTTGCTTCTTTCAAATTTTCAAGTCCTCTTTCTCACAGCCATTTCTCACTATGGCCTTATCATTTTCAACACTTAGCAACCAAAATTGCTTCATAATCAGTTTGAAATCAACCCTCTCATGGTTCAGTAAAAACCCTCTTCACAGTGTCATTGTAGTTTTGAGATCCACACAAATTTTGTTTCTCCACTTAACGACTACCTTTGTCCATAAAATTACTCATAACAAGGTCTGCATCGACCTCCCATGCTTCCGTGGATTTGGTTGGCCAGGAAATCCAAGTCCAGCAGAGACACCTGTTCCTAACCTAAGGTCTCCAGTAGTCTCTTTCCAATTGCTTGGTCTTCCAGCGGAAGCAGTGGTTCGGAACAAACACCAACTTGGCTGGTTTCTAAGACCAGAATCACAAGTTAGTTCCATCTTTCTTTTTTCTGTGCTTTTCCAACAAGTGGCAGTAGGAGAAGATGGTAAAAAGTGTTGGGGTATCCTACAAATTGTCTTTCATCCAACACTTATAATGATATCCAAGGGACCAGCTCATCAGAATTCAACCTTTGGTGTCGGTAAATGGTCACCAAAACTTCATTCTATGTTCCCACAAGCAGGGGACCCAAAGGTCATCGTTGCTGGTACCTCAAAACACATTTTCTGGAATTACTCCAACTTAAATTCAGCTTGAGGTATTTCAGAAAGTACTCTTCTGAAATTACTTCAACTTAACGTCCGTCAGCATGGTCCCATTACGCAAGCACATTCTACAACTTGCTGTCGGACCTCATTCAGCATGCAGTCAGTCCCAGATCCAAAGGTGTACTTCCCAGGAACATTTACACCAGAGGGTCCCCAACATACAGGGCCAGCACCATGGAGGCGTATGTTTCACCCATTCGCTTTGCTTCATCCCCCTCATCTTCATCACCAACACCAGCACCCCCAGAATCTGTAAGCTTCTGAAACTACCTCAACTTAACTTGAATGATGCGACGACACAAGCACATTCAACCACATTCCCACATGGCCTCGCCGTAATCCGAAGTATACTTTTCTGAAATTACTTCACCAGGGGTTAAAAAAAAAAAAAATAAAATAAAAAATAAAAGAAAGAAAAAGAAAAATGAGGCTAGCCCCACGACTCTGCATGCTGTGCCCAACCAACATCTTCACTTCTTCCCCATCTTCTACACCTTGTGATCGCCACCAACGATCCAGAACACTCTTTTGAAATTACTTCAACTTAACCTATACTGAGAAGGACCAGTCATGTAAATACATTCAAATACTGGCAGACCCCTTTTCGGTCTTACCAAAACCTTTCATGTGGGTGGATCTACTCTTCGGAAATTATCTCATCATGCTGAAAGCTCCACCACCTTCAACTATTTCACTTAAAGAGTCAAGTGTGTAAAAAAAAAAAAAAAAAAAAAAAAAAAAAAAAAAAAAAAAACCAGTTTTTCGAAACTCATTCCCACACTACACTCCAAAACTGTGTGCGTGAACGAGTCTCGAGGGGGCATTTGTAGAGAGGGAAAAATTCCCGACCTATCACAAGCTGACACATCATACTACTGAGTCCACAAAATACAACCAATTACAAAGCACCACGTATTGCTACTAGGTTTTACTATCACTACTCAGAAACCAACAGAAATTTGCCAAGTGTCATGCAAGAACCAATCACACCTCATCACGTGTAAGCGATGACACAAGCAACCTCGCACGTGTAAGCGATGACACAAGCAAGCTCGCACGTGTAAGCAATGACACAAGCAATCCTCGCACGTGTAAGCGATGACACAGGCGGACCAATCAGGTGGTGACATGTGTCACCAATCGGACTTCGCCACGTGTCGCTCACCCACCCCCAAACTCCTATAAATAGAAGCCATTCCTAAGGCATTTGAAGAGGAGAAGATTCAGAAGTACAAAAGCTCTGCAAAAATCAAGTCTCCAAGAACTTCAAGAACTTCAACTTCGAATACAAAGAACATTCGAAGAAAAATCATCCAAATCATCTTCCTAGATCTCAAAGGTCATTGGAATCAAGCTCAAAAGCCTTCAGAAACCTCAACAAACCACAAATTGGTGAAGCTCTACGGATTCAAGCCTCCAAAGCCCCGAAGAACTTCTGCCACAAACCTTCAAATACGAAGAACATTCGAAGCAGAATCATCTAAACTACCTGCCTAGATCTCAAAGTTCACTGGAATCAAGCTCAAAAGCCTCCAGAAACATCACAAATCACAAATCAGTGAAGCTCTACGGATTCAAGCCTCTAAAGCACCGAAGAACTTCCACCACAAAATCTTCAAAGACGAAGAACGCACCAAGAACACATGAAGAACACAAAGAACACGAAGAACAAAGAATTTCTAACAAGCTTATAGCTAGAGATTCATTGTAATTCCATATCAAAGATCTTTGATCCATTCTTCAGCCAAATTGAAGGATATCTTGTGTTCATATCAAAATCACATTACTACAAATCCAATCAACAAGTCTTTTAAGGAGATCGAATCAGAGGATAACTCTTTTGTAATCACAGAGAATTGTACCACAATCATCAATACAAATTCGCATTTGTGAAACTATTTTACTTGTTTGACTTATTTCGAACCGAGGAATTTAGTCGCTCCACATCTGGACTACACAAAACTTGAGCCTCCACTTCCCTCTGCCTCTGTTACTAGAATATTCCTAATTCATATGCAACTCCAAGATGATAAGCATGGTGTTCTTTCTGTAGGTTTGTTTCTGCATAGGGACAAAACATTATCTAATCAGTGTGGCAGGAGATGGGCTCTAACATCAACATTCTAATATCTACGCATTCAAAGGTCTTAAATTGGTGTTCAGTGATTTAGTCAAAACCTTGTCTATTCGTCCCTATCTATTTCATTTCTTGAATTGCCATAGCTTTCACCAAGGTCATGAGTTCCTTCACACTACTGATGACTTTTATTCTGCTATATTGCAGTCTTCCTTTGGCACCCCTTGTCAAACTCTAAACTTGCTAGTTGCTAAGGCTTTCATTTATTTGATTGGAGGATAGAAAAGTGCGGGACAGAAGGGATTTAGTTTTTCCATGTGTTTGGTTGTAGATTGAAAAGTAATGAGATGCTCTCTTTTTTTTTTTTCTTTTTTCTTTTGTGCGTATGTTACCGCCAAATAAAAAATCAAATCCAGGAAAGCTGTAAAAAGACATGAAGGCTCTCTCTAAATAAAACTGTCTGTTTTATTGAAGAAGACTGAGCAATACAACTTTCTAGAATGAATAAAGTACAATCGCCTAGCTATATATATACAAGAGCTATCTAGTGGCGGCTTTAAGAATATTTTTCAAAGTAGTCATTAAGAAACTTAAATTATACAAAATTTAATAAAAATAAAATTTCATATATTGGCCATAAAAAAAATAAAATTTTAAAAAAAAAAACACTTACACGCACAGAGACATAAAGCCTTACAATTTCCTTTTTGAATTTTCTTATTTTGAAATATTTACATGATAGTCTCATTATTAATGCTACAATTTTTTTTTTTTTTTCAAAATTTTAGTTCCATAAAAATTTTCTTGGGCATTTCCTTTTTGTTTGTAAGGACCTAATATATTGTTAAGGGATCAAAGTTTAAAGAAAAGATTGACTACAAACTAAGGTTACAACTCTCACTAAACAAATTAATATGGTTACATATTTTGAAAATTTTAATGTTCAATTGTATGTTCTTTATATTCTTAAAACACATGTCAAATTTCATGTCAATCAGAAGTTATTTACTATTTAATCTATAAAATTATTTTTTATGTATAATTTTAGACAACAATAATTCAAAATTTAAAGAATCGAGTGATGACATAGCTATTGAGATTTCATCTTTTTGAAATTTAGCAAATATAGAGGATTTAAGAAGAAAATGTAATCCAATGATGGATTTGCCAAAATTCACATCCAGTAAAAAAATATTGAGTTGAGTTGTAGTTTTAATCTATAACCAAGTTTATTGCTAAATTTTGTTTATATTGTAATTATGTTGAGGCTAAAAAAATTTAGGGTGGTCCCAAATATTTTTTTAAGGATAAAAAATCATAAAATTTTTAAAATTTACATATAATAATTAATTTTTTTTTCCAAATCAGGGTGGTCTTGTGACCACCCTGGACTATACATGGACCCGCCAGTGGAGCTATCTGATAAAATTAAAGAGAAAAGACAAAACTAATTTCAACTGGTGCCAAAAAAAAAAAAAAAACTAATTTCAACTTTTGAAGGGACAAGTGGTTACAAACTTATACTACAACTACCTATGATTACAAGAATTTATATCACAGCCTTACCTCTCTAAGCCACGTGGCAGCAATCCCTCATAACTATGTATAAATAAGTCATGGTAAGGTATGGCTTCTATTGTCTCCATTAAGTAACTCATGTCCATTACCTCATGCTCTGCCTTTGGGATCATGGTCTTGCCTTTCACTGCACTGGTATCAATTTTGGACTCATCTTCCACAGCACTAACATTAGTCCTAGCATCACCAGCATTGAGATTGATCTCATCAAGTTTAACAAAAGCCTTGTGAAGCTCGTTGTCGCTAGGTTTACTTCTTGGAATACCTGTTAAGGTGCGACTTGCGACTTGAGTTAGTACTTGCTTTATCTATCACCCTCCTTAATGTCCTAATATCTTCCATTATGGCTGCATTCTCCATATTGGCTATGCTATATATGTATATGAATACAGTAGCGGAGCCAGAATTTTAGCTCAGAGAGGGCAAAATTAAAAGATATTATTTAAAGTGAAATTGATCTAAAAAATATTAATCGATAATAATAACAAAATAAATAAATAATTGTAAGAAAATAAATATATTTCATAATATTAAAATAAATTTAAAAAAATAATCAATTCATATTACAAGATTTACAACAAAATGTTTACAAACTGATTTGGTAAAAATGTTATTAGTATTATTTAAACAATATATAATGAATAAATGTTTGAAATTATTTTTTGTAGTTGGTGACATATCAATTCATAAGATATAAATAGTAAAATTTGTAGTTTCTCTAGCATTGATAATAAAATAATATAAAGAGTATCAGTGAAAATGGTGAAAAAAATAATAGGAAGGAAAAAAAAATGATGAAACAAGTGTCAAACTTGGAACAAGACAAAAGCTACCTATAAAAATAGTAAAATATTTGATAAGGTGGTAGATTTGATGTGTGAGAAAACTTTTTTTTGCTTTCTTTTTTTCTTGTGTCAGAGACACTTTGTTTCAACCAAGTGGGAGCCCCTTTTTTTGTTTTCTATTAACTTGTGTCAGAGACACTTTGTTTCAATCAAGTGGGATTCCCTTTTTTTTTTGTTTTCTTTTCTCTATGCGTGGGACTCCTTAAGAATTAAGGCTCCATATATATAGAGGCAAATTTTAGGAGTTAGGGGGGGGGGAGGTGCCCCCCCTCGCCCCCCTCTGCCTCCGCCCCTGTTTGAATACGGTTTACCTCTTGTTTTGATTTCAGGAGTATGGGTGAATCTGAGCTCATTCTATAGGTCTTGCTTGTGAGAAACTGATGCTGGAGCATAGACTTACGTAGCCATCCATTCCAAGGTTTATTCTCATTCTAGGTACGTGTATTCTACAGTGATGGTCCAGGTTCCAATGTGAGAGTTGGGACAGCCATACTGTCCCTCAGAATGTGAGAGTTATGTAATAAAGTGCTCTCTTTATTGCGAGAGCAAGGCCGGCCCAAGAAAATTTTGGCATAAGGCAGAAATTTTATTTAGAGACTTTTTTTTTTTTATATGTATATATTAATTAAATAAAATTATATAATACTAATTAAATTAAAATTAATTTGATGTAAATACAGAAATTGGTGAATAATACTAACTAAACTAAGGTTAATTTCATATAAAAGATTGAATATCATAGTTGAACCATATATTTAAACAAAAAGAACTAAAAAAAGAAACTTACTTTAATTTGGATATATGGCTATGCATAGTAAAGTACAATTGTAATCTAAATTTTAATTTTATATATTCTTTTTAAGAGAAAGAGACAGATATTATTTGGTGTGTGGCTTTATAGGAGATTAGTTTACAAAAATTATAGTCTCAAACTATTAGAGTAAATTAGTCATCATTGATGATCTATAACATTTGTAGCATCTTTTTTGAAACATTTTAGGGTTTCAATTGGTTTAAATTTCTATTGGTCTCCTATTTTAGAAGTCTTGTTAGAAATGAAAAAAAATAAAAAATAAAAAATACTAAATATATTACAAAATGTTCACAATATAATATAATAATGATTGTAATTGATGAATTTCAATAACTTAATTTATTTGTATTTGAATTACTTTTTTATGTGATTTGTGATATGCCAATTAAACATATAGTAAAATTTGTGATATCTTTAGCATCATTCTTAAAAAAAAAGTATCAATTATTTAAAAAATGTTATATTTTTAAAAATTTTGGGCTTTTTACAAAAGGAAATGAGGCCTTTTTTTAATAGGGAATTTTTTATTTTGTTGTTGGGCCTTAGGCCTAGGCCTTGGGCCGGCCTGTGCAGGAGTGCCATGAATAACAAAAGTTGAGAGAAGGTTAAGATTTTGAAACCTTAAAGTAGCAAAATTTATTATTTGTAGGTCATAGTAGTGTAGCTGAAATTATATTAGCCATTGATCGATCTCTTTCTTGAACTTGACTGAATTTATACAGAAAATGAAGAATGGCCTTAGAATGTAGCACTGTAGGTCAATTATTTCTATGTAGCGTGGATCAAAGTTTGTATTACGTACAATATAGTGATGGAGCTAGAAGTTTTTTTTTTAAGTGGGGCCAAACTAAATACAATAAATTAACTTTAACTCATCATAATTTTACCATACATTCTTCATAGAATTAAAATTATTTATAAATAAAACAAAAAAAATTAAAGTAATTAAAAAAAAAAAAAAACTCAAATAAAAAAGTGCCTAATCGCATATGTTAAATATCTATATCTCTACATCTATATAAGAAGGAACAATTGAAGTGCTTGTCTTTGACAAAACAACATAGGAAAGGCTTAAACGGCAGCTTCTCTTTATAAAGCTTAAATTACTTTGTTGCTCTGAGTGCATGTTTGAGATATAAAAAATATAAATAAAAAAATAGTTGGAGCCATTTTTGGTGTTTTTCTCATAAATTCTCCAATTGAATCAATTTTTTGTGGTTTCTTTGATATCTCAAGGTTTTTTTTTTTTTTTTTTTTCCCTGTAAGAACTTGGAGAAAAGGGCAGATGATGGAGGGGAAAATCAAGAGCAACTCTTGCTTTGTATTGCAAGTGTAAATCATGACTGAAGATGGCTGTGAACTGAAGATTCAGATATATCAATGAGTGCATATGTATTGTTTAAGTGAAAATGTCTGAATGAGTTTTTATTTTTTATTTTATGTATTATTGTTCTTTGTTCATGATTTCTCCACATTAATTATTTTATTTACATTTTTACAGTAAATAGCTCTTATATAGTTGTGAAAAGGTGCAAGCAAATATTTTAAGGCTTTGATCTCTAGATTAGTTCAGTACTCAGTAGTGGCTGGGATCATCTATGTTTTCGTAGCAAGGTATGAATTAGATCCTTGATATGAAGAAAAAGTGAGGGGCTGAAAAAAAAAAGGTTTCTACTTAAGATTTTCTCATTATTTTGGAAAAACTAACACTTTTAAATTTTTCATTCCTCTCCCAAAAATTTCAGAAAGTTCCACCAACTCTAAATTTTCTTGATCTTGGAAATTTTGCCCTATTTCTGTTCAAGAAAAAGGAGCCCAATAATCTATTGGAACTCACTTCAAAATAGGTGGTACTTATTATTGTTAATCATAACGCATATTTCTACACAAACATGACATACACTGTTTAGTGAAGAGTAAATTCCTTATTGTCTATTTTATGAATATACTATTTGTGATAATTACAATATAGATGGTTAGTGCGTGTGTGTGTGAAAAATTTCTGATTTCATACTATTGGATTAAAGAAATTTTAGATTGAACAACTGTTGACTGAACATGTCCAGCTCTCAACCTTCTTTACTCTCAATGTATTCGAGCATTAGTTTATACCACATACTGAACATTAATAGATAGCATAAGCCAAAATAAGAGGTTGTAAAAGCAACACTAATGAATTTGTGTTATCAACTCATCCTTTTACCAATAGTTGGAGAAAATAGTTTGCCAAAGTCTATTCTATGATTTTCTTATTCTAGATATTACTGGCTGTTGATTTGTTTTATGGCTTTGAAAATTTTTCCCTGATCATAGCAAATAAGTTAAGAACCAAATTGTAAATACCCTTTATATGATTTAATGTTAACGAAAGCAAGTGGTATTTATAATTAAGTACAAGTTTAGTTGCTCTTATTGTGATAACATTAATATTACTTGCCGACACATAAGATATAAATGCTCATGCTCTTATTGTTTCAAAACATGTGAATTCAATTTGCTGCAACGATACATAAAGTTTAAAATATAATGCATGCAATTCATTTATTTTAGGAGAAGTGTAAATTTGTTAAATTGATAATCCATGTATTTTATTTATTCATGCAAAAGTAAATTTTGTAAAGGACTTAATTGGACCTGACCTACTATTTTATTCTCATTCTACGGGATTTGATCTTAGTAATTGATTTCGTGTATGATGTAGATAGTTGTTCTTCAAGAGCCGCAATTTGTCATTGGAGGATAGCTTGATTGTAAGTTTGTAACTAAAAGAATTTATAACTTGTACCAAATTTTGATTTGTATATCTTATTCAAATGAACTACCTAATGAAAAAAAAAAAAAAAAAAAAAAAAAGAGTACCAATTTTGTTGAGAGAACAACCCCATTTTTTTACTTGAATTTTGGGACTAAGCTTTGTTTATTGTTATTGTTGTTGTTGTCTTGAATTATTTTTTATAGGTCACTGGAATCTTTATTGCCATCTTTCAAAAAGTATATATATGAGCTGTGGGGATGGCAAAGATGGGTCATTATCTATTTGATGAAGTTAATTATATTGGAAAGATGCACTATATCAGAGCTTAAAATTATGAAAGAAGAAATTCTTTTCATTGACCAAAGATAGAAGTGCAATAATGAGGATGGCCAAGCTTAGAACAACGTATCGTGGAAATGCATTTTGTAGCTTATACTACAAGAAACGAGGGCTATAGCCGCGTTTGAGAAACGCAGCTATAGACCCTAAAAATGCAACTATAGGCTATAGCCGCAATTACAAACGCAACTTATACTATGCAACAATAGCTCCTTCGGGTCTATAACCACGTTTTTTTAACCGTGGCTATAGACCATGTTTGGGCTGCGTTTTAAAAACGTGGCTATAGTTATAGTTTTGGCTGCATTTTAAAAATGCAGCTAAAGCCTCCTACAGCTGCGTTTTTGAAATGTGGCTATAGGTTTTTTTTAAAAGCAAAAAAAAAAAAAAAATTCTGGGTTTTTTTTCACCAAAAAATTCAAAATCAAACACAACATACTCACAATACAAACACCACGTGCACTAAAATATAAGAACACAAACCCATGAATCTCCTCTCATTCAACAAAACCAACCCAAATCTAACACTAAATCCATTCAAGGAACACAAAAAGCACAAGCTCAAAAGCACAAAAGAACAAGCTCAAGAACACAAACTCATTTAAACATAAGCACAATATCAACAACACAATAGGACAAAATTCAAGCACAGATCCAAAAAATTCAAAATAAAAACTCAAATCCAAATCAAGACATAGACACAAATATTGTTAAAATATCCACTTCATTCAAAATTTTCAACATTTCCTCCATTTTCTTACTAACTAAACATAAAATAAACCCAAAAAAAAAAAAAAAAAGAAGTAGTTGCAAAGAAACAAAGAAAAAAAATAGTTGTGCTAGAGTGAAGAAAAAAAAAAAAAAAAAACCAGGCGTGCCTTGAAGAAAGGAAGAAAGAAAGAAAGAGAAAAGAAAGAAAAGATGAAAATGGGGGTAGGTGGGAAAGTGGGGATGTAGGTGAGAAAGTGGGGGTATAGGGGAAAATAAAGAAAAAGTTTTTTTTTTTTTTTTTTTTTTTGGTGTTACATATAGCCGCATTCTTTTAAAATTATTCGGCTAGACCTATAGGTCATTCTTTTTTAAAAAAAAAAAATTATTCCGTTGGACCTATAGCTACATTTAAAAAACGCGGCTATAGCTAACCTATAGCTGCGTTTTAAAAACGCAACTATAGGTCATCCTTAAAATTTAAAAAAAAAAAAAAAAAATCAGCTAGACCTATCGCCGCGTTTTAAAAGCATAACTATAGGTTAGCTTCCGTTGTGTTTTTTAAACGTAGCTTTAGGTCATACTTAAAAAAAAATAATAAAATAAAAAATTATTCAACTGGACCTATAGATGCGTTTTTTAAATGAGGCTATAGGTTAGCTATAGCCGTGTTTTTTAAACGCAACTGTAGGTCATCCTTTAAAAAAAATTTATTCGGTTGAACCTATAGCTGCGTTTTTTAAACGCGGCTATAGGTCAGCTATAGTCGTGTTTTTTTGTAGTGTATGCTAATGTCACTAAGCCATAATTTTTTATATGGATGCTGTTGGATAAACAGATTGTCAAACTGAATCATAGGATGGTAGAATCATGATAAAAGCCTCATATTTTATATGGTCTGTGGGTTGGAAAGAAAGAACAAGTTCATATTGAATCATATTTTATAAGATTTCATATTGAATCATAGAATTTGTTGTGTTTTAAAATTTTGAAAACTCACTTAGTGTATAAAACACTTGTGAATATTTAGACCCCCAGACACAAATTTTCCAATACAAGCTTATATTTAAACAATATATGTGCGAAATATGAAATATAAGCAATACCCAAATTATCAAGCTACTCTAAGCGATTAATAAATCACAACCGGTAGAAATTAAAAGCTAAGAGTAAGGGAAAGAGAGATGCAAATACAAGATAACACCAGCACATGTTATCGAAAAAGAAACCGGAGAACTTGGTGAAAAACCTCTCTGCCGCCCTCCAAGCGGTAAATGATCCACTAGAAAATCAGTTGGGATGCATGAATAGTAATAGACCTTCCAAGCCTAATCTACCTAATGCACCTAAGCCCTTCAAGCTTCTTGCTCCAACAAGGTTACGCCGAACCGTGTCTTCTCTAGCTTAACGAATCCTGCAATTAGCCCATTTCATCAACCAATATGAATTGGTTCTCTCTTAAACTGCTTCCCAAACACCAAGAACCTTCTCACTGCTCTGAATTTAGTGAGATAAGGATTTGGTTTATGATCCTCTCACGGGTATGACAATGGAGAGGATAAGAGTAGAGGAATTTGGAAAATCAAATGTATAAGATTGTGGATGAATCAATCTTGTTTTTCTTTAGGGTTTCTCTCTCAAAATTCTCTTTAGAAGCTCTCTACATTTCGTGGGTATAAGGGTACTTATACTAGGGTATGAGATGGAATGTGAAAAGTCATTTTTCAGCAAAACATGGTACACTAGCGAGTCACTCGCAACTGGGATGAGTCACGAGTTCCAGTCGCCAGTTACCAGACTAGGCTAGAGTGTACTTTTTGTCCTGTAGTGATCCAACTGTCCTGACTCTACATCTTCCTACATGCTTCACACGTGCGCTTCATTTTGGCAAGTCACCACTCACGAGTTCCAGTCGCGAGTCACCTTCTTGTTGCACACTCTTGATCAAATCTTCACATTCTCTCACACACAACCCTTACATTATTCCCACCTAAATACAGGGTTTCTAAATGCTGAATTACAAGCAAATTTGGCACGAAATAAAGCCAACACATAGTTGAATACAACTTTACAAATTTTAAGACTTTTGGATTAATCTTACTAGCATAGTTTTATTGTTGCTTTATCTTAAATTTTAGATTGCTTAAGTAATCCTCTTCGATTTTCAAGACCTTCTTTCTCTTTATTTTATTTTATTTTTCACTAATAGCAAATGGTAGGGGGTTTGAATCCAAGTTTTCCACATGACTCTCTCTCTTTCTCTTTTCTTTTTTCTTTTAGATAGTAAAGTTACATGGCTCTTCACCTTTCTATGTTACCAAAATGTCTTCCACGAAAGGCACGGTTCAAAACAAGTCTATATAAAAAGGGAGAGCTGAGCTGAGTTGCTTTTTTGTTTGACAAAATGACCTCAAAAAAGTTAAACAACATGAGTGTAAAAAAAAGGTGGGATGAGCTTGTATATTTTCATTTTCTTTATATTTTTTATTTTCTATTACTAATACATTCTTGCCCCTAAGGTTATTAAAGGCAAAATGATTTGGATGGAAAGAGTTCAAGTTTTTTATCTTTTGAATTTTTCGTGAGAATATTGAGAGATTAGCAGTAGAATATATGAGTTGCTTTGTTCATGAGGTGTGGATAGAATTTACTATTTATGTTAATATTAGGTTCTAAAGACTTAGGATTTTATGTATTTAGAACTCTAATGTGTATTGTTGGCAAACCATGATCAAAACAATATGTTTAGTCATGTTTAGACTTGCTCTAAGTTGATTCATTTATGTAAAGTTGGAATAAGCTGTTGCATGATTCATTTATGCTTCTCAGCCTGGTTCGATCGATCGAAGCTTAGGCTCGATCAATCAAAAATTGGGTCAGAGGCATTTTTTGCAGAATTCCAACTTAGCCCTAGTTTTGTTTTAAAATGTTTAGGGTTTTCTATTTTGCCCTAGGTATAAAAGGCAAACCCTAGCCACGTTTTAGTGTTGCTCATATTGTTATTTGTGTAAATCTCTTGTGAGATCTATGAGGAGCTTTCCTTTACATAAGCTTAGGATTATCAAGAAGGAGATTTCTTCAAGAGCTTGATGATCATTTAGTTGCTGCCATAAGAACTTAAAGAAACACAAGCGGGTGTGCTTGTACTTGCTGGAGAATCCAAGAAAGAAGGAATCTGTGGTCTCGGAGCTTGCATGTGGTCGTGTTAGTAAATTCTACTAGTGGGTAGCAATAAGAAGTCGAGCGTGGGGGCTTGTAAGTCTTATTGTATGAACTTCGATTCTTTCAAGATAGTGGATTCAGGTTTACCTTAAGGATAGCTAGGTTAAATTCTCCCCAGGTTTTTACCAGTTTGGTTTCTTCGATGATCATATCATTGTATTATTTATCTTTTCGCTACTTTGCATGATATGATTGTTTGATTGTGATAACCTAGATTTGGAATTTGGACTAAGTAACAACTTGGCTAATTACCTAGGTTAATTCAATTGTGTTTTAAGGGGTCTAAAAACTATCAAGTAGTATCAGAGCGGGTACCTCTCTTGTTGTTGATCTTTTGATCATTGAGCTGATCCTTGACCCTTGTTGTCATGGAACACGAACACTCTCTTATTATTCCTCCTCACTTTGATGAGAATAATTATGATTATTGGAAAGTAAGGATGAAAACATTCCTGAAATCTATTGATGAGAGAGTCTGGAACTCCATTGAATACGGATGGGAGAAGCCCACTACTCCTGTTAGTGAGTGGCAAACTTCTCAAAAAGAAGTAGCCGCGTTCAATAGCAAAGCTATGAATGCTATCTTTTCTATGGAGGAATTTAAGAGAATCTCTAATATTGAGGTTGCTCATACTGCTTGGAATATCCTCCAAACTATGCATGAAGGCACAAAGGCTGTCAAAATCAACAAATTGCAGCAGTTAACTTCTAAATTTGAAAGCATTAGGATGTCTGATGATGAATCTTTTGATGAATTCTATGCTAAACTTAATGCTAAACTTAATGATATTGTTAATTCTGCATATAACTTGGGTGAAATCTATGATCAACCTAAAATTGTTAGGAAGATTCTTAGATCTTTAACTGAAGACTTTAGACCCAAGGTGACTGCCATCACTGAGAGTAAGGATGTGGACTCCATCCCTGTTAATGAACTTGTAGGATCTCTTCAATCCAATGAGTTGGACCTACCCAAAACTAGCAAATCCAAATCAATGGCTCTTAAGTCAGTTGATGATGTTGAGGTTGATGGATTTGATGATAAACTCTCTGCTACAGAGATTGCTTACCTCGTCAAGAACTTTGGAAACTTTCTCAGGAATAGTAATAGAAGGGCAAGAGGTACGAACACTACTGAACCTAGAAACTTTAGAAAGAATGATCCCACTAAGGTTAACAATAATGATAAACCTAAAGAAAAAGTAGATCAATCTTCAAATAATTCTATGGGTCCTTAATGTTTTGGATGTCAAGGGTATAATCACATGAAATCTAAATGCCCTACCTATTTGAAGTCTAAGGGTAAGACTATGGCTGTAACCCTTAGTGATGGTGAAGTTTCTAATGATGAGTCAGGTTGTGACGAGGATGGAGACTTCATTACTTTCACTGCTACTGCTGTAGTCAATGAAAACATATCTGCTGAAAAGAACCCTTCTGATGGGGAACTCTCTGAGGATGCAGATCTTCAAGAGGCCTACAATAAATTTTGCAAAGTTGCTGCAAAGGATGCTATGAATGTTAAACTTGGCCTGAAGAAAATTGAATCTCTTGAGCTTGATAAAAAGAATTTACTTGTTGAACTGTTTGATGTTAATGAATTTTTGAATAATGTGAAAACTAAGAATATGTTGCTTGATAAAGTTAAATCATTGGAACTTGATTTATCTATTACTAGATCTGCTAGTTCTAAACTTGATTAAATGCTGAGTATTCAAAAGTCTCATTCTGACAAATCTGGATTAGGTTTTGTTGAAAGCATCTCTGTGTCTGCTCCCCATTCTACAAACTTTGTTCCTTCATCTTCTTCTGAACCTTTTGTGAGTAAGGTTGTGAGTGAAACTGTTAAACCCCCTGTGAGTGAGGTTGTCAAACCCATAGAAGTTTCACCATCTAGGAAGATTATGGTCGATCTGAAAGAATCCAAACCTAAGGAGTCTACCCTTTCTAAGGACAAGATGCACAGTAAGCCTGCTTGAGTCTGTCATTTTTGTGGGAAGTCGGACACATTCGTCCAAACTATTACAAGCTACAAGCTGCTAAGAGAGCAAACAAATCAAAAGTGTCTGTGCCACAAGCATAAGATCCTATAGTACTTATTATTGAATTGGTAAAGGCTCTCAACCTTTATTCCAATCCTGGAATTGGTAATCATTCCCATATGAATACAAACTTCAATGCTCGTGGTGCATCTAAAAGGTTTTGGATGCAAAAGACTCGAACTAATTGAGTCTTTCTGACATGGTCCTTGTGCTTCATTGCTTTTCCCTTTGTGACCATTGTTCTTTGGTTTTTATATATATATATATATATATATATATATATATATATATTTTGGTTACTAGGATTTGCATTGCATAACATTCATGCATTTCATTCTAGGTGTTTTTATTTATAAAAAAAAAAAAAAAAAAAAAAAAAAAGGAAGCAAATTGTGTTTTTGCACTATTCTCTTGGTTTTTGAAAATAATGTTGGTCAATTTATTTACACATAACATGTCTTGTGTACCTTGTTTAGTTTTGATGAGCTTACTTTCTGCACTTTACTAGTCAAAACTTTGTAGTGCATATTGTGTGGGAAAGATGTTTATGGTTTTGATCACTTTGTCTTGATCTTGAAGTCACATGTCTTTGACTGTCGGACTTGAACCTTTTGAGAAAGGCATAAATAACCATCTCACCACTGTTCACTAGCCAATCATGAACACCTTAGTGCATATCGTAAAATTTTGTGCTCGAGAAAGTGTAGCACATGCACAAAAAGAACATAAGGTGTAGCCTCGGTTTAAATGCTAAAATTGGCGTGTACATTATTGGACTTAAAGCTAAATCAAAAATTGCTAAAATTGGTATGTACATTATCCCGGCTATTTTAATAAGTTTCTGAATAACTAAAATTTGTGTGTACAATATGAGGCAAAATCAAGAAACTATTATGATTGCAAACTTATGATCTAGGAGATGTGGGAGTTATATGATGTAACTCTTTAGATAATAGTCTCTTTTAAATTCTATGTGATGAATTTTGTAGATTTTGGGCTTATTTCTATTCACATATCACCTCACATGTATTTCAAGTTTTTGCTAGATTCACACACTATACAAGTAACTCTTTGCTAAACATTGTACATGTTATTATGTGTGTTTTTCAGTCTAACCAACCAAGTTTGCAATTACTTTGAGTTCTTAGGCAAAACATATTTCGTGGTTGAGAATTTAAAGAGAGAATATTTGAAAATCTTAAATTTGGGAAAACTGGGTTTAAAACTTGTGTTTTGGAAAAGCATTTCATCTCATACTCATGCATTTTATTTCTTATATTCAATGCTTTGAGGATTTTTTCAAAAAACCAGGTTATTTTTTCAAAAATTCTAGTTATTTTTTTTTTTTTTTTCAAAATTTCGATTGATACCAATCTGTCTTTCGATCAATCAAAATTACATTTAAAATTTTATGTGAGCTTCTGTCTGTTTCGATCAATCGAAATTGATTTTCGATCAATCGAAACTCGTAAATCAGGTTTTTAAAAAATCATATTTGACTTGTTCAAACAAACTTTTTCAAAACTTTTTTCTCTCTCTCCGACTCGACAAGGCTCCACAAAGATTTTTTGTCATTTTCCTCCAAATTTCTTGCAAGGTTTCTCTCTCCCTAAGCCAGTATGTCTATATTACCCTTCCTTTTGCATTGATTTTCACATTTTCATGCATTATCTCATGGTTTTTGGGTAATTTTCGAACTATGCATAATTTGGGATTTTTGATTAATCAAGCCTTGTTTTATGAATTTGATCAATGAGTTTTGTTGCTACAATGCTGTATTCATGATCTATGTTGATTAATTTAATCAATTTGGGGATTTGTGAAAATTAAAAATTCTAAGGCTTGTATTGAACTCAAATTGAGGATATTGTTCAAATTGGTTTCAATTGATGAAATTGGCTTGTTAAATTGATGTAATTGATCATTATTTTAAGTAATCTCTCTTGTGTGATGATCAATTAGTCAATTCGTTACAAATGGTTTGAGTGATTTTTCAAATTTTTGGGGTTTTTGTTAGAAACTTTATGCTCAAGCCAATTTTGTGAATTTGAACTTAAATTGAACATTAGTCTCACTACATTAGAGCATGCATCATGACATTTGAACTGTTCATGCATCATATATATTTTTGTTCTATTTTTTTTGTGCTAACTTGCAGTCTGCCCTTGGTTTTTTCCTTTTTTTGTTCTGTTTTTGTGTCTTAGTCCTTTCTCTAGCACCATGCCTAGGAAGACTAGAGCTAATATGACTCCCTCCCTTTCCTCTTTGTATCCCTCTAGGAGTCAGCTGTTTAAGAACAACCGTTGCAGAAAGGCCTTTAAGAAACTGAACTACAAGCGTAAGATTTGGGCTGAGCGTTCTGTGGTTTTAGATGCGGTTGATCCGGCCATTAAGGCAAACCTTGAGTCTAGAGGTTGGTTGTCCCTGTTAGAGACATATCATCCACCCCCGACCGCCCTGATTAGAGAGTTCTTCTCGAATCTCTCTTGCCACATCTATGATTCCAACACTC
This sequence comes from Quercus wislizeni, assembly GCA_023055345.1. Classification (NCBI taxonomy): domain Eukaryota; kingdom Viridiplantae; phylum Streptophyta; class Magnoliopsida; order Fagales; family Fagaceae; genus Quercus; species Quercus wislizeni. The sequence goes on along the minus strand of JALGQJ010000001.1, from coordinate 15,639,663 downwards.
TAGTTAGGAGTTGGATACGAGGTGTTGAGTTCACCATTACTCCTCAGATAGTAGCTGATGCTCTTGGGCTTCCGGTCGTTAGGGAGCCTGTCTATCCCTATGATGAGTCTCCACCCTTAGATATCATCATGTCATACATCACTGGGTCTTCTATCCAGTGAGGTTCTGATCCTCGGTTCACGTCTACTGAGCTTATTACGATTGCCTATCTTTTCTTTAGGATAACGTGTCATTCTTTGTGGCCTATTTCTCATTTCTACACCATCCCTCTAGAGCGATGTGTGTTTTTGTACGCCTTTGTGTCTGGTGCATCTATCATCTTTTCACATCTGTTTCTTCGTTCTTTGAACAAAGTTCATAGGAGTTCTGCCATAGGGCATGTGCTTATCCATCCTATTTTCATTCATAGGATTTTGTTGTTTCTTGATCTAGCTGTTTTCCCTTTTGGTGAGCCCGTTCATGTTGTCGCTCCCATAGGTGCCACCTTCCTTAGGTAGAGGACTGCTCACTTGAGAGTTGATCCTACACGTCCTAAAGGTGCGTCTTCTGGTGTTGTTCCCCATCCTCCCTCTTCTACCGGTACTGATACTGCTGAGGCGTCTAGTGCTGCTATTGCTGATGCTGATGTTCCTCCTCATAGGAGTTCTGCCATTGGGCATGCGCTTATCCATCCTATTTTCATTCATAGGATTTTGTTGTTTCTTGGTCTAGCTATTTTCCCTTCCGGTGAGCCCGTTCATGTTGTCACTCCCATAGGTGCCACCTTCCTTAGGCAGAGGGCTGCTCACTTGAGAGTTGATCCTACACGTCCTAAAGGTGCGTTTTCTGGTGTTGTTCCCCCTCCTCCCTCTTCTACAGGTGCTGATGCTGCTGAGGCATCTAGTGCTGCTGCTATTGATGCTAATGTTCCTCCACCAACTACTTCGAATGATTCAAACATTCGACGTACATTAGATCATGTCTTGAGCGTTCAAGCAACTCATGAACAGATTTTGGTGGACGTGCTCGATGAGATCCGTGCTTTGCGTGTAGAGTTGGCACATTGTATTTTACCTTTTTAGGTCTTGCCACTTTTTTTTGTTTTGTTGGGCTATTCATGTTAAGGGGAGATTTTTTTTTTCTTTTTTTTTGCTTTCTAGGTTTCTTGTTTCAACTGCTTATTGATTTATATTTATAAGTTTTTCTTCGATATATGTCTTTATTGTGTGTTGTTTGAAATCAAGAATTTATTTTATTTACTTGTATTTTCCACACATGCGGTTATGCATTTTGTTTAGTATTTCAAGAAATATAGAGGTTGATCACTTGAGCTGCTGTCTACACTTGCAACTGATGGATTGTAGTTAGGATTGAATTTGTTTTTATGAGCATTATTTTTGTAAAGGGCTTTTATTTGTAAACTTTGAGCTTCTAGTTGTGTTTTGTCACGGATTGCCAAATGGGGAGTTTGTTAAGTTCTAAAGACTTAGGATTTTATGTATTTAGAACTCTAATGTGTATTGTTGGCAAACCATGATCAAAACAATATGTTTAGTCTTGTTTAGACTTGCTCAAAGTTTATTCATTTATGTATAGTTGGAATAAGCTATTGCAGGATTCATTTATGCTTCTCGGCCTGGTTCGATCGATCGAAACTTAGGCTCGATCAATCAAAAATCAGGTCAGAGGTGTTTTCTGCAGAATTCCAACTCAGTCCTAGTTTTGTTTTAAAACATTTAGGGTTTTCTATTTTGCCCTAGATATAAAAGGCAAACCCTAGCCACGTTTTAGTGTTGCTCATATTGTTGTTTGTGTAAATCTCTTGTGAGATCTGTGAGGACCTTTCCTTTACACAAGTTTAGGATTATCAAGAAGGAGATTTCTTCAAGAGCTTGATGATCATTCAGTTACTGCCATAAGAACTTAAAGAAACAAAAGCGGGTGTGCTTGTACTTACTGGAGAATCCAAGAAAGAAGGAGTCCGTGGTCTCGGAGTTTGCACGTGGTCGTGTTAGTAAGTTCTACTGGTGGGTAGCAATAAGAAGTCGAGCGTGGGGCTTGTAAGTCTTATTGTATGAACTTCGATTCTTTCAAAATAGTGGATTCAGGTTTACCTTAAGGATAGCTAGGTTAAATCCTCCACAGGTTTTTACTGGTTTGGTTTCCTGGGTGATCATATCATTATATTATTTATTTTTCCGCTGCTTTGCATGATATGATTATTTGATTGTGATAACCTAGATTTGGAATTTGGACTAAGTAACAACTTGGCTAATTACCTAGGTTAATTCAATTGTGTTTTAAGGGGTCCAAAAACTATCAGTTAATTTTGTATTTTTTTAGAGTCATATTTTTATATGCTGATATATTCTATGACAAAACATGTTTTACTTGTAATTGGGTAGATCTAAATAGTTTCAAGAATAACATGACAAGTGGTTTTATTGAAGACATGAAGATTACTCAAGAAATAGTACAAGAAAATTTGAAACAAGTTGTCTCGATACCTATCTCGACACCTCCGATCTATCAAGATTTAATGAACCTCGATACCTAACTTGACACCTCCTATTATTGAGCTTCGTGGATTTTGAATTTCCAATTCTGTTTTCAACCCATGATGACAAGGCTTTTCCAAATTTTGTGCTCTAGGTTCCCAAAGGATATAAAATCAATATTTTATAGCTATCATCAAAGACACAGAGACTGATATTGAGATACACACTTTTGTGAAGCTGCTGTGACTTCTTGTACGCCTTAGGGTTATGTACCAAGCTACTTTCAAATCTACAATTATGGATTGAAGAACTTTGCATCAAACAACAACAATCAAGTTGTTATGCTGTTAGTCACAGATTCGAATTCATGCAAGAAAACGTTTCTATAGGATCAAGTCTAATTGAAGATTAGCATAAGAGTTCAACTATAGTTTAGTATTTTAGGATAGGACAGTAGTGGAATAAGATTTTTTATTCTTGTAACCACTTGTTCTTAATTAGTGGGTTCTTCGAGAGTGGTGACCAGAAATTCACTTGGTAGGATTTTTGTCTACGAAGGTTTTCCCCATTCGTCAACAAATCACTAAGTCAATTTATTTTTCATTGCAATCTGGTTTAAATTGGTGATTTGTTTGTGTCTCCACATTATTACATGCAATTCAAATAATTAATCAACTTGGGTATTTGAATTAATTAACCGAGGCCACATTTCCCTACAAAAAAGATTACTATTAGCGATGGCCAGAGTTCATCACAACAACACAGAAAGCCGTCGCAGATTAGTATTACCAACGGCAAAAGGCCGTCGAGGGCCGTCGGAAAAAGCTTTGTCGGTAATACTATATTACCAGCGAGGCCGTTGCTAACACTTATTTTCGATAGCACAACTCCATCGTAAGTACTTGATAATTGTCGTCATAAATTCAACTTCATACAAGAAAGTTGGATGACCAAATACCTTTTGCGACAACCTTAGGCCATCGTTAATGCATAGTTTCGACGACAAAATGCTGTCATAATTATTTCATTTGTCATCGACAATACAACTTCATATGAGCAAGTTGTATGATGAAATACTTTCTACGACAAACTAAGGCCATTGTTAATACCTTTTTTTGATGAATAAAAGCTGTTGTAATTACTTGGTTTGTCGTCGACAATGTAACTTCAAATGAGGAAGTCAAACAACCAAATACTTTCTACGACAAACTAAGGCCATTGTTAATGCCCTTGTTTTGACGAATAAAAGTTGTCGTAAGTACTTGGTTTGTCGTCAAAAAAAACTTTTGTGATGAACTATAGTCATCGTTAATTTAGTTTTCCAATGACTAAAAGCCATTGTAAAATACTTGGTTTGTCATCAACAATACATTATCAATGTGACCATTTACCTTTTTTGATGAACTTTGACTGTTATTGAAACATATTCACCACGTCACTAATACATTATTTGCAACAAAATAACTCTGTCGATAATAAAAGAGAGATCATTTCTAATATTTTAATTGCGAGGAAACATAAATATCCCAAAAGTTTCTCACTTCAAATAACAAGCACAAATCAATAATTGTCCAAAACTAGAAAGTGCATTTTGCAATACAAAAAAAAATCAAAACGTCTACAAAATAGAATCAAATGTTCATTAATTCATGAAAACTATAATATCCTTTACCAAACTTGAAAACATAAATATTGGAAGATCAATCATCATCTGAGTCAGTATTCTCCTTCTGAGAGCCATCTGAGTCAGTATTTTCCTCCTCATAGTCATTTTTTGTGTTTTCATCCACATTTTGATTTCCTCCTCTAACATTGGTCTACAATGTTTTGATTAAACTAAATAAGTATACAAAAAAATTATTACTATGCAAATTATATTTACAATACATAGTAAAGATATTGAAACGTATTAATTTAACAACATTAACAATAATCCCCACAATCCCCACAATGAATAACAATGGTATTATCAACATCAAAGAATACAAAATCCTTAATAACAAGAACCTTGTTGTTCTCTTATGCATGAGAACTTCAAAGAATAAATTTGCCACAAATAATCACATTAATAACATTTTCATAACAAACAGTACAAATCATGTACTTTGCATGGATAGGTAAACAGATACTAATTTAAATAACATATTTTTTAATCTAAATTTAGTGATCCAAATAATTGAAATCTATAATGAGCAACTTTACAACTTATTTCAACAACCTCAAGAAAATAGCAAAAAATATTAATGTTGATTATACTGAAAAATATATAAATATACCTGTGTAGTAGGTTCTTGCATAGAATTAAGGCCCATCTTTTTCAAACCATTTGCTATCATAAGAGGCATTTTCCTCTTTCAATCAATTGATTGTTCCCTCCAATTTCATTTTCTCAGCAGAACTTTTATCATCTACTTCTTTCAAACGAAGCTCAAAATCAAGGACCATATTAGTAATATCAATATAAGATAAAAATAATTTCTTCTCATTCATAATATGAAAAATAAAATACAACTAAAAAAATAAATTAACAACACCACCTCTAAATATATTGTAAATTAACTAACATGAAAATCTTAATTAAATTTTAGAGGTCCACTAATTTAATTAAATAATTAAATACAAATAACATGCACAGCTTCAACAAATTGCTAAAGTTACTTTTAAGTTAAATAAATAAGTAAAAAGAAAAAGAACTATTCTGATACTTTTTATTTGCATGGTGCAAATCATTTTTATTTTTTTGTTTTATCAAATTGAAAAGTGGTCAATACTATTCTAGTAATCTAGTCTCCACTTTTATAGACAAAAATAAATAAAAAATCAACGGTCCCCACATCAATAGTTCTTTATTTCTTCTATCTCTAGTTTTGCTCTTCTCTGCGCCTATTGTACTTTTATGCAAGCAATCATTACTCGTCTAGTTTTCAATCTAACTCCTTTTTTAAAAAAAAAAAAAAAAAAAAATAGGAATAGGACAGCCATGGACACAACTACAAATACCTTAAAATTTACAAGCACAGATAATAGGAATAGGACAGCCATGTATAGTCACTTGTTTCACTCTGTAACCCCCTTTGACTAAATAAAATCACAAAACGAGAGAGAGAGAGAGAGAGAGAGAGAGTACCTAGCCAACTGCAAGTAGGGGAGATGGTCGGCGGTGGGCTGCTAGAGGGTCTATGAGAAATAAAGAATGAGAACAAACCCTTTTTTCTTAGAATCAAATGAGAGCAAACCTGATAGTGAGTTAGAGACCTAGAGGCTAGAATGACAATCAGCGCTTTTGTTTCTCTTCATTATTATTTTTTTTATTATTATTTTTTTTTTTTTTTTTTTTTTTTTGCATTTAATGAGTTATTGCGACAAACATTATATCTATTGTGGCAAACATTTTTGTCATAATAGGATATCCATTATAACAGCCGTGCAAAGCTGTCTCAAACTCAGCTATTGTGACAACAACTGTGCTTTGTCACAATAAATACTTTTTAATTTTTTGAAAGACAACTAGAATTAGGAAAAATTGCAGTGGGAACTCTCCCTCTAGAACTTAAAAAAATACAAATTTTAAAATATTTAGTACAGCTTTTTCTTATTTTTTAGTTTTTCAACAAGTTGTGAAGATTTGTTGTTACAAGTATTTTGGTGCTTGATAAACTTTGCATTATTATTCAAAAAATTGTCAGCAATGCATGTACTAATCATTATTGAACTTTGGTAAAGAAAATTTTATAAAAAAGCATGAAAGTCGAGAAAACCCTAAAACACAAAAGAATACCTACAACCCACTCAAAATCTCCATAGTTAACCTAATGTGATCCTATCGAGTGGTCACAGACCTAACTTCGATGGTTGATCATGTTTGACCAAATATTGACCAATTTTGACAAAATTTTGCAAACTTTGACTACACATTTCTCACAATCCGATTGTCTGATTATTGTCATACTTCACTAACACCAATATCTCACAACATTCTTCCAATCCAACGGTTGGATTTTGGATTTAAGTCTAGAGCATTATGGACATGTGTTGTTGTACCAACACACCAAGAAATTTTGATTGGTCACGTTCTACTAATCCAACAGTTTGATTGAGCTCAAAATTCATCAAAACCAATATTTTATCCTACTCTTTCAATTCACTGGTCAAATTTTAAATCTAACTACAGCATAAGATGGACACATGTCGTATTTGCCTATAATGAAATTTCAATCAATAAAAATATCTAATACTCTACTAATTAAGAGAGTTATACACTATATAAAGATTACTAAGAATCAAGAAAATGATATGCAAAATACAACCAAAAACCTACAAAATGACCTTGAATGGATTTGCATATGACTTTTCACTTTGCCATTTTAAAACTTGAAACTAATAAAAGCATGAAAACCAACAAAACCTTAAGACACTGACCAATACTCAATACCCAAAACACACTCAAAACCTCCCTACTCAACATAATTTGATCCTATCGAGTGGTCATGGACCCAACTTTGATGGTTGATCATGTTTGACCAAATATTGACCAAGTTTTGCAAACTTTGACTACTCATTTTTCACAATCTGACCGTCTAATTGATGTCATACTTCACCAACACCAATATCTCTCCACATTCTTCCAATCCAACGGTCAGATTTTGGATTTGAGTCTAGAGCATTATGGACATGTGTTGTTGTACCAACACACCAAGAAATTTTGATTAGCCACATTCTCCTAACCTAACTGTTTGATTGAGCTCAATATTCATCAAAACCAATATTTTAGCCTACTTTTTCAATCCAATGGTCAAATTTTAAATCTAACTATGGCACAAAATGGACGCTTGTCGTATCTGCCTATAATAAAACTTCAATCACCAAAAATTTCCAATACTCTACTAATTAAGAGAGTTATACACTATATAAGTATTACTAAGAATCAAGAAAATGATCTACAAAATACAACCAAAAACCTACAAAATGACCTCGAGTGGATTTGCATATGACTTTTGACTTTACCATTTTAAAACTTGAAACTGATAAAAGCATGAAAACCAAGAAAACCTTAAAACACTGATCAATACCTAAAACCCACTTAAAACCTCCTTGAACAACCTAATTTGATCAAATCCAGTGGTCTTAGAACCAACTTTGAATTTTGACTGAAGATTGACCAAGTTTAATAGACTTTGACAAAGTTTCGCAAGATTTGACTACTCTTTCTCACAATTTGACCATTTGATTATCACTGTAATTTACAAACACAAATATTTCACCAGATTCTACCAATCCAACAATTAGATTTTGGATCTCCATTCGGTTTCATGATGGACACGTGTTGTTGTACCCACCCACTGGGAAACTTTGATTAATCCGTTGACACAATCCGACCATTCAAAATGGCTTAAATACGCCATCAAAGCTAGGAAATGACCGAAATACCCATAAACTTCTAAAGTGATGAAAGTGCCCCTAAAAGTTTCAAAATGATCAAAATACGTTTTACTTCTGAAATGACCAAAATAGCCCTCATGTACTTGGAGGGTCTTTTCCAGATGTTTTTTTGCTGTTTTCAAAATTAAGACGAAATTCTAGAGTTTTAAGACAAAATTGGGGGAAATTTATTTTTCAAAGTAAATAATCATTTTTTACGGCCATATGTATGTTGGAAATCACTTTTATTGTGACAGATTTATCTTACTGTTGTTAATACCTTTTTTTCTTAAGAAAATTTTAACTATTAACAATGACCACAATGTCCGTCGCAAACAACAATGCAATATATATAGTGATGGAAAAAACCATCAAACACATGAAAAATAAGGGCATGATTTCCCCCTTTTAAAAAAATTACCAATGTCAATGGCGTAGGTCTATCGCAAATATTATTTATTGAGAGGGATCCAATTCTATTATTATACATTCTTTCTTTTTAAGCAAATTAACTATTTACAACGGTCAGCATGTTCATCATAAATACAAACTCAATTAGAAAAATAAAAAAAATTAATTGTGATGGATAAATGTTGTCACAAATGTGAAAAGTAAGGAGGGAATTTTCCCTCCAAAATATTTTACCATTTTCGATGGCTTCATGTATGTTGCTAATACCTTTTTTTTTTTAATTATTTTTTTTAAATACGATGGAATAATGTTTGTTGCAAATAATAACACCATAAAAAATATATTTTTTGTATTTTCGATGCACAAAGGCCGTCATAAGTGTTAATAGTGCTGACGGTGTTTTTTCTGTCATCGTTAATAATGCCCTCTTTTATATTTACGATGGAAGATTGTTTGTCGCAAATACTAACACTATAAAAAAATATATATTTTGTATTTCTGACGTACCAAAGCCGTCAAAAGTGTTAATAGTTCCGACGTTTTTTTTTTTTGGTTGTCGTAAATAATACTTTACTAGCGATGAACATTTTTATGCCGTTGTAAAAAGTAAGGCGGGAACACTTCCCTCCAAAAAGAAATCACATTTTCGGCAAAAATAATAGGTATTTTGAAAAACTCATTTTGCCGTCACAAATGTGTTAATATTTGACGAGTAATTGTCGACGGAAGAGATTTGCTGTCGAAAAAGCTAGTTTTTACGAAGGCTTTTTGTAGTCGTTGAAAAAGTTTTGTCGCAAATAGCAATCTTTTTTGTAGTTTTGCTCAAAAATTACATTGGATAATTGATTTTTAGTTAATGAGATTTGATTGGTAGCTAAGAAATTTATATATGTATAGAGTAAAAGAAAAGTGTGAAATTTTGTAACTTGTTTGGGGCTTAAATCCAAAACCATGAGAATAATGTGAATTTCTTTTTTTCTTTCTATAGTTTGGTCTTGAGAAGTCGAGCTAATTTAAGATATTGAATATACCAGCATGTTACCAAAGAGCTCAAAGCAAAGCACAACAAGGTCCGATTTTTATTTTTTATTTTCCCAAGACCCCAAAATTCAATAGAATCCTATGCTCAAAAATTAATTTGAATAAGTAATCTTTAAGCCCTTTGGTGGATATTGTTCCATGGTGACAGAAACTTAATCTGAGGGATAGATACCCATTGAGTAATCTTTAAACTTTTTATTTATGAAAATGGTTCTCTTTATTTAAAAATTTGGACTTTGTGCATGTAGGAATAGATACCCATTGAGGATATGTTGGAGAAACTCCAGGTTTCTTCATAAGATTAGAATCATTTGATACTACCTCTAATTGATCTTGATCAACACGACACATTTACCTTTAAATTCAGCTCAGGAATATAATCATTGTTTGATGGTTTATCTCCATAGCCAATCCTAACTAATCTATTGAGGATCTATAGCTAATTCCAAAATTTTAGGATCTAGGCTTTGTTGTTGTTAATGGTGGTGGTGTTATATTGCAAATTAGAACAAATATCATGAAAATGAACTTATATCACTTTCATGAGATGAAAGTAAAATATCATTTTCATTTTAATGTTTAGGTTACTTTTACATATTATATTTATGAATAATTAACTTATAGTTGAGAAAAAATTATAGTTGTTTTTTTCTATAATAAGAAAAAAAGAAAAAAAAAAGCTTATATTTGTTTTATATTTCTTTGAAATGCAGTTGCTGAACAATTTCTTCTAGCATAGATATAATGGAAGGCTCTCATCTAAAAATACAAATTATGAAATTATAGACCCTAGATTTTACTTTTAGCATGGCATAACAAAATAGTACTCTTTAAAGCAGTGGTGGCGCCACCTTAGGGCCAGGGTGGTCCCCAGGACCACCCTGACCTGAAAATTATATTTTTATATATATAACAATTTAAAAATTTTTATTTGTCCCTTCAAAAAAAATATTTGGAACACCCTTAATTTTTTTTATGCCAATAAAATTAAATTTTGCTCCATAATTTGTTCTACCTTCCATGGATGAATAATTGCTTGAAATGGATATAACTTATAGCATTGATAATGAGACTATCATGCACCGATTTCAAAATATGAAAACTCGTAGAAGACAATTGTAAACTTTATGTATTTATTGTTGTTGTTGTCAATATATGAATTTATCTTTTTATTAAATTCTATAATTTATGCTTTTTAAGGAACACACTTCAGAAAAATTTCCGAAACCGGCACTGCTTTAAAGTAATTTTGTTAAAGCAAGCCACGATAGAATTACTACAAATGTTCTTTAATAGTGTTTTTTACGTGTCTTGTTGCATGCACTTGTATCAAAACTAGTAATATAAAAAAGTGGAGCCAACTCCAGTATCTTTTAGTTTTACGGAATATGTCATTCTACCCAAATAAATAAATAAAACAGTGGAGTATAAAAGGGCATTGTAGATTCCAAAAAAAAAAAAGAAAAAAAAAATGCATTATAAACCACATAGACACTTGGTTTAATGATAAAAAGTTAGTATCAAGAACAGATACCATATATTGAAACTAAAAAAAAAAAAAAAATGCACATATAGTATACCAATTACAAAACATTTTCTTAGTCGTAAACCACAAAACAGATAGCCTATTATCCAAGCTAAGAATAAAATAGTACGATAGCAAGCAAGCTGTAAACCACAATTTTTTTTTTTTTTTTTTTTTTTGAGCAAACCACAAAATATTTAGTCTACTCAAAAGTCGAAACATATTGATTATATCTTTAACATTTGGTTTTAGATTTACGCTTTAAGCCTTAACATCTCAAACATGCCAAAGAATAATATGTAATGCATATACGTACCCAGCTCTCTCACAAAATGTAGGAATCTAGATCAAAGTTTGTAAAATGTGAACAGAGTGGCTAATTATTTTGTTTACTTTTTCAAAGATCATCCAAAATTTTTTTTTTTTTTTGATATGCTTAGAATTAACTAAAATTCTAGAAATTAAGCTTGCATTTCTGTGAGTTGGATCTATGTTTCAAAACCAAATCTTGGGTGTCATATTATCCTGAGTATATATTACAAATTACGTGCACATCCAATACAAAATGGAACAAAGATAAACAAAATTAACAAAATAATATTAAAAAAGGCCTTACGTTGGAACAAAAAAAAAAAGAAAAAGAAAAATACAAAATCCTTTAAAATTAAAGTTTTAAAAATAAATAAAAACAAACAAATTCGAATAGGGCAATACTCAAACCTGACCCGATTCTCTTTGTCCATGATAGATCGAATAATACCCAGAACTTTCAGGTTGGGTACACCCATGGGTTTTGGCCATCCCTATTCAAGGGTGTGAAATTCTTCACAATGTTGCTAAAGCCTTCAATGTCCCAATTTTTCATGTGAAATCTAATGATATGGAGGTTGTTTATGTTTGTGACCTTGCAACTGAATGCTGCAGGACTTTTCACTCAAATGTGATTGATTTAGCTTGTTAACGTTTTTGTAATATCTATCCCTAATATTATAGTGTAAGATATTTACATGCACAAGTGTTATTTGATAAGTAATGTTTGTTATAAGTCTCTTCTCCTTTTTCTCTTTTTAGTCAAATTATATTTTCTTGATATTTTTTTCCCTTCAATTCTTATATCTCAACTTGGGCAAATTATACTCTCCTCCTTCGAGATTTGAAGAAATTGAATAAAATTTCTCTTCAAACTAGTTTAGAGAAAAACCCGTCAAACTCCTCATATATTTTTATTTTAAGTGTGAATTTTGAAAATCTAAATTTTAGATTACATGTTCTTATTATATTATTCATGCTTGCAAAATCAAATACCAATTACTATATCATCAAACAAATGTTAAAATTTCAAGTTTTTGTGAACTAAAATTGTGTATGAAAAATAAATTTATTAATCGAATAGTAAATAACATCTGATTTTAATGAAATTTGATATGTATGTTAATAACATAGAGAACATAAAATTCAGCAGTTAAATTTTCAAAATTTGCACAAATATATATATATATATATATATATATATATATATATATATATATATATATAAGAAATTTGAAGAGTTTCTCTTCAAAATATTTTGGAGAAAAACTTCGTTCGAAGAAATGACACCCCCCCCCCCCCCCCCTCTTCTAAACTTGAAGGGAAAAAACACTTTACCTTCTTGACATCCATTTGAGACCAAATTATGTTAAATTAAGACAAAACTACAATATTAGTCCCTCAAGTTTACCTTGTGTGCGCTATTGATCCTTCAAGTTTGAAGTGTGCGTTATTAGTCCCTCAAGTTTGTAAAATGAGCAATATAAGTCATTTTACTAACTACCATTAACGGTATTACTTATGTGACTAACGGACAATGACTTAACATTTTATTTTAATGATGTGGTATATTTGAATTAAAAAATTGCAAATTAAAAGTACACATGAGAAACTTTTTTTACAACAGTACCAAATTAAAAAATATATATATATATATATATATATATAAAATAAACTCTTTTTTTTTACCAATTGTAAATATATCAAAATTTGTGGGACCCACTGATGTGAAGACAAACAACTTCTTCTTTTCTTCTAAATGACTTCTTTTTTCTTTTTTCTTTCTTCTTTTTGGCTCTTGCACGAAACCCACTAATTGTCTTCTTCTTTTTTCTTTCTTCTTTTTGGCTCTTGCACGAAACCCACTAATTGTCTTCTTCTTTCTTCTTTCTTCTTTTCTTTTTATTTTCTATCTCTCTTGCACGAACCCCCACACACACTGGTGGTCTAAGGTCTTCTTCTTCATTTTTATTTTTTGGTTTTTACTATTTTGTTGTTTTGGTGGTCTTCTTGTTTCAAATAAAATAAAACCCAGTTGAATTTAACCCCACCAACAAAACAAAATTCATAAAAATAGAATCTCAAACCCAAAAAACAAAACCCATTTGAGTTTAACCCTCACCCACAAAACACAAACCAAATCAAACATTTAAAGAAAAAAAAAAAAAAGAAACAACAAAAGAGAAGCAAAGATGCTGCAAAGTGCTATATGATACATGCCCTACTTTTTTGTTTCATCCTGTGGAGTGTGCAAATGTTTAGCTATTTTAGTTTACTCTGTTTCTGTATTTTGTTGCAGTTCTGTGTAGTTGTTGTGTTAATATATATCTTGTTGGAGTTTGTATCTTTATCAGCCCGGTTGGGCTGTGAAATTTGTGGTGTTGTAAGACTTTTTAAAGTGTGTTTCCGTTTACATTTAATAAAATACTAGTTTACACCCAAAATAAAATGCTTAGACCTGTTTCTGTAATTTTAATTTGTAATTTTTTAATTAAAATATGTCATGTCATTAAAATAAAGTGCCAAGTCATTGTCCGTTAGCTACATAAGTAACACTATTAATGGTAGTTAGTAAAAGGACTTATATTGCTCATTTTGAAAATTTGAGGAACCAATTGCACATGCTTCAAACTTGAGGGATTGATTGCATACACATGGTAAACTTGATGGACCAATATCGTAGTTTTGCCTTAAATTAAGGTTAAAGATGTTGTATTAAGCTACACTTCAGTTAAGGGCAGATTTCCAAAATTACCCCCCCCCCCCCCCCCACTTATCCTTAAAAAATTTTCTAAACCCAAAATTACCCTCCATGTATGTCTCATAAATTTTGATGCAAAATGTTGGTGAGGATCGGTTCTCGTGTAGAGCGCTAGCATAAGCTGTGTCATCTCAAATGCCATTTTACTATACAAAAACATATTTTATCTATTTAAAAATAACATTTAACATTATACCATACATCAAATCTTTCTTTTTTTCCCTACAATACATTAAAATAGTATATACAACACATTAAAATAACCTAAAAAAATTCCTACTATATAAAAATAAATAAATACAATTCACAACAGCCACCCACTGCCCACCACTACCACCACCGCCCACTGCCCACCCCCACTATAACTCACCATTATTGCAAACCCACAACCACCCAAAATCAACCAACCACCACTTAAATTAACCAAACACCACCAACCGCTGTAAACACAACCCACAACAACCATCCAAAAAAAATAGAACCACTAAACACAACCCACAACAATCACCTAAAAAAAACACAACCTATAGCAACCACCCTAAAAGACACTTCCAAAACCATTGCAAGAGAAAGAATAGAGAATCGGATTGTGTACGAGATGGTGGAGGGCGAGATTAGAGGGACTTGGACAACAAGATTGTGTTGGGAGAGATAGGGTAGAGTTTAACGGAGGTGAAGTTGGCACTTGGCGAGATTGGCTGTGGGGGGAAATTGACGAGAGAGAGAGAGAGAGAGAGAGAGAGAGATATATATATATATATATATATGAGAGGAGAGAGAAAAGGATTTTTTTTTTTGCATTTGCATTTGCATTTGCATCGTTCCAAATTTGGAATGGTATTGTTCATCAATACTAAATGTTTTAACATTTAAAACATCTTATGTGAGAAGTTTTTTAGTATTTGGTGTGTCAAATGTCAAATATTTAGTATTCGACATACTTGATGCTAGTGCTCTAGATATATCTACAAATGACCTTTTAGTTAAAATAGCTATGTCCAATGCTTAATACATATTACTATAAACTAGATCATTTGTTAGCATAATATGTTTTAGATGTTGATATTATATTTATGTAAGTTAGATTGAAAAATGTCCTTGTTTGAACACGCTCTCTTAAATTATGTAATTTTTTTTTACTTAAATTCTATTCTTTCTTTAAATAAATAAATAAATAAAAAATCTCATCGAGTTAGTGGAGAAATTATTAGGTCCACCAGGAGGATGGCTGAAAGGATCCTCCTGGTTCCTCTAACCAATAAAATGCTATTATTTATACAAATGTGACATCACCTAGTGGTTTTTTATTTTAAATTCTTGTGTTAATTAGGAATCTGACTCACACATTTGTACAAGTGACATTATTTTATTGGTTGAGAGTAGGGCTGGGCTGAGCATAAACCCAACCAACCAGTGGCAGAGCTAGAAATTTGTCTTTTGGGGGGTCAAGTTTAAAATGAGATCATAAATTTTTAATCTATATATACTATATTTATATTATGTACAATGAAAAGTGTTATATTCATAATAAATTTTAGGTTGCAGGTTGTTACTGATTTTAATCTAAGACCACCACTAAAATTATTTTTTTACCCACTAATAACAACAAATAACAACGTACTACATAAAATTTATTGTGAAAGTATTGTTAAAATGTTATGGACATTACATTTTTCTATATATAATAATCTAAAATAGAATTATAAATAAAATTCTATGTCATTGAATGCATAAAAAAAACATATAATCAAATAAGTGAATAACCAATCATATATTTTTGTCAAATTTATAATAATATATAATATTTATATGCTATATTAAATTATTAATATAGTATATTTATTATTCTCCATTTTAATTAAAAAAATATACTATGTCCATAATATTTTCACAACATTTTCTCCATAATTCTTAAGTAACAAGTTATTATTATTAGTTGTTACCGATAGGAAAAAAATTAATTTCAATTGTGAATTTAAATTAGAATTAATTAAAAAATTAGAATCAATATCAACTTACTAACTATAATTTATTGTGAAAATATTGTGAGAGTAGTACTTCGATAAAAAATTAAAGAATAATAGTACAAAAGAATGAAAGCCAATAAGCCACGTACCTAGCTAGAAGTAACTGAGATCACCTTTTTCTTTTGTAGTGTATAGTTTTAAAACCATACACGTGTGGTCCTCTAGGATTAGAGCAAATAATAAAGTATTTTTGTCCTTAGAAATCCATGACGCACTAAAAGGATTTAGAAAACAACGCAGAGAAAAGAAGAAATAAGTTTCCTACTACTAATACTTTCCCAAAACACAGATTTGAGACAAGAAATTGTCAAGCTCGTAAGTTACATTCCTAAAATTTCAAAAAAAAAAAATTGGGGGTGGGGTGGGGGGGGGGGGGGGGGGGCCGTGGCCCCCTTGGGCCATAACGTGGCTCCGCCACTGTAGCCAACCCAACCCACCCGACCCAAAGGGTCCTAGGTAGGTTGGATGAATGCTTGGGTCGGGTTCAGGTCTGCCTCGAGTCCGGGTCAATCTCGGGTCCAACATGACCCAACTGATCTTTTTTTCTTTTCTTTTTTTAATCTTTTCCGTAACTTTCAATGCCAAATGTTGTTTTTTTATATATTTTTTATTTAAATAGTAATGATCTTTTCTTGCTATATTTCCAAATATAATTTTTAGCATAATTTGGTTAATTTTAGCATAATTTCCTAAATGATACTATTTGTGAAAATACTTTCCACCCAAATGAAGTTTAGAATGGTGATAAAATAATTGGACTCAAAAAAAAAAAAAAAAAAAAAAGGAATAACTCTAACAATAATATTTTCCATAGTGAAAGTCAAATTGTTGTTTAAAATAGTTTTTATTTCTATCCTAATTATACCAAGGATCTTATTTATTATTGAAGAGTATATTTCCAAACTAAGCCCTAGTGCTAATGTAAACAAAAATGGTAAAATTTATTTTCTCATGAATTGGGTCAAGATGTACACAAGGAAAAAAATTTGTAAAATTTTGTATTGCCTAATCAAGAAATCACGACCATTAAGCCTATATAACAATAAATAAATTATTGAATTTAATTTTTCACATTAATGTCAATCACTAAATTAGTAAAATGATTTCAAAAAAATATTGCCTAAACACATACATACATTAACTAGATAAAGAAAAAGACATTAATATTTATTATCATAAAAAGTGGAGATCCTTCCAACATGGAAATTTAAAAATAATAATAAAACCATGACAACTTTTAAATAGCAAGTCTGAGTAATAGAGTAAGTAATTTTTTTGAGTTGAGTCCAAAAAACTTGTCCAACTTGTCAAAAAAAAACTACCCAACCTGAGACCTGATCCAAGACCCAATAAAATTGACCCCATAATAGACCCAAATTTTCGAGTTGGGTCGAGTTTAGCTAGGCAAACTTGATTTTTGTCAGGTCGGGTTACAGGTCATAGTGAACTCGACCTGACCAGGCCTAATATCCCTAGTTGAAAAGAGCACTTCAGCAGTACTCTTAGTGGACCTAATAATTCCTTGAGTTAGCGATTGAACCGCTTTTGACTTTTCTTGGAGTCCCACTCAAAACTCACTCAAAGTTCCAAACTTTTAGGGGCTCGTTTGGTAACAGTGTTTAAGTATTGTTGTTCAGTTTTCAGTGTTTTGAAAATATATGTTTAAGTGTTATAAAAATACGTGTCAAAAGTATTATTGATGTTTAAACACTGAAAACTGTTGTTTAAACAACAGTGCCAAAGTTTTCACTTTTCGCCACCCATGTCCATCAATATTTAAGCAGAAATTGTATGAGATATCCACTATTCAAATGCATCAGAAGATTCACAACGCTTATCGTGGAAAAAAAAAGATTCACAACGTTTGCATCTAATCCATCACACTTATTGTTCCCCGCCCCCCCCCCCCCCCCCCCCCCCCAAAAAAAAAAAAAACAATGAATTATTAACTGATGATTAGATAACTATTTACCAAGTAAAAATAGTGGTCACATGGATAAAGAATATAATCCAATTATAAGTTGACAAATGTACAAAATTGTAACAAAATATGTAATAAAAGGTGTGAATTGTAGAAAAAAAAATATTTTCAATATTTTCTTTTAATCTTAAAATATCAATTTTACTATTGTCTTTTAATCTTGCCTTGAGTTGACTCCAAAAAGTGATATGTACTAACTCAAAAAAGAAAGACCAACAAGAACATCGATCCCATAAAAAAAAATAATAATAATAAGAACAGGTGCAACAAAATCGAAATATAAGAAACCCTATATATAAGTATTATAAGCTGACAAACATATTAAGTAGCTAAAGCTTGGGTGGCTTTAGGTTCAAGTTTTAAGAAAGGAAATTCACACACATATACATTTATATTATTCTAGAATAGAGACCCAAAAAAAAAAAAAAATCTCAAAAAGTGCAGCCACGATCATAAGAAGTGCCATGTACGTATGAGTCAAGTTTCTTCATCTGGCACGATTTTGTCATGTTTAGGAATTAGGATTCTTCGAGGTCTGGAGCTTCTCAAGCGTTGCGGGCTTGTCTAATTTGGGTTGTGGTTTTGAGTCATTTGATGATTTTGTCGAGGATGTTGCATCAACACCACGGAGCTTTTGATCGGCTGATGTAGAGGTATGTGAAACCTTCTTCCTTTCCATCTCCATTACTCCCGCCTCCTTCGATTTTTCGTTTATAGGAATGGAATGAATGTATTACTATAATTGGGTACGATGGAGGATCGAGGTTTTTATAGGGCTTTTAGTTTTATTCTGTAACAGCTTACCAATCCTCTAATTAATACTCCAAATCACGTATATTCTTTCCCAAAGAACAAAATATATTAAGAATAAATGACCTAACTTGGCTTATGCTTGCCACCCGAGATTGAGATTACGCACCAGCCAAATTGTTGGATTTTTTTATATTATTTATTATGAGGAGATGCCAAATTGTCTTCTTTTTCCTAAAAACAAAACAAAGCAATGGCCTTGTTTTGTTTAGAATAAAGACGACACGCTGCTTTTCTATTATTTCTTTTATTAATGAATTTTATAAACAAACAAAACCAAGCAAAAAAAAAAAACAGAAACAACAACAAAATTCATCCCAAACCAAACCAAAAGCCCCTTTTTGAAATATTTGGATAAGTGTCTCTATTTTGCAACTCCACTTTGCTAAAATCAAGTTTTTCTTGCATGGCAAGTTTTCTAAAATCAAGTTCTGCTATGGTGGCCGTGATTGGTGTGCTTATCTTGAAAAAATGTTGCTTGTACATTCGTTTTTAAGAAAATTATATTACACTCTCTTCTTACTCAGCTCTCTCACTCCCTCACTCATCTCTATTCTAAGACTCATCTCTCTCAAAAATCCCTCACTCTCCTCTCACCTTAAGATCACTGGTGCTTTGGCGATCTGCTCCTTTCTCTTCATAAGTACAAAATCCCTCTCACTCTTGCCCAATACTCTCTTAAAATCCCTTACAAATACTCTCCATCTAATCTCTCTCTCCTTTCTCTGTTTTTCATAATTTGAAATTGATCTCTGTGACCCAAATTACGGTCTCTAATCTTTGTGTATTGTGGACGACTAAATTCCTCGGTTCGAAATAAATCAAACAAGTAAAATAGTTTCACAAATGCGAATTTGTATTGATGATTGTGTGGTACAATTCTCTGTGATTACAAAAGAGTTATCCTCTGATTCGATCTCCTTAAAAAACTTGTTGATTGGATTTGTAGTAATGTGATTTTGATATGAACCCAAGATATCCTTCAATTTGGTTGAGGGATGGATCGAAGATTGCTGAAACGGAATTGCAATGAATCTCTGGCTATAAGCTTGTTAGAAATTCTTTGTTCTTCATGTTCTTTGTGTTCTTCATGTGTTCTTCATGTTCTTGGTGCGTTCTTCGTCTTTGAAGGTTTGTGGTGGAAGTTCTTCGGGGATTTAGAGGCTTGAATCCGTTGAGCTTCACTGATTTGTGATTTGTTGAGGTTTCTAGAGGCTTTTGGGCTTGATTCCAGTGAACTTTGAGATCTAGGCAGGTAGTTTGGATGATTTTGCTTCGAATGTTCTTCGTATTTGAAGGTTTGTGGCGGAAGTTCTTCGGGGCTTTGAAGGCTTAAATCCGTAGAGCTTCACTGATTTGTGATTTGTTGAGGTTTCTGGAGGCTTTTGGGCTTGATTCCAGTGAACTTTGAGATCTAGGCAGGTAGTTTGGATGATTCTGCTTCGAGTGTTCTTCAATTTCGGGGTTGAAGTTCTTGAAGGCTTTGAGGCTTGATTCTTGCAAAGCTTTTGTACTTATGAATCCTTTGGTCCTCTTCTAGCCCTTCTTCAGTTTCAGCCTTTCCCTAGCCTCTCCTTAGCCTCTCTGAAATGTCTTAGGAAGGCTTCTATTTATAAGAGTTTGGGGGTGGGTGAGAGACATGTGGTGGAGTCTAATTGGTGACACATGTCACAGACTGATTGGTCTACTTGTGTCATCGCTTACACGTGCGAGACTGCTTGTGTCATCGCTTACACGTGCTGAGGTGCTTGTGTCATCGCTTACACGTGCTGAGGTGTGATTGGTTCTTGCATGACACTTGGCAAATTTCTGTTGGTTTCTGAGTGGTGATAACAAAACCTAGCAGCAATACGTGGTGCTTTGTAATTGGCTGTATTTTGTGGACTTGATAGTATAATGTGTCAGCTTGTGATAGGTCGGGAATTTTTCCCTCTCTACATGTATCTATTAATTTTTGTACTTTTTACTTTTATTTCTGATTGTTAAGTTTTATTAGAATAATTGGTTGGTAGGTTTAATACCCAAAACATCAAACTTAAAATAAGAAACAAAATTACGCATGCAGTTTGGGTTTGTCAGTAATTATTTCTTTGATTAAGTTTTGTTCTTTGGGTTAAATGGGATGATTTGTGGTTGGGAACAATATAATTTGTTCTTTTTTAAAATTATTTTGTACTCTGATTTTGAAAATTGAGTTCTATCAAGTACAAAAAAAATTAGAATTCCTCTACCTCGATCACGTGCTCCGTTTAAGTATCTGTTGATAACAAATTGTAACCAAACCCAATATTATAATTATATATTGTAGATTTTTTTTTTTTGAGAATCTTATATATTGTAGATAGTATTTATTTTTTTAACAATTAAATGGAATGACCAAGTGAAGAGTTGAGAGGATATGACCTTTCTCTGTTCAAAGGAAAGACCAAAGGAATGGATGACCAATAATTCATTATCAGTGTAGTGTTTTTTTTTTTTGAAGAACTTATCAGTGTAGTGTACTATCCCTTTTTAATGCAACTGCTGAATACACAATTATATAGTTCATCAAAATGCCAAATTGCCAATGCAAATGAAAGATTTACAGTGTATGTTGATAAGTTCCTTTAATTCGGTGACTTGCTAGATCGATACGTGTCTTGCCTTCTTCTTTTTTTAATTGATCCCGATTAGAATCCAGGGAGAACAATAACCAAATCAGGTAATTATTAACAGACTTCAAACTTCAAAGCATTTTTGGAACAAACCCACGAGAAAAAAACCATTGACCATGAAATTTTATAATATTAAAAATAAAAAAATAAAAAAATAAAAAACGAAAGAAAGGCAATGATCATATTTACCTAGGAATAAAACCCACAAGTCGCAGTCGGAACGCAATTTATCAAATTCGAAATGAAACACAAAGCTTCACAAGGTGGATGATCAAACTTAATCTAAAAAAGAAAAAGGATTTCATAAATTATAGATCCAAAACAGAACAAAAAAAATTGGAAAAAAAAAAACATACAAACAAAAAACTCGAAAAAAGATAAATAGGAAAAAAAAAACACCAGATTTTTATTGAATAAAATTAAATTAGGCAAGTTTCAATTGGAAAAAAAAAAAAAAAAAAATTCCAAGCCATCTCCAGCAATTTAGGGAAGTCCAAAATTTCATCTCTCTCTCTCTCTCTCTCTCTCTCTCTCTCTCTCTCTCTCTCTCTCTCTCTCTCTCTCTCTCTCTCTCTCTCTCTCTCTCTCTCTTATGGCCAAATTGATAGCTGCATTTTGAACTCATAAAATCGAGTTCTAACCTTGACTTTCTAATTGCTAATGTGTTAGAGCATTCACATTAGTCTCCTTAAACTAGTTTGAGGTTAAAAATTTGGCTAAAAACAATCAAAAACCTCACGCATCAAACTCCGCCAGCTAGCTCAAAAAATTTTAAGAGGAACAGTACTCGTTATTTGTGGTGAGATGCTACTCCTCGCCAATGCTAAAGAAATCATTTTTTTATTCTTTTCTCTCTCATCCTTTCCAAAATCAAACCTCAAAGCCCAATTCCTTTAAAACCCTGAAAGCTAATGTCAATAAGTTGTTTTTGACTACCAATGATCGAAAATTAAGATTTTACCAAAATAAAGGACTATCTCCGGACAAGCATTGTGGGGTGTCTAACACCTTCCTCACACGTAAGTAAAATTCTGAACTCAAGAATCAAAATTTTTTACCATCTGCATTAGATTAACAAAAATGACCTTTTTTCTTAGCCTAGGATTGGTATAAAATCAAATAGAGTCAAGTGACCAATCATATCTTATAAAAAGCCCAATGATTAGTGGCGACTTCACTACCTTCGGTAATAATAGATTAAAAATGATTCAATTCAGTCACACCCCAAAGATTACCCTTTTTCGCCCTCTTTCACAGCACCCAAGCCCATGCCATAAGAAGGATTCGCCCCCTTCAAGGGAGGCGGGAGGCATGCGCGTCGCCACAATGGGTGGTCGACCGCCATGAGACATTAACACCAAGTAGATGTGGGTTTTGGACCTTTTAATATTAAAATTTTGAATAGATTTAAAAATAATACTTAAATGAAAGAGTGTTATAGTATTGAGACTGATGTATATGTATAAAAACAAAGGATAGTTAAACTAAAAAAAAGGGAGTTTTCTGGATTAGTTTTAAATTTGAGGAGAATAATGTAAATACCTTTAGTTTCTTAAAATTTGCCTAAATAAAACTCAATTTTATTAAACTCGAGTTTCATGCAAGAAATTAAATAATAAATAGAGTAGTGTTATTGGTACTACAAGTTTTAGTATATTTGTCTTACAAATTAATGTGTCACAAATTATAAAAAGAAAATTAAAAATTCAATTATGTGTTTGTTGAAACCCACTAATCATATTAATTGCCACATCATTGTAAGTTTCATATAGTAAAACTTGTAATGCCTATAGCATTTTCATAATAAATATAGAGAACTCGACTTGTAAATCAAGTTACCAAGAATAACTTATCAAATTCTAACATTTCAGACCAATTTCACTAGTTATTGAGCAAATTACTACTCTCTCCCCCTCTCTCACTCTTGTTTCCTTTCACTGTCAAATCCTTCTCTCTTCCAATTGTTTCTCAAATCTCTCTCTCCCTCCTAGTCAATTCTTCTTCTCACAAAATTGCTTTTGTTTGGAAACCCCATCGGCGACTGTGTTCTTGCCCACATCAGCAACAATATCACCTACGTCCTTTATCTTATTGGCGAATAAAAGTTAGTTCTTTGATTTTACTTAGTAATTTTGATTTTTGTTTGGTTTATCAATTTGGGAATTATGTTTGGTTTGGAGTTTTTTTTTTTTTTTTTTTTAATGAGAAATACGTGAGCTTTATTAATATGAGGAAATATACAAAGCACCCTGAATCACTAAAGACTCAATAAAATATGGAGTTTCTTCTATCCAAGTTACAAAGTTATTAATTCCTTTGGCATAGTGTGCCAAGGTATGCCAGGAGGTCCAGCTCATATCTTGGCACACTGTGCCAAAGGAATTGATAGTGTGCAAAGTGGTCCATTCAAAGTTAAAAATCTTTGTTCCAACTCATTCCACAAGAGTGAGCTCAAATGATGGTTTACAAGGTTAACTTTGAATGGACCCAGTAAGAGCCCAGTCCGTGACCTTGACGATTGGACAAAACCAACACACTGAGAAGTAAATGAAGCTGTTTTTATGTGTGTTGAAGGCAAAAATGGAAGTGACAAATTAACCCAAATACAAAGCCTAATTCCAATCAGCATATGGAACTACGGCTAAACCATCTTTCTTGTCATTTACCTCTCAGTTCTGCTGTATGGGCCAAGTCCAATTCTGAGATGTGGATAAGAGGATAAGGTGGTCGTTTTGCATTGATAATGGGCTCATTCAAGGACCGTCCGATGCGCATTGAAAACAAAAAGGACTAATAAGCCCATGTCAAGTGCATTGTGCAATGATAAATAACTCATGGGAAAGTTTAAAAGTCTGTTTAATCAAATAACCACACTTGACACACATCTTGATCTTCCATAAAAGATGCAATCAACATTTAATGTTGATTGTCTTAATCAAATCCTTAAATTCAGCAAATTAGTCAGGTTGTTTTCCTTTTTACAAGAAGCACTTCTAGTGCCTATGGGCCATATCAGATTGCTCAAGATCATGTGGGTTTCATTTAGTAGCAGCCACACTGGCCTTAATTTCAATATCCATTTATGTACGCAGCAAGAAGATGCTAATTAATAATAGGGCGTGTAGCCAACCCATCAACCGCTGAGGTATTCTACTCTTTGCTGCTAAGTGGATTGGTTAAATGTTAGATAATAGAGATAATCATACACCAACTCAACCTGCATATGTTTTTAAGATTGAGCTTCCCTAGATGTCTAGCTAACTGCCCCATGTTACGAAGCTTCCTCCAATCATAAACATAAACACATGTCTTTGTGGTTGTAGGATGACAAGGTTTTCGGTTCTTCACTTGGGCTTATCAGGGGATCCTCATATCCTCTCTACTTGTATATTAGTCATTTTGCCCCTTTAATTTTGGGGCCTATGGTTTTTTGGAGTTGGAAGATCAGGTGGTGGCCTCGTGCTTTAGCATTAAAAAAATAGGATCAAATAGAGCAAGTATGGGTAAGTAATTATTAAAATAACCCTAAAATCAGCTTCAGTTAGGATGGTGATGCTATGCATGCAGCTATGTCAACCTCAGATGACGCCTGGCTTAATTTAGCACAGATCAATGTTAAGAATATCATTTTTTTTTTCCATATCTTATACATTAGTAAGTTGTAATTAGAGTAACATCATTTTTACATGAGTTCATAACTAATATCACTTTCCATCATTCACCAATCACAATAAATCGTGTTAGTCTGATAACAATGGTTAGAAAAATGAAATTTTTTGAAGTGATAGTTTATTTATTACAAATTTTACTATTTATATATTATAAATTGATGCGTCAACTTTCAAAACATTGCAAATAGTAATTAAGAAATTTATTTATTACATTGTTAAGTAGCAGTTATCACATTGAATATGTTACTTTAGTTTGTAAATGTTTTATAATAAATTTGACATTAGCTTTTTAACATTTTCTTTAAAAAATTATACTCAAAGACTCCTTTTTTTTCTTTTTTTGGCTGAATTGTATCCTTAAACATATCATTTTAAACAAAAGTCTCCCCTAAAAGTTTTTAGGTGGTGCTGATTGCCCAGTCAATCAAACATATGATAGTGGAGCTTCTACTCTCCAGCCAGCACTATAGTCCACCAAACCTACTACACCTTTTGAAAGTTTTGCATGGTGGAATATCAGAGCTTGCATGGATATATAAATACCGCTTCCGTTTCCCTTTCCAGTGCACACATTCAACTCAAACTCAAAACCCCTTCAAAAGTTTTGAATTTTAGCACCAAGCTAGTTTCTAAGCAAAAATGAACTCAGGTGCTATTGTGATTGGTGATGGTAAGATTTCTAAGCAAAGGGTTCGCATGAATAGAGGGGTGTCCATCCTAGATTTCATTCTTAGGCTAGTTGCAGTGCTGGGTACCCTAGGAAGTGCTATAGCCATGGGAACAACTAATGAAACACTTCCTTTTGTTACCCGGTTCACTCGGTTCAGGGCTGAGTTTAAAGATCTTCCAACGCTTACGTATGTCTTGTCTTCCTGACCATCAAGTACTTTTTATTTGTAACAATATGCTTGTTATTTTATAGGGTAAATTGCATTTTTGGTTCTCAAAATATAGGTTGGTTTGATTTTGATCCCTTAATTTTAAAAAGTTCTATCTCAGTCTTTTCTATTCTGGAACCGTTGACACATTGTGAAATTTGAGGGATCAAAATCGAACATACCCCATATTTTAGAGACTGAAATTACAATTTATCATCTATATAAATATTAATATATCATGGTATGTCAACTGTGTCTATTGGAACAGGTTTTTTGTGGTTGCGAATTCCATTGTAAGTGCTTATCTGGTTCTTTCTCTCCCCCTTTCTATCTTCCACATCCTAACCAGCAGTGCGCAAAGAAGTAGAATTCCCTTGATTTTCTTTGATACGGTAAATTCTTCGAGATTCTATACAATATTCACTTGGCTAAGTAATAATTTGGCAATCAAAAAATGCCTAGAAGAAGCTTAATTCCAAGAAAATATGTACTGCTCTCAGTCCTAAATTGTTAGTGATCCAAGAAAAATTAAAAACGTAATTTTTTTTTAGTCACCATTGAGATAGTATCTTGGAATCACTTTAGAGGAATATGACAATCATATGGTTCCATTTTGGAACATCACATGTTACTTCATAAAATACTCGCCTTGTGTATTTTGGAAGTTCTTTTCTGTCAAAAAGGAAGATGTATCAATATCTTTAAAATTGATAAATTCTCTTATGGGATATTTTCACCCTTGTGTAGGTAATGCTAGCTCTTTTAACCGCTGGAGCATCTGCAGCAGCAGCTATTGTATACTTAGCACACAAGGGGAATTCTAAGACAAATTGGTTTGCCATTTGCCAACAGTTCAACTCCTTCTGCCAGCGCACTTCTGGCTCTTTGATCGGATCCTTTGGAGCCGTTGTTGTGTTCATACTGCTAATCCTGTTATCCGCCATGGCCCTCTCCCGACGTTGATTGATGATCATACATTTCAATAATGCAATTATGCTCAATGCGTGGATGTATTTCTTAGTTTGTCGTGTGCAAGGGTGACCGTATAATAGAATTATGACTAGTGTCTCGTGTTTTATGTTTCTTCTTTGTTATATGTGACAACGTTTCTGGTGTAAAATTCAATAGGACTATATGTTCCTTCAGAAGTGAAATGGAAGTGAATATTTTATCATGATTTATATTTGCAGTTTAATTCATATAACTCAAATTAAGTAATTCATTCATACACTCCTCATGGGAATGGTTTTTTTTTTTTGCCAAGTCATGGGAATGGTTAGTAGCTAGTTACACAGAATATCCAAGTTAGACATATCAAAAGCCATTGCAAAAAATTCACCATCATGTCAAATCTATGAAATAAAGATGAATGTAAATAAAAGAGACATGGCAATTAATTTAAAAATTAGAAAGTAGAAACCTGATTTTATTAACTAGTTAAAAGTGATTCAATATTTATTATCTAATTTTGCAGTGAGTCCTATTAGCAATAAATCTCATTGTTGGACCACAATTCCGAGGAATCAAATCTCATTGGTGCTATAATGTTTAAGTACTAGGATGAGAGAAAGTTAGATTCCTCGGACCTGTGGTCCAAGAATTAAAGGCAGGTGTGATCTTCCTCAAAAAAAAAAAAACAAAAAAAAAAAGGCAGGTGTGATCTTTCAATATCTGAATATTTAAATGCACCTAAGGTTAGCTGGTTTAACAGGGCAGTTCAACAAATCATTCTTATTGAAAAAGGAAACAACTATTCTATCATTAGAGAAATATCGTATGGAAATAGATTAGATCTATATATACAATGCAGAGTAAAACTTCAATATCCCCAGAAGAGTCACCAAACCATCAAAAACAAATGCTGACTAGGTTGTAACTGAGAACTCCCTGTCTAAGAGGTTGTTGTTGATTGAATAATTCCATCTGCTGATCCAATGGATTTTGTACCTCTGGGAGAATACCATAATTATTGGGAACTGAGACCTGTGCCTAGAAGAGCTGCATCTTCAGTGGTCCAGCACATCAAACAGTATGTCAAAACCCTTCCCTGTTTGGGAATCCCAGCCGACAATTCATTCAAGATTATCCAGACAGATGCCTCTAACATAGGTTATGGTGGCATTCTTCTCCAGAGGATTGATCCAAGTTCCCCAGAGCAGATAGTCTGTTTCCATTCAGGAATATGGACCTCTACTCAGTTAAATTATAGTACTATTAAAAAAGAAACAAAACTGGATAATCAGGCGACTGGGCTCTGAAACCAGGTAATGCGGAAGGTAAGTTAAAATAAAATAGCCGACTGTGGCTTACAAATGATAGACTGTGTTTAGGAGACTATTCCTAAAACTTGGCTGGACTTCTAAGGTATTTCTGCTAAGAAAACCTTTGCTGGAGAAGGAGGGTATTTCTTTGCTGTGGCTAAGAGACTGAAAGCCAGAAAAAGAGCCTCTAGAAGCAGCAAGAGCACACCAGAGGTAATGCGGAAGGTAAGTTAAAATAAAATAGCCGACTGTGGCTTACAAATGATAGACTGTGTTTAGGAGACTATTCCTAAAACTTGGCTGGACTTCTAAGGTATTTCTGCTAAGAAAACCTTTGCTGGAGAAGGAGGGTATTTCTTTGCTGTGGCTAAGAGACTGAAAGCCAGAAAAAGAGCCTGATGAAGACTGAGGACTGAGCTCCTTTAGAGTCCATCGGCCCATTTCTAAAGCCTACAAAGAAGCAAAGCCAAACAAGCATCAAAAATGCCATGTTTGCGGTAAACGTGGCCATTACAAAAGAAATTGTAAGGTTAAAACCTCCCACCTAAAGATAGGTGACCCTGAGCCCCAGGAACCTAGCATAACCCAGCCTTTAGGTCAGAAAACATTCCCAGCAGATTGGACTTTAGAGAATGAGAACCATACTCTACAGATCCAAAACACCAGCACAGAGTCCAGATTTGGATTTTGTCCAGCAGTTAGCCGATGGCACAGTCCGGTTAAGTTTCGACAGATCTAGGTTGAGTACTCCTCTAGACTATGAGTATCGCCAACCTCTGGATATATCCCAGTTTAGATCTCCGATTAATAGGTTGAACTTCGACAGATCTAGGCCTAGCACCCCGTGCAGACAGCCTCTGGATACATACCAGTTTAGATCTCCGATCCAGCCCATTAACCAGCCATCCCAGCATAGCTCAACTAGACCTAAAGGATCACCATATCCAATGTCTAGAAGAGACTTAGGTGTCCAGTTTCAGGGAGTTAAAGCCAATTCCCAACTCAGCACACCTTGCTACAAAGCCAAACAAGCATCAAAAATGCCATGTTTGCGGTAAACGTGGCCATTACAAAAGAAATTGTAAGGTTAAAACCTCCCACCTAAAGATAGGTGACCCTGAATAATGCCAAAATAATTCAATATATTTGCTGGATAACTATGGCGGCAGTGCCGACCAACTTGTTATAATAAAAATAGTAACTTACAACTGACCGGGCCAAACTTGGCTCTGATACCAAAAGGGGGGTAAGTTACAAAACTGGATAATCAGGCGACTGGGCTCTGATATATCATAAAAGAGGTGTATGCGGAAGGTAAAATAAAATAGCCGACTGTGGCTTACAAATGATAGACTGTGTTTAGGAGACTATTCCTAAAACTTGGCTGGACTTCTAAGGTATTTCTGCTAAGAAAACCTTTGCTGGAGAAGGAGGGTATTTCTTTGCTGTGGCTAAGAGACTGAAAGCCAGAAAAAGAGCCTGATGAAGACTGAGGACTGAGCTCCTTTAAATAGGCTGAAGGGAGCATTGGATGCTGCTGAAGACTCCTGAAATCACGGAAGAAATCTGCTTTCACTCGAGGGGAATACTGTTTCCACCGACTGCTACAGTGATTTGTCATGATTGCTGTGAATAGTAAAATTTTTACTATTTATGCTACAGTAACTTGTCCCCTTGCTTTTCCGGTTTGGGGTACTGTAGAAACAGTAATCTGCTGTTGGCTGGTACTGTTCTTTGAATAGTAACCGGTTTTGCTATGTTATCCTGAATGCTGGGTCAGGATGCTAGATACTGTCCAAATCATGCCCACTGTAGGGATCTTGGGCATCTTGGAACGGATCAGTTGGGTCATGGTTGACTGATCCTACAGAGTCAGTAGGGGAAACCTTTTCTTCGGATTCTAGCTGTTGTGAGTGAGCTATTAGCTGCTGGGCTAATTCTTTTAGCTCTTTGCTGGATTTCCCTGAAATCTGGACGGAATCAATGCTGGACTGGGACCTTGTCCTGAGAGCAATAGGTTTCTCAACTGTAAGGGGGTATTCCTCATACATTTGGTTGATAATCTTGTTAATTTTAAGACTATCCCACCATTTAACTGAGAACTCCCTGTCTAAGAGGTTGTTGTTGATTGAATAATTCCATCTGCTGATCCAATGGATTTTGTACCTCTGGGAGAATACCATAATTATTGGGAACTGAGACCTGTGCCTAGAAGAGCTGCATCTTGAATCAAAATACCTTAGGGCATCTTGTAATGGTTCTGGGAAGATGGAAGGAATAGATCCAAACATTTCCCACCACTTTAGAAACCAGGAGGGGGTCATGCCTTTGAAGTCTTTCCCGAACATTATGAACCATGAGTGATCAAAGTTTTGATTCTGGAAGAAGAGCACTTTCTCAAAGGCATCCATGTAGTCGTAATAACTATAGTGGAGTAGTGAGCCTGATGGAGATTTGTAATTCCTGAGGATCCTTAACAAAGAAGGATGTTGTCCCCATTCTTTACAGCTGACAAAATCTGTGATGATGAATTTGTGATAAAGGACTATTGGATTGTCCCCTTTGGTGTAGATGTTTTCTATTTGAGCAGACTTTTCCTGGGAGAGGATGCTCTTATAGAACTGGATATTCTTTTCTGGGTGCTTAGGTAGGAAATGCCAGTTTGGAGGCAGGACTTCCATGGCCAAGGCTAGGGGATCTGCTATATGAACTAAGTGGGGTTCAATATAGGAGATATGCTGAACAAAAGCTTTTTTGACATAAGGGGACCGACTTTGGGCTGGGTAGGAAGAAGGTCTCTGGATGAGGCTAAAATGTTTTTCAACTTGATAAGGGTTAATCGCTCCGGGTGCTGGGGAGGCCAGGGCTGAGCGGTAACTGGGCTGACCATGAGATGATGGAATAATTTGGCTAGGGGTGATTGGTACTATTTTCCCTGGGTTTTGTGATTGGCTGGAATCACCAGGGTTCTGTTGTTTGGGTAACCTAGGGGGCTGGGGCTGTCTCCTGGACATCTTGGCTGTGATTCTGCAGAAATTCACGGGTTAGGAAATCAGGGATACTGTTTTGGTTACCTTTAATGAATTCTAGATCAAAGTCAAAAACTGAAAGGATGGCTTGCCATCTTGCAAAAATCTGTTTTGATGCAATGTTTTGAACATCTTTTTCTAAAACATGTTTTGCTGATTTACAATCAATCCTGACCAGAAATTTTTGATTTAAAAGATCACTTTGAAATTTTGAAATGCAAAGTACTAGGGATAATATTTCTTTTTTAATAGTACTATAATTTAACTGAGTAGAGGTCCATATTCCTGAATGGAAACAGACTATCTGCTCTGGGGAACTTGGATCAATCCTCTGGAGAAGAATGCCACCATAACCTATGTTAGAGGCATCTGTCTGGATAATCTTGAATGAATTGTCGGCTGGGATTCCCAAACAGGGAAGGGTTTTGACATACTGTTTGATGTGCTGGACCACTGAAGTATGGGCTGGGGTCCAGGGTGATGGATTGGTTTGAAGTCTATCAAAAAGGGGCTTGCATTGCTGTCTGAGATTTTGATAGAAATCTGAGATGTAGTTGAGAGAACCTAGAAATCTCTGAAGCTGGGTTTTATCTAGGATTTCATCTGGAAATTTATCTGCAAACTGGATAGCTCTATCTATAGGTTTGATAACACCATGATGAATATCAAAACCTAAGAAGCGGACTTTAGTTTGGAAAAGCTTGATCTTAGGGGCTGAAACAACTAGACCATTGAGTTTGATAGTACTGAGGAATGTTCTCAAGTGTTTCCGGTGTTGGTCTAAGGATTCTGAGAAAATGAGTACATCATCAATGTATACAATAGCATGGCTGGAGAATGGATTAAAAATCTCATTCATGATGTTCTGGAACTCAGAAGGTGCATTTTTAAGACCAAAGGGCATTACATT